>OY720637.1:42957871-43702038 GCA_963169105.1 Ceriagrion tenellum
ACGGCGACACAGAGAATATTATCATGACGCCTCACTACATTTATAGGTCTGTCAGATGCGATAAAATAAGAGAGATACTCTGTCGAACAGATAGGTACAAAAACTCGTTCTTTCGGCGTACGATAAGCGATCACAATAAAAATTGAGCTCCACTAAATACACTCCTTTAGTTCATGTCACCATTTCATCTCCCAAAAACTTACATCTTTACACAGCTGGTGACCTAACACCCCCTGCCACACGCTCATGCGGCCGCTCGCAGGGTATTATGTAGATTGCGTTCGTTTGTAGCAGTGTTTAACGAAGCGTGCTGCTTTTCTTTGTATTTTATTAATTTTATTTGGTTAAGTCTTTATGACCAGGATCCTAAATGCTCGTGGCATATTCAAAGTGTGGCCTAACCAGAGCGAAGTAGCATCTCTCTTTTACTTTTTCATCCGAGGACCGTCCTGTTAGGTAGGTATACGCTTTACAGAACCTAGTTTCTGAAGTTAAGTATCTGAAGTTAAGAGTAATTTAATTTCTGAAGTTAGGGTAAGGTTACGTATCTGAAGTAAAGGTAATTCCAAGATATTTTACTGAACTTTGAAAATTTTATGTTTACTTCAACCACAGTGTAGGTATGGCATTTGTGTGATGAGTTTCTCAGGAAGTGAACTGTGGTGCATTTACTAATATTTAATTCTAACCCCCACTCCTGGCACCACGAATGAACGTTGTTAAGGTCAGATGACAGAACTTCAAAGGCCGTGTCTTCGCTTAGGTTCTGGGGAGGTAGAAGTAATGGATGGAGTAGGGATTGGAAATTTAAATCCAGAATCGGTTTTCGATTAATCGACTTTCGATTTCGGTTTTTAAAATCGACTGTCTAAAAATTCGATTTTTTGTCCAAAATAATCGAAATCGAAATTTTTTAATAGTAAAGTAATTGTCTGCTGAAATACGGATGTGTTGTTCTAACAAAATGCGAAATATGGGTTAATGGAAGCACTAGGGATAAGAACTGAATACGGTGAAATTTATTTATACAATTTATTATTTTACAGATATTTATAAGGTATGCAGGAAAGTAATAATCCATACCAGATACTTATATACATATAGGTAATATAACAAGAAAATTATATATAATTTAGTAGACCATGCACAGAAGACGATATTCAGACTGGGCGAATCTATTTTGAAGAAGACTAGTGCTCTGAGGCGATTTATTGAGAAAACGTTTACAAAAAAGGCACAGTGTCAACGTGTATCATCATTTCTAATCTTTGTCTCGGGGTCTACAGTGTATTACTTCCGAGCGTGAGTCCCCGCCAGACTAGAATTATTGTAATAAAAATCCGCAGCTCCACAGTTGGCAACTCCAACCTGCCGGTGTCCGATTCACTTTGCCTCCCCACCGACGTTCCCCCACCAGCGATGCAGAGTGAAATAGCGCGGAGCGGAGTAAAGCGAGGCGGCAAAATTCAAATGCTGTAGCAAGGTAAAAATCGAAAATCGATCGGCTAGAATCGATTTTGAACGATTTTCAAAAACAAAAAGTCGACTACGATTAAATCGAAAATCGGGCTGTGATTATCGATTTTCGATTAAAATCGAAATCGATTTTCCAATCCCTAGGATGGAGGAGTTTTTTAAAGGAGAGCAAATGCTGAAGAGAGCGTTGAAGGGGAGAACACTGCTTAGGCGTGGAAGAGGACTGTTCTCTTTTACAGCCTCTGATACATCATATTTCACTGGCTCTTTTGAACAATGGCTCGAAAAGGTAGTGAAAAACGCAAATACTACTTTTAACGATGAAATGATTACTTTTGATATTACACCAACAGCCATTTAATCATGAGGTAAATGAGTAATGCCTCAATTTCTCCCTTGTCCTATGCCTTAAGGTAGTTTGAGCGAAATATCCTCCTTGGAGACCTCAAAGTCTCTAGGGGCGCCCACCTTAATCCCTCTAAAAGTTGTGAAACACTATGTTCGCTCATAGCAGATTTTAACGAAACGCTAAGTTTTTCTTTGTATTTTATCAATTACTTGGTTAATTCTTTCCTTCCAGGGTCCCAAATGTTCACATCGTATTCGAGGTTTGGCCTGACCAGAGTCACCGAAGTAGCATCTCTCTTTGACTTTTTGATCCAAGTGCCTTCCTATTATACGTTCAACAAATCCTAATTATGTTAGTTCGCAGGTTGATCAAATGCGGCGTTGATCAAATGATTTATACATTTCTCGGTTTGCATCTGCGTCAGTCAGCACATTCAGCACAACAGTTTCGCCAGCAGGATAGCTGGCGAAACTGCTGAAATACAACTGACGCGGATGCAACCCGAGAAATGTTGAAATCAAATCCTAGTTACTTTAATGCTGTGCCGCATATGCTTTGTATGTGTATTCCCCTCGATGTATCAAAAGTATGAAATGATGAAGGGTGTCCATATCCTTCATGTTGCCTGGTGTATTCCACCCTTTGCCCCTCTCAGCATTTTCTCACACTCATTGCTCCTTCCAATATGTGTTTCCAGGAAATTCTTACAGACGAGTCTCCTCCCGTGCGATGGGCGTTTGACGGGGCGCCAAATATTAAAGAAAAAATAAGAAGGGCACACGTTTGGAATAAAAAATGTATCTATACGCTCATCTCGGTCATAATGGGGAGAAATTAGAGACGGGTGGGGTCGTCCACAACTCAATTTCTTCCACCCCGAGCGAGTTAATGTAACGGGGCATTGGGAGAAGGAGGCGTTAGGGTTCCATTTAAACCGGTGAGACTCCTCTACCCCTGTACATATGTGTGTATGCAAGCGTGTGGACCGGTCCGGGGGCAGAACCCACCCGTGGAAACGGCCCGGCGTCCTTCAGGGCTCGAAATGAAAACAAAAAAACGAGCGTGAGTTCACCTCCCGGTCCGCTGCTGGGAAAGCGATGGATTCGCGACCGCCCTTTTGGATGGTCTCTTTATAAGTCCACTCGCTCGTTTTCACAAAAGGTTTAAGCAAAAGACGTTATCGGGGGTAAATGGTTTGAGAAATCAAATGAATGGGCCTCGGATGACGCACGTGAAGCGAGCTTTCCCTGGGGAGAGAGATGGTGGGAGGGGTTCAGAGGGAATGCCGGGAAAATGGAGTGGGGAGCGCGGGGAATGGTGTGAGGGGTCAAGTGAGGCACGGGCAAAGAAAGCTGGAGACGCTGGAATGCCAATATAGGCGTCAGAACTTCATCAAAAATCGATATCAAATATATAAAAATTAGAGATGGGACGATCGAATAGTCGAATTCTCGAATACCCCGAATAATGAGCTATTTGCACTATTCCATATTCGAGAACGCAAATTAATAATTTCACCCTCTCGAATATATAGCACGAATCGACTGTAATATTTTTTTTTAATTCGCGGTCATCGGCTGGGTCTTACATGTTGTAAAGCGTTTGGTCTACCATATTTGGCTAGTACAAATTCATTAATTAATGTTCCAAACAAATTGTCATCTTTCAAGTTAAGTAAATATAAATGTATTATACACTCCACAATAACTTAAGGGGAATTACACGAAAAAGCAAATGAATGAATATTCAAACGCTCGCGAGGTTGGTTGGTCCCTTTTTTGATTCCTCGTTGCACGATGGCACATTTTACAAATTCAATTTTTGAAATAATTGTGATTTCTTTATTTAATTAAAGGTTTGTGATTAACGTAGTAAAATACTAAATTAAATCTTTTAATCTTCCACATTCTTATAATCTTCTTTAAAAACGCCCATGTGGTATTCGATATTCGAAAAAAATATTAGATATTCGAACTCGATATTCGAATTCGAGAAAAATGCTATTCGACCCATCTCTAACAAAAATTAATGTTTTTTTGTTCGTCTTCTATGCGTTCCAATACCATTCATCAGATTACGATGAAACTTTGGTGAGTTGTGCGCGCGCCCGCGAAGGTTTCTGAATTATTAAATTAATTGTACAATAGGTGGAGCGCGAGTCGTTTTACCAAAGGAGTGTTGACACGCGAGCTCCTCAAACAAGCGAGGAACGACAAGCAAGCAACGAAACAGAAGTTGCTCAATCACGTACATCAGAATTGTATCGGTGAGACATAATATAGCGTTCATCAGAATCATATCAGTGAGACATAATTTTTATTGAAAGGTACGCAATTTATTTGTACATATAATAAGATATGGTGCAGTAGCCTCTTTGTTTGCTTTTTTGAATTCTTACATTCGATTTTCGGTTACGCTTCGCCTTTTCCAAATAAATACGATTTTCAAGATCAAAAATCTTAAATTTTAGCACTACTCCAACAATAGAATATTTTATTTACTTGGAAACCGTAGCATGGACATGGAATGGAAACTCATGCCATCATTGGTGCGTTTCGAATTCCTGTGTAGGAACTAGGAATTAATTGGAATATGTCAAAAATATGTTTGAGTCTGCTTATGTGTGTCTATTTAGAAAGAAAACGAGGCATTGCAACGCATGACGGGTACAGCTAGTATGTATATAAAAATGGACGTTATTTCACCTTGCAGCCAAAACTATCCACCGCAGACCATGGTGTTTGTGTGTGGTAATAGCCTCGAGTCTCTTATTTTTGCACTAAAGTGAATCCGTGTCGCTAGCTGTAGTGTTTGGGAGATTTGTGGGGGTTGAAAATGGACGACATCGTCATTGAATTTGTTGAAATGAGGTAGAATATACTAAACTTTTCTCGATTGTACAGGAAAGATCAGAGTGGGAATGTACTAGAATGCTCTCTAATGTACTAGAATGTTCTTGAATGTACTGGAACGAACTGGACCAGAAGGGACCGATTGAGAATGTACAAGAATACTCTCAAATGCACTAGAATCTACTGGACCGGTTGGAATGAAAATATTCTTCCATATTAGACTTACACAAGTAGACTTCCATATTACGGTCTTCTATACAGGATGTCCCATAAATGTCACGCCACAGTGACACTGGAGCTAGGGCAGCCTAAGAGGAACCGAACCAGCCTAATATGACCTCAGTAAAAGTTGCACGGTTTTCGAGATATTGCCAAATTAAAGATTTTTCAAAAATTTCGCTTTTTTACATTTCTAGTCCCAGAATTCACTTGAATAGCTCTCAATTTGGCTCTATGATGGGGCTACTGCCACAAATTAACAAAAAAAGTACTCTATCCATCCCATTTTTTGAAAGCCGATAAAGTTCGACAGGTATAGCGGCTTTCGCGTTTCTTTTGTTTGTTCGGACCCCATGACCCCCCCCCCTCCCTCTCGGGCCTCTGTTCCAGGTAGAAGTCGGCACATGAGTCACAGTTGGAAGATTAAAAGAGCGGCCCTAATGTGAACGTTAAATTATCCGATTGAATTCTGGGACTAGAAATGTAAAAAAAAGTGAAATTTTTGAAAAAGCTTTAATTTGGCAATATCTCGAAAACCGTGCAACTTCTACTGAGGTCATATCAGGCTGGTTCGGTTCCTCTTAGGCTGCCCTAGCTCCAGTGTCACTGTGCCGTGACATTTATGGGACACCCTGCATAATATAGAGAAAACCGCACAAATGTACCACAAAGAAATCCAGCGAAGCGAGTTGTATTAAGCTAGTATCAAATAAGATCATCGTCATTGGTCGTTCAAAATTGATTGACTGCAGCCCTCCACCCTTCCCTGTCCAATTCTAGTTCCATTTCTTCGCAGTAGCTTTTCATATGTACTTTCCTCTTTATTTGATCCATAAACTTATTCCTGAGTCTTCCTCTGGGGACTTTTCCCTCTATTTTACCTTCAATTATGTCCTTCACAAACCCATTGTGCCTCTGAGTTTGTCCAATCTATCAGGTTTTTCTTCTTAACTGGTATTCCATCGTGTCCTTTCTCTTCTGATCCTCTCTAAAATTTCACCATTTCTAACTGTCTGTACCCTTGATCTTCGGCATCCTCCTCCGGTACCAGATTTCGAAGGCTTCTATTATTTTCTGGTCAGCTTTTCCAATAGTCCGCGCCTCCGATCCATAGAGTGCCACGCAAGACCGCGACGCTCCCCTTCCCTCAACGGTAATGCTTTACTAGCAGAGCACTCTAGTGGTCAGGCGCTTCCCAACCACGATAACCCCGCCAAATTTAAACCGAAGCACTGAAACCTTGAGCGATACCTTATAACATGACCTCTGCATTCTTCCGATATTGGTCCAAATGATGGAAATTCACGAGGTCTGCTGATATTTGATATTGTTTCTTAGGTTTGGTACATAATTTCCAATGAAAAGAAACCAAATGGAATTCACACAAACTTTATTGTGAATAATGATACTGAAGACACAATTTACATAATTACAAAAACTTCAACGTAACATTTGAAACAATGAAGTGGAATTCATTTTCAAAATTTGGCATAGAATCACATAAATCCTCGCACAGCCATACTATAGGACCATAGGCCAAATTAATTAATTAGATGTCAATACGAAAGTAAGAGCAGGCTTCGGTCATAACTGTAAAACATTTAACCATCTTATTCACATCGTAATTACCTCGATAAATCACTAGGGAAGTTGAAAAATGCCATTTTTTTGTCTAATCTGCAGCCAGAAAAATTATTGCACCAACTGGCTGAGCAACAATGCCGCCCGGGTCACTTCTCTCATTCACGACTTGCCGCCATGTTTGTTATTTTGATACGGACCATGCAGGCCATGTGACTTTTTCCTAACGAAATCATAACATAGTTTTTTGTTAACAAATTCACTGAGTATAAACAATTAAAATAATTATTAATAAATTAATAACCTATTATCGTCTTATTTAAAGATCTTTTTTAATTTGCGCCTGAAGTAGATGACGCTAAAGTCACTACATACGATATATCGCAGCAAGCGGTGGGGTGCCACGCTCCACACGAATGCTTTCATATATTGTTTTCTGGTTTGTAGTCCCACCTTTTTTGAGCACAGTAGTTGTCTTTTTCCCATGAATGCCTTCTTAGCTTGGGCTAGTCTCCGCTAGATGTCCGTTGTGTTGCCGTCGATTGCGAAGAATCGCCACTTTGATCATACCTACAATAACTTCCCAAAGATTCACGTTTAAAGTTTACGAATAGAGTTCTTGTTAAAGAGAATTTTTGCGTTGTTAATTTTAGGAGAGAAAATATTATGTCGGACGAAATTGTGCCGTGGGACATGGCCTTAACCGAATTTGACCGAGGCCATCTCCATCCTGTAAACACTCGGTCGAAACCTAAGGTTTTCTGCAATTGCCCACGATCATTCCAGTTGAAGATCAATCGTAAACCGGTCTTTAAATCAAAATGATGCGGTTTGGCGCCTAATATGAACAATTAAGAGCTTTGTAAGAGGAGGCGACCATAAAAGCGGTGACGTTGAATTGGGCCACCTCCCGGACCTTTAAGGTCGTCGATCGGACGCCGAAGGTCGAATCACATCCGATGAGAAAGAATAGTCACCGCCGACGGGTCGTCTGATCGAGTGGAACATCAATTAATGGAGAATTGCGCGAAATTCGCAGCGGAAAAATCATTTGCCTGTACTGGTAATTCCAGGCAAGGTTCCCAGTCCAGACGGATGATATTTCCACTCTGAATTTCACATAATTGTGTGATCACTAGCGGGTGACTCCGCTGAATTTACTGCGCGGCTAGTTTCGTGGTTCTTTGAAAATTTATGGAGGCTTTCTTGTCGCTTTTGTGCGCTTCTCAATTCTTAGTACGACTGAGCAGCTGCTAAATAGTCGCTTCAGACCAAGCAGAGCTCTTGTAATTAGATCAGGAGCATTCATTACGCTTACCGATCGCTTTGAGATCGTTTTGAACAGCTCATCTCGGTTTAGTAAATGCAACTGCCCTAAACGGACCAGCCATCATCTTCGGTTATCAACCCATGGGTTGGTTGGCAATAGCACGTCATTCTGCTCTTTGCTCAGCTTTCCTCTTCATTTCACCGTATGAGACGCATCCAGAGTCATTGATGAGCTGCTTTATATAGAAGAAGTTTTGGGAATCGTAGTGACAGAACTCTCACCCTCATCCTCACATCAATTGATTATTGCGACTTCCAATCCAACAGCCACATGCCCAAGGGCACAAAAAAGAAAAAGGTGCCAAATATCACCGAATTGCGCTAATAAGTCATCGAATGTATGCCGCCGATGCAAAAAAATATTTTGCGGAAAATGTGCTGAAAAAGTTACTGTGTGTCTCACATGTACAACAAATTAATGTTTTAAATATTTTTACTCAACTTGTGTAAACATACTGTGTCTATTGCAAATTATCAAATATAACTAATGTACTGAGTGCATAAAATGAAATTTCTTGATTAGATATGTACTTGACTTCATATTATGATTTAATTCAGGACTTTTTTATACAATTATTATAAATGTTTGAGAGTTGAATTACAAGTTAAAAGTGATGAAAAATGTTTTGAATGAGTTGGTTAAACACTTTATAACATAAAAATTAATATAAGATGAAAAAAAGGGTTTTTATTCCAAAAAACATTCTAGGGGTAGCCGTCCTTCTAGGTAGCGCCAAACTCCCGTCCTCCTAGTGTTAATCTAGGACGTCCTCTACGATTTTTCCCCTCACTAATACCTTCAACTATTAATTTTATTAAATCATTGCATCGTAGAATGTGACCTATTAGTTTAAGTCTCCTTGTCTGTATCTGTCTCCAGAGACTTCTATTTTCTTGTACTTTTCTCAGCACTTCCTCATTGGCGATTCTGTTTCGCCAGCTGATTTTCTGCATCCTTCGATAGCACCACATTTCTAGGGCCTCTAACCTACTCTTTCCATGTTTCCCGATAGTCCAACTTTCACACCCGTGAAGGGCCACACTCCAAACATAAGCTTTCATAACCCTTATTCTTACTTTCAAACTAACATTTTTACAAGTCAGTAAAGTCTTTTTATCATTAAAAGCTATTTTTGCAAGTTGAATTCTATTCTCAATTTCTCGTTTACTCCCTCCATCTTCTGTTATCTCACTGCCCAAGTAGCTGAATTCTGTAACTTGTCCTAGTTCTTCATCATTTATGCCTATCCTTACAGGCTCACAGTAGTCTTGAACACCGCATACCATCACTTTAGTGTTTTACTTATTTATCTTCATTCCATATTGGTCTCCAAGAATTCTTTCCATCTCGATAAGTAAAATTTCTAAAACTTCTCTCTTTCTGCAATTATGGCAATATCATCAGCATATCGTAACATATCTATCTTCTTCCCATTTACTTTGAGATTCCTACATGCGGACCAGCCATACCGATCGGAAAGTCCCGCTTTTGCAGCCAATCTGATCGAACCCAGGTCGATCCGAAAAGACCGGACGGTAGCACCGTACCCGCTGCAGAGTGTGAATCATACGATTGCTCTGTACATTGCTCACTCTGAGCTACATGAGTTGATCCGATTTATCACTGGTTTGGTCGAGTAATGAGACAGGCGTTTCGGCTCTCGCCGCAGGGATTACAACCTCCGTCCCCAGGCCTGCAAGCTTACGCTTATACCTAGGGACTTGGAAGAGGGGGAAGGAAGGGATTGGGATAGGGAAGGTTAGCGAGACCACAACCCCTTCGAGACCGACACAAATGAGGCGGATAGAGGTCAAAAGGACCTCTATGGAGCCTCCGCCTCCCCGAAGTGCTCGTATTAGTTTGGTTCCCCCAAACAACTGAGACGAGTAACCGTCGGCTCCGCTTTCGCTAGAGCCTACCGCACATCTCTGCGAACCGAGGGAGCCCGTTGCCCAAATATTTGGGATTAGGTGTCCCTCTGATTCGCTTTTTGGGTTGCCGCCGTGCGGTCTGCCGACTTACGTCATTGGAGTGAGGATCACAGGACCCATGGAGGGTCAAAACGGACCAATTTTGGTCAAAGGTGTGAGTGCGACCCACTCCTCAATAGGTCTCGACAACCGAGTAATGAGACAGTAGGAAGTTTTGTCCGTATTGGTAAACCAGGCCAGCTGAGTCATCTTACCGCAGAACTTAACATATGTGGCGACCAGATATGGTGCCATCATTTGATGTTGTTACCAAGGAGACCTGTTGATGTATAGATAAATAGGATGTTGATATAACTAAGGAGTTGGACGTATATTGTAACGTTCATTGCATCAAGGCTGTAATAAATTAATTTGATAAACGTGGAGATCTTCTTACTTTACCAACTCCACGCATAGGTCTACGTTTGGATCGATTGGCAAACGGATCGAGTATCGATATACGCTGAAGAGCATTTAAGAAATAAATTAGTGCCCATGTCTGCGAAGGGGAAGGCAGTACGTTCGACGTGATTTTAGCCGTCGAAGCGCGCAAAATCAAAATACTATTCCATAAACTTCGACAATCCCTATCGTGGTTGATGTTTACACGATTATTTTCAGGAAAGAAGTCAAAATGGGTGATTTAAATTTTTTTATAATTTTTTTGTATAGAACCTTTCCTATTTAATGACATTTTTGGAGCTATCTTGTCAACTTTTCTTTAAAAAAATAGGCCAATAAATTTTAATCTGCCGCAGAATAACCGTTCGCTTTGCCTGCACTCACCGCTGCATTCTTCGTCGTTCGTATTCGTGCACCGATCTACGTCTAATTACTAACCTGCCAGCCGCCATATGGGCGTGTGGCAAGGGGAGTTACAACACCATCCGTGTAAAGATGTTTGGTTTTGGGAGGTGAGATGGTGACGTGTATTATGGGAGTGTATTTAGCGGAGCTCAATTTTGATTGTGATCGCTTTTTGTTCGCGGAAAGAACGAGTTTTAATTTAATTTTACCAATAAGCACCACACTGACTGCTTTAAGACTTTAAATTAGGTTAGTTGACTGATAGTGTAGCTGATTAATTCATATGCACACTAATGGATGATAAAGTGAAAGAGAGGTGCTATTTCGCACTCGTCCGGCCACACTTTGAATATGCAGCGAGCATATGGGATCCGGCGGAGAAAGACCTAGTCCATGAACTTAATAAAATACAAAGTAAAGCTGCGCGATTCGTCGAAAACTGCTACGGCCGTACAGAAAGCGTTACACAGATTTTGAACGATTTAGGGTGGGAGCCGCTAGAGACTCGGAGGCTACGCGCTAGGCTTAGATTGCTTAAGCAATTGAGAATGAATATCTTTCAGAGCGACACGGAGAACATCATATTAGAACCACATTATATTTCCAGGTCCGACAGAATCGATAAATTAAGAGAGATATTTTGCCGAACGGATAGGTATGGGAATTCGTTTTTCCCCCGAACAATTAAGGACTTTAATAAATTCTAGGCGGAACTTTGATTTTTTTCTTTTTTTTTGTTGACGGCTGGTGTCCTAACACCCCCCGCCACATGCCTTTTGAGGCGGCTTGCGGGGCAGTATGTAGATGTAGATGTGAATGCATGTTTCTAAATCTGCCAAGTGGTGCCATGTTTTGCTTGTTCCCTGCATGACTCTTTGTGTCACGTTTGTATTGTTACATTATAGATTATTTTGGTTTCTTCAGAATTCGTGGCATACCGACAGTGTGGTTCTTGTTGGTGAAAGTAAATTTCTTCACTGTATTTCATGTTGGAGATAAGTCACCCCCTGCCAAATACACTTGTGGTGGTCTGCAGGGTAAAAAGTACAAAAATTTATACAACGGATGAGTCGATTCCACTTTTTTTCGAAACAAGCGGCTTAGAGAGCCTCCCGCATCGGCGTAAATTCGTAAATATTACTTAAAATACTGGATAATATTTACAACCACGATTAATAAATAGTAGTCACTCACTGAGAAGTAAAAATGGAATTATAATCACAAATAAGCGCTAAACAAACAAAATCTCTACTCTTATCTTTGAATACGCATTTAAAAACAACTGAATAAGTTGCGGAGCGTAAACAAGAACAGCAAATCAATAAAAGAAACTCGATTTCCGTGAGAAGAATTTGCTGCTCCCTTCATTTTGTCTTTCAAAACTATAGCAAAACGCTGCGCATATACGTCCCAGATGTCGTGATCCATATTTCGATTCGTATATTCATCCGATTGGTATCTTCAGCCTCCAAGTCTGTCTAAAAAAAAAGTACTGTTTTTTTATAGACGATTTAATAGTATGAAATACACGACAACCCATGAAATGAGAGGAGATAGGTATACTTTTATACCGTATGTTTTAAGTCTCGAAATATTGACTTAATCCCGTTCTTTTTTCACCATGTCCTCACCCGCACATTAAGTATGAAATGCTGAATTATTTTTCCATCTCTCCTCTCTTGCGTGATGCATCTTTGCGGACACGCGATGGGACTCTTGAGTTCAAACCATTTTGTCCAAAATTTCGTCATTCTACCTTTTTCTTCTAAAAATTACCCTTATTATTTACCTATTTAATAGGATGATGTGAGACTTTAATGCTATTTCCTGCGAAATTGATCTTTTTAACGTATCATTCTCATCCGTAAAAGAAAAACTAATAAGGATGTAAAAAAAGACAAAATGAATGCCCTAAAATTTGGTCACCGCAAATTAATATTTTTCAATGTAAATTTTTACACAATTTATTAAAAATAAAGCATGTAGTATTTATTTCATTCAAAAATACTATTCTTACTATCACTATGGATTTTTGATGTATTGTTTGTTTAAATGAGCACCTTTTTTATATGAATGTAATATTAGATAAATACTGCATTGGAGTGAGTTAATTGTAAAGATTTGTTGGAGGGATCATATCCCGTTTCATCAGTCTATTATTAACATTTATTTTAAATGAGTTAAAACCTTTTTTAGAGTATCGGGTGACTTGTATGTTGCAAAACATTTTGATTTCAGGAATGCCTTAATAATAGTTTCCGTCGTACTTCCAATGTATCTTAGGAGTACAATTCAGTCGGTTGTTAGGTTGATTAGTGGGAGGACGAAGGAAATTACAGCGCGGGTGATGACCTGCCTGAAATGAAAGGTGTCTGCCAGGATCATTATTGTCCCTAAAAACTAGCATAGTCCTTTAAGCTAGTTTATTTTCCTTTATCAGCCACCAGAAGTCACCCGCTTCCTTTCCATAATAATAATTATTATTATTTCGTATATTTCCGTGAGCCATTGGCCAAAGAGGCAATTGCAAATTAACACAATAGTTGAGCATATGAAATCGTTTCAGGCTTTACATAGTGGAAATGCGATATATCCATGATAAAATATAACACAACAATATTAATATCCACACTTTAATATATTACTTCAACACCGACCATTGTTTCGACATACTATGAAAACTTGAAAATGACATAGTATGTCGAAACCATGGTCGGTGTCGAAGTAATATATTAAAGTGTGGATATTACTATTGTTGTGTTATATTTTATCATGGACAACAGTTGAGATACAATAATTACACAACATAATTACATTTAAAAAGAAATAAAAATAGCACTTATGAGCCAGAACATTGTTTTCGGACAGTTAACAGATGTAACTAAATAAGGTTATGCATTGAATTTCATACAATAAACCGTCACAATTCATTAGTCAACCAGGAAAATATGAACAGAACATTACACAGTACAAATAATAGGAAGTTCAATGATACATAAATATTTAAGGACATAGTAAAATCTTGAGCAGTAAGTTTTTCTCAATAATGAGGGTAATCGGTAAAATACAAGCCACAACTACTCGCCATATTCAATCGGAGTATACCCGGCAGTGGTCTGCGGCGGTGGAAACATGGGCTTCAAAATTTTTTAACTTGAAACTGTTTCGGACCACAGAATATTTCAAATTTCATCCCTCCCCTCCCCTTACCCTCTACTGGTAGTATATAAGGGAATAAGATACTTGTATTATCACCTGAAGTTGATGCTCAGCCATCGAAACACGGATCGTGTTGAAGTTTGAAATATTCTGTGGCCTGTAACAGTTTAAATTCAATAAATTTGTGATGGATTACCACAACGTTAACGAAGATCAAGTTTTATTCCGATGGGTTTCATCTCCGCCAGGTAAATAAATTATCATTGGTCAGGACTAAAATTCAAGGGAGTGATCCCACAATTTGTCCGAGTGTTGTTCCCCTTTCTTTGAGTAGCTGAAAGCATTTGCGAAGTGACATCAGCCGTAAAGGTAGTTTGAGCGAAATATTATTTTGCCTATAAATCAATGAATTTGGTCTCATTTTACAGA
This sequence comes from Ceriagrion tenellum, assembly GCA_963169105.1. Classification (NCBI taxonomy): domain Eukaryota; kingdom Metazoa; phylum Arthropoda; class Insecta; order Odonata; family Coenagrionidae; genus Ceriagrion; species Ceriagrion tenellum. The sequence continues at coordinate 42,972,044 of OY720637.1, forward strand.
AAACTATATCACCTTTCCATTGACACCAAAAATTCAACCCCTTACTACATTACTTTCCGAGATATTTGCCAGAAAATACCAGCCATTTTATATGGGAAATGGTACGTGTATGCACTCCTGAGAGACCTTATTTAACAAGTGTTGAAGTTCTGACACCTCGTTCTCGTCTAAAAATCAACATTGTGTAGTTTTTATATTTTCTCAACTATTTTTTGAAAATTAATTATATTGTCACCGCAGTAAATTCTTCGAGATCACAAGAAACCTTCCGTTTTGATGGAGTTTCAAACGTACCGCGTGAATAAAATGAGTCAAGTTAAAGACTTATTCAGATATTTTAATTTGATTACTTACAATTTCTGAAATTTAACACTATCTTATTGCATCGTAAATAACGCAATATTTAATTCGTGAGTCTCACAGCTGGTGAAATTAAAACTTTATATCGAATATGGTCTCTATTATGATTAGGGAACTATCTCGCTCACACTACCTTAAAGTACCTACATTGAATTTAAATAATATAGAAGGAGAATGGTAAGCAAGAGTGGAAATATATCGTTTCAAACTCAAACTGAATGTGACATGGTTCTGAAATATGCAATCCAATAACAGTATCAATGTCCTCGTTCAGAGAAATTTACAGTTCAGATAAGATAAAAAAGGACTGTCCGAGTCGTTAAGAAAGTGTTTCACCTCGGAAATCTCTGAGTAGGAGAGGGAGCTTGAGGAAGTAGCTTTCCAAGTTTCGAGCCAACAAATACCGCAAAGCAGCTGAATGTCGGCCCGACGCTCCATTAGCCGATATTTTAGGACGTAAACATCTCCTAAATTAAAGGAGTGGCTCTGTTTCTCTTTCAGCCGAATGGGATCTCCTTCCCGTGACTGAGTTTGGCAGTGGATGGCCATATTAGTGGACTAACATGAATGCGCTCTTCCTCCGACATATAAAAAACATTTCCAAGGTAATAACTGGAATAAAGATGCCACATACGTTCCGATTGAGGTAATTTAAAGTGGAGAAACACTAGATCAATCTTTTTCACTTACTCCATTATCCTAAGTACCCACATCTCAAACGCCACCATAACCTGCTCTCTTTCTCTTTCCTGAATGTTCTGGTTCCTGAAAGATACAATGCTATGCATCATATTAGACCTCACACCTTTCTCTTCATAGCATCTCTAAAAATGATATCTTGTTGTCAAACTACTTATGATATTTGAAATAATGTTAAAATGGTATATTTTCATACTGCTTCTCCCTATTAATGGTCCAAAATCATTTTGTTACGGATTATCCCCCTTTGATCTCACAAGATGAGTGGTAAGAAATTTGTTGCTCAATGTGTGAAGCGTTATAAAAATTATCGTATCTAAAAGCCTCTTGCTGTGATTATGAACGTCTAATATACTTTATGGTGCAAAAATAAAATGTATTACATTTAAAAAATATGCATCAAGTATGGCAGAAGATGAATCACACCGAAAACCAGTAGGTATGAAGAATTAAATTTTACTCTCATCTAACCCAAGTGCTTCAAGTATCTTTATGAATAAGTGCGCCTCTAAATTTCTTGAGTCGACCCGCCTCTCACGTGATACATAATTTAAAGAATAATGGGAAGGTCATCGAATGAAAAAGTCAAAGGGACATGCTATTTCGCTCTGGTTAGAACACACCTCGAATACGTTGCGAGCATTTGGGACCCTGGTGTTCAAAATTTAACCAAAAAAAATTTATAAAATACAAAGGAAAGCAGCACGCTTCGTTAAAAACTGCTACGAGCGTACATATAGTGTCTGACAACTTTTAGAGGGATTGAGGTGGGAGTCCCTAGACAGGTGTTTCGGCTCACGCCGCAGGATTACAACTTCCGCCCTGGTTTGAAGCTCTCGCTTATACCCGGGGCAAGGAAGAGGTGGGAGGACAGGATGGGAAGGGAAGGTTAGCAAAATCTCAGCCCCTTCGAGGCCGACACCTCTAACATTACTGACAAAACCCTGAAAGCTACGAGGGATTTGTACTATGGTGGACAAGGAGAATAACTTCGATAATAGAGGGATTAAGGTGGGAGTCCCTAGACTCTTGGAGGCTACACGCGAGGCTTAGGTTGCATGAAAAATTCAGAATTTGGTGTGTTTCAGAGCGACACAGAGAATATTATCAAGACGCCTCACTAAATCTCTAGGTCTGACAGAAGCGATTAATTTAGTGAAAAACATTTCCGAATAGATAGGTACAAAAACTCGTTCTTTCTGCGCACAGTAAGCGATCACAATAAAAACTGATCTACACTAAATACACTCCCATAATACACGTCACAATGTCTCCTCCCAAAACACTTGTCCTTTCATCTTTATACGGCTGATGTCCTGACTTCCCCTGCTACACGCCCATGCACCCGCTCATAGGATAGTCTGTAGATGTAGATTTATTACGTGGAGTTTTTTACATTCTGAACATAGAGGTTTGAATCAAATATCCTGTGTCGGAACTCTGCAAGGGCACCTAGCAGAAGAACGCAAATTAATTCGATGACTAGGGCATTCGTCGGAACCAGGGCAGCTGGTAGAGATCGCCGGGCTCAACAAATTTCTCATGGGCGTAACCCTAGTATTTTTGGGCGAGCCCGCTTTGGTCTCTAAGGTCAAGCAATACTTGACTTCCTCGCGCGCAGGCATTGAACTTAATCACAGTTTGGTTGCCGTGAAGGAATATTGATGAGTCGCCTGGAAAGAGTGACTGGTTTTCATTCATTCATGAATTCCTCATATATGACCTTCAGATCCTCCTCTTTTCCTGAATCAGGAAAATTAGCTGTCAACTGCTCAAAAATTCATTTATGCTGATTTCATTCACGTTGATTTTTAATTTGCGTCAAAAAAGACGGGATGTATTTCGTACCGCATTACATCGAATATAACTTTTTATCTTTGCTTACATTTCAATGGTACTATACTCCGGACGATAATTACCGCTGTACGCAAACCTTGACGACATTAAGTGTCATTTCATAAAATAAATTAACATTAGTATGCAGTTTGAAAGGAAGATTTTGTGATTTTATACAATTATTTAGTATGAAAGTCACGTTTCATAGCTTTGCTGCACCATCAGGTACATACTATTGTTAGTAAAATACTTATTTATTATTTGTTACTTTAGTAATGTGATGTGGGGGGGTGGGAAAAAATGAACTTTTGGGAGGGACGGAACGGGAACCCAGATTGAGGGCTTTTGAGGTAAGAAAGGTTCAACGAGGAAATTTTGTTGGAAAGGGGTGCGGAAAAGTAGATCATTACAAAGATTACTCGACCGTCTCATAATTTCAATTTTTCGAAACATCCATCTTTAAACCTTTCTGGCGAACATGTAATATTTCTGTAAATTGCGAAGTAGAGTCCATATTTATGAATATTTTGATGTGATCTTTGATGCGCGTCTTAAAATTTTGACCAGTTTGACCGATGTAAGATATATTACAACTATTGCAACCCCGGAAGCTCTCGCTTATCGTCAAGCATGGGGGGTAGTGGGAAAAGGGTAAGGGAAAATGAAGGGAAGTTTAGCGAACCACAACCCCTGCGAGGCCGACACCATGAGGCGGATTGACGTCAAAAGGACGACAATGGTTCCCCGCCTCCCCGCGGTCCTCGTATCTGTTGGATTCCCCCAACAACGTCAGACGAGTCCCCGTCAGTCTCGCTTTTGTGAAGACCGCATATCTTATGAGAACCGGAAGAGCCATTTGCCCAAAAATTTGGGCTCAAGTATCCTCCAACTCCCTTTACGGGTACGTCGTGCGGTCTTCCGGAGTACGTCATCAAATCAGGGACCCGCTGGACCAATGGATGGTCAATTCGGACCAATTATGGTCAAAGCGTGGGTTCATCCGTCACCTCAATACTCCCCGTCTACCCTTTGTGGCCTAACCAGAGCGAAGTAGCATCTCTCTTTTACTTTATCATCCGAGGACCTTCCTACTATATGCTTAACATAACCTAGTTTCTTTACTGCTGTGCCGCATATGTTTTGTACGTGTGTTCCCCACGATATATGATAAGTTAAGGTAATTCCAAGATATTTTACTGTATCTGAAGATTTTATGTTTACTCCGCCCACGGTGTGGGTATGACTTTTGTGTGATGACTTTCGCAGGAAGTGAACTGTGGTGTATTTACTAACATTTAGTTCTAAACCCCACTCCTGGCACCACGAATGAACGTTGTTAAGGTCAGATGACAGAACTTCAAAGTCCGAGTCTTCACTTATTTCACGGTAGATTAATGTATCGTCTGCAAATGGTCTTAATTTACTGCTAATTCGAGAACTTAGGTCATTAATATAAAATATGAATAAAAGAGGGCCAATCACGCTTCCTTGAGGAATACCGGATGTGACTTAAACCATATCAGAGCTAAAACCGTCAATAACTACTTTTTGTTTTCGACTATAGTATGATGTTGTTCGTAAAATATTATTAACTTCGTTTGCAATAATTATGTTTTAAATTTACATAAAAGATTGACTCTAATTGTCAATCGATGGTTTGAAAGCGAGTCTCATCCAAGTTGCCGCAAGAGGTCGTCAACACTAACGAGACTATCATAACGGCCTTTCTCGAAGCTTGCTGATCTTCTCTGGACGCATTCTCTGTTTTTAAGCAAAACTCATGAGGATGCAAAGCACTGGCAGTGTATTCTATGTGGGGTCTAAGTTCTTAATCAATCGCTGATCATCTTTAATGCTCATGAGTTATTGAATTAAGTGCTCCGTACTGCATTAGAGTGTTATTACAAGGCCTTTGTTAGCTAGCTCTTCTAGCAAAAGAATTTTTTGAGCTTTCGGAATCGTAGGGAGAGGGAGCTTTGAACTTTTCTAGCCCCCCCTCCTCACCCAAAAGTTAAAGAGCCTTAGGTTTCCGCGGCTGCCCTAACCAGGCAATACATCTTTCATATCCCATCCTATATTTAATTTTCTCCTCCCTGCGGCGACCTCAATATTCAGATACATAATGGAATGTTTTACACTCCCAAATCTACGGACCGCTCTCACTAAATGGTCTAGACTGGCTCAACTCATCTACACCATAATTTAGATATCTAAGGAAGTAAGCTGAAGGCATGGTGAGTTCCAACGGTTAATTTACCGCCATTAGAAAACGTCATGGCTAAATTTCGCTGCGAGGAAATTTCTTAAAGTGAAATGCTGTCAGGTGTTGAGGAGTGATTTATATTGCTAGAAAGTAAAGTTTGCAAATGGAGTATTTTCAAACCTTGGCCCAGCGGATTGAAGAGTTATTAAACCGTTACCTTAGCTTAAATCAAAGCGGTGAATATGATCGACAGTTGAGGCCAAACTTTGTGGCATTACATTGTGAACGTAAGCAAAAACCTCAAATCGTAAATTTATTTATTTCATTGAACGTAATTTTAGAATATTGTATGAATAATCAAAGTTTAAGAATTTATCTAGAAATATTTTGAAACTTTAAACCGAAATTGGACTTTCGATACTAGAGGATAGGTACTAGAGCGAACTTCTCAGAGTAAAAGATCGTTTATCTTCAACGAGATGAACGCCTGCTGTTTTCATCGTATATATCAAACATTTGAGCTCCTTAGGTGTTCATGCGGATTTCTTAGACATTTAAGTGGATCATGATGTTCTCATGAGGTGTCATAGCTTTTCTTGCATACATTCTCATGGTTCCATATCCAACTTAAAATTTAAAAGCTTTGCCACTCATTAAAGACTCCTGTATATATTATGAAAATAATTTTTATCACTAAAGTTTTTATATGATACACCAAGGATATCGTGCTGTCGGCTTTAATTACAACTAGTGCAACACGTGTTTCAACTGACTAGCAGTTTTCATCAGGTACAACGCTTCTTCCACATTTCCAGACATATATACCCATGTATATATTCCCCACTCAAGGTGGGTAGGGGGTTACCTGATGATGCTGCTAGTCGGTTGAAACACGTTTTGTACGAGTTGGAATTAAAGTACACAGTACGATATCCTTTGTGATTAATTTATAATGCTGTTCTATAATATCTCGCCTAGCAAAGTGAAAGGTTTTTAATTCTGAAAACTTGTAACAAACTCAGTACTAGGAATTAAACTGATAAATCAACCATTTGTGTGTCCTCTGATGATTATATTTCGCAAAGGACATCTTGAAGGGAATACGGAGTAAACAATAATACTATATTAAAAATTATGTATCTAACTTCACCGAACGGAGTATTTGCTTAATATTAGAGCATTGGAATTGGAAAACAGACATTTAATTTACTGAATATACGGGGAAAAACTGTGCGAGAGATTCCCTTTGGAGTATTCACCTACTTTATGTTAACAGTTGGACAAAAGGTAAAAAGGGTATGCCCAATTTTGCAATAATGGAGATTTGGTTCCGGCAAAGATTTAAAATACGCAAGATGGCTATTAAGACAACTGTAGGGGTTTTAATCTAGTGGCTCTTTGTGCTGCCGGAGGCAGCATAGTTTCAGAGATTGCTCAAATTATATTGAGCTTTTGCTCTATGTCCGTACTTCTTTTATCCCCTAAATTTGGCCACCTAGCCTTTATTGAGAAAGCATACTTTCAGGTCTTTTGTACTTGTCATGATTTAAAATTTTATTTTTCCCAAGATCGACCATCTTGGGAATGTCACTGTTACTCAATTTATTGAAGTAGTCATAAGTTTGTTTTTTAATAATCTCCCAGATGGGTTTTGTCCCAAAAATTTTGTATAGTTTTTTGTTCCCCGCCTCGCAGGGGATTTTGAGGATAGATCTTAGTATTTTCCTTTCTGTTATTTCGATTTTCTTTTGTTGCCCCTTGTTAAGGAGACCAGCCCAGGCAGGTATGGAATATAATAATTGAGTTTTTATATATGTATTATAAATGAATGTTTGAGCGTATTTGGGTGTTCTGTTATTTCTTAATATTGGTGTTAATTTAGCTCTTGCCCCGTAAGCTTTACCAATGATATATTTAATATGTTCTTTGTAACTTATTCTTTGGTCGAGCATGACTCCCAAGTATTTTATTTTTTCTTGCCATTCTATTGGCTGCTCTTTCATGCGGAGGCATCTGACTGTTGGTATTTTTGTTCTTGGCCTGGTGAAGATAATGGCCTGTGTCTTTTTAGTATTTAGTGTCATTCGCCATTTGCTGTACCAGCTGACAACTTCGTCCAGATTTTGTTGCACATATTCGGCGGCTAAACTGTGTTTTTTACTTCGTGATAATATTGCCGCGTCGTCTGCATATAGTACTATTCTGGTGTGCCAATCGTCATTATCTCGTGGGAAGTCGTGAGTAAAAATATTAAATAATAATGGCCCATAGATTGATCCTTGAGGGACTCCGGCGGCTATCGTATATAGCGTGCTCTTTTCTTGTCTCCATTTTACAAAAAATTTAGGAGTATTTGTTTGTAGGAGTTTTAAAGGAGGTAAAGATGTACAAATATTTCATAAGAAAGATTGATTCAAGGTGTTTCTTAATGTCTCAATCTGTTCTATTGTAGATACAAATGGCTCTTGGGAAGAACAATTGTTTACACATATCAGTTCGTCAGCGTATCCCTTTCTTATTATATCCCTTTCATCAGGTCAGGAATTCTAGTATGGGGTTAAAGCCGTTTTTTCTGTATTACCTTAAAACTCGCGCGATATGAAGTTTTCAAGTTATCTCAGTCTTTTGTGCGGCCTTCGAGTTTATTTCTTCCTTCGGCTGAACCATACTTCCAGTTCGCAGCTTTTAACAAAGCACACGTATTTTCTTTGTAATTCGTCTATTCCCAGTTCTACTGCTCTCAAATGTAGAGGTCACCAATGCTCGCGAGGAATACAACTCGCAATACAAGATTGCAAATTTGCAAAAAGTTAACGTGACTCGTACAAAATTTAAGTATGCAATGGACAGATAACAATGACGTACGCGAAATGGCATAAGTTTTTGAATGAGATGAAGTGAGGCACTTGCTTTGCGACGTTAGCTAGTCTTAGATAGCATAATGTGACCTCTACATCTACATCTACGTCATACCCTGCAAGCCACCCAAAGGGTGTGTGGCAGGGGGTGGTTTCGCACCAGGCATGCATGAATGATACGGTAGAACACCTACATTACATTAAAACCCGCGTACCACACATGCAAAGCGCCAATTAAAAATCTAATAACCAAGAAACATTCTATCTTCAATCGTTCCAACATTCAAGGGATACAAAGACTACTACTACAGATTCAAAATATCATGCATAAATAAGAACATCAATATTTACATCATGCATAAATAAGAGAGTAGAAAATATAATGAGAAAGATTTACTGCCTGCCTACTGTCAATACTCGAACTATTCATGACGACGATCACAGCTGTTATGGTCCCGAATGGTACGCGGAAAAATGACATTTATACCTATCGGTTCTACAATCTAGCTCTCTAATTTTATTGGCGCGATCTAATCTGCCGTAGTACGAAGGGGTTAATAGTATGTTTTTTACGTCGTCAGTAAAATAATTTTTCTGAAATTTAATTAGGAGGTTAAGCCTATAATTTAATCTACGCTGTGATAGCGATTTCCATCCTAATTCTTCTAACCGTCCAGACACACTAGCCAACTTATCATAGCATCGTTTCACAAACCTAGCTCCTCTTCGCTGGACGCGATCTAACTCTGATATCAACCCCGAGGTTGCAGCAGGGACTTTAACAGCAGAATGGTTGGAATAATTCGACGAGTAATGAATATAACTAATAATTTACGGATCTTCTGTTCTTTATCTTTGGTTTTTTGCCCCTTCATGTTAATGAATTTCCCACCGATGGAAGTTCCTGTGAATCTAGCTTTCTTGATCATATAAAGGTGAGTAACTATTGAGCCCCATTTGAATTGGAATCAATACGTCGTTTATAGCTCATATACTTGATCGTGTCAGGCATTACTTTGTACAAGAAAATTACATCAGTTCCACAATGGACACTCAAGTTTAGAGTGCAGTTTATAACAAGAAAGAGAAGCTCACTCCTTCCACATTATTTGTGTTAAACAGGAAATCTGCTGATATAGCATCTTGTCCTCTCGTGTCCGAGTATTGTCCTTACAAGGTGTCCTTTCATAATGTGCAGTCGTTGCGACTGTAGCAGCCTTCATGAATTATCGTGCGGACGGCAAGTCTTACCAGTTTATCAAGACCATTTCATTTCAGGCGATAAAGAGATTGCTGCGTAACATCGCGGGCAGAGCTGCATTACGACACTATCTGTAGCAAAAGGCAAAGATGATTGGGCTTGCCTCGTAAATCCCTCTATTGATGACCAGTTCCACGCCCTGCGATGAATACCGACTTATTTCATTACGAGAGAGATTAACTGTAATTATAAGAGATTAACAGTAATTTAAAATTTCGTCTGCATGATAATCTAATAATCTAATTCGCTTGACAACCAGATTTCGGTCATTGCTGTTGGAATTCATATTGCTTAGTTGAGCCGATTAGGAATGCTAAGCATTGGGATTTGTGCAGCGGTTAATTATTTCGCTTTTTAAAACAACTTTAGCTAAAGATAGAGAGTTGAAATTCATTTTATCACATACCCGAAAGCATGATACTACTAAAATTAGTGGTATCATGCCCGAAAGAATGAAGTTTCTCACTTTTTCAATCGATTTTCTTTTACCCATTTTCCTTGACAACCAAATAAAAAAAAACAAAAATAAACATTAAATCAAATCTCAATTAACGAAAATGAAATTCTTAATAGCTACTCAACAAGTAAGTACTCGAATTATGTACTTAACTATAATGTTCTTTTAGCCTGGCTGTGCAGGTAGTATGATTACAGTAAAGGGTTTCAAAAAATTGTCACTCTACTCTATATTAAACAAGTTTTACAAATTTCATTTACAAAATTCATTGTTTTTATTTTACCATGTTATTTTTTATGATTCTGTTAATTTTTCAGTCATTTGACTTATAATTATTATTGGTCATGGGAGATATTGTCACATTGTTTACTTACTATTGTCTCACAATTGTGTAGATGCTCTGCAGAAGAAAATATTAATTTATTAAAACAATTACTTGAAATGTAGTCTGTGATCACAACTACTTACTAACTCCTAACCTCTTATATAAAGAGTTTTGAAGGAAGTATGATCCCGAGCAACGCCGGGTAATTCAGCTAGTGTTATATAAAACATATAGGCAAGTTATCTCTTCATCCCCGGTATGATAGAGACTTCATGTTTGAGTGAATGGCTGTGGGATCGGATTTTTTGCCAGGCAAAAAATGCATTCATGCATTTTGCTTCCGTCGGATTTTAACCGACGTGATACGCTGACTTCACAGGAGTGATTCCTGGGAAGGGCAAAATGCACCTACCATAAAATTCATGGAGAACTCATGTGCGTCACAGGTTATGACCCCCCTTTAATTTATAGCCAGTTAAAATTACTGATAATTGCGATAAAATGAGCAGCGTGTCTTCCCATTACAAATTTCCTGCAATAAATAGTGGAGGTGACACTTTACAACCCTGAAGGTGGCCATTTATTTCAGTAATTTCACGTAATGTAATGAAATTTTACAGTCGTGAAATTTTTATTCGAATTAGGTCGGGTGATAATTGTTTGCTACTGGTAATTATTACTCGGCTCGTTTATTATTCTGTGTCGAAATACTTCAACGTACCATGCAGCTTTATGCAAACTTTGAACATAATCAAAAGTAACCTTTTTCACACTGACGTCCTGGGTCTGGCTTATCGACTGAATGTAGCCTGTTGTACAGTATTAGTCAAAAAAAATGTTTTCAAATTTATTGCATAGATTCCAACCATAGAAAGGCACGAACATTGTTTTTCCCCTCAGAGAAAAAAATCAAATATGAGATTCATATCGGTAGTAAGTGTTGACAAGGTTTTTTGGTGTTATAGTTGCTGAGAAATAAAATGCACCGCACAGCATCAGACAAGCACTTAGACTAGCAAGCGTACAACGGCACAACTGGATGATGGATAAAGAGATTAACTCGTTGAGGAGTATGCTTGGAAAAAGAGGAAGACACTTGTCTCTCCCGGTTATTCCTCGTGGGTCTGATTTCTCCAGCATGGAACGAGATCGTCGCAGGGAGAATGTATGCGCAAACTATTCCGTCCGATTTGACCAAACCACGAATTGAATTGAGAGCGTGGGAGAATAAGAAAAACGATAATGGTTTAATGGAAGTTAAAAGTGGGAGTTTTCTTTCCTTGTAAGTAGTAATAATTACTCCTTGTAGTTATTCCTGGATCAATAGTAATCATTTGGAGAAATAGATACCTGTTAATAAAAAGTTTTTCAGTCAGAGTTTTACCTGTGCCATGCCTTAGACATGATTGAATATTTGGGGAGGCAACCGACAGCTAAGTCCATTTGCGCCATGGGAAACATGCGCCATAGGAGAATAGGAGAGAGGAAGGGTGAATATAAACTCGGCGTCGGCATTAGTTTGCTCATGACAAAGGGAACCACGAATTCTACAGTTTAATAACTCATCCGACAGACAGATTACTGCACTTGAGGCGCCCTCCACAAGACACTCAAGTAGTGATCGGGTTTCCACAGAAAAATATCCTCCTCTGCAGGGATTTGAACCCTGGCCGACCGTTTGGTTAGCTAGTACTCTAACCACACCAACCATATCCCCCGATCCTTCGAATTATTTTTCATTCATGAAAGTTATTGACATTCTGAAAGTTTCTAATGAAGAAAAATCAAACGCGTTCTTCATGAGTGGCTATCGTTCCATTCTCTTTTAATGGCGCTTATTTCTGCTATATTTTGCTCGCAGTATTCCGTAACTATGCATTTTTCACTGATACATACATACCAATCACACCGTTCCCTTCCGGGGTAGACACAGTAACAAAGTTTCACTCATAGATACATATGTTCACCTAACTCTGCTTCAATAATTTCCTCCATACTGATCTATCCTTGCAAACCTCTTTTGTTTCATTTACCCCCATACACTGCTTCATACTCGCCCTCCTGGTTTTATAAATATCAAATACCATATTTTCTCAGAGCTACTCTTGAAGCTTTCTGAAAATTTACGTTTCACGAAGGCAGTGAGTATGGAATGTTTTACTATTATTTGGGGAATGAATAACACTCCAGAAAAAGTTTCCTAACTACTCATGTTAAAATCACCACAACTGCGAGCTTGGAGATGAAACCATCCTCTTTATCCAATTTGGTGCGTAAAATTTTTATTTATTCATTTGAGAAAAAGGTCACATACAGCACGAAGCCTTTTTATGGTAAACGTATTATAAACAAAAAGGACAACCGTAAAAACATAGCAAAATGAATGTAACAAATAATAATCCAACATGGGAAGATAGTAAAAATAATTTTTTTTTTGGGAATGGCATAAGATTAGCGAAGACGCTGGAAGATTGGGTGAATGGGTCAATGTTCACAGGAAGGGAATTTACAAGAGAAGAGAGGCGAATAATTAGGGAGCGCTTGGTTATTGATAATCTGATAGTAAGGATATGGAACAATGAGTGAGTCCTGGTGTATGAAGCGATAAGGACAGCATAAATTTGGACAGTGTGATACATATCATACCGGGAAGAAATAATCGCTAAATGGACGATTTTGACCGTAAAATTATTCATTACTGGGGAAAGATTCGCGAGACACATAAATTTTGCGTCATGCATGACCATTAACGGGTGATTTATATCATTTTTTCTAAGGTATTCTTCGTAGATTACAGTAAAATCTGCTTCCACGGCCACCTCCCTAAATTGGTCACCCACCCTTTGCGGCCGATTTATTCGGGAAAGAAATGTATTTCCCATACATGCAATCAACGTAAATTTTCCCTCTCCTCAGCGGTCTCCTCCTTAAGCGAACAATATCTCATTGGTTCGGTGGTGGACACTCAATACAGGTTTCACTGTCTTGTAATTATGATAACCGAAGAGGATGTCCTAAGTTTTCCTCGGCGCACTGCTGTCCAGTTATCAACATTTTCCAAAAGTACCCACTCGTCCGCAGTAAAGGCGGAATTTCATTACAAAGGTGAACAAATACTCTTGAGTAATCAAGTTTTACGATCATTTGACCACAATCCGTCATGTTGACAAAATTTTCACCTGAACGGTTATTTTAGCCACGGATGGGTAAAATCCGTTCGGAAAAAATTAGAGATTTTTTTGCGCTTTGGTTTTTCAGCTCAGGAGACAAAAATTCATGAAAACTTCTGTGATGATATGCAAGAGATTTTTGCAGGAGATACCGAAAAAGGTCATTAGGCTGATAACTATCAAACTATAAGCATTATATTTTGAAATGGCTCATAACGTCACATCATCCGTTTTAAGCCCCCATTTGTCCTTCGGGCAGTGGTGTGATAAGCAACGCTTTATTAAATGCTTCTGGAATTCATCAGCTACAAGTTGGGAGAATGCAAAATAGCTGATTCATCTACATCTACATACTACCCTCCAAGCCGCCGCATGGGCGTGTAGCAGGGGATGTTAGCACGCCAGCTGTGTAATGTGTAAGGGATAAGGTTTTGGGAGGTGATATGGTGACGCGTATTATGTGAGTGTATTAGGTGGAGCTCATTTTTATTGTGATCGCTTATTGTGCGCGGAAAGAACGAGTTTTTGTACATATCTGTTCGGCAATGCATCTCTCTCATTTTATCACTTTTGTCAGACCTAGAGATGCAGTGAGGCGTCGTGATAATATTCTATGCGTCGCTCAGAAACGCACAAATTCTGAATTTCTCAAGCAAACTAAGCCTAGCGTGTAGCGTCCAAATCTGTAGGGGCTCCAACCTTAATCCTTCTAAAAGTTGTGAACCACTATATATTCGCTGGTAGCAGTTATTAACGAAGCGTGCAACATTTCTTTGTATTTTATTAATTTCATCTCATGCAATTTATCCAGTTTTTTTACAAGTCGTTCTCTTTACTAGCCTGTTCCTGTCTCAATTATTTTGTAAATAATTTAATGTCTTCAACTTACAGCAAATCTTTCTTCTATTCTCCTCAGTTACATTATTTTTAAGGTATTTATGCAGCCTACCTAAAAATTTAACACGAAAATTACTTGTACGATTTTCACAATATAATAGCCATTCGCCTAGATTGGCATTCGTATCCAGATCCTTCGAGTACGCGCCAAGGGCCCAAAACAATTTAGCTACCCAGGCGGCCTCTTCCACTGTGAATCTCATGTGGGATAAATTTTGATTTGATTGGTTAGAGCATTTACGTCATTGATCTTTATCTTTATTGGATAGAGCAATCAACTCCAATTAAGCCAATTAATAATTAAATCAATAAAATAATTGCTCTAACCAGTAAAACCTTGTACCCCCGACGCGAATACAAAAAACTGAAATTAAATAATTATTTACATGATTTAACCAATTAAACCAAAATAAAGCCCCCATGACATTCTCAGTGGATGAGAACGCCTAAGTAGCTTAATTGGTTTGAGCATTCGGAGCATAATCAAGGGATCTTGGTTCGAATCTCCGTCCAGACGAACAATTTTTAATCTGTGAATTTCATACAAATTGGTGACCTTTAGAGGTCTAAATCTACATCTACATAATACCCTGCGAGCCGCCATATGAGCGTGTGGAAGGGGGTATTAGGTCACCATCCTTGTAAAGGTGTAAGTTTTTTAGAGGTTAAGTGATGACATGTATTAAAGGAGCGTATTTAGTGGAGCTCAATTTTTATTGAGGTCGCTTATTGTTAGCGGTGAGAACGAGTTCTTGTACCTATCTGTTCGGCAGCATATCTCTCTTATTTTATCGCATCTGTCAGACCTAGAGATGCAGTGAGGAGTCATGATAATATTATCTATGTCGCTCTGAAAAATGTCAGTTCAGAATTTCTCAAGCAGCCTAGTGTGTAGCCTCCGAGTCTCTAGGGGCTCCTATATTAATCCCTTTATAAGTTGTGAGACACTATCTGTACGTCCGTAGCAGTTTTTAACGAAGCGTGGTGCCTTCCTTTGTATTTTATTAATTTTTTCTGTTAAATCCATTTGACCAGGGTCCCAAAAAAGGTGACTCCCAAAAGACGTTCCAAAAGAGGCGACTCCGTTAAAGTAACTCCACTGCCAGTTTTGCAGTCATTGGAAAAGAAAACTAACATTTCATAAACATTGCAAATGACGTAGTTTTTTCAACCATCATGCATAATCTTTTTAAAGCCTAAATAAATTAAGGGCGTCGTCAATTATTGAATCTCTTTCAACTATGGAGATTATGTTGATTTAATTTAGAAGAAGAAACGTGTAGAGATTGGCAAATCCGCTCATTTTTGGGAACTCGTTCACTCTGAACCGGTCCTTTATGAGACCCGTTCCTTTTCACTCGATCACCGTTCCTCAAACCTAGAAACGCTTATAATACCGTAATTACGGCGTTTAAGAAAGTAAAAATAATAAACTGTCCTTATTGGGGCTAGATTGAGACTAAGGCAGTCCCTTACACCATCTGACCCCTAATGATGGATGAAATAAAAGTTGGGAGGTAATATTACCAACTTTATACATGGTTTAATAAATATTATTAATTTATATAGAGAAAAGTGTACTGATTATTACACCGCTTCCATCAACAGATAAATTTTTAGGGTTTTATAAATTACATCCTATCTCTTAAAGATAGAAGCGAATGGGCGAAAGTAATGAGAGTCCGACTAGCGACGGAGCGAAAGGACCAGCGGACCGAAAGGACCGACTGATCGAAAGGAACGAAGGACCGAAGGGAAAGAGATAGACCTTGAATATTCATTGGTCGTTCAATCCTAAGATTAGTTGACTGCAGCCCTCCACCCTTCCCAATGTAATGATAGTTCCCTTACCTCCTGATATCTCTTCCTTTGTACTTTCCTCCTTATTTGGACCATGAACTTATTCCTGGGTCTTCCTCTGGGGACTTTTCCCTCTAATTCACCTTCAGTTATGTTATTTGCAAACCAATTGTGTCTCAGTATATGTCCAATCCATCTGGTTCTTCTTATCTGTATGGTGTTCCATATGGTCCTTTACTCTTTTACTCTTCGGTGCAGTTCATCATTTCTTATTTTGTCCGTCCATTTTATCTTCAACATCCTCCTCCAGTATCGGGTTTCGAAGCATTCTAGTCTGTTCTGATCAGCTTTCTGAATGGTCCATGCGTCCGATCCATAGTGTGGTACGCTCCACGCGAAGTTTTTCACATGCTATTTCCTGGTTTGTAGTCCTATTTTATTTCACAGCAATTGTCTTTTTTCCTAAGAACGTGTAAAAATTAAAATATTTTGTATTTTATACAGTTCATCATTTCTAGATTTGGAAGCGTATCTTGGAATGGAAAAAGAATCACGGGAGTATTTACGCTGCCTGTTATAAAATGTATAGGAGACTACCAGGACAAAGTTTGCTTGAGCTCAAAATTTTCCTCGCTTACCTTTGATTCTTTCGTGAGTCATGTCGGTGCATCATGACCAAATACCCGTTTTTGAGTTCAACCTTTCTCTGCACTCCCGCCACCCAAATACGGCGAGGAGTAATGGGACTCTTTTGAGGCAGAGTGGTTGACAACTATCGCTTCTCGGAATGAAAATGCGGGTCCCCGAGTTTCTTTTCCACCCTCGTTCTCTTCTCTCTCCCCCGAACCAATTCCCTTCTATTTCTTGAGAGTCGAGTGACTTTGAGATAGTTTGAGCGAAATATCATTTTACTTAGAAATCACTGAATTTGGTCTCATTTTAAAGACAAATATCTCACCTATCCAATGACAGCAAAAATTCAACCTCTTACCGCATTACTTTCCGAGATATTTGCCAAAAAATACCAGTCCTTTTACATGGGAAATGGTACGTGTATGCACTTCAGAGAGACATTTACAAAACGAGGACTTTCGAACACTTAGATGTCGTAAAAAAATAACAGCGTGTAGTTTGTATGTTTTCTCAACTAATTTTGAAAATTAATCATATTGTCACCTCAATAGGTTCTTGAGAATCACAGAAAACCTTCAGTTTTGAAGGAGTTTCAAACGCACTGCGCAAAAAAATGAGTCAAATTAAAGACTTATTTTGATAATTTAATTTAAATGCTTACCTTTCCTGTCATATAAAAATATATCATTGCACCATTTATAATTCAATATTTAATTCATGTGTCCTACAGCTGGTGAAATTAAAACGCATAATTCGAATATGGTCTATATTATGACTAGGGAACTAATTCGCTTAAAAAGTGTTCGTGTCCGTTGCAAACAATTCCCCTTCTACTATACCCTGCGCGAATACGATTTCATTTTATTTTTGAGAGGCGCTTTTCTTGAGCATAGTTCATAATGCCCAGAATAATACATTGGGTTGAGTATTTAAGTGATGAATTACTTAGTTTTCCTCAAAAGAGACTTTCACAAAACACAAAAATGATTTATTTTGTGGAAAACTAAGTAATTCATCACTTCATAATGTTGAGATTCCACAAAGTTACTGCCAATACCATTAATTCTATCGAGCTGAGTCCATTCCACGGCAAGATGCAAGGTTAAACTTACTGCCCCTATCGAAGCGGCTACAATGTATTCGGACCTCTTATAGCTCGCCTTTATAAACATTACGTTAAGTGACTATACTAATCTCATGATGGAAAGGTAACAAACTTGGAACTTTCGGCAAATATTATTAAATTTACTCCCTGTTTTTAGAAATGAGTGCCATTTTCATTCTTGATAGGGGCGGTTGGTTCTTGGTTGACACTTGAGAAGGACAGTAGATTCCAAAGTTATAATAAATATCATTATCTTACGCTGGGAATGCCACGTGAGCCATTTTAATTTTTGTAGCAAATATCATAGTGTTCCATTAAGTTAATCCTGGAACTTGGACGGGTAAATTCTTATTTGTTCAAACGAGAAAGTTTTCTCGTCGAGTAGAGGGTTATAGTCGAGGTACTTCGAAGGCTATGGCCAATTTGCAACTCAAGAATCCTCGCAACTAAAATTAAATATTTAAGCTGGATTACTGTGTGGTCTCAGGTAACAGGTGGTCACTCCATTATTCTAATATGGGTATCAAAATTTTTTTATCAGGCCATTTTTTATCTAAAACATCTTAACCCCGGCGGTATACCGTCGGAGCCATAACTTTTCACGCATTCCAGATCTCTAGTTGGCTACCCCCTTGGTGTCTCTCTTGTTCCGTCAAGAGTCATATCTTGAATCAAGATATATTTCCCCATGTATTCAAAGATGCATCATGCCCCATCGTCAACCATGTCCGAAAATCTCGGTCAAATTTTCTTACGCGTGCTTGGACCTTCTCTGGGCTGCCGTAAACCAGTTATGCAGGCTGAGTAATGCAATTCCTCTGAATCGGTGGGATCGACCTCCGCCACATCTCAGAATGAAAATACGAGTATCTTTATTCCTCTTTCTCGTTTTATAATCTTCGCATCATCACTCCCGAACCAACCATTCCTAATCCAATCAATTCAATGTGGCGTTACGAAGTGGAACGACGAGATGGAATAACTCATAAAAAAAAACGCTGTACAGTTTGCCCCGCCGCTAAGGCATCTCTATTAGGCGCAAACTCCTTTCAATTCGATTTTCTCGGGACCTAAAAGCAAATTTATATGCCTTCTAAGATGTGTAATAAAGCAAATCAAACCGACATTGGATATTTAAATCCAAGGATGAAATTCCTAATCGGTATCACGGAAGTATTTCCTCGAGTTATGAATTATACCATGTTTCGCATACTTATTAGACAAATAAAATCAGAATAATGTCCAAAGACTTAAAATATTATGAAAATGGTGAATTTATATATTAAAACTAAAATAAATAGTAATTTTTCTTCATAATTCGGAAACAATATTGCATAATCCCAAAGTAAAACAATCGCTAACCTATGAGGTAATAATTAATATCGATATTTTTAAAATATGCATGGTAAAAATACGCCTAATATTGCATGAAAAAAATGAAAGTACTCACTTATGCTAAAATAACTACGATTTGATTACTAATAGTATTTTAAATTCGAATAATTAATTTGTGATTTTAATTTTTTTAACGGTGAGTTTTGTAAAAGTTTGAAACATTTTGTCCTTTGATTCATTTTTGAAATGGAAACATTTTATCCATAATGTGTAAAACCAGGTGATATTGTATCATATTTCATTGACAAAGTACCGCCTGACGAGTCTATTGACTCAGGCGGACTTTGTACAGCTGCTGTAATTTTAATTCCGTAGTTTTAAATCCTTTTGTAACCCATCCAACGGGAAATTATTGCAATATATATTGTATCAAATTAAATTTATGGCAAATATTGTACTGAATTGTAACATATTGTATTGAATAAAATTTAATTTAATTAAAAAAATAAAAATAAAAAAAAATAAAATAAAATCTGAGAAATGGCGTTTTCTCCCAATATTTGACTTCGCAAGTGCCCGTCGGCAAGTAAAGTTGACATCAAGTTTAACATCGACACAGAAAAATAAAAAGTCCAAATTTGTTCGTAATATTTTAAAATAATAACTTATCAAAGTATCCACTAGAAGTTGACATGAAAAAATTGGCGAATCAAACGCAAAAATTGGCTCCAACTTACATTATATAGAAGTTTGTAACCAGTCCTCAACGCAACACCTGGAGGGACTGCTGTAATCCGACTAGCATGCGAGACACAATCAAACTGACGAGCAAAGAGTTATGCCAGTCAACAATATAAGGTCTGAAAAATTGCCATGGGAATTAGGAAGCCTGGATAGCGTAGTGGTCTGCGCATTGGCCCGGCAAGCCAAAGGTCCGTGGTTCGATTCCCGGTCCAGGCCGAATTTTTCTCATGGCAATGGCAATGTAAGGTCTAGGCAAACGCGAAGAATTGAATGAATTGGTTACAAAGTGAACGCTGTGTAAGACAAAATGTAGCATGGCAACTAAAGTTCCGACGGGCACTAATGGGTCAATGCCTACCGATTTCGACGTATATATAGAGTCATTTTCAAGATTTTGATGATTTTCATCTTTAAAATTAGAATTAAGCATGAAAAAATTCAATCAGATGAAAAAATATTGTGCATAGCTTGAAAATGACGCTATATACGTGGAAACTGGTAGACAGCATTAAAACTCAGCGGAAATGTACACCGTTTTTATTAAGAGTTATTCCAATGATTCCGGTTTCTTCGAAAAAAAACTTGTGCAGTTTTCTGTATGGGTTAAAAAAATAACTGCAGATTTTTCTGAAGTCCATTTCTCTCCAGTTTTCTTCTCATCGAAATCTAACAGTATGACAAGAAATTATCTTATATGTATTTTCAACTCCAAACCACCGATGCTGATTTCTTCGAAAAAAAACTCGCAGTTTTCTGTGTTTTTGTTGAAAAAAATACCCACATTTCTTTTTTTCAATTCATTTTTCTTCCTATTTCTTCACATATAAATATTGTATAACGATAATAAATAATCTTTTATTCTCAATTCCAAACCAACGATGCTGGTTTTTCGAAAAGAAACTCGAGCGGTCTCTGTGTTTTGGTATAAAATATGCAAGCATTACTTTTTCAAAGTCCATTTCTCTCCCGTTATTTTCACATCATTATTTTATATTATAATACGAAATGATCTTATATTCTCAATTTCAAACCAGCAGTGCTGTATTTTGTAAAACACTCCTGTAATTTCCAGTGCTTGGGTTTACAAAATATCTGCATTTCATTTTTAAAGTCCATTTCTCACGCGTTTACTTCACCAAGAATACTTATTTTATTAAAAGAAATTATCATATATTCTCAATTCCAAACCAACAATACTGGTTTCTACAAAAAAACTCGTGAAATTTTGTGTTAGAGTTTATAAAAAAACTCCTGAATTCCTTGTTTAAAGCCTATTTCTCCCATTTTCTCTACGTAGAAATTCTATATTATTATAAAAAATAATCTTTTTTTTAAAATATGTATTTCTTTTTTAATTCCATTTCTTTCTCATTTTCTTCACATCATAATCGTACATTATGAAAAATAATCTTTTATTCTCAATTCCAAACCCAGGATGCTGGTTTCTTTGAAAAAACTCGTGGGATTTTCTGTTTAGATTTAGAAAAATACCTGCATTTCTTTCTTAAAATCCACTTTTCTCCCGTTTTCTTCACATCAAAATATTATGCTATGATTAGAAATTATCGTACCTTCTTTATCCCAGACCTAAGAAACTTTTTTTAACTCATGCCGTTTCCTGTGCTTGGGTTAAAAAAATGCCTGCATTTCTTTTTTTTTTTTAAGTCCATATCAGTACCGTTTTCTTCATATCAAAATCTTGAATTATGATACAAAAAAATTTCATATTCTCAATTTCAAACCAATGATGCTGGTTCCTTTGAAAAAAATGCATGCAATTTTCTGTGTCTGATTTAAAAAATTGCCTAAATTTCTTTTTTAAAGTTCAATTTTTTCCCGGTTTTCTTCCCATCGAAATCTTATAATGTGATTATAAACTATCTTATAATTTTAATTACGAACCAACAATGCTGGTTTCTTCGAAATAACTGGTGCAATTTTCTGTATCTGAGTTTTTAAAAATACCTGCATTTCTTTTTTCAAGTCCATTCCCCTCTCGTTTTTTCACATCAAAATAATCGTTTCCAAAGGAGTCTTTGGAACATGCGTGACTAGTATTGGGCGGCAGGCGCAAAGATTACGCGGAGGAAGAAAGAGATGAGGAGAAAGATGGGTCATAAATAGATCCAAACTCGGGAGGAGAAAGTTGGATCCGCTGAGAGAACTATAATCTTGACAAAATGGCGATCCAATCTACGGAGCGCATTCCAATTTCCGGTCCGACCACTAAGAGGTCTCATTTTTTTCTTTCAAGGCGGTAAATTTCTTGCACGAATCTTCTGTGGAGTAAATATTCGCCCCTTTTGCTTTAATTTTCGACAGGTGAGATCTGGTGTCTTCCTGTTGGGTGTAATTACAGACGACCGGAAAGAGTTCCTTCAGGGGTTTTTTCTAAAGGCCGTTTTACACGGGGCACGAAATTGCACAACTTAACACTGCATTAATTCCGCAATCTGCCGTGCAATGATTATTGCGAAAACGAATGCGTGACTGCTTTACACGGTGGTCGTAAGCATGCATTCATTCGTGAATTCCAGTCGTGTGATTAGTACGCTAAGAGCGAGTGTTTTGTTCAAACAGGAGAGATACGATATTCTGTACACGACGTTGTTGACATTCAGTGAAAAATAAGGTTGTGGTGATTGTGGGATTCTGTGATATTGACATTGAGTTACTCTCTCTCTCTCTCTCTCTCTGTGAGAAAAATAATGGATCAGGAGGAGGCTGCATTGATTGCTGCAGAGATAGCAGTAGTGGGAATTATGATCAGGGCCGCAGGGCTCATAGAAAGGCGTAACCGCAGGAGAAGAGCACTTTGGTTGCGGGAGTGGATCCGTAGGCGAGAGGAGGGAACGGGCATTCTTAATATGGTCCAACAGGAGCTAGCTGTAGAAGACAGGAATGCCTATCGCAATTTTATGCGGATGACAGGAACAATTTAACGAGCTATTAAATATCTATCAAAATAAATAACAATATAAGTAACTGTAAATATCCTCCCACACAAGAATAACTGTAAACACCCATCCCTCAGGTTATCAAACCTTTTCGTCAGTCAATTTCCCGAGAACTTAGATGTCGTTAATACTGCGACTGCTAGATGGAGTGCTATTCGTACAAATTGCAAGAATGCGACCACCAAATTAGAGCAGGGGCTATTCTGACGTCTCGCATTCATGCATTCGTGCATGCGTTCTTGAATTTCGCCGCTTTACACGGTGCATTTTGAAATTCACGATTGCACATACATTAGCTTTTGCAATTACGTGCCCCGTGTAAAACGGCCTTAACGACCCCGAGTTCATGCATTTAGATATTTCTGTGCTAGCTGCTGTCGTCATGAATTTCACCGTCGCCCAGCGTGGACTTAGTGAGCCTAACTGGCACAGTCAGTCCTCCCCCTTCTGTAATTTCCACATCAGGATCTTCAAATGCCTCTCTTACGTTTTCTCAGCACTAATATAGAATGCGGGGATCGGGTTGGTGTTGGTGGCTAGAGTACTGGCTAACCGTACGGACGGCCAGGGTTTAAATCCCTGGAGAGGGGGATATTTTTCAGAGGTAGCCTGATCCCTACTTGAGTGTCTAGTGGACGTCACTTCAAGTGCAGTAGTACTCCGTCTGTCGGATGAGACGTAAAATTGTGGGCCCCTCGGCGCCTTTAGTTAAGAGTAGGCTAATGCAGATGCCGAGTTTCTATCCACCCTTCATCCCTTACCTATCCCCTATGGCGCAAATGGCCTTAGCTGTCGGTTGCCTCCCCAAATATCCTATCCAATCCAATATAAAACGCAAAGGTGACAGCGGGCAACCTTGTGCTATCCTGCGAACTGACTGCACACCCTGATCCACCGACAGCCACCCTTCATCTGTGATGTCTAGGTTATTGAAAAATTTTATGTAATATTTCTATTTCTCTAATATACTCCTTTTTTTCTGTATATTTGCATCATGCGATGAAAGTATGCAGAAAACATCAGCCAAACGTCAGTCATCATCAGTTGTACCTGTTCTAAAACATCTTGCCTAAGAAAGTGGATTTATATTTTCATCAGTTTACCCAATTCTCTTCATCAAACGCCTTTTTAAAATCAGTATAATTGGCAAAAATGTCTTCTCCCTGACCCCTAATTTTTATTCCTGCAAGCTTTTTGTTTACAGATTTTGGAGTTTCACCCTCATTATATTATTCAAGTCGTAAGAGCTCATATCTTTATTAAAAATGTCTTCATTATTATCTAGGCTGATTCTGAAGAAATTTGTCTCATCACCGCAATGGTATCCCAGTAGCCTTCCATTTCCTGGACCAAAATGAGTCATTCCCAAGAGATTTATTTGCTTATATCTTCCACCTTTTAGTAATGAACTCATTTAATTTTTGAGTGTAACTGTTCGCATGTAAGATTAGGCTAAAGGCAGGGACACAATCAACGTGTACGTGTGACCTCAACGGAACAACGGGAGACAGGGAACGCAAGTCAGCGGACACAATCGACGTTAACGCGGCCCGGAGTAACAATTGAATAACGCTGCTAAGAGATCAGGTGTAAACAAGTGTGAAAGTAAATAAGTTGTCTTCGCCAAGAGTTATCTTCAGCAGTTGGATGAATCTGCCGACAGATGGCTCCCATTTCCGGACTCTCAGGACTATTCTGATTGGTTTTTCGTGTACGGGACACGGGAAGAGATGAAAGTTGCCCATCTCTCGCGTACACGTACTCCCCGTACACGTTGATTGTGTCCGTTCGCTATACTCTCCCGTCAGCCATCTTTTCGCGTATTCCTGTTAACGGCTCACATTACACGTACACGTTGATTGTGTCCCAGCCTTAACAATAGATCAAAGCTGTGTAGCTGTTCGCATGTAACATTAGGCTAACAATGGATCAAAGCTGTTTTGACGAAGTACTCTGGACATCTTCCTGCAAGTAGATTCTACCAATTAGTTTGAAAAGTTTTCATCTTCCTCTAATTCTTAAATTCTTCGGAAACTGAAGTAAAATGGTCTGTACCTACAGCTTTACTTACTTTCGCCTCTCATAATCCACCTCTTTCCCGCTGTCTCTTTCTGTTTCTTGTCTTTGGTTAACCATCGCTTTCCTTTAATAAATCTAAGTTCATATAATTACTTTCCTATGTTGTATAGATTTTTATAGACCTTTAGGATCAGTCGTTTACTTTATAATAATTCTTAGTAATTGTCTAAAGCCATAGATGGTGTTGTGAAGCCAATAACGTTTTAACAACTAGGTTGATTCTAGAGATATCATAATCAGTGAGTTAGAGAGTGTTATTGCATTTTTCGATTCATGTATTGCTGTCTTATGCCTGAATCACACGATCATTTTTTCCGTCTCTTTTAAGGGATAGCTCCAATGATAGCTCAAATGATCGCTCGAAAATGATCGTGTGACTCGAACAAAGTCAGGGATGGCTCCAGCGATAGGGATCCCTATAGCTTTTTCCATCCCTGGGCACGTCCCTTTTTCCGTCCCTGGAGGCATCGCTGACTCCACCATTTAGCCAATCAGAGTGCTCGGCCGCAAATAGCGACTCTAACGCCACGTTCGGCTTTCAATGGAATGAGAGTAGTTTACATAGAAATGATGCGAAAAGGGACGGAAAAAATGATGGAAAAAGGGACGGCCAAAATGACCGTGTGATTCAGAAAATGTTAGCTCGAGCTATCATTGTCACGGTCCCTGAAAAGCTATCATTGGAGCTATCCCTTAAAAGGGACGGAAAAAATGATCGTGTGATTCAGGCTTTATTCTCGGATGTAGATTAATGATAACACCAGCCCTAGTTTTCGGATATTATGACTGTTGCTTTGGGACATAAATAGAGATTTAACTTCATTACATATTGAAATTGAGTAATAATTTTGCAGTCTAATTAACTTCAAAAGTTTGTTCTCTGTGCCATTTGTTTCATACTGGTAATCTCCAATTACTTTGGTTTAGCAAATAAGGTACCTGTCTTTTTTATAAACTCTCAAGATTTTCCTTTTGCATGCCATCCCATTTATTATCTCATCCATTTCTGCTTCCGTTATCGTTTTCTCTCTCTGTGTCACAGTTTTTTTCTCCTCTGCTCCTCAGAGTCTAATTTGAGGTACAGTAAGTCCTCGGTATGCGTCGTTTTGATTTTCGTCTGATTCGATGTCTACGTCCATGCTGACAAGGGTCGTCGGGAATTTTTTCCCTGTTTAATTTGACGTTTATAAATAATTCTAATGAAACAGACCGTATGTGCATATGCTTGCGTTATTTTATTTCTGAGAAATAATCATCCCGTTTGAAATAGCTTTTTTTCATGGATAAAGGCAAAAAATAGAATTTTGAAATTAACGCCTCCACTTATCGCGGGATTAAAGTGGACACGAATATCTGGATCCGTTTTTCGTTGTTTCGACTTACGTCACTCTTCTTCAACACGCATCTCCGACGTAAATCCAGGACTTATTTTATATTCTCTCAAGCTTCTCATCGAATTTCATTACTTGCTCAATTCCTCGTTCAACTTTATCCTTAAAAAGCAAATGAAGCCATTTTAAACTGCCTCATAAATACTACCCTAAAACCAATTAGTCAAGGGTTCAATAATCCCCATTTCTCCCCCAGAGCTGTTCTTTAAATCAATTCCTCTCCTTGAACAAAATCAGGAAGAGCACTCCATCAAAGGCAGCATTTTGGCGCACCTACATATATTTTCGTGATATTTCTCATGATCTTTAAGCAAATTCGTGGCTGGTATCCATACTCACCGCTTGTAGTTCATCATGTTCGTGGAACGCCAGTGTCAAGTCAAGTGCAAATCAATCCTCAGTTATGAGGAAAAGTGCTCGTTTTGATCCTAGGCGTTCACCGTCAAATTCACTCGTAAAAAAAGTACTTTGATTTCCATCCTCGTCGCTCTGAGTTAAATCTTTCTAAGGACCCCCCTTTGAATTTGGTTTCTGTCCAATGAATCTGTTCAATGATCGACCAGTGTCCTCCCCTTTAATGCTTGTATTTTTTCTAAACCCTCAAGATTTGCCTTTTGCATACCATCCCATTTATTACCTCATCCATTTCTGCTTCCATTTTTCTGGATAAATTATTTTTTTACCTCACTTAAATAAAAATAAGATTAATAAGGAATACATCCTTATTAATCTTATTTTTATATATTTTCCTCACTGCCCATTCCCCCAAATCATTTTGAACGTTTTTGGATATTTTCCTCACTGCCCATTCCCCCAAATCATTTGGAACGTTTTTGGATACGGTTGATATTGCATAATTAATTATTTTTGTTTCTCCCGAAACTTCCTTTCATGTTAACTATTCTACCGTGTAATTGATTTGCAGCCTCCATCTCCAGTACAAAGATTTAAAGCTGCGGAACGTTTCCGGAGAAACAAAAAATTTACAGACAGATGCTTGATATTACATCAATTTCTTCCCTTTATAATGAGGCCGAGACTTGTTATCCATTTTAAATCGTTTTTAGTCTCATATCTGCTAATATCATAAATTTGGTGCAATGGATTTGATTTTTCTGCTTGAAACGGACCATTCGTATATTTTTTGTTACAGTTTATTTTGCTTTAGCTCCAACAAAATCACTTGACAGGTCAATTATCACATTGAGTCTTTGCGATTCATAAATGATCCGATATATCCGTCTTTTCGAGGCAAATGTGATAATTCCTTTCGGAACGTGCTTTTAGTAAGACATTTTTGGCATTGATAGCGTATGAAAAAAATCGTCTCGTCGGTTTACTAGGGCATAAATTATCCAAGTCCGTTTTGATCAACTCAAAGGCAGGTTTACGAGGACGTCATTTTTGGCGGTACCGAGGATTTGAAGTGCGAAACAGGTTTTATGCTCATTGATGATCAAGTTGCAAAATTAAGTACTCAGCCGCTACATCATAAGCAAATCATTGCGTTGAATGACACAATTCGTGGCAGTCAAAATAATTTATTTTCTTAAGAATTTTAATATTTTCTCACTGTCCATTCCCCCAAATGATTTGGAACGTTTTTGGATACGGTTGTTCAATAATAAGAATTATTCCCGCCATTATTTTTTTAATTGTTATTTTCTTAAGATGTTTTATATTTTCCTCACTGCCCATTCCCCCAAATGATTTGGAACGTTTTTGGATACGGCTGTCCAATAATAAGAACTATACCCGCCATTATTTTTTTTTACTTCCGTTCGAGGCTCCACCTCGTAGCAGCACGATAATGCACTGCTGCGATGTGTTTATTACAGTCTTTCCCCAGCATTAACGTAATAAGCATTTAATTCCGTTTTCAAGGAGTAATTGAGCCCTCTCCAAATTTCTTGTTTGATATATGTAAAATCTATTTTCTGCATCAACGTATCAAGAAGTATTAGATCTCGGTGAATAATGAAATAAATTCCTTTGAAAAAATTTATTTTTTGTATTGATCGCTGAGCTTAAGAGAATATTGAAAGAACTTAAATGGGATATATATGTAACTAAAGAGGTTTTTCATTGAGCATTGAGTTAAGAGCATCTAACCAGAACTGAGAGTTGATTAGCTCATGAATAATTTGATGCCGTATTTGAGATCATACCGAATTTGCCCATACGTTTAGGTGTTTTGAGAATTATAAGTTTGGAATTAGTTCTGAAAATTTTTTTTCCCAGCATGTGATTCGCATAGCCTTCTCCGTTTCCGAAATATCCCATTGATGGCTGTTCCGTAGATATAATACACTCATCGCCTCTTCAGTCCAGAATACATCGCGAGAATTTGGGACCCTGGTTAGAAAGATTTACCCAAAAAATAAATAAAATATAAAGAAAAGCTGCACGCTTCGTAAAATAAACTGCTACAGGCGAGCATATAGTGTTTCACAACTTCTAGAAGGGTTAAGATTGGAACCCCTAGAGACTCGGAGGCTACGCGCCAGACTTAGCTTGCTTGAGAAATTCAGAACTGGTGTGTTTCAGAACGACAAAGAGAATATTATCATGGGGCCACACTACACCTTTGAGTCCGACAGAAGGGATAAAATAAGAGAGGTACATTGCCGAACAGAATTGTATAAAAACTTGTTCTTTCCGCGCGCAATTAGCGACCACAATAAAAACCGTGCTCCATTAAATACACTCCCATAATACTCGTCACCATTTCACCTCCCAAAACCTCATCCCTTACATCTTTACACGGCAGGTGTCCTAACACCCCTTGCCACACGCCAATGCGGCAGCTCGCAGAGTAATATGTAGATGTATATTTCTATCCATATTTCATATTAAATTATTTTTCCAGGGTATTGCCGCATAATAACAAAAAGTGTACATAGATATGCGATATAGTGAACAAATATTAAATAGAAATAAGTATTAATGGCTAACACGAATTGGTTGTGTGAAACATTACAAATAATCTTTAACAGTTTACAATTATGCAAGGTAAAATTAGAAATTCAGGAAACAAGTTCATGATACAAAGATACAACAACAACATTAAGAATCAAAATTTAATAAATTATAATATTTCTTTTTCCATGACTAGAAAGTTGGGCTATTTATTAAATGAGTTAAAAAGTATGAAAGGTAAACTGCGAAGTATTACATATAATGAAGCTATAAATTCAGCAAACAAGTTCATGGTACAACGATACAACTCGCTTGCCCAATATCCTTTCCTCTATCACACTCATCAGCAACCCGTCGCCCATTATTACATCCTTCAACCATCTATCCTGCCTATTTCGGATTCCATTCAGAAGTTTCCTATCGTCGCCCACCATCTCAATCACGTCCTCGTTAGTCTTCCTCTCCGTCCACCTCACCTTCTCCATCCTTCCCCATACCCACATATCAAATGCCTGCAGCCTATTCTCGTCCTCCTTTCTGAGGGTCCACGTTTCCCCCCCCCCTATACAACGCTACGCTCCACATGAAGCTCTTCACCAGCCTATTCTTCACATCTTTACCCAATATCCCAGTCATCAACTCTCTTCTAATACCAAACGCCTCCTTAGCTAGCGCTATTCTCTTACGCGTGTCTTTGCTACTATGTCCGTTTTCCTCCAGCGTGCTACCTAAGTAATTGAACTATTCTAGTCGCTCGATTTTGTGTCCTCAAACTTTAATCACCAATTTCACTTTCTTTCTTTATCCTAGAGAACCTCACTTTTCACCAGTCTAGCTTTCTTTGTCCTGGAGAACTTTTGTTTCACTCAGAAAGTAATATATTATAATATTTAATTTTGAATGCTAAGAGACAGGGACAATTTTTTTTGTTATGCTTAGAGATGGGACATTCGAATAGTCGAGTTCTCGAATACCCCAAAGAATGAGCTATTTGCTCTATTCAATATTCGAGAACGCAAATTAATAATTCCACCCTCTCGAGTATATTACACGAATCGACTGTAATGTTTTTTTTTAATTCGCAGTCATCGGCTGGGTCTCACATGTTACAAAGCGTTTGGTCTACCATATTAGGCTGGTACAAATTCATTAATTAATATTTCAAACAAAATTTCATCTTTCAAAGTAAGTATAAATTTATATAATCCACAATAACTTCAGGGGAATTACATGAAAAAGCAAATGAATGAATATTCAAACTCTCGCGAGGTTGGTTGGTCCTTTTTTCGATTCCTCGTTGCATGGTGACACATTTTACAAATTCAATTTTTAAAATAATTGTTATTTCTTTATTTAATTAAAGGTTTGTTATTAACATAGTAAAATATTATTAATAATTCTTTAAATCTTCCACATTCTTATAATCTTCTTAATAAAAACACCCATGTAGTATTCGATATTCGAGTGAGATCTTCGAAAAAAATACTAGATATTCGAACTCGATATTCGAATTCGAGAAAAATGCTATTCGACCCATTTCTAGTTATGGTAGATTATTCCAATGATGACACACTATTACGATAGTTGAATTTTGGAACTTAGTCGACCTGTGACTATAGTGCTCGCATAGTTTCTGTGCACTGGAGAGTTCCTCCAAGCATAGCTGCCCATGGTAGATGTGCAGCGATTGGCTGCCGGCGTCCAATCCCGTAAACCGGTTCTTAGCTCAATGCACGCCGAATACGAATCCTGTAAGTGGCAACCCAAAAGAATCGGCGAAAACGAACGCTATGCCTCGCCGACGCGAGGGCCTTTAGAATAGAAATACCCTGGACGAGAAACTACATTAGATATCGAGTCAAAACTTGCAGTGATTGTAATAGTCATCGCAGCGAGGTTAGAAAGTAATCTCCATCGGCGCAGGTCACCGTGGCTACACTATAAATAAACAAAACTTAAACTATTGCAATCACTGCAAGTTTTGACTGATATCTATAGTAGTTTCTCGTCCAGAGTATTTCTATTCCAAAGGCCCTCGCGTCGGCGAGG
The DNA here is from genome assembly GCA_963169105.1 of Ceriagrion tenellum. Classification (NCBI taxonomy): domain Eukaryota; kingdom Metazoa; phylum Arthropoda; class Insecta; order Odonata; family Coenagrionidae; genus Ceriagrion; species Ceriagrion tenellum. The sequence continues at coordinate 43,003,122 of OY720637.1, forward strand.
CATAGCGTTCGTTTTCGCCGATTCTTTTGGGTCGCCACTCACAGTATTCGTACGCGGCGCGCAGTGAGCCAAGAACCGGTTTACGGGATTGGACGTCGGCAGCCAATCGCTGCTCATCTACCATGGGCAGCTAGGCTTGGAGGAACTCTCCAGCGCACAGAAACTCTGCGAGCACTATAGGAAAATATAAAATAAGATATGTCGTCCGAAATCTTTTTCATCTCTTTCAGCGCTTTCCCTAAACCTCCCATCCACCTCCCATCCAACGCCCATTTTTCTCCAACATGCTCTCACCTCTGGGTACTTCCTCCTCCTCCCAAGTCACTCCGCCTCCTCCGAATCTCAACCCCCAATTTTCTTCCTCCGCAGCTATCTCCAGCACTTCCTCGTTTATCCGTCCCACCGCCCATCTCACCCGATCTTCAGTTCTCCAAATGCCCTGATCTCAAAATCTTTCGACCCTTTTTACCGATCAATTTTTGAATTGGATAATTGTGATAGAATAGCTAATGCACTAATGACTGATCATTACCAGCCATTCTGTTTCACTTCAGCAATACTGACGCATGTAATTATTTATTCATTGTTGGTTATTACGGACGATTGCTGACCGCTCCCGGATCGAAAATGGCAATTGATTTGAGCAGTGGGCTTTTAAGTTTTTTTTATTAAGAAGTCTACCGGTGCGAGGTAGGTTTTGAGAAACGTCAGAGAAACTCCTCCCGATTTTCTACACCTTCAAGGTCCGACCTACATCACGAATATTATTAATAGACCTTGGATAATGATTGCTGTGCAGTCGAAACCTGGGTCGGCGATTAACATTTTAAGTTTGGAGTATGCTAAGATTTTTTTCGTCATGTGTGCCCAACCAATCACTAGAATTACCTTCCCCCGTAGCATACGATCTACTTTTCTTCATTCGTTCCATAAAACCCGTTCACCTTCCCCGAATGTCCAGCATCCTTCCCTCAATCATTGTCTTGAGCAATCAATCGTGCCTTATTACATCCTCCAAACACCTATACTGCCCATCCTGGAATTTATTCAGCTATTTCCTTTTCTCCCTCACTGTACTGAGAACTTCCTCGTTTGTCTTCCTCTCCATCCACCTCACATTCTCCGTCCTTCTCTACACCCACATATCAAATGCCTTCAGCTTATTTTCGTCCTCCTTTCTGAAGGTCCTCGTTTCTGGCCCATACAACGCTACGCTCCATATCAAGCTCTCCACCAGCCTTGTCTTTACATCCTTGCCCAATTTCCCCGTCAGCAGCTCCCTTCTATTACTAAACGCTTCCTTAGCTAACGCTCTTCTCCTCTTTATGTCTTTGTTACTGTGCTCTTTTTCTTCTGGCCTACTACCAAAGTTGTTGCAATGCTCTACTTTCTCCAGTTTGTGTCCTCCTACTTTTATAACTAGTCTCTGTTTCTTTTTACCAGAGAATCTCGTCACTTTAGTTTTCTTGTGGTGTATATTCATTTCGCAGTTGAGTCACGTAAGCATTCATTCCACGTCGAACTCTGCCGATGCGGCGTGGAAGCGGCACCAGTCCAGGCATATGATTTTCCCTCTGTAAATTTCACTCAATTTTGTAAAAACTAGTGAGTGACTCCGTAGAAGCTACTTTGCAGCTAGTTCCGTAGTTCTTTGAAAATTAATGCCATTTATTAAGCAAACACCAGCAATACACACTGGTTCATTTCTGACGCGATCTTTTCGTCAAACTCCCTAGTTTTTTTTTAATAGTCTCTCTTTTGAGCGCAACTGCGTAGCTGTATCTCATGGAAAACGGCCTCTGTCTTGAGGATTGAAAAATTCCACAACGCTGTTTATAAACTTCAACTCAGGTTTCAATTATCAAAGTCATTTTCATGGTATATGGTTGAGTTGAAACCTGGGTTGGAATTAGTAAAAATTAATGTGAAATTTTAAAAGGCAAAATAATTTTCAGAACGCGATGTGGTTCCATCAAGTCCAGTGTAATTATTTGATATTTTGATAATTTCCTACATTCCAGGACGGCTTCTATTACTTAAATTTCTCGGAAAGTAGTGCAATAAAAGGAGATATTTTTCTATACATTGAGAGTAAGTCTATACATCGCGCCGAATTTTCTACTTAATGATATCTCGCTCAAAGGGTTGAGGTTTTTCTCAGTCACTTTCGGAGATCTTGTTTCCATTCAGGTTTGCGTGGAAGTAATCGCAGTCTCCCTCCGTCCCCCCTCTCCTACTCCCACCCCTCACGCCCCCGTATTTCCCACTCCCACGCCCTCACCACGAACACCAATGGCACCATCCGCGGGGTGCTCGCGCGATCGTTCATAATGTCAAAAACCTAAAGGGTGCCCGGGCTTTCTCCGAGGAGGCGGGAAACTGTGGAAGGGGTGTGGGGGGGAGGGAGTGTGCACTTTTTCTTGTTTCGAATCAAAAGAACGCGACGCGGTCAGATATACGCATCGCAATTGGGTTAGTTAGCTTTTGCAAGAGGTGACCTATGGCAGAGGCGATTTTTTGCCCTAAAAGTGGTCGGAACGGTTTTATTTTATGCACAGACTTGCACGGGAATTTGCATACGTGAGGTCATTAGTAATATATATATATGTGTACAGATAAAAGCATAAATAATTGCATGTCACCAGTTTGGTTTCTTGGCAATGTAAATCTATTTTGAGACATAGCATTCTGGCCCTTGACATATCATCATCATCATTGGTCGTTCAATCCTAAGATTGGTTGACTGCAGCCCTCCACACTTCCCAATCAAATGCTAGTTCCTTTACCTCCTGGTATCTCTACCTATGTACTTTCCTCCTTATTTGGTCCATGAACTTATTCCTTGGTCTTCCTCTGGGGACTTTTCCCTCTCTTCTACCTTCAATTATGTTTTTCACAAATCCATTGTGTCCGGGAAAACGGCTTGCTCGAACGGTCTTTTGGCTGAACGGCGTGGAGACAATGGCGTTTCACGTCACCATAGCGTATCATGGGTATGTCTAATTCAACAATGGCGTATCCATTGTTGAATTAAAAATACCCATATAGGTGGATTTGCCGATTATTTAAAAAAAATGGAGGCCGTGAACTCTACCGCCTCGTAGTTTTTGAAGAGCTTTCTTATGGTATTTGTCAAAAGGGAAATTTCGGGAATACTTTAACCTCAAATGAGTAGTATTCCTAAAGTATTGCTGGCGAAGTTTTCACCGATTACTGGCGTAAGCAATCGGAAACCAAAATGACGGCACGAAAAATGCCAATTATTCCAATCGATACAGGTCTTTGCAACGCAAACAAGTCCGCCATTAATGTACTTATTTTTGTGTACTCTCCACAAGTATAACTAAGGATGTTCAACGTTTTTCATGATTTGTCAGTCCATTTTTGTTCGAAATGATAGCTAATGCCGCATATTCGCATAGATCAAAAATACTCTGTTACTTCCCTTTTTCATACTCTCCCATTGAACGCCATTTGATTTCACGTTAAATTGGTGATATTTATAGAACGGAAAGGTATCATTTTGTGGTTCATATCCAATAGAGGGCATAGTTTTGTGTGTCCAATCCATCTGGTCTTCGTTTCTGTATAGTGTTCCGTAAGATCCTTTTCTCTCCTACTCTTCTGTGCATCATCACTTCTAATTTTGTCCGTCCATTTTATCTTCGGCATCCTCCTCCTGCACCAAGTTTTGAAGGCTATGGCAAAAACTAATTTAAAATTTAAAAAGACATATTTTCATTTTCCCCAATCTTTCTTCTTATTACGCCCTGTCTTTATTGTCCACGCTTCGCAAAAATGTGATGGCACGCTTCACAGGTATGTTCCATTGAGGTGTATGGAGAGGGCACTACGTCTGTTCTAGCCAGCTTTTCCAATGGTCCATGCTTCCGATCCGTAGAGTGCTACGCTCTACGCGAATGTTCTCACATACAGTTTTCTGGTCCTATCATCTTTGAGCATAGCAGTGTTTTCCCATGGACGCTTTCTTAGCTAGGGCTATTCTCCGGTTGATGTTCGTTGTACTTCTACCATCCCACATGATGGTACTTCCTAGATAGGTGAAGAAATCCACTTGCTCTAATTTCTCTCCTCTCAGGGTGACTTCTGCATTCATCTACATATTGAAGCATACAAACATTTTTTTAATTATTTAGCTCCTAAATTGTATGAGGGTCTATGGACGAAATTGCACTGTTGTAAATGTGAACATGAATTTACCAATAAACTGAGAGGATGGTTGTTTAATCATAGGAAGATTGAGTTTTTGTTTGTGACCGTTGTGTGATTGATTTTCTGGTGCTTTTGTTCCGCTTTGTTTCCGCTGGTGTGTTGATTATATGTTTGATTGTTGTTTCCTTATTACTGTGTTCTTGTTGTTTTGTTTTGTGTTTCTATTTTATTACATTTTATGTTTCAAAAGGTTATTTTATTTTCTCAAATGTACATGGGCATATGTTCTTATGAGGTCTCATATAAGAGCCATTTTTGCTTTAATATTATTTTGATATGCACTGCCAAGCACTGCCTTATTTTTATTTAATGGCAACCCCTATATAAGAGTTAATCTTTAGGGGTGCCTAATTTCACTGATTAATTATGTATTTTGTGTAATATTATTTGCGGTGAAATAAATGTCTCTATCTCTATCTATCTTCTCTCTTCCGCATGCTAGGATTATTTATTTTCAAGATGAAATCTTGGCGAACTTGGTCTACTGCGTTTTTTTACCTTTGAAGACCATCGAAGACCGTCGCGATTTCCAGCTATCCATTGATATACTACATCCTTAAGCATCGCAGCATAAGTAATAGCAGATTATGCATAGTGTGACTAAAATGACATTCGTGTCCTTTTCCGACGTAACCACCTTAAGCGTGGAGTTCCGTATTGCCCTGGATTCCCTTATATTTATATACGCACTGCAACTTCCCCATGAAAATCGACCATCATCAGCGGTATTTTAATGCTCTCCATTCCAGTTTTTATTTCGCAAACCGTTGGCTCTTCAAAAACTCTCCATTTAAACAACATTGACAATTTTTTCATGTCTTTCATCCTTGTTCTTGCATGATATTTCCCTAATAGTTTCCAGGCGACTCTTTTGTGTGAGAATGTGAACAGCCAGTTTATCTCTTTCTTTTCGCCGTTTTCATCGAGAATATTTTCTCCTGAACGCTAAATATAAGTAGAAATTCTTCGTTTATTGAATCTCTCCGTATGATTCACCAACACTATTCTTCTACAACATCATATTTCCATTTTCCCCAATCTTTCTTCTTATTACGCCCTGTCTTTATTGTCCACGCTTCGCAAACATGTGCTGGCACGCTTCACAGGTATGTTCCATTGAGGTGTATAGAGAGGGCACTACGTCATCAAACTGTAGCCTAACTACCGAGTTGACATTTATATTGTTTAACCCTGCTGTCTCCTTACTTCTCTATGTACAAGTATAGCACGACGTAATGGACGAATTAGCGGACGTAAAGCAAGAATATCAACCACCTGTTTGAAATTTAAGGCAAGTTGCTCTTGAAACATACTGCTTAGTACTATGAATTCTACTCAATTTTGCAATAGTTGGTGAGTAAATTGAGTTAGTATCAAAGGCTCTGAAGGACCAGAGAATGATCAAATGATCGATATAATCACAAAGAAAAAATATATTAATTAATATTTCACTGTGGTGCAATAGGAAAAACAAACTAAATACATACATATAAGTGTTTACATAGGAAAACTCAACAAGACCAGTCCGGTGAATTCCTCCTTCTTGGTGGCCGGGAACGTTCGCTTGCACACAGGGGAAGGGTGTTCACGGGCACACAAACTATGGGAGAACTCGTGAGGGGTTTGGTGGCCACGAGCGACTTATAGCAATCACTGCCGCTGACAAACTAGATTTTAGTGTAGCCATGTGTAGCTTGCGCCCTCTCCATAAACCTCCATGGTATCAAATCGAAAGATGAAGCTCTTATTTTGTGGAAGTCTGCCATGATTAATAACAACTGACACACTTTGTGACTTCCACAGACTTTTTATTGACAGACGGCCGGTTTCGGCTGTCTGTCAATAAAAATTATCAGGTACAAATTCAGGTACAAATTATCTCTATACAGCCAGTATATATAGTCCAGACTTTTTAGGGGGGAGGGGTAAGTGGAAGGCGTGGTGTGATGCGTAATAGGTTGGAGAGGGTGATGGGCGTAATAGGCTGGAGTTGGTTGGAGAGGGTGATGTCATTGAGAAGCCATTTAAATTCACTTGCAAGGACAATTGACCGCTGTTCGTGCGCGTCCATCTTCCATCCCTTTTCCACACAATACAGTATTTCAGGTTTAAAGTCACTTCGGTGCCCCAACTCCAGCATGTGTCGGGCGAAGACCGATGAGTCGTCTTTTTTGTTTTTAAAACATGCCTGGTGTTCCTTGGCTCTTAACTGGAAGCTTCTCCCCGTTTGACCAATATAAAACCCCATACAATCATGACATACAAGTTTACATACACCACTTTTAAAACCAGGTTCAATTATATATTTTGAATTCATTAACAATCGTCCAAGGGTATTATTGTTATAAATATATACATTAAAAACATCCCTCGGGACAGTATTTGAAATCGAATATGGCATATAAAGGGAATTTTAAACCATTTTAATTTGCGTCTTGGTTGGACGGTTGCAAGGAACTGGAAGTTGTAGATGCAAGACGTTTCAATTTATAATTTAAAATCTTGGATATTAAAAGGTCGTCATACCCATTATTACGGGCAATCTGTCTGATTATAATAAGTTCACGGTTAAAATCTGCGGTAAATAAGGGAATGTTGATAAGGCGGTGGATCAAGGAATGAAAGGGAGCATGCTTATGAAAATGGGGGTGGCATGAATCTTTAGGTATGACTACATCAATATGGGTTGGTTTTCTGTAGATTGAAAAATTATGTACATTGTTTTGAATGGAGATATTTAAGTCTAAAAAAGCAGTCTGGCTGTATAGAGATCATTTGTACCTGAAGATAGCTCAACAGTCGAAACCAGTCGTCTGTCAATAAAAAGTCTGTGGAAGTCACAAAGTGTGTCAGTTGTTATTAAACTCCATGGTATGTGAAAATGATGTGCTTCTTTTTCTCAATAGCATGCACTCTCTCGAGAAACTTCCATGGTATATGGAAATGATGTACCTACTTCTTTTTCTCAATATGCGCCCTCTCCATATGCATGCAAGCATGCAATGCATGCGCCCTCTCCATAAGCCTCCATGGTGTGTGAAAATTATGTGCTTCTTTTTCTCAAAGCTAGTTGTGTCTGGCTGGCAATAAACTTTGCGAGAAAATATAAAAAATGGTGATTATTAATTATTATCGTAAGAGAAAAATGTGCATCTGCTAAATTATCAACATTAATAGGGATATTTAAGAGCTATGGTTACCGTTAGATTAGGGTAAAAATTTCGGATATCACTGCGTCATAATTTTATAAAATCAACAGAATTTGCGTAAGTTGATCATAGTAATTTGCTCAAAAAAAAACACATTTATCCAACTTGTTATTCTTCACAATTAAATATTTTGATTAAATTATACTCTGAAAAATGAGCACATATTAATTGTTCATGTGATGTAACCACCCTCAATTCTTATACTTACTAGTATCATTTCCCTTTACGTGACACTATTTAAGAAACGCATAATTTTTTCTGTTTCTAATCACGATACTTCGTTATAGATATGTCCGTTAAAAAAAAAACTAAAATTATTAGGACCACAGTATTTCCCCTGGTAAAATTAACCTGTTTCTTATGAATTTCGAAACTGTGAAGCAGGAAATAAGCTGATATGTGACGAAAATATTAGAATAAAATGTAACAGAATGTCCTAATGTTTTATTTTAAAAATGCAGGAAGTTTGATGATACTTTTTTAGTCAGCCACAACACATTTTTGTTCGCCAAAACTCAGGATAATCACCTTTTTTCAGGACGTAATACAAGCCCATCCAAGTAGTCCTTTTGGTAGTGCTGACGTACAAAACGTCCCCTAGATAATCATCCAAAAATGGATCGGGAGGCAAAGAAATATGATAAAGTGTGACGAAAATGTGACGAAAATATTATAATCAAATATACTTGAATGTCAGGTCATTTCACTTTCAAAATTCGGGACATTTGATGATTTTTTGTATGTTCGCCTCGACACATTTTTGTCGTCAAAATTCTGGATAATCATGTTTTCTCAGGACGTGAGACCAGTCTATCCGAGCAAGTCCTGTTGGTACTACTGACCAGTACGGTGAATCCGGAAATAAGTGGATATGTATCTCAAATTTTAGAAGTAAATGTAACAGAATGCCCGACTGTTTCACTTTTAAAATGCAGGATGTTTGATGATATTTTGTTAGTCAGCCACAACACATTTTTGTTCGCCAAAATTCAGGATAATCACTTTTTTTCTGGACGTAACACAAGCCTATACAAGGAGGTACTGTTGGTACTTATGACGTACAAAAAGTTCCCCAGAAAATCATCCAAAAATGGGTCGGGAGGCGGGGTGTTCTGGTCAGTTTGGAACGAGCCCGCGACCCGTAGTGGTTCGGTCGCCCCGGGCGCCGGAGCCGGGAGTCCTCGAAAGGGAGAAATAAAGTCTGTGTCTGTGGGGGATGGGGGCGCAGCCCGGTCCCTATCTGCGATATGATGAGGTTACTGGATGGTTTTCGGGCGATTTCCGGTCCACGCGCAGCATATTATGAGTTCTTTATCGCCGCAAGAAAGGGAGAGAGAGAGAGATAGGTAGGATAAATTAGCATTAAGAGGTGGGTAGGTATCTGTGAATACGCACTTGTGGCGTCCGCTTTCGCTGAAGGTAATATCGGAGCGATTCTCTGTGAATGTTTTTCAACAGATTGGAAACAACAAGAGGTCCCACCTACCATTATCGCCGGTGCTTTTTTCCCCCCAAGTCCTGCTTTTTTTTAATAGGTGAGAGTTGACGCTGGTTTGGGCATTTCCATAAAAAAATCATTCAAGACAGATTCCAAGCTTTGCCTCAGACGATAAAATATTGGATAGATGATCGTTTTATCCCGGTGGGACCCGTTTTGTTTTTCATTCTGTCGGCTGCACGTGGAAAAAAAAGAATATGCATCAAATTATGAATAAATTAATCTGTCTGTTTTTTATACTAGTTTCAGATTGAAAAACATAATTATCATTGGAATTAGGCCTCAGAGATTCTCTTTTCGCAAAACTAAGGATTAAGCAAAGGTTGGTCAAGATTGCGACAAAGATCTGCTTTATCTCCCTCAATATTAAGTTTTATGTGAAAAAATTGACAGTAAATTTTGAAAACTGCTCTGAGAAAAATCAGTGGCAACCCAACTGATGATGTAGTAATCTAGGTAGTGATGGAATCAATACCTGATGCAATCGCTGGAAAAAATCTACGAAACTGTTGAATGAAAGTAAATATTCTATGCATGCATATTAATAGCTCATGGAAGAAATTAAGAAGACGAAATCACCTTCAGACTTCGATGGCAAAACCGAGAGCAAGTGAAAAAATTTTTCTTGCTTGGAAGTGTGATTGTGGTTTCTTGAGAAAGCAATCAAGATTTAGTGAAAATAGTACCGCAAGCGATTAAAGGAGAAGGCCAAAATAAGAGGCTACTAAGAGATTAAAAAAATAGCTTGAGTAGCCGAGAAGAATTGTAGTGAAAGAAGGATGGAGTAATGGGGGAATATTGACTGTAAAAATAAACGAAAAACATTGCCGGTGGAGGCAAATGACAAATAGCTGGAGAAAATAGAAGCTTGATGACCACTGTGATCATTTGAAGATGCATCCATTTAGGACACAATTTCCAACGTAACGATGGGTTATTGCTCTTATATCTACATCTACATACTACTCTGCGAGCCGACGCAAGGGCGTGTGGCAGGGGGTGTTAGGACATCAGCCGTATATGGATGTAAGGGATAAGGTTTTGGGGGGTGAAATGGTGTCGTGTATTATCGAAGTGTATTTAGTGGAGCTCAATTTTTATTGTGGTCTCCTATTGTGCGCGGAAAGAACGAGTGTTTTTACCTATCCTTACGACAATGTACCTCTCTTATTTTATCGCTTCTGTCAGATCAAGAGATGTAGTGAGGCGTCATGATAATATTCTCTGTGTCGCTTTGAAACACACCAATTCTGAATTTCTCAAGCAAGCTAAGCCTGGCGTGTAGCCTCTGAGTCGCTAGGGGCTCCCACCTCAATCCCTCTAAAAGTTTTGAAACGCTATATGTTCGCTCATAGCAGTTTTTAACGAAGCGTGCAGCTTTTCTTTGTATTTTATTAATTTTTTTGGTTGAATCTTTATTACCAGGGTCCCAAATGCTAACGTCGTTTTTGAGGCGTGGCCTAACCAGAGCGAATTAGCATTTCTTTCCTAATTTTTCATCCGATGAGCTTCCTATTATCCGCTAAACAAAACCTAGTTTCTTTAATGCTATGCCACATACGTTTTGCATGTATGGTCCCCACGATATATCAATATTAAGGTACTAATTCCAATATATTTAACTGTATCCGAAGATTTTATGTTTACTTCACCCTCAGTGTAGGTATGGCATTAGTGTGATGATTTTCGCAATTTCGCAATAATTTCGCATAAATACTGCTGCGCATTCACTAAAATTTAATTCTATCCCCTACTCCTGCCACCACGAATGAACGTTGTTAAGGTCCGAAGACAGAAAATAATTAAATTCGACTCATTCTCTCTTATGAAATTTTGCTCATATAGAAAAGTTGAAAGGGTTTTATTTTTTTCAAAGTACCTGAGGAAATGAGAACCAGACGGCATATGAATTTTCCGCGCCGATGCCAAGAAATAAATATTCTTTCATGCAGGAAGTAATTTTCATGAGGTGCCTCGATGTTCCCCAGTTGGTTGTCAGGTCTCTTAGAGAAATACACGTTTTAAAAAAATCCCGTTATGTTATAATTTTAATGAAAGTCAGCTTACGAAAGACAAAATAATGTATGTATTTCGGCTCATGAATAATATTTAGCATTGAACGTTATGTTGAATTTCTCATATTTATGCCTATTGAAGAATTAGATTCTGTTTTAGTGATGAATTAATGCAGTCACGGTGGTCTGGAAAAAGAAATGGGAATAACATGGAGTGAAGTTGATTAACCCGTTCGAAGTTACGATAACTTCGAACCTATCGTGGGGGACACATATAAGAAATATTTGTGGCAGAGCCCTGAAGAGGTTAGGATTTGTCAAGCGTGTTGTGGGAAGATTATCGGATGATAAAGTGAAAGAGAGGTGCTATTTCGCACTCGTCCGGCCACACCTTGAATATGCAGCGAGCATATGGGATCCGGCGGAGAAAGACCTAGTCCATGAACTTGATAAAATACAAAGGAAAACTGCGCGATTCGTGAAAAACTGCTACGGCCGTACAGAAAGCGTTACACAGATTTTGAAAGATTTAGGGTGGGAGCCGCTAGAGACTCGGAGGCTACGCGCTAGGCTTAGATTGCTTGAGCAATTGAGAATGAATATCTTTCAGAGCGACACGGAGAACATCATATTAGAACCACATTATATTTCCAGGTCCGACAGAATCGATAAATTAAGAGAGATATTTTGCCGAACGGATAGGTATGGGAATTCGTTTTTCCCCCGGACAATTAAGGACTTTAATAAATGCTAGGCGGAACTTTGATTTTTTTTTGTTGACGGCTGGTGTCCTAACACCCCCCGCCACACGCCTTTTGAGGCGGCTTGCGGGGTAGTATGTAGATGTAGATGTAGATGAACCCTCTATGGACAACAACTTTTCTACGTAAGAAAAATTTTTTTCTTTTCAAATCCCAATCAAGGGAGATAATTTAAAGCTCGCCCATCCATTTTTTAAACATTTTTCTCAAAATAGCATAGAATTTAGGTACGAGCATGCCGAAAACGCACCAATGGACTATAGTGGAAAAACTTACATGGTTATCGAGGCACAACGATTCTGGAGGTTTGTGCCCAATTCGGCACACCTGACGTTAAAGGGTTACGTAATTAAGATTCGCGATAAACCATTTTTATTAGTCAAGGAAACACATTCAATGAAAATGAGTTGCAGTGTGAGAGGAATGGACAAACATCAATCATGACAAAACAAATTATATGTGGTTTTAGAAAGTAAACAGTGTCATTGATTGTTTACGTATTAATTTTTTTTAACTATTTAAAATGTACATACGCAGGACGTATAAAAAAGAATGACTTGATTTTGAATCTTGATATTCATTGATGAAAACATGCTTCAAAACAGAGTAAAATTTTAAAATACTTACTGGATCTATAGAGAGAACTTGCAGCTTCCCATATCACTGTGGCGAGTGTTAAGACGACGTCTGGTTAACAAGACTACAGTTAGCGCAGGCCCTTAGTGTTGGTGATAAAAGAAAGCGTATTGGGGATCGGATTAGTGTGGTGACTAGAGTACTGGCTGACCATACGGGCGGGCAGGGTTCAAATCCCTGCAGAGGAGGATGTTTTTCAGAGGTAGTCCCTGATCCCTACTTGAGTGTCTTGTGGAGGTCACTTCAAGTGCAGTAGTACTCCGTCTGTAGGATGAGACGTAAAATTGTGGGCCCCTCGGCGCCTTTAGTTAAGAGTAGGCTAATGCAGATGCCGAGTTTCTATCCACCCTTCATCCCTTACCTATCCCCTATGGCGCAAATGGCCTTAGCTGTCGGTTGCCTCCCCAAATATCCTATCCAATCCAATATAAAACGCAAAGGTGACAGCGGGCAACCTTGTGCTATCCTGCGAACCGACTGCGCACCCTGATCCACCGACAGCCACCCTTTATCTGTGATGTCTAGGTTATTGAAAAATTATATGTAATATTTCTATTTTTCTAATAAACTCCTTTTTTCTGTATATTTGCATCATGCGATGAAAGTATGCAGAAAACATCAGCCAAACGTCAGTCATCATCAGTTTTCCCAATTCTCTTCATCAAACGCCTTTTTTAAATCAGTGTAAGGCGCCTCAAGTGCAGTAATCTGTCTGTCGGATGAGTTATTAAACTGTAGACTCCTTGGTTCCCTTCGTCGTGAGCAAACTAATGCCGAATGCCAAATTATCCCCAGTCAAAGGGGGATCGGGTTGGTGTGGTAGCTAGAGTACTCGCCTAAGACGGGCGGCCAGGGTTCAAATCCCTGCAGAGGAGGATGTTTTTCAGGGGGAATCCAATCCCTACTTGAGTGTCTTGTGGAGGGCACTTCAAGTACAGTACTCTGTCTGTCGGATGAGACGTCAATCCATGGTCCCTTTGGCGCCTATCGTTAAGAGCAGGCTAATGCCGACGCCGGGTTTCTGTCCACCCTTCCTCCCTTAACTATCCCCTATGGCGCACATGACTTTAGCCGTCGATCGCCTCCCCAAATATCCAATCCCTAGTCAAAGAAGAGATCGTGGGCAATTTTTATTATTTTACTTCAGCATCTGTAAGAAGAAGCTTGAAGTAAATGTTCTGAAATAATGGTGCCAAAATATTGTTTCATATTACTGAAATTCCCAGGTACAATAGCTCCCAGCTGAATATCCTCTGTGGTGCAAATGACCTTAGATATCGGTCACCTCCCCAAAATCCAACCCAATCCAGGAAATGCGTTGATTATATCAATGCTCTTTTAGAGGACTTAGAGGATGATAGTTTTATGTCGCGGTTTATTTTCAGTGATGAGGCTACTTTCCATTTAGCGGTAAAGTTAACCGGCATAACATGCTATTATGAGATCTCCAAAACCCTCAAGATGTTGTGGAGCATGAAAGAGATTCGCCTATAGTAATCGATTTTTGTGCCATTTCTTGTAAAAAAAATTGCATGGCCCCTTCTTTTTTTTAGGAAAACACGGTGACTAAAACGAGCTACCTTTCAATGATGCAAACTTGGCTTTTTCCACAACTTGAGGAGGTCTCCGATGGCTTCATATTCCAACAGGATGGAGCCTCACCACACTGGGACAACAATGTATGATAATTTCTCCACGACACACTGCCTCAAAGCTGGATAGGGCGCAAGGGACCACTGGACAATGCCCTACATGCCTGGCCTTCAAGATTTCCAGACATGGCCTCGTACGATTTTTAACTAGATAAGGGAGAATGGGCTTCCTTGACGCCCATTTTCAGTGATGCGTTGCCATCTTTGATGGACCGCGTCCTATTCCGGGCCAGGCCGGTTTTTTTCTCATGGATTTTTCAACAAAAGTCATCGCTATTTGTGGCAAGCTTAAATGCCGAAATTTACTTAATTGATTTGATGTATCCTCCATTATCATAGTATACGTTTTCCGACGTTTTTGTTGATTTGGCAGTGTATTTTGTATTCCAAATACAGCTTGTGCCGTATATTCGCAGATTTCCTTGGGTGTGTTATTGGTAGTAAATGCTCAAACAGCACATTAATGGCGGAAATGTGGAGGAAATGGTCGCGAAGACCTATAGGTATTGAAGAAAGAATACAATCGATATCAAACGACCTTGATACCCTTCTTTATCAGATATCTTTATGGCTCGTAAGATTTGTAGTCAAGCGCATAAAACTTGGTTATTTCACCGTCCAACCTCACAAGAATTTCTCTGATTTTTCGTTGGATTCATTGTATTAAAAGCATTTTTTGCGGCGTTTTAAAATTAAACCACAAAATTTGGTGGTTGCCGTAGAGTCTTCGAAAAATTTGCGACAAATAATCTCTCAGAATTTCGAGCGGCGATCATTCTACTGGTGTATCTTTGATTCGCAAATGTCTTTCGCCAGTGACCGCGATGAGTGAATTTCGTGAATGTAACGAGGCCACCTCACCTCGCCCCTCTACCCCGGCATGTTCCTTTCTTTCCCACGTGTTGCAAAACTTTGACCGAGCCTTTGACGTCATACGCGCGAGTTTACTGGGAACGGGCATTCACTAGACCGTTGAGACGCGGTCATGGTTCAAAACGTGATGGAAATGAGCCAAGTGAAAATTCCTGTTTTAATTTTTTTAAGGGGATGGAGAGATAAACACACATCAAATCATGCTGTTCCATGCTGTGTAACTCCGAATTCTTCCAATTTATGATCGGCGCTCATGCCGGAGTTATTTTTAACATTGGCGATTTAATTATCTTCCGTAGTACAAACATCTGTTGTGAGGTTTGCGGGAGGAGGAGTAAAATTTTCGACGTCCTAATTTCAAGAACCTTGTTTTTTTTCCCCGGTGAGAGGTATCGAACAAGTGAGAATGGCGTATCTCCGTTTAGCATCATCCTCATGCGAAAGGAGAATACGTGTTCAAAAATTTCAAACAATCCGTTAATTTTTATGAAAGATCAATCACGCCTTCGATTTTTTCTGCATACGATTGGACACTAGAATTATTCTCGCTGAAATCTCAAATATACTAATTTTTTGCATCAACTCAAGCATTCATACTTCCCCCACGTGTAAGGAGCATGAGGAAAATAACATAAATCAGTCCACGACTTCACTCATGTAGGTCAACTTTAAAAATGAATACAATTTATAGAGGATTAAAAGCATTACTTATGTTAACTAAAATGTACCGGTATAACGGGATTGATGTAGAAAACTTTCAGTGCCGTCGAAGATCGTACGTATTTAAAGTAAGCATCATTGGTCGGGCAATCGTAAGATTGGTTGACTGCAGCCCTCCTCCCTTCCGTTTCCAATGCTAGATCTCGTACTCCCTCGTAGACCTTCCTATGTACTTTATTCTTTATTTCGTCCATGAACTTATTCCTGGGGTTTCCTCTGTGACTTTTCCCTCTATTTTTCCTTCAATTATGCTCTTCACAAACCCATTGTGTCTCAGGGTGTGTGCAATGCACCTGATCCTTCTTCACTATATCGTGTTCCATAGAGTCCTTTCCTTTACTAATCTTCTGTTACCTTCATCATTCCTTATTTTATCAGTCCATTTTATCTTCTGCATTCTCCTCCAGCGCTAGGTTTCGTAGACTTCAAGTCTGTTCTGGTCTACTTTTCCAGTGGTCCATGCATCTGGTCTATATTGAGCCAAGCTCTTTACGAATGTTTTCACATACCGTTTTCTAGTTTGTAATCATGTCTTCTTTAATTTCAGCAGTTGAATAATGGTATCACCCTAATTATAATGGTATGAAAGTGTTGAAACCGTTCGGAAGTTGTTACCAAATAACTATACTGGAAGTTACAAGGCTTATTCATGTTCACTCTCTTATGAGAACTCCAAATTCCACAGAGTTAGCCCGCGAGCCATTTAAGACATCCCATAACCGTCCTCGTTTACCGATTTATTCCAGGTCAGCGCGTACAACTTCTTCCCAACACGTTGCTCCACGCTTCTCGAGGTCACGAATTGACGTATTAAGGGCGTTTTCGCGAGATATAATTTCACCTGGAATTCAATGAACGAGGTCCCATTTTAAAGAAAAACACATGTCCTTTCCAAAGGTACCAAAATACCTGCCCTTTACCGCACTAATGTTTTTCTTTTTTTCTCTAACTTTTCGAAATGTTTTCCAACAAATTCTAGCCACATTACAAGAGAAACGGTATGGGTATATGAATTTAATACTTTTAGGTGTAACCTTGTGGCTTGTGGTTGGTAGACATTATTAAATAAATAATGACAATACCAACTATGTAAAAATGCATAGAGTTCTTTATTGGTACAATTAGTTTCAAAGCTAAGGTACCTGAAGGTGGGGCAGTAGCGTTGAAACTAATAATACCAATAAAGAACTCTGTGAATTTAAATATAGTTGGTACTGTCATTATTTATTCGGTAAGGGTAGATAAACTTTTCAGAGAGATATTATTTTTTTAATGAGAAATTTCTAACACATAGATCTCGACAGAAATTTATCAGTTAGAACACTGTATGTTTACCTAACTACTTTAAAAACAAATCAATAAATCATAGCAAAACTTCCAAGACCGTAAAAAAATCTCCTCGATGTGAAGGCTTTTTTTCCGTACGACCTTAAAATGAGCCAAGTTGAAGAATTGTGTATACATAATTATCTAATACCTGGGGATTTCAGTAATATGAAACAATATTTTTGCACCATTATTTGAGAACATTTACTTCAAGCTTCTTACAGATGCTGAAGTAAAATAATAAAAATTGCCCAAAAAAAATAAAAAAATCTTCTTTGACTAGGGATTGGATATTTGGGGAGGCGATCGACGGCTAAGGTCATGTGCGCCATAGGGGATAGGTAAGGGAGGAAGGGTGGGTAGAAACCCGGCGTCGGTATTAGCGAATTGAGAATTATCGGTATTAACGATTAACGAAGCGGTATTGCTCTTAACGAAAGGCGCCAAGGGGACCACGGTTTAACGTCTCATCCGACAGACGGCGTAGTGTACTTGAAGTGCCCTACACAAGACACTCAAGTACGGATTGGGTTCCCTCTGAAAAACATCCTCCTCTGCAGGGATTTGAACCCTGGCCGCCCGTCTTAGGCGAGTACTCTGGCTACCACACCTAGCCGATCCCCCTTTGACTGGGGATAAGTTAAGCGAGATACCTTTTTACCTACAAATCGATGAAAGAGTCGAGTCATTTTAAAGAATGTTATCTCACCCTTCATGAGACACCAAAATATCAGCCCCTTGCCGCATTACTTTGCAAGATATATGCCAAAAATACCAGCCATTTTACATGGGAAATATTTCATGTACTTTAAACAATCATTTATAAAATGGGGATTTTTTTGACACCCAGATCTCGTCAACAAAAAAAACTAGCACTGTGTTTTTTTTGTTTCCTGGATTACTTTTTAAAAAATCAGGTTGTCAATCACCGGAGTGATTTTATCAGAACCACAAAAAAAACCTTCCTTTATGAACGAGTTTTCAACGTACCGCGGGAAAAAAATGAGTCAAATTATAGACTTATGTAGATATTTTTATTTAGGCATTTTAGAGAATTTCAGTGTTATAGTTCAAAGTACTTGCACTATTAAAATACCAATATTTACTACATGCTTTCTATCACTGCTGGAATTAAAACAATATTTGAAAATGGTCTCTATGACTATGGTAAACAAACTACAAAAGAAATGATGAAGTTTACGGAAGAATACGATACAAAAGAGAAAAGACCAGGTTGATTGGACACACTCTGAGACACAATGGCTTTATGAAGTACGTAATTGAAGGTAAAATAGAGGGAAAAGTCCATAGAGGAAGACCTAGAAATAAGTTCATGGAACAAATAATGAGGAAAGTACATAGGAAGAGATACCAGGAGGTAGGGGAACTATCATTACATAGGGAAGGGTGGAGGGCTACAGTCAACTAATTTTAGGATTGATCGACCTACAAATGAATAAATGACTATGGCAATTTCTTGCTCAAACTACCTTCAATAAGTATGTAAATTAGACCCCCGCTTCATGACATAAATCCGTTCCGCAGTACCGTCCGTGAAGTGAATTCCATCGTTAAGTGAACCACTACCGGTCGCGAGATCGGTTTCACGTAGTAACAAATATTAATAAGTTACTATCATAAAAAATGCAGTCTGTTTATAAATAAGGGTTAAGATGTTTAAGAAATGAGTTATAATTTATGGGTGTACAATTTCGTCGAAATTTCACATTTTTAACTCGCCTACAATAGCAAGCAGATCGTATGTGCTAGGGAAACAAAATAAAGCAGATTTTGTTACCGATATGCTGAGAGTACTTGGATGGCAGAGTTTACAGGTTAGGAGTAAATGGGGGTATGAGGGGTGTGTAAAATAGTGAGTGAGGAAAAAGCATGGGATGAATTTGAGAAGGACATAGTAAAGCCAAATTTTGCGGGGAAAAATGATCACCAGTTCAAGATAAAGTGCCGGTCACAAAGGATAAATTTAAAACAGTTCTCCTTCTTGAATAGGACCATAATGGGACTGAAACAACCTACCAGAAAAACTATTTGAGCCCTTCCCAGAAATAAAAAAATTGAAATTATTTTTAAAAATAGGTTAAAGAAGTAGAAGTCTTTAAGGTTTATTCTTTTTACTCGGCTATTTTTATTGTTACCACCAGGCCAATGGACTGCTTATAACTGTTTAATAATAATAATATATCAACAAATTGGCAAACAAAAACTAGTAGATAAGAATTATCCAGCATATTAAAACTATAATCCTGAGTCCGTACTAGGAAACAATAATTACAAACTATATTTTGACCGTGCTATCATTACCGACTAATGAATACAACACTAAAGACCTGATATCACATTAGTTGAAAAATTAAATAAAACCGTATACTTCAAAGATTTAGCATTTCCTTTGACAGATAATATGGAAAGGACCACACTGGAGAGAAACAGCAAGTATTGGGACTTAGTAGCAGAGGAATTAAGGGTATGTAATACGAACAAGGTTGAGATTGTACCCATAGTAGTATCAGCCACCGGAATAATACCAAAACAATCTGAAAAAACTAAAATTACATAGCAACATATATGTCCAAATTCAGAAGGCTGTCATTATAGCAACATGCCATATAGTAAGAGAATCCTTAAATTTTGGTAAAACAACTGAATGAATTTTTTCTGGGAGTATTTGCTATATTACCCGTACCTCTGGAAAACCCAGCACGACTGAGGAATAAAAAGAAGATAAAAATAATAATATTAATAGTAATGTGAATCCTTTTTAAAGTGTGAGCTCATCGTAAATCGGGAGTCTGCTGTATATGAGAGACCGCATACATTATTTTTTCAGAAAATTATTTTGCCTCCAAGCCTGCTGGACATCGAATCCTCATCCCCCGAACCCAAATTACTCCTCCCCACCCCCCTCTGCCTTCTCATATCCAGTTGCCCAACCATGCAGGGGCTATAAAATGCACGTGGAGCTGTTGTGTAGGAAAGGAAAGTAGGAGGAGAAAGCGCAGCGGACTCCGGGTGGGGAGGGGTGCCGACGACGCGTGACGTCAATCGCGAAGGGGGTCTCCTTATTTTATTTTTTTTTCGGGGGCGCCTGTTCCCGCGGCGGGTTGGTCACCTGTCGGACCGTGGAGCGCAGCGGGTTGCAGACGACGCGATGGACCGGTTCTCTTTTCCTCCCTCTTTCCCTCTCACGGCGATGACGATAAATGTGTTTTTGTTCGGGGCGACCGCGGCGCGTCGTCACTTTTAGGGGCGGTGTGGGGAAAAGAGCGCCATAAACGTAGGACCGCCACGCGATTGAAGGACAGCGGAAGAAAACGCCTGCGTGTGGGTGTGTCTCAATTTTGTGAAAAGGTTCCCCCGTAGCTAAATGATTTTTTATACCCTACACCACTACGTGGGTAGGATATCTACAACTACATCTAAGAAATACCGTGCAAGCCACCACCAGGGTGAGTGGCACGGGGTGATTCCACACCAGGCATGCAGCACTCATCCCAGTTCAATCAGAACTGCGCGCGTTCCCCCGAATGCCAGGCGGAGGCCAAAAGCAGCCAGGACAACGGTACGCAGTCAGACACCAAACTAGGAGAGTGATACGAAGAAGAACATGCTACTAATGCAGCATACTACTCAAGATATTATTACATGTTAGGTTTACGAATGTGACAAATAAATAGCACTACAAGGTACTAAGACATGAAGGAGCACACCATGCCGGAGAGTGCATGCAAAATTAGTAACTACAATTCATGTTAAGATATTTAGCACTTCTGAAAAAACCTATTTAACCCAGTCAGTATCCTAGAACTGATCTATCTCAATTATTATGGTCCCTTATTGTACGTGGAAAAAATGACATCTTAAATCTATCGGTTATGAAGTTTATTTCATTAATATTATTCCTGTGATCGTTCCTACCATAATAGTTTGGCTCTAGTAAAATATTTTCAACGTCGGGCAAAAAATAGTCTACATCAAACTTTCGTAGAAGATTTAGCCAATATTTCTCCATTCGATTGGATAGAGGTTCCCACCCAAATTCCCTCAAAATTTTGGAACGCTACTATGTTTATTATTACAATTTTTAACTAATCTTGCTGCCCTCCACCGTATGCGATCTATATAGCGCTGTATGCGATCTAAGCGGTGTATTGATTATGTCACAGCAGAAATGTAACGCATTGAAGGAGGCGTGGCAGGTATGGCAAAGTACATATAGAAATGATCAGCTTCACCTTACGAGTCAGTCTAGCTCTGTCCGTTTGTCTGTCTGTCCGTCTGGTTATGTGTCCTTCCGTCTGACTGTCCGTCTGTGTATCTCTTCGCACGTTAACTGCCGTAAAAATTGAGATATCGCGCTGAAATTTGGGTCATATGCCTCTAGTCGTCCACAGACGGCTTAGTTCTCAAATGAGTTGGATCGTACCAAAACCACGCCCTTTTTTTTAAACAAAATTGAAAATGGTGAAGGGTATTTATGCTTCAGCAAGGCCGAAGATAATTTCTTTTTCTAGTTTTTTATTTCTTCGGTAAACATCTCCTTTATCGGAGAGAGTGTCCCCTGCATGATTACGTACGCAGAATTTGACATTTCTCTTTAATTTTCGGCTGAATAAACGGAAAATTGGAGTGTTCAGAATATGGAAATGTAATAATAATAGTTATGTTTTATTACTCCGTCAGAGAATGCCTACAGCATAATATCTTGGGTTAAATCGGGGAGTAACTTTAGATAACCATGAAGGTAAATCTGAATTATGGCTACCATTGTTTACAGATTGGGTTATGGACACGTATATAAAGGAAATACTCAATTTCGTGAGAAGATCCCCGTAGCTAAATGATTTTTTTTGGAATTTCTTCAATATTCATCTCCCTTATCGTAGAAAGTGTCCCCTGCATGATTATGTAAACAGAATTTGACATCTGCCCTTTAATGGCGAGGCTGGCTCCGGTGGCGGGGGGGGGGGGTAAAGTCATTGCCAGCTAAACTGCGGGTCGCGGGTTCGAGTCCCGCCTGAGTGGGTTTTTCACCACCTAGGACATGGATGTATGTAAAGTGCTGTTAGTACGGTCCCTCGAAAACCTGATGACAGGCTTAGAAGCCTGTTGGGATTCCAGGGACATACGGGCCAACCAAATCATCCGGCAAACAAACAAAATAAAATTTTTTGGCCAAATAATCGGAAAATTGGAGTGTGCTGCATATAGAAATATAATAATCTAATATTTAAGGGTGAATATGTGTTTTTTCGTCATATATGCGTTCCAATACAATTCATCAGATTACGATGAAACTTTGGGGAGTTGTGCGGGCGCCCGCGAAGGTTTCTGAATTATTTAATTAATTGTACGATTGGTGGAGCGTGAGTCGTTTCAACAAAGGAGTGTTGGCATGCGAGCTTCTCAAACAAGCAAGGAACGACAAGCAAACAGCAAAGGAGATCTTTTACAAGTTTCTCAATCACGTGCATCAGAATTGTATCGGTGAGACATAATGTAGCGTTCATCGGAATAATATCAGTGAGACATAATATTTATTAAAAGGTATGTAATTTATTGGTACATAGAATAAGAAATAGTGAAGTGGTCTCTTTGTTTGCTTTTTTTAATTCTTACATTCAATTTTCGTTTACGCTTCGCCTTTTCCAAATAAATACGATTTTGATGATCAAAAATCTTAAATTTTAGCACTACTCCAACAATCGAATATTTTATTTACTTGGAAACCGTAGCATGGGCATGGAATGGATACTCATGCCATCATTTGCGCGTTACAAATTCCTGTGTTGGTACGAGGAATTAATTAGACTAGGTCTCAAATTCGTTTATGCCTGATTTTTATACGTGTATCTACTTAGAAAGAAAAAGAGGAATTGCAACGCATGCCGGGTACAGCTAGTATTAATATTAATGTTTTATTATCCCAACAGAGAATGTTTACAAAATAATATCTTTGGTTTAATCGGGAAGTAACTTTAGTTAGGCTATAAGGTAGAGCTGTGCGAATGCTTCGAAATCGATTCGAATCGACTCGAATCAGGCTTAATTCGATCCGATTCGCCTGCGAATCGAGATGCTTCGAATCTGAATGATTCGAAATATTCGACTCTGAATGATTCGAAATATTCGAGTCTGATAGATTCGTCTTCAAATCATTGGACGAATTCAAACTTGGCGCTCCTTCCAAAAACTGTGCGCCGTCCGTTCAGACGATGTTTTCCTCACGCGAAACGAAAATTCAAATGACCACATGTTATTCTGCACTATTCTTTGTGCCACTATAGATTTATAAGCTAATGTAAGGCCCTGAAACATAGTGAAAATCTTTATTACTTTAACTGCGCATAAGATTTTGCATTTTATTTAGATTCGAATTCGATTCTCTAGCGAATTTTTAGGGTGATTCGATTCGCTACCAAAATTTAAAAAAAAAGTTCGTTTCGATTCGATTCGAAGTATCTTTTGGGAGATTCGATTCGGTTCGATTCGAAATGAAAATCCCTGATTCGCACAGTTCTACTAGAAGGTAAATCTGAATTGTGGCTTCCATCGTTTACAGAATGGGTTATGTACACATATATATATATAAATAGGAAATACAGCATTTGGAAACTACAGTACATGTATTATATAATATTACGGTTACAAGAAAACATCATCCAGACTTTCTTTAGTAAACAACCATGGTCTTATATTTTTCACTGCCGTGTTTATGATTTTTTAATTAAAACATGAAAGAGGAAATAAATTATACTTTTTCGGCCGTATGTGCAAGAAGCATTGTTTCAATAATCAGGTTCGGCTTGGGTAAGGAAACACGTGCCTGTCATAGTGTGACACAACTCTCCGAAATTCTCATTTCTCCAACTCTCTGACGAAACTCTAATTTCAGTTTTTGTGATTCTATTTTGAAAAACTATGAGGTGGAGTGCTTTTTTCAAAGATATTAATTGACGATAAATTGAAAATCGAAATCTATTTTAATTTCTTAGCATTACTTGCACAAATTATTTCAGTTGGTTAAGACTGAATTCAATAGCTAAGCAGACCTGGCGTTGGAATCGAATTCTTGATACGGGAAAAGTGAAGTGATAACCATAAAAATGCGATTGATGATTGGGATTTTGTAGCTTAGGCAATTATAGTTAGTAATTTCTCAGAAGCACTATTACTGAAAGCCGTTAAGATTAAGCGAGAAATATGGAACTGTGGTATTTCTTAATGTGTTTCCTTGGGCAGCCGCGCCGAGACCTCATATTTTTGGGTGATTTATACGCCATATGACTCTTGCTTCGTTTGATGAATTCTCAGGTGTATCCCGGTGAGATGTTTTTTCGATATGGTTTCGTTGAATTAGGTCTACCTAAATAGCAGTAAAATACGTTTATTTGCCGACGACGCTGTCATATACCGCGAAATTAGTGATCACTCTGACTTTGAAATTCTGTCATCGGACTTAAACAACGTTCATGCGTGGAGCAAAGAGTGGGGACTAGAACTTAATCTGAGCAAATGCACGGCGGTGCATTTCTTGCGTAGGTCGTCCAACTATCCCCATGTATATGTTGTGGATGGCGTTAGCATAAATGCGACAGATGAAGTGAAATACCTGGGAGTTACGATAACTTCGAACCTATCGGGGGGGACACACATAAGAAATATTTGTGGCAGATACCTGAAGAAGCTAAGATTTGTCAAGCGTGGGTGGAGCCGCTAGAGACTCGGAGGCTACGCGCTACGTTTAGATTGCTTGAGCAATTGGGAATGAACATCTTTCAGAGCGACTCGGAGAACATCATATTAGAACCACATTATATCTCCAGGGCCGACAGAATCGATAAACTAAGAGAGATATTTTGCCGAACGGATAGGTATGGGAATTCGCTTTTCCCCCGGACAATTAAGGACTTTAATAAATGCTAGGCGGAACTTTGATTTTTTTTTGTTGACGGCTGGTGTCCTAACACCCCACGCCACACGCCTTTTGAGGCGGCTTGCGGGGTAGTATGTAGATGTAGATGTACCTTTCCTTTCCATTTCTGTCACGAACTAAACTCAATACCGTAATGGGTTCATGTCGAACAAAGTGATGATTTTATCCTGGAGATTTAAATGTCTTAGGAT
This sequence comes from Ceriagrion tenellum, assembly GCA_963169105.1. Taxonomy (NCBI): domain Eukaryota; kingdom Metazoa; phylum Arthropoda; class Insecta; order Odonata; family Coenagrionidae; genus Ceriagrion; species Ceriagrion tenellum. The sequence goes on from OY720637.1 coordinate 43,028,190, forward strand.
ATTTTGAATGCAATCGTAGAGCAATCTTTTTTTATGGCGGAACCACCCTTTTTAATGGCATAGGAGCCATATTTGCACAAGCGGTACTTTCCAAACATGTATGAAGAGAGTGGAATACCTTAATTGTATTTTTCTGATATAGTCGAGAGCAAACCAAATAACCGTTCGAGGAGATTTCTATGTCAATTTAAATATATTTCACATATTCCATTATTACTTGACCAACGAGAAATTATTTACATTATCTAAGCCCTAACCTTCCGCATGATTGGTCTGGATTTCTAGATTATAAGAGAATTAGTCTCTAGATAGATTACCAGCATAAATTATCACTTTAGATCAGTCAGATACGTTTGCGGGATCATTACTGTACTCGTGTGATCTTCTCCTTTTGCATACTAATTATTGACTCCTAGGTAGTATGAACAATTTGAAAGATATGCTATGGATAAGTTACTGCATATGAAAAAATATTGTTACTTATGGAGTACTTTTGACTGAGATGGATGCCGTGTAATGAATATTCATCTACATCTACAAACTACCCTACGAGCCGCCGCATGGGCGTGTGGCAGGGGGTGTAAGGTCACCAGCCATGTAAAGATGTAAGGTCGTGGTAGGTGAAATGGTGACGTGGGTTATGGAAGTGTATTTTGTGGTGCTCAGTTTCTATTGTGGTCGCTTATTGTGCGCGGAAAGAATGAGTTTGTGTACCTATCTTTTAGCAATGTGTCTCTCTCCTATTTTATCGCTTCTATACCTAGAGATGTAGTGAGGCGCCAAGATAATATTCTCTGTGTCACTCTGAAATACACGTTCTGAATTCTTCAAGCAAGTTAAGCCTTTCGTGTAGCCTCCGAGTGTCTAGGGACTCCCACCTTAATCCATCTAACAGTTGTGAAACACTATATGTTCGTATTGGATTTTTGGGGAGGCGACCGACGGCTAAGGTTTGCGCCATAGGGGATAGGTAAGGGAGGAAGGGTGGATAGAAACCCGGCGTCCCGGCTCTTAACGAAAGGCGCCAAGGGGACCACGGCTTAACGTCTCATCCGATAGACGGAGTACTGTACTGGATGTGCCCTCCACAAGACACTCAAGTAGGGATCGGGTTCCTCTGAAAAACATCCGCTACTGCAGGGATTTGAACCCTGGCCACCCGTGTGGTAGGCGAGTACTCTAACCATCACACCAACCCGATCCCCCTATATGTTCGTTCGTAGCAGTTTTTAACGAAGCTTGCTGCTTTTCTTTGTATTTTATTTATTTTTTTGTTAAATCTCTATATTGAGGGTCCCAAATGCTCGCGGTGTACTCGAGGTGTAGCCTAACCAGAAGATAATGGCGCCCTCTTTTACTTTTTCATCCGAAGACCTTACTGTTATGCGATTAACAAAACCTAGTTTCTTTAATGCTATCCCGCATATGTTTTGTATGTGTGTTCCCCACGATATATAAGACGTTAATGTAATTCCAAGATATTTTACTGTATCTGAAGATTTTATGTTTACTCCTCCCATAGTATAGGTATGGGATTCGTGTGATGACTTTCGCAAGAACTGTGGTGCATTTACTTAGTAATGTTTTTTTAAGATTCGGTCAAGAGAGCAGCGTTCAATGTGCACTTAAAGCACGCCATTACTGGATATTTGAAGTTAAATAATGTGACTTAAATGAGGTGTGACTGATGTGATCATTTAAAATATATTCGCGGAAATATCTGTGTATTTTGTACCTTAACTTTGGTTTTCAAGAGGTAACCCATTTCATCAGCGAAAGCAGGATACTGAAAAATTAAATAAGTGAAACCTAGTTTTTTTCTCCAGTCATAAGGTCGAGCCGGAGCCACCTTAAGTACATATGTAATAAAATTATTGCGATTTGTATCTCATGTGAAATTGGGTGGTGTGTGTAAAGTAATACTTGACATAACGCCACCCTATTAATAATATTGAATTATCGTGAAAGTTCCTTTCATGTGGCAGAATACGTGTTATTTCTTCTTGGCTATATGCATTCTCGCATTTAAGCTTCTGTTAGGGAAGTTTGATCTAAATATCATTTCACCTAGAAATCTATGACTTTAGTCACCTTTTATAGAAAAATATCTTGCCCTCACAAAGATGCCAAAATATCAGCCTTACCTTACCGAACTACTTTCCGAGATTTTTGACGAAACATACCAGCCCTTTTACATGAGAAACGTTACGTATATGCCATCCAGAGAGGCATTATTGAAAAAATTAGGAATTTCTAAGGCCTATATCTCGTCAAAAAAGTAACAGTGTGTAGTTTTTATGTTTCCTCGTCTATTTTAAAAAATAAATCATATTGTCACCGCAGTCATTTTTTCAGAATCACGAAAAAACCCGTTTTGAAGGAATTTTATAGATACCGCGTGAAGAAAATGAGTCAAGTTGAAGACATATATATTTTAAAATTTAAGCCGTGTCCCAATTCGTTAGGCATTAGGGAGGATGCGGTTAGCTACCTAAATATTTAGAGGCCTTTCACTAAGGGAGCTTGATTTGGGACATCCTTCGCTAGTGTTGCCGTCTACCGAGCTGGAAACGAATGAAAAACATATGAGTACTTAAAGGAATGAATGAAACAAATGAAACCTGAAATTAAGACATTTTTGGCGCCTGTGGCTACCTTCTTATACGTTGTGAGATTTGGAAAGTGAAATAACATTTTTTCATCCATTTCGTTGTTTGGAAATTTGTTAGTTTTTAGTTTTCGGGGTATTTAAGTTTGTGTAGGTGTTCTGGGATTTAAATTCGTTTTTTTTAAGTGTACTAAGTAGAACTTTTCTTTTGTAGTCGAGTGTTGGGTTGCGAAATATTAGAGAATTCTTTCAATTACAGACAAAAAAATTTCACCCCCGAGAAAGGCACGTAAATCCGCTCCCCCATGATGCCTAACGAATTGGGACGCACTTCAAGATGGCGTCCTCCCTAAATCTGCCGATTTAGCTGCCTAAATGGCGAATTGGGACACTGCTTTAATTTCTTGTCCAGCAGGACAGCCGGCGAAATATTGTCCTCAACATGAACCAACGCGGCGGAAAACCCGAAAGAAGGAATCAACCTCCATCAAAGCCCCGCGGAAGCCTTCATCAGAACTTAATAATTTGAATAAATGAAAAAATATTTGATTGCATCTGTTAAGTCGTCGAATCGTCATCTACAAATGAAAATATTTCATTGAATCTGTTAAGGTAAATGGAAAAGAAAAGTTTCATTGCTAATGAATTTCGTTGCTCTTTTGTTTTTGGGTTCTTGAGTGCCTTTTTCTTTATGCAGTCGTCAGCATTGTCTGTGTGGTTCGAAAGTGGACACCTTATTAAATCATATTGAGTTATTGATGCGTGGATCTTATTTTAAGCATACGGAACCTCAGTAGCATCATTTATAGTGGAATTTTTAATTTATGCTTCCTACAGCCGCTGTAATAAATACGTATACCACGAATATAGTCCCCGTTATATGATTTGGTTTGTTCCCGGCGTATGGTGGCGTATTTTCGATGGTGGCTACCGCCACCATCGAAAATATTTTACAAAATAAAGAAATAAATAAACTTATACATTTCCGCGTCACTACCAATACTTAGTGTCAAATAATAATAAATAAAAATAAATATTTTGAATGAAGCGGTGGAAATGTGTGATATTATCTGATGGAGAGTGCTCTTTCAAAGTTTGTCACGGGTATGAAAAATATGACACGGATTTAATCTGGAAAGTGGAACCGCCTCATTTATATGCATGACGAGATGCAACAACTGCGACAGTCTCCCGTGCAAGTAATTGCAGTAATCGAAATTCGTTCGACCTCGCTCTGCAAGGAAGTCGCCGCTGTTGCTGACCCGAACTATCAACGTGCAGAATATATTATTAGGCTCAACCTGAAGTTCAGCATTCCGAAAACCACCATCTGTCAATGCGGAAGGGTGGGAGAGCATGAATACGTTCCCGTACAGATGAGTTACGGGGATGAAAATACACAACCTTGAGAATTTCGGCTCCAAAAAAAACGAGAAAACCTTACTGGTGAGTCGAGTTGCCGTCTGAGAGAACAGTAGCAAGTAGTGCAACCGTTTATGATGATTGGAACGATTTTCGTTTGTGTTCGAATTTGCGAGAGACTTCATATACGTGTTCTAATTAAAAAATAATGTATGTAGATAAACGGGAATTAATTGCATGTTACCGATTTGGTTACTTGGAATTTTAATCCTATTTTAACACGTAACCTTATGGTCTGGGACACATATTTCGACATTATTTGATTCTATATGTACTGATTTTCTCCCAAACACGAAATTATACGTTTACCATCAATATATTGGTGGCTATCAAATAAGAAGTTATCATATGAGGACCCCAGAAGTCAAGGGGTCTAAGTAACAAAACCATTGTTTAGAGAAAACTTAAGTAAAAGTTGAAAATGTTTGGTACAACCCACTAAGCAGTTAAGAGGCATTACCCTAGATAGCAGCACCTGTCAAGAAAATCAATTGGATCCCTTTATCACCTAAAAGATTAGTATTTTCACAACCCATTCCTGTACCTAACTTATTTTTTTCAAAAATGTCACTTAGACCCCTTGACTTCTGGGGTCCACATATATTGCCTTCTGGCAATTGCTTTTCTATTATTGCTTTTTCTATACCTTCTCTCCAACTAATTCCGGGCCTTCCTCTTTCTTTTCAACCTTGTGGGTTCTATGTTAAAATTTGCTCAAGTAATATTACTGTAGAAGTATTTACTGTAGAAGTAAATTCTGTAGAAGTATTTATAAGTACTTATACAGAATTTTTAGAAGGGATCTTTCGGATTGGATTGGATTGGATATTTGAGGAGACGACCGACGGCTAAGGTCATTTGAGCCATAGGGAGGAGGTAAGGGAGGTAGGGGGGATAGAAACCCGGCGTCGGCATTAGCTTGCTCTTAACGAAAGGTGCTAAGGGGACCACGGTTTAACGTCTCATCTGACAGACGGAGTTCTGTATTTGAAGTGCCCTCCATAAGACACTCAAGTAGTGAGTTTTCTCTTGAAAAACGTCTTCCACTGTAGAGATTTGAATCCTGGCCGCCCGTGTGGTAGGCGAGTACTGTAACCACCACACCAACCCGATCCCCAGGGATCTCTCTTTCGTAATACGTTGTATGTGACCATACCACACAAGCCGTTTTTTAATGCCATTGACTATAGTGTGAGTGACTCCCATTACATGTCTTTCATGTACAAGTCTTTCCCGTCTTGAGCTGCCGAGTTGAAAACACGTCTTTACTCATGATTTTTTCATAATGTTTGAATCGCGCGCCGTAAATCTAGATCACAATTGAGTTTTCATTCAAAAAAAACTTGAAAGTTTTACTCTTGCATCATTTGTATCACTACCTTTTATGGCTATTTAAGCGCATGAACATGCGTACTTGAGTGGAGTGTGCTCTAAGAATTTTTATTCGAATATTTTCGCAAGTCAATAAAAGGCGCATTTGATGACTCACGATTTCCGCTCCGGCCACCTCAAAAATAATTTTCCACAAATTCAACTGATTAGCATGGGCGTTGTAATGCAAGGATTCCTAAATAACATAGCGTTAATTTGGAATGTTTATTGTTACACATGTTGTTATCGTTTTATGTTCTAGATGCAAAACTGATTTCAAAATATTCCGTGCGACTGAAATATTTTGCTACTGCGCATCAGAGTGCTGGGCAGTCGAGCGAATGGACCAAGCAACTCAGTCAATTACTTTTCAGTCTTCTTTTACAGATTCAAAATAATTTCATTGGCATCAAAACTAGTCAAAATGATTTTCAGTTAATGATTTTCAGTTAAAGATTCAGATTTTCAGTTAAAGATTTTCAAAATGATTTCGGTTAATTTTTATCTTGCCCAAACATCGGGGAATCACCACGTTACCGGGGAATAAGACCTGAAGGAACTCGTCGATGAGGGAAGGCTCGTGTGAAAGGGGTCGGCCCGGGAGCGAAAAGGATAGAGCGGCACATGGTAATCCTCGCTGCTAACACTAAGGCATTTAACTTTAGAGGGCATAGGTGTCAGTAACGCGTTACATGACGGTGTTTACGATCCAAACGAAGCTGCATCAGAATAGGCCGCCAGTGTTCACAACTCACTGAATAAGCCCGTTTAACCGCTTCCCTGACGCGCCCGAGTTAACTCGGGCACCGGGGAGTCGCAAATTCTGACGTGCCCGAGTATACTCGGGCACGTCGGAGAATTCTCTCTCCTTTGCATCACGCCCGAAAATACTCGGGTAGATGCTAGTAGTTCACGTTTCTGCCGTCTCTAGAGCTACTGGAGGGCTTACGATCGCACGCATCTCCCGCGCGGACTTTTCAAATGCCGTAATACGTAATGCCGTTAATTTTATTTTTCCTTTCAGCAATGGAAATCGTAACGTACTTCAAAATATGGCAAATGAATTATTTCCTAACATCGGTAAATTGCAGTGTCTTTTCCTTTGTTATTTCTATTATTCTTCATATTGATTTATCTTCAACTTGTTTTCTAAGAATATTTACGCAAACATTTTTCTACGAAAATAACGATTTCAGTTTTTCACGGAAACTAAATTACTGACGATAGACGCGTATATATATATATATATACATATCTATATATTTATAATGAATCAAAATTTCTTTTGAATGATATTTTATAGTTGTAATATTTATTAGTATTCCAAATCGTTAATTTTCCACCGATATATATATGATACCCTGCGAGTCGCAAAAAGGCGAGTGGCAGGGGTTGTTAGGGAACCAGCCATTGGGGACAGAGGAAATAGAAAGGGGCGATGGACGAGGAGCTCGGGATATTTGATTAGAGGGAGATGTATATTCATTTCCATCCACATCGAACACTTCAAGCCACCCCAAAGGTGCGAGATTTCCTGGTCTTGGTTTCGTTCCCCAAGTATTCTTTTTGAATGCGACAACACAAAATCCACTCACAGAGACATCTTTAGGTACAAGACAAGTTAGAAGGAAAAGATACCAGTTTTTGAGAAAATCGAAAAAGATAGCTTGAGAAATACGGAGAAAGCGAAGAGGAGGTATACGGAGGGTACAGGCCAACTCTTCTTGAGAAAAAAGGGGGTGGGGGAAGGAAAAGTGTGGGCAAGAAAGGTTGGGGCTGGTAGGCGGTGTGCTGTTGAGGGATTAGGGAGGGCGGGTGGGAGCGGGCATTTCGCAGCGGGGCATTTAGCCGGGTGTGAGAAAATTGGAAGGGGGTTGTAAAACGGAGTGGATCTGAGTAGTGTGTTTGGGGGAACGGATGGTCAGGAAGGAGGAAGTGGGTTACAAAAATTTGTTCATTCAATAAACAATTACATTCAATTGCACGATTCAACTTGCCACAAAATGTCCAGTCTTTGACCCTTATTCTCCAGGTGACGAATATCGGCAGGAAAGTCACATGAATGGGTCATCTATAGCAGGTGTTTTGCCATGAGAGAGGATTCTTAGTTGTTTTTCCAACATCTTCTGTGCTCTTGTGAATCCAAAACACTCGGTGCGATAATTGAGGTGTATATATATATATATATATATATATATATATATATATATATATATATATATATATATATATATATATATATATATATATATATATATATATACACACATATATACATACATATATATATATATATATATATATATATATATATATATATATATATATATATATATATATATATATATATATATATATATATTCATTTCAATATAGTTCCGTGATTACAATTCGCGATAATAAAAATAAATACAACGTGCGGATATGTGGTAGATCGAGTTTGAGTTGAGGTTAGAGACTGTACATAGTGAAAGACTGTTTGGTGCCTTGTCCCTCGAGTAGCAGGATAACCAAAACTGAATATCGGTAGGACCGTGGCAAAAATAACATGGCTTGGGTCGTCAAGAAAGGAGATTCTTCTCCGACAATATTCCTAAAACATGCTTTTTGGCATTACCGTTATTTGAAAGACCCTTGGATCTGCACACGTGCAAAATCTGTCCCTTTACGGGCGTTCAGAGTGGGTCCCTTGAGTTTTTCGGAAGGATAAAGGATAGATTTCGCACTTAGGTGCGAAATCATTCCAGTTTTTGGATGTATTTCTTTAGTTTGCTTCCAAAATTGAGAGAACAGTCTTTCTCTGAGTTTTGAAGTGTGCACAGGGTATTCCATCATTCGTCTACACATCGCAGTCACCTAATTTAGGTGTTGTCCCGGAGGAAAATTATTTTACAGTTTTATTATTTTTGAGTTATCTTTTGCATCCATCGATGGAATCTGGTGAGGAATCAGATACTTCCTATAGTGATTCCGAGAACTTGAATATTGAAGAATCTGGTTCAGAATCAAGTGTTTCCGGAGATTCGAGCGCTGACTCCGAAGATGAAGCAGAACCTTGGCGAGATGAAGAATGGCGAGAAGTATCTTCAGCTGACCCTCCTCCTGCACCATCCAAGTTTACGTTTGAAGGGGTAGAATCAATGAACTTTCGGCTGGATCCTGTTAGTGGTGCTCTAAATTATTTTGAACTTTTCTTCGATGATGGACTCATTGGATTTATAACCGATGAGACCAATCGCTATGCAAGTGATTCTCTGCGTGATAAATGGGGCCCAAGCAGTGGCAGCGAAAGTCAGTGGCGTGTTGTGACAGGGTCTGAAGTTCGCGTGTTTTTGGCTCTTGTAATGCTGCAAAGCATAGTACGAAAACCCGACACGGAGTTTTATTGGTCGAGTAGGCCAATACTTGCTTCTCCCTTTTTCGGTCAGACAATGTCTTACCGAAGATTTGTGAAAATAAGACAATATTTACATTTCACCAATAATGCTACGTATAATCCCGAAACACACCCACATCCAAAACTCAACAAAATATGGCCGATATACCAAAAATTGGAGGAAAAGTTCAAGGCATTGTACACACCTGGTAGAGATGTCACCATAGATGAAAGTTTACTTTTATACAAGGGAAGGTTGGGTTGGCGACAATTCATGCCACTAAAAAGGGCTAGGTTTGGCATAAAAATGTTTATTTTGTGCGAATCGAGAAGTGGATACGTGTGGTCGAGTATCATTTACACGGGAAGAGGAATCGTATTGGACCGAGAGTTCGACCAAATGCCTATGTCATCACAAGTAGTGATGGCATTGATGAGGCCATTACTTGACAAAGGCTACTGCTTGACAACGGACAATTTTTATAGTTCTCCTGAATTGGCTACTTTGCTGGTTTCTCGGGCAACCGACACGTACGGTACAGTGAGAAAAACTCGAAGGGGAATACCGAAAACTTTCAGAGACAGAAAATTGAAGAAGGGAGAGGTGATTACTTCCTCCAAAGGAAAAGTCATGGTGCTTCGGTGGAAAGATAAAAAAGAGGTGACCCTTTTATCAACAGTCCACAACAATATAATGGATCGTGTGGAAAAAAGGGGCAAAATTAGAGTAAAGCCGAAGGTTGTAATTGATTATAATGATACCATGGGGGGAGTGGACCGTGTAGACCAACATCTGGCTGATTACCCTATTCCCCGAAAAAGAGGAAAAAAATATTACAAAAAAATTTTTTTCCATCTTTTAGAATTAGCCCTGTGGAACTCATTCGTGCTCTACCGAAAGTCTGGTGGTCCCAAAGTCCACTTGGAATATCGTCTCGAGCTCATCGAACAATTGATTGAGACGTACCATCCCGACATAGTGTCCCCAAGGGCGGGTAGGCCACCCGCACAGCCCCACCCTCGCCGACTCACCGAGAGGCACTTTCCCGACCTAATCCCTCCGAGTGAGAAGAAGGCCAACCCAACCAGGCAGTGCGTGGTGTGCTGTAGTAAGCGGGACGCGAGGGGGAAAAAAGTGCGCCGGGAAACAAGATACTTTTGCCCTCAGTGTGAAGTGTCCTTATGTGTGGCCCCCTGCTTCCGCCTATATCACACCACTCAAAAAATCTGAATGAACTAGAAAGTGATTTCATAAGTGTTTGGTTGGTGATTTCATATTTATATTTCATGAAATTTTGAAATAAAATAGTTCAAAATTGTTTTGATTTCATAATTCAAGAATAGGCAATGAATTTGATGTCCAAAAATATAGTATTTAGGATATTCTAAAGGGTAAAATAACGAAGTAAATATAAATTTTTGAGCAAAAATTTTCATGAGTCCTATTTTCGTATATGGTAAATGTGTAAAAAATTAAATAAAAAAATATGTCTTTTTTTGGTCGAACTCTTGGAAAAAAACATGTCAGGGAAGCGGTTAAACAATCAGATTGTGAGCTGCCAAGATCAGTCAATCATTTGATGTGAATAACAGATTGAAGACTAAAAAGTTAGTAAAAAAGACATGCGATATTTGGAACTATAGCAGACACTAAAGGCTCCTTAGTAGACTCACTCAGAGGCAACCTCACTTCTCCAGGTGAAGCTATTTCTTATGCAAAGGGCCAATACACTGAAAAGGGCCTTTGGCGCAGCAGAATCCATGTTCCTCTGCAACTATATATCGCTGGTTGCCACTAAGTATTGGTAGTGACGCGGCAATGTATTACTTACATGCAGGACTGGTCAAAATACTCTTAGATAGTTTTTGAAATACTTAAGACAAACACTGTTGTTGCTTGTAGGCAAGGCCCACGAGGTCGTCATCTCACGAAATCCTTGCACAAAAAGAATCATCACGGGATACAAGGACCAAGGAAGCCAAGAAGAAAAGACATAAGTATAGGAATGTACCGATATAAATAGGGACTTGGAACGTTAGGACAATGTTGAGGGCTGGGAAGCTGGAAAATATTAAACGCGAAATGGATAGAGGGAAAATGGATGACTTGGGGCTATGCAAGGTGAGATGGAAGGACAGCGGAGACTACTGGAGTGATAGTCATAGGGTAATCTATAGTGGTGGGATTGAGAGTCAACGTGGGGTAGGTAATGTATTGAACACAAAATTGGGAACAAAGGTTGTCAATAATGAGCAGGTGAGCGACAGGATACTAAAGGTAGAAATTAAAGCACGCCCTACAAATTTCGTATTGGTCCAGGTGTAAATGCTCACAAGCAATCATAGGGAGGAAGAGGTGGATGGGGTGTATAAAAAGATAAAGGAGATAATCAGTGAAGTCCCGGACAAGAAAAATCTAATAGTAATTGGCGACTGGAGATGCATAAGTGGGGGAAGGGAGAGATGGGTATGATGTGGGAGGGTTTGGATTAGGAACGAGAAGTGATCGCGGAGAGAAGGCAGTAGAAATTTGTAGAAGAAATAAATTTGTAGTAAATAACACTCGGTTTAAACACCATCGTAGGAGGAGGTACACATGGAAAATGCAGAGAGACACTGGGATATATCAAATTGACTACATCATGGTTAGGACAAGATTAAAAAGGCTGTCAGAATCATAGCCCAAAAACCATACAGACATTCTTGCAGACCCTTATTTAAGGAGCTGAGCCTTCTACCACTTCCTTGCATATACATAATGATCGCAGTGTTGAACATCAAATTGAATATTGGTAGCTTTCTCCTTGTTAGTGACCATCATTCCCATCACACGAGGTGCAAACATGATATACACTACACAAATATAAGAAAAAACATCAACAAATCTGGCCCCAGGGAAATGGGGATACGATTGTATGTACAACAAACTTCCAGCTGAAATAAAAAATATTAAAAATTATAATACCTTTAAAATACAATTAAAAAGGTTACTGCTACAAGGGTTCTATTATTCTTTGGAGGAATATTTATGTAAGGAAGGACTTGATGAAATGTTTACAATGTATTTTTTTGTGTATTGGATGTTAATTATTTGTGATATTTGTTTTGACGGATTTAATATGTATTGTTAAAGTAACTTATGTCTATGATTGACGTTCCTTATATCATTGGGCAGATACCTTGGTCTTTGGCCAAATAAAAACTATTATTATATTATTATTATTATTATTATTAAGGAACAGTGTGAAGAACTCGCGGAGCTATCCGGGGGCTGATGCAGACTCGGTTCATAATTAAGTAATGATGAATTGTGAGGTTAGATTCAAAAACCTAAATAAAAGTAGGAAGATGAAGAGGTGGAACGTGGAAGCGTTGAAAGGGGAAAAAACGAGGGAATGCCAAGAGAGAGTGGAAAGTTACGTGGGCGAAGCCAAGAAAATAGGAACAATCGAGGAAAAATGGGAGAATATAAAAAAGAGGCATCGTAAGAGCGGCCGAGAAAACAACAGGAGCCGCGGAAACGAGGAGGCAAGAGAAGCAGCGGGTTACGGTAGAAATGATTATGAAAATGGAGGAGAGGAGGAATTGGAAAAACGTCAACACCAAAATAGGTAAGGCGAAATACAAGGAGTTAAATAATCAAAATCGGCGAATAACCAATCGGACCAAAGATAATTGGTGGAAAAGACAATGCGAGGAAATGGAGAAGCTGCAAAAGGAAGGGGAAGTTATACACTAGGGTAAAATTGATATCGGTAGGTAAGCAAGGGCAAACGATACCAAAGATAAAGGGCAAGAGGTAGAATATTAATCGAGCACGAAAATATTCTAGAAAGATGGCGAGAATATGTAGAGGAGCTGTATGACAGCGATAGTAGACCAGCTAATTTAGATATAGAGGATAAGGGAAGCCTTGATGAAGATCACCTCGGGCCAATGATTCACAACAATGAAATAGAGAAAGCATTGAGAGATATGAAGGCAAGAAAAGCTGTAGGAGTAGATAAAATACCGTCTGAGTTGCTAAAGAGTTTAGGAAGTAAAGGTAGGCAAGCTTTTTTCGATCTTACGCGTAGTATATACGTGGAAGAAGTATGGCCAAAGGGCTTCGTGAAAACAGTATTGATTCCTATCCCGACAAAGAAGAATGGGTTAGAATGCGAGTACTACAGAAAAATTAGTTTCATTTCACTCGCAGCCAAAGTTTTACTTCGAATAATCCATAGAGGGCTGTAGAGCAAGGCCAATAATTACTTGGGTGATGACCAGTTTGGGTTCCGGAAAGGAGGGTCTAAAAGGTCGGGATGCGATTGCGGTGATGAGGACACTTATAGAAAGAAAAATAGAGTATAATCAAGACGTTTTTGCATGCTTTATTGATTTTGAAAAAGCTTGTGATAGGGTAAATTAGAATCAACTAACAGAAATACTCGAGAAATTGGGAATAGATTGGCAAGACAGGAGACTAATCCGAAACTTATATGTGACTAAAAGGGCACAGGTGAGGGTGGCTGATGGTGAATCAGGGTGGGAAAGAATTGGTCGCGGGGTAAGGCAAGGGTGTCCATTGTCGCCATTGCTGCTCAACATTTATGCTGAGGAAATGGTAAGACAGGCATGGGAAGAGCTTGAGGTTGTAATCAAAGTGGAAGGGCATCTTATAAAATCGGATAGATTCGCGGACGATCTGGCAATGGTTAGTGGATCTTCGAAGGGACTGCAAGCTATTGAAGACGCTTTAGAGAAGCAGTGCGGGATATTCGGAATGAAGAAAAAACATAAGAAAACAAAAGTAATGAGATTCTCTAGGACAAAGAAAGCAATGCTTGTTATTGAAGTTGGAGGACACAAACTCGAGTAAGTATAACAGTTTAATTACTTTTGTAGCACCTTAGGGGAAAACGGGCATTGTAGCCAAGTCATAGGAAAGAAAATAGCGCTAGCTAAGGAGGCGTTTACTAATAGAAGGGAGCACATGACGTGGACATTGGGTAAGGATGTGAAGAGGAGGTTGGTGAAGAGCTTGATGTGGAGCGTAGCGTTGCATGTGGCAGAAACGTGAACCCTCAAAACGAGGACGAGGCATTAGGCATAGGCTTTAGGCATTTGGGATGTGGGTGTGGAAAAGGATGGAGAGGGTTAGGTGGACGGAAAAGGAAGACTAACGTGGAGATGCTTGAGATTGTGGGCGAGGATATGAAAATTCTGAATGAATTCTGGGATAGGCAGGATAGATTGCTGAATGATGAAATATAAATATGGGTTGCTGGAGAATGTGATAGAGGGAAGGATGTTAGGAAAGTGGAGAAGGGGAAAAAAAGAGACTTTGTTTCATGGATGGTATGAGACGGTAGTTTGTTGTGTTTGTTGGTAGTTTGTAGTGTTCTGTTTGGTGATCTTCACCCCCTGCCACACACCCTCGTGGTGGCTCGCAGGGTAGTACGTAGATGTAGAGAGATGATAATTTTGTAAGTGTTACGAGTTTAATTGAAGAACTAGGATGGGAATTACTATCATAACGCAGGTTCAAATTTAGGTTAAACCTTTTAAGTAAATTCGAAACCGATTTGTTCACAGGTGACGTTAGATATATATTGAAAACCCCTGCGTATTATGCTAATTTTGATCATATTAACAAGATTAGAGAGATAGATTGTCGTACCGATAGATTTAAAATGTCATTTTTCCCGCGTACCATAAGAGAAAATAATAGGTAGCGTAGCAAATGGATAGGTAGGTGAAATATAGTTGGTCTGTAGTGCATGATGCATGTAATAACAACCAATAATCCCTTTCTTATTATGTAGATACTAACCATCTAGCTGCATGTGACCCTGTTTTCTAGCCTGTCTCCCTTAAATATCCTACTTGCATGGCAATAGTGCATGTTTGGTGATCTTCACCCCCTGTCACTCACCCTCGTGGATGGCTCGCAGGGTTTTACGTAGATGTAGATGTAGTTCGTATGCAGAGGCGAAAAAAGATATACTAGAGGGAGATAGGCTCCAAAGTGTGTAGAAAAATGGTAGGAGGTTCTCCTCCCGGTGACATTCAACAAAACCTACCTTTACCGGTAGAATACATTATAAGAATGATAATCTCTGGATTGCATATATACTAATACCATTTCCCATGTATAATGGCTGGTATATTTCGGCACACACCTCGAAAAGTAGTGCGGTAAGGGAGTGATATTTTGGTGTCTTAGAAAGGGTGAGATTTTTTTAATAGTGAGACCAAATACATTGGCTTCTAGGTGAAATGATATTCCACTCGAGCTACCATAAGTTTGGAGATGCATCTACATCTACATCTACATAATACCATGCGAGCCACTGCATGGGCTTGTGGCAGGGGGTATTAGGTCACCAGCCGTGTAAAGATGTAAGGTTAGCTAGGCGATGCAATTTGAGCCAAGTTAATTAGACAGTAATTTAGATTGAAGAAGTTATTGTGAAGGCGGTGGAGGAGAGTTATTGAATATACATTGAGTTTAATCGTTGACTCCAACGTTAGGTTTTATCTCCAAGGATTAATCAGCAACTTCCCGTGCACAAGCCGTATTTTCCCTCGCTACCACTGCATTCCTCTCCAAGTGATTTTTCTTCGGAATCCTCCATCAATTTGCGTCTCATAATTCACCATCCAATCTCGGCCTTCCTCAATCGCTCGCCACTTCCAAAACGGTCGCCTGTGAATGATTGTGTCCCATTATGCGTTCATTTGGTTTGCCTCCTCTCCTCGACGCTGCTTCCCGTGAGACCTTCTTTCTCTTGGCTCATCCTCCGAAAGATGTCTTCATCAAGAAATCCACCCGACCATTATGTACATCTGCATCATTTTTCTTAGTCATCGCATCGTCTATCTTAATCCTCATTGCCATATTTGTCTCCATCGTCCGTTTCTCAACGGAGTAATTAACGTACATGGTACTGCGCGATCACGGAAGTGGAAAAATTCCCTACTAGCGGAATTATGCGGGACAAACCATCCTCCACATCTTAGTCGCAAGTTAACGTACTAATATATGCCCTTCATACTTTCTATATATACTTTTATATTATAACGAGTAAATGGGTGTTTGCAGTTTGCAAGCAAGGGGGAGTTTGTATATGATAATACTCCGCAAATAACGAAAAATGAATGCATCATCCTTACAAAACCAATGAAAGCTCTCAAGTCTGCGTGCTACATGCAAGCAAAGAAAAATATTATGGAATTCTCAAAATGAATTACACGGTCCATGAAGTATGGATACATGACAGTTTTAGTACAAAGCATCATATATATTATTTCTCAAAGGTGTTTTTTGTCACAACGCCATAACTCCCATAATTCTTCATCAAAATTTATGAATCGAACATCGTTTTAAAGCTAATGTTCCCCGCTATTGACGAAAAATAGATAAATGATTTGAAACTAAAGTTTTTGTTAAAAAATTTAAAATTAAAGTTTTTGTTAAAAAATTTAAAATAAAGTTTTTGTTAAAAATGATACAGTGCCATCTGCTGACAATATAATCAACTAATATGTTGGCTATTGTTACGTGCTTAAAAGACTATAGGAGGCGCCATCTATTAACACATTGTTTAGTTAGATTGTTTACATTCTTCATGCAATCAGTGTGACCATTTACTGTTTACGTTATGTATCTCTAACACAAACATAAATAACATATAATTGTCCATGGGAAGAAACAGTTAGAAGAACAGGAAGAAAGAAGGAAGAAACAGGAAGAAGCTGCATACTGTGCGAAATATTCGACAGGTAGAAGAACAGGAAGAAAGAAGGAAGAAACAGGAAGAAGCGGCATACTGTGCGAAATATTCGACAGGTAGAAGAACAGGAAGAAAGAAACAGGAAGAAGCTGCCTACTGTGTGAAATAATCGCACGGGTCAGCTAGTATTACCTATATCTCATCCGGTAATTAACGACTTCTCAAAATACTATAATCAAACAGAGAGCATGCCCCCCTCGCCGAGTTCCAAATCTCAGATCAACAATCGGCCTGGCGACAATGGGAAAATCTATCCATAGCGACTAAAATGAAGAAATTTCAAAAACCCACGATAAAAGTTTAAAAATATCAGTTTAAAGGTAGGTAGGGAAAAATTGATTGCAAGAATGAGATTTTTCAAACTTCCAGCCCCATGTTTGTGAAAGAATCAATCTTGTAGCTCAATTCTTTCATATTTTAATGAAAGAAAGAAAAAAGGTGTACACTAAAATTTTCCACCGTTCCCATTTTATCCCTTGTAAATCTAACGATTGCAATAACTCGAAGCCTAATCGAGTTTTTTAACTTTTCCGATTTTTTCCCAACTCGACACAAATTTAACCCTCCCCTGAAAATTTCACCCACCTAGCTCATTTAAAAATGCCCAGGAATTTGGATGAATGAGTCATTCAGTCAGTTTGTAGATATTAAATTAAATGCCCTGTTTGCATTACTAGCTTTCTAAACTGGTTAACTCCAACCCTAGTAAAAGCTCGCCGTGTGAACGCAGGTTAGCGCTAACCCTAGTCAACTTTTCAACCATGCTGGATTACTAGGGTTGGCTCTGGTTACCATCATTTTTAACGCGTGTAAATGCAGATTGGTTAGAATATTAGTTAAGTGGTCTAGTCCACATGTAGCTTTTACTTGAAGCGTACAATATATTACCAGAGTTTATCTTATTATATTTCGTATTCATGCGTCAGTCCCAAGTTACTTGAAGTATTTAAATGCATGAGTGAACGATGAACCAAATCAATTTTGTTGTACACTTTATTTCTTGCCAGAAAAAAACCACTGGCTCTAGCAACAGTAGCGTATAAACAACAATTTCTCAGCCATCTACCTTGATACATAATAACCAGGTAATGAACAATACTCAGAAATAGTAATTGAGAAATCAACTCATAACTTTCTATATAAGAGAGCACCAATAATGTGGTTGCATTTTCCTCCTGAATCAGCCTTTTGGTGCAAACAGAGAACAATTATTTGCATTTCTCCATAGTCACCTTGTGGTACACCTGAGATATTTGAAGCATGGAAGCACAATGTCATGAACGTAATGTAATTTTTTCCTCCTCAATCTACTTAGAACACCATGACCTCCATTTAGTTATCTCTTACCCTTGAAGTACTAGTTGAAAATTACCAACTATATGCAATGTCTCTATAAGTTATATATTGGATAACCCATTCTGAAAGTTTATCTCATTTGAATGTATCCCATTTTACCTTGTCATATTGGAGCATTCACCAAGACAACTGTATCTCATTAAGACTGATAAAACATCAGGCCCTTGATATAATTTGCAGAACATTAACAAAATGTGGATGCATTTCAAATAAATAATTTTTTTTACATTTTAATATTAGTAATATTATGATCCTTGAAAGCAAAGCTAACTTATCTTGCTAGTTGGAACCAGGTGTCTGCAAGCATAGTAATTGGCTTGAAGCTCTCAACCAAACTGAACTTTGATTGGTATGCATGAAATATGATCAAATCATATGATAATACTCAAATGTACATAAATTCTCTGCTCCTTTACATAGCTTGGTTATCACTCAAAGCTCTTTTAACTCATAAGGTTATTAGCGATATTCAGTCATTAAAAACCTTTTAATTGTTTAAGCCATTTACTAACCTATGTTAAAGGTCCTCTTATGCATTGTAATTCATAGGGCACATGCATAAGAACAGCTCCTGTATTAATGCTAATTATTTGTCTGCGGGAATAGCAATCACAAGCACATTAAGCAGAATATACGGTAGAATATACCAGCCTCACCAGCAATGTCGTTTACCACCTACAATGTAGGCTATGCCCAAGCTTCTATGTCAGAAAAAGTTCCCCCCCCATAATATACGGATCAATAATCACCGAGCCAATCGTAAAAACCCATCTCAATCTGCTTCCCTTCCCGTGGCGATCCACTCCTCTCATCACAAGAAATCCTTTGACAACTGCTACAATGTTTCAGTTCTGTACTCCCTTCCACCATCTGCTTCCACTATTGATCTCAATTCTGTAGAGCTCTCACTAATTTGGCTCTATCACGCGTTCCTCCCCCCCGGGCATCAATGTCTCTCACTAACCCCCCTCTCCTTCCCTTCCCCTACCTCCTCCCCCCACCTCTCCTTCCCTTCTATCCTTTACCCGTCAGTACCTACTTATTTCTGATGAAGGCGGTTGTGTCCGCCGAATATATATCAAAATATCTGTGAGTTTTTCTTTTTTGTGTTTTCTATGTGTAACTGCCAGTTGCGGAATCAAGCCTTTATTTATACACCATAGCAGTTAAATTATAGTTATTAAAAGAGAGCAACAACGGCGGTGATGTATGCATCCAAAACAGATGAGTGGATTCCCATAGGATGCTGCTTAATTTCGCCTACACCCCCATGAGGGTGCAGAAAGTATTTTTATACATATCTCTCAGCCTCCATTTCCCTGTTTGGACATGTTTCCCCTTGTTAGCCACTGTTTATCCAGTGAACTGAGCTAAAGTACTTGCACTAGGAATGTCCAACATGCACACTGGAGACATCGTCTGATAAATGCAATTAATGCCTGTGATCCAAAATTGCATTTGCCACCCTCTGGCAGAAACTTCTCTCCAGAGCCTATCCCACATCTTTGGTGCACTTTTCCCTCACTGTGAAAGTCCTCAGTTATATTGCACTCAGAGCACAGTACCTAAGCCAAAGTTCTGCAATAGACCGGTTGAAACATCAATATGTCCACTCCACCGTGGCCTCGCCATCTCCAACCACCCATCTGTCGACCTTTCCAACTGTCAGAGATGCAGTCTGGAGCGAGACTTCAACCAATGCACCTCTTGCCTTTTTCAATTTTTTTCAGAGAACCTGGATTTTCATGCTTGCTAAATTTTTTCACTGATTCTGGTTTTGAGGTTTTCCAAACTGCTGGCTAGCCCTTGATTTGTTTGTTTTTATTTTGATTTAGTTTTCTAAATTGTAGTTTTTACCTGAGAACATGTTGTTCCATGCTGCATCCTCATTTCTGACCAAAACTTGGAAAATGTTTTCTGTTCTTCAATGGCATTATTGGTGATAAAATCAAATTCCTCCTCCTATGTTGCTAAACAATAGAAAATGGCCAAAAATGGGTCTGCCATAAACTTCCACTCATGCTGTTCTGTACAATGTTGCTGAGTCCCTATATATCTACCAAGGATTGGGGTGGGAAAGAATTAGCTGCAGGAGGCTAACTGGTTGATAGGGGAGGTATGGAGAGAGGCTGGCAAGGAAGAACTCAAACACGGGTAAAATAATCACAAAAAATCAATACCTTATAAGTTTCAAGCTGTCACTTTAGAGGTATATATCTCCACATTGCTTCAGTAGGAGAGACAAAGGTAAAAACATTCACTTTCATGGAACACATTAGGGAATCAAGGCTTTAGAAATAGGTATCTGAACCTTTCCAAAAATTTTTAAACTCCCTTCATTGCTGATTATTTCTGCATGACTCTCATCAGGCAAGGCTGTTGGCTATGGTGGTGACATCAGTATTTTTTTGAGTTCTCGTCTGACTTCCCTCAACTTTTCTTACTCTATCGAATTCCAAAACTTATGTTTTAATTTTCAACTGTGGCCCGATAAATTTGGCTTGAGAATCTATGTCAGTTGCTTCTACACCTGAATTATTCTACTAGCTATCTTTTTGAAGCACTTTATGATGATATTTGATCTTTCTCAACTGTTTCTTTCACCAGGGTTGAAATTCGCTATGAAAACATCATTTGACTTCACCGGGATTCGAACCCGGATCTCCCAATTGCCGGTCAGGTGTGTTAGCCAGTTACACCACCAAGCCTGGCGAATTTCGAGGGGGGTTAACGCGAACTAGATGTTTTTTGATGATTTTTGCATAGCGAATTACAACCCTGGTGTATATGCGCCCATGCGAGTGACTTCCTACCACATCATTTGTCACATGCAATGTTTGGAAATTTGTTTCTTTCACACTTGAGTATCTTTAGGTGTTAATGAACTTTACAAGATATTTCTTCACCCATTTACCAGCCAATTGGAGAACACCAAGTATGTAGCATGAGATGAAACCTCTGTGTAAAGGATTTATCCAATGAGAACTAGTGGAGAAGATGGTGGAGTGAAGTGAAATAAGGCCTTGAATCAGAGAAAAAAATTAATTGAGCATCATCATGTTGTATTCAATCCAAATGAGTAGAATGCCATTATTATGAGGGCTGCTCATTGCAAGAAGGTCATTATAGTGAGTGATTATTTGGCCATTGTTGGTCACAATGTTAACAGTATACAGAGTTAGTTGGTTATTCCGAGTGTCTATTTCTGACGGATCACCATAACGAGTCTGATTCGCCGTGGTTGTCGTCCGGGGTGCATGACCGAGCATATGGGATCCGGCGGAGAAAAACCTAGTCCATGAACTTAATAAAATACAAAGGAAAGCTGCGCGATTCGTCAAAAACTGCTACGGCCGTACAGAAAGCGTTTCACAGATTTTGAACGATTTAGGGTGGGAGCCGCTAAAGACTCGGAGGCTACGCGCTAGGCTTAGATTGCTTGAGCAATTGAGAATGAATATCTTTCAGAGCGACATGGAGAACATCATATTAGAACCACATTATATTTCCAGGTCCGACAGAATCAATAAATTAAGAGAGATATTTTGCCGAACGGATAGGTATGGGAATTCGTTTTTCCCCCGAATAATTAAGGACTTTAATAAATGCTAGGCGGAACTTTGATTTTTTTCTTTTTTTTTGTTGACGGCTGGTGTCCTAACACCCCCCGCCACACGCCTTTTGAGGCGGCTTGCAGGGTAGTATGTAGATATAGATGTAGATGAACCCATTGAGTGCAGCATGATGTGATATCACGTCATGGTTGTCTTTACTCTGGTGCTGATGACATTTTATCACGTCAAGGGTACTGTGAGTGTTCCAGCATTCACAAAGGAACTTTCACTGGGCCCCCTAGTGAAAGCTGGAACACTCATGGTACCAATGACGTGACATCACGTCATTAGCACCAGCATAAAGACAATCATGACATGATATCATGTCGTGCCGCACTCAAAGGGATAACCTGCGGGGGTCATTTGTCGTGCGTGAGACTAGGACAGGTATACAAAGTTCGGTAATTCGCAATAACCTTTCACTCAGAATGGAAAAAACAGACTTTAACGGAAGAACTCCTTAGTTTTTATTTTTAACACTCTCGCTGCTGGGCATTTAAATATATTTCTATGGTAGAATGCTGTGTATTTTAAGCTTTATTCACGCTATCACAGAAAAATAACTGTATTACTTAAAAAAATGCTGTTTATATTGATTTAAAGCTTGATTCTTCAACCTTTTTTAATAGTAAGTTGGTTGGAATATGTTTCTCAGCAGCTAAGGAAACACATCAAATGATGGGATAAGGAGCTAAAGTGTTAAGGGCTCGCTCATTACGTTATAGCGACACCCGGGTCTTTGAGCGGAAGAAGTGTAGGATAGCGGGGAGTAGAAGGAGGGAGAATAGTAAAGAAAAGGGATTTTGCTGCTCACCATTCCAGCAGAAAAAGTGGCCAGAAAGTGCTTCGCAACAGTTATTTAAGAAAGCTTGGTCCTGATCTACTTCATGAAGTTTGCTGCTTTTTATTATGAGTGTTACAATGGAAAATAAAAGAAAGTCATTGAATTTGGCTAATAAAATCGAAACCATTCAGGAATGTGACATAAACAAGGCCAACAAAATGAAATCCGGCTGACAATGTAGTTTTACTTCGTCCACCCTGTTTATGATTCTAGAAAGGAAAGACAAAATTACTACTGCCTTTAAACTTGGAAATGCCACGGGGAATAGTAAGAATTTACGACTGGCAGAAAATGTTCCATTAAGATTAGTGTCATTTGAATGGTTCACCCTGAAAAAATATTGGAGATCACATCAGCGACACAATTCTAAAACCAGAAGCTGAAGAATTTGCACAACGGACTAACATAGAGATTTCATCTCTACTGATGATGACTGTTAATAGATTTGAAAGAAGGAAATGGGTTTCTCTTCAACATATTAGTGGCAAAAGTACCAAAGAAACATCTAAGACTTTCGTGGCATATGATGCTGTTAAAGGTAACGCATTAGTTAAATTTTTCTCATTCACTAACACCCTCCAGTATATCAACAGCTTCCATGTGGCACCTTTGACCATTATATACATGTATGTTTGATTCCATTTGACCGCAATATCCTCTTTATCATTGAACTATCACCGTCTTTGGTGATAGTTCAATGGGAATACCCCACTAAATGTCACCAGAGATTTTGCAGTGCGTGCAAAATTCGGACTACAAATAAATCGGATACTAGTTGACAATTTCACCCCAGTAAACTAAGAAATTTCATTGGTGCTTCGACACATTTATGGAAACATTGCCACCAAATGCCTATTAATTCAGTTTTACCCGAACTTGATGCAAGGATTCAAGGCGTTAGCACTGCAAAAGTAGCCGGACGGGCATATCGATATCGATATGTTATATTGATCGATTTTGTGAATTTTGTGCAAACTCGCTATAGTGGCCTTCTACGGTATTTACTTACTGAAGTTCTCTCCATCCTATTCTCTGCCAACCCCTTCATTCCTTCATAATTATTAGCCTACTTCGACATGTTTTTTTGATTTTTTCTACGAATTCTTTTTATGAATTCCCCCTTCCAATATTATTTACATTAGGCTATTATCTAAACTTATGCTGGCATTTCGTGATTAGCAAATTATTGTCACTGTCAAAATCCTCACAAGCTAGCTTGCAGTTCTATATCTGATTTCAAAATTGCTGCTTCAAAAATTAATAATCAATTTGAAATTTTCTGCTATCTCCTGGAATTTCCCATATGCATCTTCATAGCAGGTGGTTCCTAAATATGTAATGTGTTTGTGACAACAAGACTATTTTGTACCCAGAATTCAATCATTTTCTCTCCATTATCATTCTGTTTTCTGAAACCATACTCCTCTGCTGTCCTACTTCAAATTGGATAATCTCGTAGCTGTGGCTCCAGAAGTCCCTTTCTTTGGATATAACATTTTGCTGATCACAAGCACTGATAAAGCATCTAGACTAATTCTTAATTTTTCCATTTTCAAATTGTCCATAGCTTATCTATCTTAAGCTCTAGATAGTCCATCTTAGTCTCCAGTATTAGTCCATCTTAAACTCCAGCTAGTCCATCTTAAGCTCCAGGTCCCAGTCATAAAATGGTGCTTAACATTCTTAACCCTTTTAGTGCGGCGGGTCAATATATCAGCTTTGGCATCTCAGGCATAAAGTGCGGAGGGCCGATATATCGGCTCATTGGCAAAATATTGTTTAACTTTTGCACACAAATATAATTACAATTATTTTTTGTACGAATTATAAGCATTTTTTTATTATTACCTAATTCAATGCATACTCAATAAGAAAAACTGCATATGGATATTTAAAACAATAACTTTATAATATTTATTTTCCTAGAGTGATACATTTCATTCTAGTTACCCTCCGCATTTCTCACTAGAACCGCTGGCAGGGGTCAGCACTAAGAGGGTTAACTCATGTACTCTCATGAGAAGTCCCTGCTCATAAATCCATTTGGGGGTCTAGTTAACCTTTGTATTATTGTGATTGAGAGAATTTCATCGTCTTTGATAATAAATAATTAGAGAACTGATCAGAGAGGTGTATCTCCTTGGGGTAGTAAGTTGTGATTTTCCATTGGATTATACCTCACATTACTACAGATGTGTCGTAATATTGCACATGTAATGTAATGAGAGCCACTGTACTGAATCATGTGATCACACTCTCAGTCATATGAAGGAGGGCTGCTGCTTCCTCCTCCTCCTTAATGGCTGCCTATTAGTTGGTGGCAGTTATTTGCAAATTCCCATCACCTTCATGTGTTGTCATAGCATTATAGAGTCATCTCTCCCAAAAATTGCCTCCTATATCATATTGCTGCCTTTGTCCATGACTAGTTTTTCATTGAGTAAACTCTAATCTTACATTTAACCTCAATATCTCATGATCGACCCACCATCTGCCTGGTATAAGCACTTGGTAGCAGTAAGCAAGCTCTGAGACAGAGCGCATACTTGAATTGAAATTGGTTCCACAAAAATCTTGTTATAAAGAGGGATGGCCACTAATTATGGGTGATTGTTGAATACGGGTGGTTGATAAATAAGGGAGAACCATAAAAACATTAGACTGTCTGTAGAAGAGTCTCAGTATGTGTGTGTGATTTACCAAATCATCATATTATCTGTGGTCCAGATTTATACGTTATGCCTTTCCCAAGTCAGATAAGCTCATGCCAATGAACATTAGAAGTTGACTATCAGTTTGATATCCAAATATAAAGCTGTTCACAGAAATGTTTTATCCCGACCATGTCAACAAATCAGGTTCCGCAAAGAAAAGAAATATGCAATTATTGTTGTGTCTCATTATTGCTCATAAGCCTTCCATGTAATCCAAGTTTGCCCATGTAGGATTTAAGTAGTGGATGACTCACTGATTCCACCTGTAACCCCCCAGGTGACAACAATGCATAAACCTTTTCCACCCCACGCACGATGACGGCTGGTTCACTGCTAACATTAGCCCAATGAAATGCTCGGTTGTTAATTAGCACATCACTAATTGACTGTATAATGTGGATCAACAATTGTAATTGTTTTGAAATACTCCTGTGAAGAGATTTAAAACAATGCAACCAAACTGCTATCTCGAGGCCCGGAAAGTTATTTTAATTAAAGAAAATGGTAAAATAGTATGATCAGTTATAAGTTAGCAATACAAAACCAAGGACACATAGGAAAGGTCAATATTTACCAAAAAAGAAACTAAGGACTCACAGATAAAGATCAATACTCAACAGAGAAAAACTAAGGATGGATGGGGAAATAAATAGGCAATAGAAGGAAGCTAGGGACGTTTGTATGGATAATGGATTATGGAGTATGGCTTTTCCCCGCTTAGAACTTTGGTTTCTTCAAAGCAAATTGAGTGACCAGGTCCAGACCATGCATGCTTGGCAACTGCTGAGAGGTGGAACTGTTTCTTTTGTGCCATCTTTTGGTGTTCCTTCACTTTGCATGTGATCACTCTCACAATCTGGCCCACATATGATTTCCCACAAGTGCAGTTTATCTGTTAAACTCCCTCCTTCATGGTGATGGGAATCTGCTTTTTTGGATTGGGCATACTACCATTGCCACTACGAAAATCGGTGACATTTTGCCCAACCCAAAACTGCAGATTCCCATTACCATGAAGGAAGGAGTTTACAAGATAAAGTGTACTTGTGGGAAATGCTGCGTGAGCCAGACTGGGAGAGTGATCACATGCAGAGTGAAGGAACACCAAAAGACAACAGAAAAGAAACAGTTCCACCTCTCAGCAGTTGCCAAGCATGCATGGTGTGGACCTGGCCACTCAATCTGTTTCAAGGAAACCAAAGTTCAAAGCAGGGAAAATCCATACTTCCCACGACTTATCAGGAAAGCTATTGAAATAGCAAAATGCCCGACCAACATGAACATAAAAGTTGACTACCACCTTACAACTATGAGGAAAAGGGTGCAATCACAAATTGGAGGGAGAAAAATGAAAAATGGTGCCAAAAGTGGCAGCCAATCAGAAGAGATCAACCTCATTAACTCTACTATAAAAACCCGGCCAAAAAGAAGTGCTGTATCTTTGACCAGAAGACACCTCCAGGAGAGGAGGAGAAATGTAGTCAGAAATGCATTCGAATTTCTATAGAAGAAATGGAAAGAATAACTGCTAACTAGAGATGGGACGTTCGAATAGTCAAATTCTCGAATACCCCAAATACTGAGCTATTTGCACTATTCGATATCCAAGAACACAAATTTATAATTTCACTATCTCGAATATATTACACAAATCAACTGTTATGTTTTTTAAATTTGCGGTCTTCGGTTGGGTCTGACATGTTACAAAGCGTTTGGTCTACCATATTTGGCTGGTA
Source organism: Ceriagrion tenellum (assembly GCA_963169105.1). Classification (NCBI taxonomy): domain Eukaryota; kingdom Metazoa; phylum Arthropoda; class Insecta; order Odonata; family Coenagrionidae; genus Ceriagrion; species Ceriagrion tenellum. The sequence continues at coordinate 43,055,009 of OY720637.1, forward strand.
CCAATTCATTAATTAATATTTCAAACGAAATTTCATCTTTCAAGTTAAGTAAGTATAAATATATATACTCCACAATAACTTCAGAGGAATTACATGAAAAATCAAAGGAATGAATATTCAAACACTCGCGAGGTTGGTTGGTCCTATTTTTGATTCCTCGTTGCATGATGACACATTTTACAAACTCAATTTTTAAAATAATTGTTATTTCTTTATTTAATTAAAGGTTTGTGATTAATTCAGTAAAATACTAATAATAATTAAATCTTTCACATTCTTATAATCTTCGTAAAAATACCCCATGTAGTATTCGATATTCCAGTGAGATATTCGAAAAAATATTAGATATTCGAACTTGATATTTGAATTCAAGAAAAATGCTATTTGACCCATCTCTACTGCTAGCCATGGAAACCTTAAACAAAAATGCATTTTAAACTCAGTATAGAAATTTCATCGCAATAATACTTCAAGTTTATTCATATTAAAAGCCAAAGATAGTTTCCTATAGGAAAAATAAAAAAAGACAACTTTTTTGTTCTCATCGTGAGAATATCGAAGGCAAATTATTAAAAAAATCAATACTCTTGGATAAACAGAAAATAAAATATGCTACAGTAGGATGTAATGAGCATGTACTAACATACCTTGTTTCATTTTTTATATAAGTATCCAGACTCAAATCTAGATCATTTTTGCACTGACAGTAATTTCCTTGCAGGGCTAAAATTAGAAGATTTTCTCCAAAGTTGATGTTATTTTGGTTGATTTAAAAGGTATAAAAATTTGCTCCATTGCAGCCGAAATGGACGTTAGCACCCATGTGATACTGGCTTGGAAAAATGGCAACCACTGCTGAGTTAACTGAACACAGTTACCTCTTTTTGTACTGCGAGTAATGATGAAGGCATTTTTAATTTTCTCATTGTTGAAATGAGTGCTTGATGCATAAGAGAGAAGACCATTAAAATTTTCCGAAGCCTGAGTTGAAACTAAACAGCAATAAGGCAATTTAGCTAAATGCCTGAGTGAAGCTCTCGTTTTTTATGAAAGTTGACAATTTTAGGAGAAGTATAAGAGGCTGTTTGGGGAAAATGAATCCAAAGTCACTTGCTCAATTATCAACATTACCAAAAAATGTCAACAAAAGGGGAAGGATTAATGTGACTGGGGTGACAGTTTAAATTTACTTATGGGGGGCCAAATTTCCCAGGTGAATGAATTTGTTCAGGTGACTTCCTCAAAGTCCATTCCTTGAAGATCTGTTTTTCTTTAAGTTCAAGCAGTTAATACAAATGTAGCCACAAGGGATGAATGCGACTGGGGAGACAGTTAACTTTTACTTATATTTCACAAAATTTCCTAAGGCCTTCTTGGAATCATTCAGGAACTTCAGCAAAATTAGCAAATTCCATTCCTTTGAGAGATATGTTCTTAAACTATTGCTTGAGCATAGTCTTGTCACCAATATGAAATAATATCATTATCTCTTCATGCTCTTCCTTTCCCTTATATAGCTAGTGATAAATACAGGGATATCAATGGATTTTTCAATGTTTCTAAACCTTACAGAAAAATACTCTGGGAGCAAGTTTTAAAGTTTATCTTAAGCTGTATTATATATATGTACATATAAAATTAGGCACATTGTCTACATCACTGCCATTCATATAAAGTTAAGTACAAGCTATGCCACTTTCACTTGGCAATATTTACAAAAATTCTTATAATTTGAGGACTAAATTTTTTTCCTAAGTCCATGACATATAAAACATAAATTTGAAGTAAATACGTAGGCACTCTCAAGGGTGAATATAGTTCAGTAAAAATATTCCAATAGTAACATAAGGAACTGTTGAAAGGCACTCTTGATGTTTTACTTTGTGGAATACATTGTTTTTACAGCAGCTGCAGCCTAACATTTGGGTAGCCATCACAATTATTTAGATAAATAATTCATTAGTACAGCTGGTTCAATTTTTGTGGAAATCAACCATAATTCATCAGTATTCCTTCAGTTGTGGAGGTATATAATTCATCACACATTGTACTCCCCGTAATCACCATGGTGTACGCAATCATTTGTGAAAGAAGATCTTCGTAGCTTTCACTTCACTTCTGTATTAACTTCTACTGTGAATGATGAAAACGGTCACATAATATTTCACCTTGTCGCACTAGTCACTTTCTTCCATTTCCATAGAAACCATTCACAACTCTCTGCACCCACCGAACATAGTTCGACACTTTGGTGTAGATTCCATATTTACCACGTTTACCACATCCTTCACCAAAACTAGTGATGCCAAAAATGGTCCATTTGCGATTTGACCCATCACTCCCTCGTCCAGAAAGGCAAAGCAGAGGACCACCAGAATCCCCAGCACAAGAGTCCATTCTCCCCTTACGGTACCCAGCGCAGAACATGTTTCCAGTGATGTAGTATTCCTCATATACATCTCGACAGATTTCATTGGATACTATTGGGACCTAAGAGAAAAAAATGTATAGAATTTATTCATTCAGTTAGAACTTGCAGGCAGAACCGCATGCATATCTGGCTTGTATCAACTAGAGATGGGTAAATTACCACAATTTTCATTTGAGGTAAATTACTGTATTTTTTAAAATTACAATAATTTTCTAGAAATTTTTAATCATCCGCAATTAATAGCTATATGAGGGTTTAATAGGAAAGCCAATAGCAACAGCAAATGGTTAAAGGTATTTAAACCATTGTTATTGATATGTCAATGCATTAGAAATTTTAAAAAAATTAACAACAATAAGCAGCCCACATGCAATAGGCATTCTTTTATTTGGTATGGGAAAGTTTTGTTCAAACCATGAAAAATGATATCTTCACAAATATTCCATTAATAAGAATATTCTACAAATGAGTTAGATGTGCCGTTATCAATAATTAACCCTTTTAGTGCGGCGGGCAGATATATCGGCTTTGGCATCTCAGGCATAAAGTGCGGCGGGCCGACATATCGGCTCATAGGCAAAATATTGTTTAACTTTTGCACACAAATATAATTACAATTATTTTTTGTACGAAGTATTAGCATTCTTTTAATATTACCTAATTCAATGTATACACAATAAGAAAAACTGCATATGGATATTTTAAACAATAACTTTAAAATATTTATTTTCCTAGAGTGATACATTTCATTCAAATTACCCTCTGCATTTCTCACCCGAACCGCTGGCAGGGGTCAGCACTAATAGGGTTAAAATTGTATTAAACATATATAGACTTGACTTAAAATAATGTGTTTGTAATATATCAGTATGAAAAATATCTTAGAAGTGAACATCACCGAAAATTAAGGTAATTTTCAGGAGCTGTGGTAAATTAAGTAAAATGCAACGATAATTTTCTAAAGTTACAGAGGTAATTTACAGAATGGCTCATCCCTAGGTATCACCACATCATACTCAGAGGAAATGAAATGCAGCAAAAAAAAGGAATACTAAGAGAAGAAGAGCAATATAAGTATATGATCAGCAATTTCACCTTTTGATCCTTTAAATTATTTGTAGGTTCAGGTCTTTTTGAAAATAGACATTAAAATAATTAAGATTGGTTGGTGGCCAATTCCCACGAGGAGAATAATTCAGCAATTATAAATAGATTCTATTTATTTTTGGACCTTGCGATGTCAGTCACATCACATATCATGTACTCAACTTCACACATATCAGCATAATCAATATATTTCAGGTTGCTTACCACCTAAGTGACTTTATTACAGTTCTTCCATGAGACCGAAATTATCCCCTGATTTTCAAAACTGAAATTTGACAATGAACAAGAACTGTCACCACTAAGAAAATTCTCAACATAAAATTTTAAAATAACATTTCTTCTTGTATTCCTTGCTCTTTCAGCATTTAATTTAAAGCTTTTACATGCTTATTTTCAATTTCTCCTATTTGTTTGTCCTGGACTAATTTGTTTCAAAAGTCCATTTTTTCTTTAGTTCTTAAATTACAGTATTTTTTTACAATTAAAATTTTCAAAGTCATTTCACTTTATTTTCTTTTGCACTATATTGTAGCATATGCTAGTGAGTCAATGAGAAAAATTGGATCATAACTCAAATCCCTCTTGGCTAATTGTATTAGTTAAAAATATGCTTCATTTGTATTTGATTAACTTTATATTACACTGAACTAAAGCTAACAGCTTCATTGATTGATATTAATGTCTAATCTTTCCTGAGTTGTGTATTATTCTTGTCAACATATCTCAGCAATTTTTGTTAGCTGACTTTGAGTACCTCATGGCAATTCTGGAGAAAATGCTACACAATAAAATGATTGCATTGGCATAGTTAATTTGGTACTACAACAGGCAATTATCATACCATTGAGACAGAAATGTGACAAGCATCACCATTCGAAATGTGAATATATAGCTAAAACCAACTTTATGAACATTAACATGAAAGACTGCTTGCCCCATTCTTCAGTCAATTAGTTACTGAAAGTAATTAATTACTCCCTCACCTCTGCCTCATGGAGTATGTCAGTGCCAAAGGCATCCGAACTCTTCCTTTTACCCCAGCCTATTATTGTACAGAGCCTCCGAAGGGGGAGCGCCTGTCGTGGCCTTGGAAGACACGCGAGGCCATGTCCAAGTCCATCGCCTCGTCCAGATGACGCCCACATTGGCAATCGTAGCAGAGCAACATCATTGTCAACAGTGTCCGCATCATAATCAGGATGTATAATAGCTTCTTCTACCTAGAAAGTTAAATCAAAATTTAGATGCATGAATGTAGATAAACACAACAGAGTTCCCTTAATCACACAGCATTTTCTGAGTTTAACTTATCTACAATCCTAAGTTTTAATTCAATGATGATAATAATAATATAATTTATTTGCCAAGAGATTTGTGTTATTTTTACAAATATACAAATATAAGACACGCCAAAGAGAATATTGCTTAGTTGAAATACAGAAAAAGTTTAAAATCAACATAATTAATGGAACAGAAATTCATTCAGAGTATAATACAGTTCATCCTGAAGGAACTTAAAAATTTTTTTCTTTAAGGCTGTTGTTTTTGATTTGTACTTAATATCCACTGGTAGCAAATTATGGACGTATATTTTTTACATGCATGTATACCAAAAAATTATACATTTTGATATCAACTATCTATCAAATTTCAACCTTGTGAAAATTGGATGGGAGCAGATTGGAGAAATTAGAGAGGCTTACCAAAGTGCAATGAACAGGAAGAATTATAAATGATGAAAGCAGAGTAGTTTGTTAAAACAGGCAAGGAAGTTGAAGGGGATATTCCTGGCTATGAAATCATGGAGGATGTTGAGCAAGTAGGGGTAGAGGAGAGGTAGAATAGCCTATATGAATGAGATGAAGGCAGTGGTAGGGTGCAAGCAGAGCTCAAGAAATAAATTATGGAAGATGGCTACTGTGATTTGTAGAAAGGAGAGGTAATCATGCATCCATCTGAGCATATCTTAGTACACTGGTGGAGTGCTATGAATAATACAATACATATCCAAATATTTGACATCATTAAAGCAAGAAATCAATGGCTGCCTCTAACATCTTTATCAATTGAAATGTTTGCAAGCTGTTTTTTTATGCCAGTCAACTCTTCCCACCATCCAACTCCCTTCTTCTCCTGCCAAGAAGTATGAGGAATAAAGAGTCAGACAGTGTTAGTCAAATGTGTAGTTTATCATGGGAGGTGTTTGAGAATTGTCTGACACAATTTCACCGATTATGAGGATCACCCAATACACAGATTTTCTTCAACCTTAAGATGAACCAAGTGAAGCATCATTATTAGTCATCAATCTGAAAGTTGGTCAGCTGCAGCTCTCTACAACACTCTCTTCTCACACGATCATCTTGTTCCTCAACAACAATGAATAATTATGGCTGTGAACTCTTCTGGCTGTAAAGTTCCACTAAACATTTTTTTTCATCTCACCCTGAATTCTGCTTCTGTTCCATCCTCTTCAACCAGGTCATGCTCTCCCAAGCGAACGTAAAGCCTCTTTCTCACACAGTGAGCAGCAGTTAGTATCCAGTGGGGAGCCACCAGTGTTCCTCCACAGAATGCTTCCTGGAATAAATAGTTAAAATACATAAATTATTAAAATAAACAGAGTTATAATATATAGGTCTGTATCTTCTGAATACCAAGTGCATAGTTTACAACAAAATGAGGTGTGCAAATAAGAATTTAATTTTCTCACAATGGACGCATCTAAATTCGAATCAACAAAAAATTCCTGCGGTTAAAAAAATGAGTCTCAAACTTTACCCTTCAATCAATGAAAATTTCAGAAAATATAAACTCAATTGTAAATTAGACAGCACGATAGCTTGATGATAAGAAAGAATTATAATATTCTCATATTCATCTTGAAAATTTCAGTTTTCATTCTATTTCCTTGCTCATAAGATACACTTCATTTGGCTAGAATATGCCATCTTTAAGTGCATTCTGTTCTATGAGATGGAGGTCAGGCTACATGTTTATTCATATGATTTTGCTACTCCTTACTTTCACTGCAAAATGCACCCAATAACAGCACAACCAATAAAAAATTGATGCATATGTCGAATGTAACCCATGATTTACCTTGTCGAAAAACACGTACTAATGTAATCCTACACATGACTAACTGGTGACAAACTGGTGCAAATTAGGTCTATTAGCTGACATTTCTTGGCTAAAATACATGATTGGACAGGCAACAGACAATGGGGATTATGTTGATCAAACTTTGCCATTGGCGGCGCCACTAGTCCATCAGGCAGTAGGCAGGGTATAAGGATCTCAATGCTGCAGGAATTGGTGCAGCGTCAGGAAATAAGATTGTCTCCTTTAACCGCTGGATAAGAATATCCTCTACGAGGTGATGGGATGGAAAGTCCCCGATGAATAAACGATGTTGAGGGTATAGAGTATCCAAGGTGTATAAAATGCAAAGTGAAGAACGATGAAATATGAAAGTTATTGGGTGGGAAAAGGATTTGGATAAGTGAGAATGAAGGGAGAGCCGTAGGATGAAATTAAAAGGGATGGGTGAAAATGCAGTGAATATGAAGAATTAAACGAGGCTCAGAGGCTGAGTGGATCACAAAGCTGACACAAGGCAAAGTAGAACTTGGCATCAATCCATGAGGCGGGAGAACAATGAAGAAGACAAATTGAAGGACGCATGGTTGCAAGCTTAGGAAGTTGCACAGCATAAAAATCGCTTTTTATTTTAGTTAATTAGCTATGTGTATCGAAGACGTGAACTAAATCCTCGTCTGCTGCATTATTCCAAATTGCTTATGGTTATTATAAAATAAATTTGTGACAATATTTCTTGAAGTGATTCTAAATTATTATAAGATTTAATTAATCAAATATTAGTGAATATACTCGCCCACAATTGGTTATTTAATCAATGTACATACAGAATGCGACTATTATACATGCTAATATTTTTCTATCATTAATTTTGGTATGAACCAATCTGTAACATACTGAATAGTAAGTCAAAAATATTCAATGCATACTGATTTTTATTCTCACTTTACACTTAAATTTATACACTCAATAAAAATAAACATAATACATACATGGGCCAGTGACACCGAATCTGACATATATGCCAGTTAAGACCCTGCATGATACTTCGACCAAAAAACAACACAAATATTTCTCAACTTTGTCCTGTCTGGGCATTGTGGCATGGAGGAAATATGATCAGGAGACGAAAATTTTCAATTAAATACCTATTTTTTAAATTAAAATGAATTTTTCTGTTAATTGTTTACATTAATTCAGTATTTGACTCTTCTAAAATCCAGCCTATGAAATCACAGTGCATCTTATGAGCTGGTGCATTCTATGGGCTGTAAAATAATACATGTCCAATTTTCCTTCAAAAAATGCATTTCAATAAAGGAAATCTGCTTTATGGCATTACACAATGTGGTGTGTTTAATGACTTCACTTTCACCGGCTATGCTGCTGGTATCTTCAAATCACCTCTTCAGACTTAAAGATTCCAGCTGCCAAAACTGTGGTCATTAATAATAATAATAATAACATTTGATTCAAATTTCTGTTTGAGGCTTTCGCAGCGCTGGATTGCAGTTCTCTCCATTGTTTTCGGGTTAGCTGCGTCAAGTTTTATTCAGATGACGTTTCGTGGCCTATGCTGGCCCCATCTTGAAGATGTGGCCAGCATAGGCCACGAAACGTCATCTGAATAAAACTTGACGCAGCTAACCCGAAAACAATGGAGAGAACTGCAACATTTGATTCAGTTAGCAGGTAGAATAGTCTACATAGCTTCGTCAAAATACATATTACATAAAACAAAGACTGATAACACAACACAATACAATATATTTCACAATGTAAATGAGGAGCCCCACACATTTACAAAATTGTGTAGATATTGCAACAAGTAATTGGGTAGTTTGCAAGCAAGGGGGCAGTTTATATATGATTATACTCCAATGAAAGCTCTCAAGTCTGTATGCTACATGCAAGCAAAGAAAAATAATATGAAATTCTCAAAATGAATTACACGGTCCATGAGGTATGGATACCAGACAGTTCTGGTACAAATCATATTATATCTCATCCGGTTATTAACGACTTCTCAAATACTATAATCAGTATACTGAAACATACGTGGAACCAATGAAAGTTCATCATAACCTTACTTGATGGCATATAAGACACCCTGGTACGTTAGATATTCCATTTCAGTGCGACAATGGAAAAATCTATCCAAAGCAATGGAAATGAAGAAATTCTAAAACCCCCGATAAAATGAAAAATTACAGTTTAATGGTAGGTAGGGAAAAATTGACTGCAAGAATGAGATTCTTCAAACATTCAGCCACATATTTGTGTAAGAATCAATCTTATAGCTCAATTCTTTCATATTTTGATGAACGAAAGAAAAAAGGTCTACACTAAAATTTTTCATTTTTCCCATTTAATCCCATGTAAAGCTATCGAATAACTCAAAGCCTAATCGACTATTTTTTAACTTTTCCAATTTTTTCGCAACTTGCCACATAATTCTAATCCTATTTGAAAAATTTCCAATCATTACATAAAAAAATGATGTGGAACAAAGTCACTAGCACAGGTGCATATACACCAGGGTTGAAATTCGCCATGAAAAAATCATTTGACTTGACCGGAATTCGAACCCGGATCTCCCAATTGCCGGTCAGGTGTGTTAGCCAGTAACACCACCAAGCCATCCTACTTCTAAGCGAATTTCGAGGGGGGTTTATGTGAACAAGATAAATGTTTGCATAAACCCCCCTCGAAATTTGGTTTGAAGGAAGATGGCTTGGTGGTGTAACTGGCTAACACACCTGAGCAGCAAATGGGGAGGACCAGGTTCGTATCCCGGTCAAGTCAAATGATTTTTTCATGGCAAATTTCAGCCTCTTCTGAAAATGTCACTCACCTAGCTCATTTAGAAATGCCCAGGAATTTGAATGAATGAGTCGGTTGGTCAGTCAGTTTAGTAGCTTTATATATATCTTATAAAGACCACATTTGAAACTAATGCGATTCTAAATCATTGGACTCAATAAATTCATTCACTTTATAGAAACATTTTTTTAAAAGATACTGTTTTACTTTCAATTTAAAATATGGTGGGAATGAAATAGATTTTACAGATAGTGGAGTTTATTGTATAGCATGGAAGCAGAATGATGGAGACCATGCAACGAAAGGGAAGAGGACTGCTGGTTGAATTACTATAAGACATCATGCAGAAGAACAATGGAAAGTAAATTCTCCTCTTGCTAAAAGAAATGGAAACCTCTGTATCAACTAAATTTCAACACTGTCACAGACAAAAAATACACTATTGCCACAAAAATACTTTAAGATAATTCAGACATAAAGATCTAATCTTGAGTGAGAATTAAATCCATAAATTTGATTACCTTGAATCTGTTAAGCACAGCAACTTGCCATGGCCACCGTCCTGGTGCACTTTCCCTACCGCCTATTATCCTTAGGGCTTGTTGATGACGTCTGACAGCCACAACAGATGTCCGATTGTTGCTGGGAGAAATTCCACATCCCTTTTGAGACCAAACATCACCAGAAGCCATAGGAGTTCCATTATATACAGGTTTAAACTCCAGTTCATCCGATGACAGGTCTATGCCAGCTGAGACAAATAATATTTGAATGATGGTGTTAGAATATTAAACAATAATCATCCAGAGAAGCAAATATGTATGATATTCATGGAGACATTTTCTTATAGTATAGGGGCTGAGAATCCCAGAAGATGGAGAGCAAGTTGTTCTCCGAAACAATAGGAGACATGGTCCTTCTTACAAGGTGGAATACCCGAGTAACATTTATCCTGCAGATATCTGGGGAAAAACCAAGATCTTTCATCTCACGTGGGTTAAAGGAACAAGTGGTGCTCAGAGATACCATGCATGTAATGCCAGAGGTACCTGTATTCGAGCACGAAGCGCTACAGTCCATGTCCCGCTGTAAAGCCCAACTACAAACACATAGGTGTTTATTAGAGATGGGACTTTCAAATAGTCGAATTCTCGAATAATGAGCTATTTGCACTATTCGATATTCGAGAGCACAAATTAATAATTTCACCCTCTCGAATATATTACATGAATCGACTGTAATGTTTTTTTAAATTCGCGGTCATCAGTTGGGTCTTACATGTTACAAAGCGTTTGGTCTACCATATTTGGCTAGTACAAATTCATTAATTATATATACACTCCACAATAACTTCAGGGGAATTACATGAAAAAGCAAATGAATGAATATTCAAATGCTCGCGAGGTTGGTTGGTCCTTTTTTTGATTCCTCGTTGCATGATGACACTTATATTTTACAAATTCAATTTTTAAAATAATTGTTATTTCTTTATTTAATTAAAGGTTTGTGATTAACGTAGTAAAATACTATTAATACTTAAATCTTTAAATCTTCCACATTCTTAAAATCTTCTTAATAAAAACACCCATGTAGTATTTGATATTCGAGTGAGATATTCGAAAAAACATTAGATATTCGAACTCGATATTCGAATTCAGAAAAATGCTATTCGACCCATCTCTCGTGTTTACTTTGGACATTTTCAAAGAGCCACAGAAGAAGCAGCGCAGTAACTTATTTAAAATTAGGCATGAAAGGTACACTCACACCACATGGTACCTATCTAACTTGGAATGACTAAAAGAAAATGTCTCCATAAACCTTGTATGTACTTTCTGAACCCCTGAAGATGGAGAGCAAGTCGTTCTCCCAAAAGTCTGGAGACATGGACCTTCTTACCCGGTGGAATACCCAAGAAACATTTATCTCCCATGAGATTCACAGTGGAAGAGGATGCCTGGGAGGCTAAATTGGTTAGAGCACTCAGCACAAAATTGAGGGACCTGGAATCGATTCCTAGTCCAAGCGAATGATTTTTCCACTGTAAATTTCTTACAATTGTGTAAACACTAGCAGATGGCTCCATTAAAGTTACTGTGTGGCTAGTTCCACGGCTCTTTGGAAAAAAAACTTTTATGCCAAAGTTACTCATATCATAATATGGCCAATTATGAGATTATCTTCCTTTTGGCTTTGTTTTCACCCTCCTTTCCTCAGAAAATGAATAGGTGCTTCACAGGGTAGGTGAAAAGATAGAGGACATTGTTGGAGCTGATAAGGAGGCTGAGTAAGTGTATAATCTTTAGAAGTGAGAGCAGGTCTTACTTTCAGCCCTAGTGAAACAGTACTACTCCTGTGCCTTTTACATTGCTGCAGTGAAGCTAGAGATGGGAAATTGCCATAATATACACTTGAGGTAAATTATCACAGTAAATTATGATAATTCATGAAAATTACCATGTTACCAGGAATTTTGAATTTCCAGTAGTAGCTTATTATTATTATTTAGCTAATGACAGATTTAATAGCAGATCCAAAAGCAATATTATTCAAATAATGACATTTAAACCACGTTATTGCTACATTAATGTATTAGAATATAAAAAAAGTAAAAACAAATACGGTCGAACACAAGCAATTTGGCTCTCTTTTGTCATGGTATGAGAAATTTTCTTTCAAAACAGTTAAAATTGTTCCAATGATAGCCCCAAAAATATTCCACAAATGAATATTGCATGCCTTCATACATAACTAATGCTGTATGAAATATGGACAGACAGTACAGCTGAAAAGAATGTTTGGCATATATCAGTATAATAAATGTCTGAAACAGAGTTTAATTTTCCTGAAAATTACCATAATTTACAGTTCAGCGGTTGCCGTAAATTACAAAAAATACCATGGAATTAGTGTTCCGTATTTTTGGGTTCTCCATCCACATTCGTTGACTTTGGCCGATGGCCAATGTTGGCCAGTGTTGGCCAATACCATGGTAATTAACCAAGATTACCATGCTAAAATTTTTAATGGCCCATCGGTAAGTGGAGCTCCAGAACCTTTTATCAGCTCATTCGATAAAGGACTGGAGGGATTCCATATCCCTGTAACCCCAAGTACTTCAAAGCTCCAGTATTTCCAAACTAAGGTATTAAGCATAGGGCAAGAGAGTGATGCATAGGGCAAGAGTGTAGGGTAAGGGTGTGTGAAGATTGCCATGTGTGGGGGAGGGAAAAAAGAGAATAGACTTCATTGATGGGATGAAGAGATGAAGAGAACATGTTAACCTGAAGAGTAAAACTGTACAAGGCCATGAGGGGCTGCAGCAAAAAATAAATTATCAGTATTAATCTTTTCTGGTTCAAAGTCCACCTCATAGGCAGTGGATCCTCTACTACCAGCAAGCTCAAATTTAAAAAAAAAATTATGCATTTGCAAAATAAAAGTCTGAGTAAAACAGTTATGCATGGATTAATAATCAACTGACTTTAACTTAGACTTGATGGAAGATCTTGTATGTTTCAATCAATGCCAGAGTTTTACTGCTGAGAGCAAAAATGGTTGGTCTCATTGAAGCCAATAAATGGCAGCCAGACTGATGGGAATTCTGGAAATAGGCAAAGTAGATTTTTTAGGCCTGGTCTTTTCCGAATTTTTTCCTTCATTTGCTGGTTTTTAGATGTTACCTAACACAGTAGAATGAGAAAAACTAATAAACATGATACTAGATCTGTAGGAGCAGACTACGTAAGTAGGAGACTTATGTAATAATATTATGAACCAGACATCACAAATAAGGTTAGAGACAGGAGAAGGAAGTTGGGCAGAGGCATCCTTAGCATATGCCATAGCTCATTATCATTCATCCCAATGCAATTTATAAAAGGAATTGAAGGAATTTTATGCTTCAATAAAATTATAACAGCACAAAGGTGACAATGGGAATGGTCGGGTGATTGTGGACAGTCATTTAAGAAAGATAAACTTTTACGTAAGGAAATTTACTATATAGTACATATCATCATCAATAATTTCCACACTTACTCAGCAATTAATTTCTGTCATTTCTCACCTTCATTGTCTTCAGTGTCTGGTTGTTGCTGGATTTGCCGATGTATCCACCGGTGACAGAAACTCCCTTCAACATAGCAGTAAGCCTCTTCACGTACAACATCAGCACCACAGTGCAACGGCCTCTTGCACCATCTGAAATGGCATGAAAATGTAAGTACCAGCAAAATGAATAGCACAAATTTAAATCACAAATATCAAATGAATTGATGGTGAAAATGCCATCAAATGTTTGGCATTGTAAAAACATATAAGTACAAATTTTTGCACATATGTGTTCGACAATTTATCTCTCCATCAGATCTGATATTATCACTTCTGTTGCATCTAAAAATGTAGTGTAGCATCTAAATGACATTCTATACATCACTCTGAAATACACCAGTTCTAAATTACTCAAGAAAAATAACTCTAGCGCAGAGCCTCCGCGTCTCAAGGGGCTGCCAACCTAGTTCCTCTAAAAGCTAAAAAACACTTTATGTTTGCTCGTAGCAGTTTTTAATGAAGTGTGCATCTTTCCTTTGTATTATATTTTTTTTGTTAAATCTTTCTATCGAGAGTCTCAAATTCTCGTGATTTATTTGTGATGTGAGGCCTAATCTGAGCGAACTAGCACCTTCCTTTCACTTTTTAATCCAAGGACCTTCCTGTTATACGGTGAATAAATCCTAGTTTCTTAAATACTGTGCCACATATGTTTTGTATATGTCTTCCCCCCGATATGTCTGGGATTTATTTATTGGGACCTCAAAAGGATGGCACTCGTGGAAAACGTTTTGAAAATGAGGAAGAGTTGGTTGGCACAGTGAAATCCTGGCTCCATAACCAGAGCAAGCCTGGTACCGACAAAGCATATGACTGGTACCATATGTGCCCTGGTGAATTACTGGAGAAAGCGCTAGAGCTTGGAGGTTATCATGTGAACAAATGGAGTGTGCAGATAAAAAATCATATTTTCATCCATGTGGATTCTATTTAAGTAGAAAAAATAGTTGACTTCACAAGTCACAATAACTATGTAGAAATTCAAAAAGTAAGACGGTATTTACTGTTAAAAAGATATTGAAACAGATATATCTTAAGAAGTATTTCTTTCTATATTAATCAAAGAATTTATCAAATTAAGTTAATTAACCAAATTAATTAAATAAATATTTTTCTCCGTTATTTACCCGTTTTCCCATCGAACACCATTAATATTAAGTTCAATTTGTGACAAAAATGGCACAGATAATATTAATTTTTTTTTCAGTTGCTATGTGATTTGAACTTTTAACTGTGCTACTGGTGGCGGCATTTCACTATTAAATAGTATCGACATGCTTCGATCACATTTCAACCGTCGGTTATTTTTTGCAGGAGCCCATCATTATACTCGACGCCAGAGCGATTGCGAACGGTCTGCGACGGATGGTTCGATTTATTATTATTATTATTTTTTTTTGGTAACTTTCCCGTTCCGAATCCACGGCAAGCATCGGGTTTCCTTGCTGTCATAATGGCCGAGAACTCGACAGGGGCGGTGCAGAGTTCGTAGCCACCTTCGAAACCCATCGGATCAGTGGCTACGCTACGTTCGGGTCGTGCGTCCAAGTTCGTATCGGCCGGAGCCGAAAACTCAATTACGAACATGGAACGCGATAGGCGGTCGAGGAGAACGATGTCAGGCTTGTTCGCCTCCATGAGTAATTCCACCAGATTTTTATTTTGTCGTTCTCCACGACGGACTCAATATCTCCAGGGGCATAGGGCAGTACATGTACTTCGTCGATGCTGTAATGATGTCGGAGGTGGAAATACAACACCCGCAGAGCTGCGTTGTGCCGAGCTAAATACGCTGACTGCGCATAATAACTGCAGCCGGAGAGAAGGTGACTCAAAGTCTCCGGCTTGGCTCTGCACGCTCTGCATCTCGTGTCCGCCACCTCCGCCTTGAATATAATTCGGCGGTATACGAGAGTGTTGATGACACCATCCTGGCACGCGAGAACGAAACCCTCTGTTTCGAACCTGAGACCCGCGGAACGAAGGAAGGCAAACGTCAGTTCCTTCGATAGCCCATGTTTTTCCAGGTTTCGGTAGAAACATCTATGCATGGGCTTATCGGTATGTGTCTTGAGCAAGGTCTTCTGCTCAGCCTTTTTGACCTCGAACTTTAAGACGTCTGCCCTCAGTGACACGATTGACGTGCTACTGTCGTTACCGTCTGATGACAGGTCAAAGTCCAGACCGATTTCGTCCGCTGCCCTCTTCGCCGCCTGGAAGAGGAACGCCCCCACCCCGGCACCTTCGAGCTCCCTTACGAGAGTGAGCAGGGGGTCCGTGCTGTTGAACACACGGCAAACTGTACCCAAGACTACTCTGTTATGTAGACACTCCAGGCTCAACAGACCTCTACTGCCTACACTGCGAGGGAGATACTATCTGGCGACGGAAGATTTCGGATGAAGACTTCTATAGATGGTCAGCATCTTCCTCGTTCCCCGGTCGAGGTTTTTCAACTCGTTGACATTCCATTTCATGCATCCGAAGGTGTACAGGAGTGTCGGAACCGCGAACATGTTCGTGGCAAGAACCTTGTTCTTGCTAGATAGCTCAGAACTCCAGATTTTTCTGAGTCTGTACTTGGCGGTGAGTCTTTCCTTCACTGCTGCTACCTCCAGCACTCGGCGCTGGGGGGCGCCGAGGTATTCGTAGCATTCGTCATCTTGCAGATGACAAACGACGTTCCCGTCAACGAGTTGCGAGTCTTCCTTGTCCTCCGATATTCTTCCTTTCGCCAGGTGGATGGATGGACACTTGTCCAATCCGAAGTCCATCCCTATAGCCTCACTGTATTGATGTACGGTGCCCAGTGCAACGCGCAGTTCTTTGCCGTTGGAGGCGTACATTTTAAGGTCATCCATGTAAAACAAATGGGTCACCTTGTGCTTCCTGTCACCAGGAACGCCGCACATGAATCCTCGGCCTCGTCTCAGCTTGAAGGAGAGGGGGAGGAGGGAAATACAGAACAGGAGGGGACTCAAGCTGTCGCCTTGAAAAACGCCACGGTGGTATGTTACCAATTCAGTGGAGACGGTCCGCTTGCCCGATGTCAAGACGAAGCGCGTTCTTCAGAGTGGTAACAGGTGTTGGATGCAGGACACAACCTCTGGGTGGACTTTCATCAACTTCAGCAGGGCGATGAGATGCTCATGCGAAGTGGTGTCGAAAGCCTTGCAATAGTCCACCCAGGCCATTGATAGGTTTCGCTTATGTCGTGCGGCATCCTGACATGCACCTGTCAATGAGCAGGTTGTCCTTGCATCCCGCGATTCCTCGTTTGCATCCCCTTTGCTCGTACACCTCCTCCCACACGGGCTGGATCTGCCGGAGGATAAGGTCGCTCAAGATCGTGGCGAACGCCTTGTATACAGTGTTTAGACAGGTTATAGGGCGATAGTTCTTCGGATTGGACAAGTCTCCCTTTTTCGGAATGAGAACCGTGCGTCCCTCAGTCAGCCAAGGTGGAAATGGTTCTCTACCTGTGATGAGGGACGTGAAGATTCTGGCCAGATTTTTGTGGGTAGAAGTGAACTTCTTCCACCAGAAGCTATTCACGGCATCCATACCTGGAGCCGCGAAATTCTTCTTGCCAGAGAAAGCGTACTTCACGTCACTTTCTGTGACTGAAAGGGGTCCATCCACATTGTGTAGGTGGCGGTCGCAGAACTCTTTAATGAGTGCGATGGCCGGAGTGTCTCCATTGAATGGCTTCGACGTTTCGTAGATATCCTTCCAGAAACGCTCGACCTCATGAACGGGTGGCGGGGGTTCAACAACAGGCGGAGCAGGCCGAAAGAGACAGGACGGCTGAAGGAGAAAGGTGGAATTCTCCCTTACGCCTCTACTCCTTTTCAGGAGTTTCTTCTTGGCCGCGGTAAGCGCCCGTACCCTATCGACCTCGTGCTGCCTAATAGTAAGCAGCACGTTTTTGTTCAGTGTGTGATGGTTGAACCTGAGGCTGCGCGCAATGCGCCGAACTTTAGATGTAAAGGTTCGCCCGGTAGTGATGTACTCAATCACACACTGAATCCTCGACGCCTGCTGTCGCGCCAGCGTGATCTTGGCATCCAGCTTTTTCAGCCTTGTTTCTGCCTTATCCTCCCGAGAGGAGTCCTTTCGGGAGGTTGCCAAAACCTTGGCCGCAGCGTAGACCACGCAATTCACCGTCCAGAGATCTGACGTCTCTGTCAGGATTTCGTCGATGAGTCCATTCATTTGGGGCAGGTGGGTACCCCGCGGAGAGATCTTTCGATGGATGCTTCTCTACCTAGTGTGTCCTTCGTCATAGTTAATTGTGCTTCTTAACCGCGATCGTAATAGTTCAGAGTCAGTCTGACCAACATCCTCCCTCTTTGTAGGAGATACCGACAAACGTGCGATACTCACGTCAGCAGGTGGAGGTGCTGCCTGTGACTGAGAGGGTGGTTCGGCTGGTGGTGTATTACTCTGAACCTGCTGTTGGTGGATATTTATTTATTAATATTATTATTATTATGTGGAAGGATATCTCATTCTATAAGCACCTACGATGCACCTACCGTTCGACCTGGGATCACGATCCTGTATTTACTAGCCACGTATCTCGCGGGCACTACCACATAGCGTTTTCGAGGGGATCGATCTCATGCGAGTGGAGAAATCGACGTTTTTACGTAATCGATATATCGCTCTTTGAAGTAATTAAGTGACTTACTGGTGTTACCTTTATTTTTGCCCGCAAAAAATTGCTACGATTTTTTGATGGGGTAGCTTTCAGTATTTGGATCAAATAAATAAGTATTTGCGATGTAAATTTATACAGCAACAAATAAAATAACCAATAATTTTTTGTTGTTATTTTATATGTCGCTTTAAGCAGGCGGAGAATGCTTATTTATCCATTCACAAGGTAAGACGCGGAATCCCTCGGTTGTAAAATATAAAAAAGCCTGGAGATATTTAATTTATTTTTGTTCGACCAACCATGAATCCCAGAGTCAAATTTCCATAGAAAAAATCTTCACTCCTGTTATAGTTGGGTAAATAGAAAAACCAAAAGAACCACAATATGATTTGAACTTTAAACAGATTAGCATAAGAAAACTTGTAAATGAAACGCGTGATACTATACTTGACTGAGGTATATCGGGAGAAATCAAGTCATAACAAACATAAGCAGTTAGCAATCTTCTACAGATTTATTGACCGATATTTCACCACACTGTGGTGCCTTTATTCATGTGAATATGTATATGGCTCAAGAATATGTCACAGTGTAGTGAAAGGCATCGTGCCAGTCAAATAATCTGTGGAAGATAACTGAATGTTATTTTTAATTCATTATAAATACTGACAGCTTCCACTAATCCTGATTGATCCATCTAAACATAGAGTCATATCGAATGAAAACTATCCTTCAAAGTTTAATGGCCTCTGAAGACCTTTCCTTACGTTATTCAGGCGTTATTCAGGCGCTACAACATGAGAAGATTGCGTTTTCAGGCTTGTCAAGATGGAATATCGAACGTTCAGAATCGCTCATTTCGGCCAATATCCAGGTAGCTTTAATAAGGTGATATTGACACTAATATTTTGGACGTCTGCGGTAGAGATGGGTAAATTACCGTAATTTTCATTCGAAGTAATTTACCGCGGTGAATTGCGGTGATTTTCCAAAAATTCCGTAATTTTCCAGTAATTATCAATTTCATGCACTTGGTAGCTAATAGAGGATTTAATTGTAAAGCCAATAGTTATAGTAAGAGATTATCAACATTTAAACCATTACTACTGTCACGTTAATGCATTAAAAATGAAGAAAATGTACAAACACATACGGCAGCCCACACGCATTTAAGCGTTCATTTGATTGGCATGAGATATTTTCATTCCAACCGGTTTAACGAGAGCCCCACAAATATTTCACAAGTAAAACTATTACACAAATGAGTTGTGCGAGCCTTTATTATTATTAAGATTGTATTCAATATATATAGACTTGGCTTAAAATGATGTGTTTGGCATATAATTATCGGTATGAAAATTTTCTGATGCTGAGGTGATTTTTTTCGAAAATAACGGTAATTTTCAGGCGCTAAGGTAAATTAGGTACGTAGAATACTACGGGAATTTACGAAAATTACCGCCAGAAACGAACATTGCTAACATCAGACGGAGGGCACATTTTTCTGTAAGTATTTTAGCAAAAACATACGGAAGAGAATAGCGCCAGCTAAGGAGGAGTTTAGAAATAAAAGGGAATTGATGACGGGGACTTAGGGTTCGGATGTGAAGAAGAGGCTGGGGATGAGCTTGATATGGAGCATAGCATTGTATAGGGCAGAAACGTGGACTCTCAGACAGGAGGACGAGAAAAGGCTGCAGGCATTTGAGATGTGGGTGTGGAGAAGGATGAAGCTGGGAAGGTGGACGGAGAGGAAGACTAACGAGAAAGTGCTTGAGATGGTGGGCGAGGAAAGGAAACTTATGAATGAAATCCGGGATAGGCAGGGTAGATGTCTGAAGGACGTAATAAAGGGTGATGGGTTGCTGAAGAGTGTGCTAGAGGGAAGGATGTTGGGCAAGCGGGGTAGGGGAAGAAAGAGAATAGGTTTCATGGACGGGATGAAGAAGGGTAGATCGTATGCAGAGGCAAATAAAGATATGCTAGAGGGAGATAGGCCCCTGCAAGTGTAGAAAACCGGGAGGAGATTCTCTGACATACAACAAAACCTACCTTTACCGGTAGAATTCATTAAAATAAATCCAGAATATGGACTGAAAGACATGTCCTTTCTCCGAGGAAGTCCCCATAAAGTAGAAATTCCTGCGGAAAACATTAAATCCCCGTTCACAACAACTTAACTTGGCTTAAGCTGTTCCCGAGTGCCAATCGGGGCCTGAAATTTCCAACCAATCACAGCACGCCACTTTCAAAGTTGATATTACAATCGATTGATGGGCCTTATCGATATCATATCTAATCCCCACTACTTCCGCACTACCGATAGAAAACCAGGCCTTCCTATTGGCTAGAATAAAGAGAAAGTTGAGAAATGCTCTACTTCAAGACTAGGCCAAGTCGAGTTAAGCCACTTTAAGTTGTTGTGAACCGGTGTGTTGCTTTCTCACGGACTCTACTCCTAATAGCCAGTTGCAGGAATGTAGCATATGTATTCCATAAAGTTATGGGACCCATAAGCCATGGCAACCATTCAATAAATTCATAGGTCTCAAGACTTATGGCATGGAGTTATGAGTTCCATAAGTAGACAAGATGGCGGATGCGCAATGAACCGCTTGGAGACTTAATTAATTGATAAAAGAGTTGTTTTCAGACAAGTGACCAGTTTGTTTACTCTTACTGACTAATTATAATGTACATTATCAGTTATTCATAGGCTAAACTTAACTTTTATCCGGCGGTGGAAGATTAGATCAAATATTCGAAGCTAGTAACTATTGGTAAATAAGTTAAGTAACTAATAGATGTGTTCCTGCAACCCGAATATATTTATGAGTTCTATAACTTTATGGATCTCATAACTATTGATTCCATAGCTAAATTTTCTTGCAACCGGCCATAAGTCGCGCCAAGTTAAGTTGTTGTAAATGGGGCTTAAGCCATGCAAACCCACCTGAATCTTTGGGTGGTGCAGGACCTGGAGCACGGAGACCATCGCGACCACCGACCATAGAGCCTGGCGCTGCTGTAGCGGGAACCTCCGCCAGTCAAGACCCTCCTCCTCGAGGACTTAGCGACGTGAAAAGGCCTGTCGCGGCCCCGGTCACCTTTCCGGCCCCTTCCGGGCCTCTTTCTGCCACCGCCCCCTACCCTGCGCCCTCTGCCCCTCCACCCCCTCCTGCTCCCTCTCCCGCTCCCCCGCTCGCTTCCACCCCTCCCTTTCCTCCTGCGCCACCATCGTCTGTCGCGTGGACCTTTGGCCACCCTCCGTCTTGACCCGCTCTCGGAACACCGGTGCAACTCCTGCGTCCAAATGCAATTAAAGAAAAAAATGTTATTTCCACATAAGTTGGATCGAGTCAGGCGATACTTAGTGAAAAAGTGACATCTTCTATATATATAAAAACTAATGTATGTCTGTCTGTATGTCTGTCCTGTATGCATTACTACCTGTTGATCCGATCGCCAAGAAACTTTAAGAAGTTGAGTACACTCTTGTGAAGGTTTCGAAGGTTTTAGGTATAAAAATTTTTTAATTTCCCCCCTCCCGCCCCCCCAAGGCCCTCTTAATCTTTCGAATACTTTCCGCGCAACAACGCCCGACGGGTAAGTGCATTACTACAGTTTTAATCCTATCGCGCTGAAATTTTGCCGAGTAATAGCTCGAGGCAAGAGGAAAGTTGTAGGCTACTTTAAAATGATCTCAGGGCCCATAAAGGTCCAAAAAAGGAGCCCTTAGGTGGTTCGCGGTACGTATCGGGTTTTGCGCAGTGGTTTCATTTTTTACTTTTTGAAATTATTTCCGCCCAAGATAGAGAGTTGGAATTTTTTATTAAATGTCTGAAAGAATTAAGTTTTTAATTCTTTCAATAAATTATTCTTTTCACTTCGTAATTAACTGAAAATTCCGTTTTTAGCTGCAGAAACACATATTTTTCTGTGAAATCAACAATGCCATATTCGCTTGACAACCAGATTTCGGTCATTGCTGTTGGAATTCATATTGCTTAGTTGAGCCGATTAGGAATGCTAAGCATTGGGATTTGTGCAGCGGTTAATTATTTCGCTTTTTAAAACAACTTTAGCTAAAGATAGAGAGTTGAAATTCATTTTATCACATACCCGAAAGCATGATACTACTAAAATTAGTGGTATCATGCCCGAAAGAATGAAGTTTCTCACTTTTTCAATCGATTTTCTTTTACCCATTTTCCTTGACAACCAAATAAAAAAAACAAAAATAAACATTAAATCAAATCTCAATTAACGAAAATGAAATTCTTAATAGCTACTCAACAAGTAAGTACTCGAATTATGTACTTAACTATAATGTTCTTTTAGCCTGGCTGTGCAGGTAGTATGATTACAGTAAAGGGTTTCAAAAAATTGTCTCTCTACTCTATATTAAACAAGTTTTACAAATTTCATTGTTTTTATTTTACCATGTTATTTTTTATCATTCTGTCAATTTTTCAGCAATTTGACTTATAATTATTATTGTTCATGGGAGATATTGTCACATTGTTTACTTACTATTGTCTCACAATGTATAGATGCTCTGCAGAAGAAAATATTAATTTAATAAAACAATTACTTGAAATGTAGTCTGTTATCACAACTACTTACTAACTCCTCAGCTCTTATATAAAGAGTTTTGAAGGAATTATGATCCCGAGCAACGCCGGGTAATTCAGCTAGTATTAAATAAAACTTGAACGTTGTATTTCTCACACTTTATTTGGGAACCCTAACGGTTTCGACACTCTCCTGTCATTTTCAAGGGTAAAGCCTTGAGTAGAACTTTACCCTTGAAAATGACACGAGAGTGTCGAAACCGGTAGAGTTCCCAAATAAAGTGTGAAAAATACAACGTTCAAGTTTTATTTAATGTGTTATTTCCTCGTTTGGATTCAATCGAGATATCATGCCAGTGAAATGCAAGGTCGTTCAAATTCGATTGTATTCTTCCTTCCAAACGTGTCTTCGAAACTAAACACACTCCTATAACACATGTCACCATTTCATCTCCCAAAAATTTACATCTTTACACGGCTGGTGTCCTAACATCCACTGCCACACGCCCATGCGGCGGCTCGCAGGGTATTATGCAGATGTAGATGTATAACTGTATCCAAGGGATTTGCATGGGAGACCGCAAATAAGTGCACCATTAATGTGCTTATTTCTGCTTAATCCTGCGAATGTCATCACACAAATGCCATACCTATACTGTAGGTGGAGTAAACATAAAATCTTCCGAAACAGTAAAATATCATGAAATTACTTTAACTTCTGATATATCGCGGGGATTACACATATAAAAACATAAGTGGCACAGAATTAATGAAACTATGTTTTGTTAAACGTATAATATGAAGGTCCTCGGATGAAAAAGTCAAAGAGAGATGCTACTTCGCTCTGGTTAGGCCACACCTCGAATACGCCGAGAGCATTTGGGACCCTGGTCATTAGGATTTTAGTAAAAATACAAAGGAAAGCAGCGCGTTTCGTTTTTAACTGCTACGAGCGTACATATAGTGTCTCTCAACTTTTAGAGGGATTAAGGTCAGAGCTCCAATAGATTTGGATGCTACTCGCTAGGCTTAGGTTGCTTGAGAAATTCAGAACTGATATTTCTCAGAGCGACACAGAGAATATTATCGTGACTCCTCACTACACCTCTAGGTCTGACAGATGCGATTAAATGAGAGAGATACACTGCCGAACATATATGTACAAAAACTAGTTCTTTCCGCGCTCAATAAGTGACCACAATAAAAATTGAGCTCCACTAAACACACTCCTATGACACATGTCACCATTTCATCTCCCAAAAATTTACATCTTTCCACGGCTGGTGACCTAACATCCACTGCCATACGCCCATGCGGCGGCTCGCAGGGTATTATGTAGATGTAGATGTATAATTGTATCCAAGGGATTTGCATGGGAGACCGCAAGGCCGGCAGGAGAGTACTAAACCCCACCTGCACTGAGGTGGGCAAATCTTTTTTTAATGCGATCAGAAATCCAACTAATTTCATATTTCATTTCTTTTGGTGCGCTGTGTGTTATTCGTCTCGATAATTATTCACGAAAACCTGTGTGAATTCTGTCTTAGAGCCCCCTGAGTACATGTAACATAGAAGGAGTGTAAGCCCCGGCCAGGAAAAATGTTTCCTCAATCCTATTACATTCAGAGCAAGTAAATAACCACAATTGCTTTCATTATGTTCATATTTGATGACGTTAAGTTCTAATTTAAAATGCGATATTTACTTTCCTATATATGTTGACGCGCCTATCTATCCTACAGCAAACCAATTGTGTTCTAAATAGTTAATTATTCACCAAGACTTATTTCAATCAAGGTCAACCACCCATATCAATCACGTGGAACATTTTATTTCACGCAGTACGTGATTTATCTCATTCAATGCATTTATATCTAATTTCACTCCCCCTCTTTCAAGAAAAAGTAGTCGGGGAATCATTGGCAACAAACCTGAGCGATCTGCGAGTTTCCGTTCCAACGACTTGAAAATATTCCTATGGAACCGTGAGCTGGATAGAAACGTCTATTCAATAAAAGACACGTTAAATTCCGCAGCGTCTTCATATCCATGGCATGAGCGCTGGTCGATACGCACGGAAAATTAAACCAATGAAAAAAAAACTAATTTTAAACGAGTTTTTAGCCTAAGATTGCGGACTCGAATCCAACCTTGATGTTGTTTTTTCTCTTTATAGCTTTTTGGTGGATTATTTTATTAGCTATAGTTGTTAGCGCGGGTTTCTCACAGTTTGAGTCAAACAACTTTTGAGAACACACTGTAGGGGAAAAGCAAATAAACTTATTGCTCCTGAGCACGCATACGCGAGATTTATTAATTATGGACTAAAAATTGAGGAATTCCGAACGTCTATATATCTCTGAACAAATTTAGCAGCGTGTAGTCGGTGTATTATCAAAACTATTTTTAAAAATCCATCACTAATAGCATTCATTTTTTCAGAAATGTAAATGCAATTTTGTATGCTGAAATTGAAAAGTGCAATACGAATATGTCCCCCATCATCATATATATTATTTCTCAAAGGTATTTTTTTGTCGCAACGCTGTAACTCCCATAATTCTTTATCAACATTAATGACTCAAACATCGTTTTAAAGCTTATGTTCCCCGCTATTGACGCAAAATAGACAAAAGGTTTAAAATTAATTTTTTTGTTAAAAAATTATACAGTTCCATCTGTTGACAATATAATCAACATATGTTGGCTATGGTTACGTGCTTAAAAGACTGTAGGAGGCGACATCTATTAACACATCATTTAGTTAAATTGTTTACATTCTACATGCAATCAGTGTGACCGTTTACGTTGTATCTTTAACACAAACATAAATAACATATAATTGTCCATGAACAGGTAGAAGAACAGGAAGAAAGGAGGAAGAAGCTGCATACTGTGCGAAATATTAGCACGGGTCAGCTAGTAATGACTAAGGAAAAATCTCCCTCAAACTATCCTGACACCATTAAGCCGAGACATTTGTCATTTTTGTGACCAGTGTCAATATGACTTTTAGCAAAAAATTTTTTTTGACATTTTCATTTTGTTATGTCTATTATTTCCACGTTTCCGCGGCGAGTAGGTATTGGTTCGTAGCGATTGGTTCCGTGGCGAGTAGGTATTCTAGGATTTAGCCGCGTCGTGGCTTTTCTGATTTTTCTCCTACGTGGGCCTGACGGGGAGGGTGACCGCGTCCAGAATGATGGAACACCAAAAGGCGACAGGAAATAAACGGTTCCACCTCTTAGCAGTCGCGTAGCATGCTCAGTCTAGACAGGAAGACTCCATTTGCTTCCAAGAAACCGAAGTCCTGAGCGGGGAGAATCGAAAATCCCCACAATTAATCAGGGAAGCTATCGAAATAACAGAATAACCCAGCAACATGAATGGAGAAGGTTGCTACAACCAATCGACCACCTGGAAAAGAGTTAAAACACACATCGGAGGGAGCAAAATGTATAATGGCGCCTAAAACGTTTTTGGCGCCAAAACGGGCAGCTATTCAGGAGCAACGGACACCACTAAATTTACCCGCCCAAAAGAGGCGCTCACATCTTCGACCTGAAGACGCCTCCAGGATAGGAGGAGAAACGTTGTCAGATAAAACAACGACGTGGCTTAATCCTAGAAGAAGATATGGATCAAACTAATTTTTTCGTTGACAAAAAACTGAACCCGAATAGGGCTGGGCAGTATTTGAATGCCAATATCAATATCCAATACCTGAAAATATTGAAAATGGACCAACATCTATAACCTATATTGGACTAATGAATATAGAAAAATATTGGCATGTTGGAGTATTGGAAATATATTAATATTAGAAATTGATAATGATGAAATTAAATATTGGTATATTGGAAAATATTGAACAAATCAATATTAACACGCGAAATTAAGAGGTAATTAACAAAAAAAGGTGGCAGATGTGTATTAGAACCGAGGGGAAGGGGGGGTTACTTCGAAAAAGAGACTTTATTAACTATGTAAAAGTCTGTTAATATAACAAGAAAACCAATGTCAGCTTCTTTTCCCCAGTTGTTGCTATGAATAATGGTAGAAAAGGAAGTGCAGCACTGAGTGACACGCGCGCTGTCTGTTTTTAAAGATTAGGACCACCTCCGAGCACCCTCCTCGTTGGGTTCCAATGCACAACATTGGTAATCCATAATTCAATAAGCATTCCAATTGCAAATATTGGTTCTTCAATATGGAATATTCCAATTATAAATATTGGTTTTTCCGACCACCGATTGGATATTGGAGGTCGAATTGGATATTGGTCTCCAATTTGGTTACCTTATCCATCCTTCTCCACAACCACATCTTAAATGTCTTGTTAGTATATAGAGAAGCGTTGTACACTCTTGAGCAACCCGTCGCCCCTTGCTATATCCTTCAGCCGCCTACCCTGCCTATCCCGAATTTCGTTCAGAAGCTTCCTCTCCTCAGTTTTCTACATTTCCAGGGGCCTATCTCCCTTTAGTATATCCTTTTTCACCTCAGCATACTATCTCAAGCCACTTCCTCGCTAGTCTTCCTCTCCGTCCACCTCACCTTCTCCATCCTTCTCCACACCCACATCTCAAATGCCTTGTTAGAACATAAGGAAGCCTCGTATATTTTTTAATCGCCTGATGATCCTTACGCATTTAATTCAATTTTTTAAATTAACCCTCTATGGACGAGCGAGTCAAACTTGTTACGTTACAAAATCAATGAATTATCTGCTCTACAAGAGGCTTTTCCATTTAGTTGCTGCGCTAGACAGGATATTGGTCCTAGGATAACGGTGTTGGTCGTTCCAAAATTGTGAGTTTTAAATCCCAATATTAAACAATATTGATATTGAAACCAATATATTGGAAAACCACCCAGCCCTAGTCCTGGAATGAAAGGGGGGGGGACGATTGGGGACAGTAATTTGAATGACCGCAATGGAGCACAGAGGGAGTTGAGCTTACGGGAGACCCGGAGGTCTTCCTGCAGACGATCTTCATCTTCTGTTTCCTCCTCGCCTTCCTCCGGTCGCTCGACATCGCGGCCCTCCGGTCTGTGGCGTTCCCGTTCCACGGGGATTGAGGAGACAAGGAGGGCAGATCAGACGACGAAGAGTTGCTGAAGGAGGTGAAGAAGGAGGTAGCGGAGGAGGAGGAGGAGGGAACCTTCTCCTGTCGCTCCGTGGGTGGCGGGCCTGGAAAACAAAAGAGGAACGAAACGCCGTGAGAGAGAAAAAGAGAGGAGGCCCAACAGCCCCAACCCCCGGCACTCTTGGCTCCTTGTCAACAACCCGAATAGGGGGAGGGTATCAATGGGGGAATGGGGAGACGGAGAAGGCCGAAACGAATGCGAATGTGATCCATAAATTTTTCGCCACGACGAGGGAGAGAGCGTGCGGTACCCACTCGAGCGCTCCCTGGCGGGTGATTCAGAGTTTCGTCCGCCGTGGAGAGATATGTGGGGGACGGCCGAAATATTGAATTACTCCCAACAAAGGCGACCCGCAGGGAAAACACGGTCCATTGTTCTTCTCCAGAGGTTGCGGAGGTACTCCACTCACGAATGAGCATGAAATCCACCCCCCCCAAGGGCCTTGCCTCCTACCCAACCCTTCTCCCTTACCCAGTTCGACGCCAGGGCTTGGAAGTTTGAAAGTGAAGAGCTGGGCATAACAAGCGGGTCTCATGCGTTCGTTGGCCAAAGAGACATTTCTATATTCGCAAGGTTAAGGTAGTTTGAGCGAGAGAGAAACCTAATCATGATGGAGACCATATTCGAATTATACGTTTTACTTTCTGCAGCTGTAGGAAACATGAATAAAATACTGAATTATTAATGGCGCATTGGTATTGTAACGAGGAATCCTCAACAGTTGTGGTGTCTGCTGGAACATTGTAACGTTGGATGTTGTTTGGATGATTTGTTGTTGTTGATTTCTGTTTTTGGTTGTCAAGAGGGAGTTGACGAACCCAGATTCTTCGTTCATGGAATTAAAGAAATAAAAACGGTAACAATATACTTTAATATGACTGAAATTCTATGTAATTAAATAAAAATATCCATGTAGGTCTTCAACTTGACTAATTTTTTCGTGCGGTACGTTTGAAACTCCTTCACAACGGAAGTTGTCTTGTGATCCTGAAAAAATTACGGCGGTGGCAGTATGATTAATACAATTGCATGAAGTTAACAGAGGAAAAATAATTCGCCTGGACTTGGAATCGAACCCAGATCCCTCGATTTCGCCCCAAGTGCTATAACCAACTAAACTACCCAGGCATCCTCTACCACTGTGAATCTCATGAGGGCTTTGAGAAGCAAGTTGTCCTCACAGGTACCGTGCACACAATGCCAGAGGTACCCGTATGCGAGCGCTAAGCACTACAGTCCACGGGATAAAGCCCAGCTTTAAACACAAAGGTGTTTACTTTGGACATTTTCAAAGAACCACGAAACGAGCCGCGCAGTAACTTCAGCGGAGTCACCGGCTAGGGATCTGAGTTCGATTCCCAGTCCAGGCGAATGATTTTTCCACTTTGAATTGCACACAGTTGTGTGATCACGGGTGACTCCGTTGAAGTTACTGCGAGGCTAGTTCCGTTTGAAAATATGATTTATTTTCAAAACAGAGTTAAGAAAACATATTAACTACATGCACTTAGTTTTTGACGAGATCTTGGCGTTACAAACTCATTTTTTAAATAATGTCTCTCTGTAGTGCATACACGTACCATTTTCCTTGCGAAATGGCTGGTTTTTTAGCAAATATTTCGAAAAGTAGTGCGGTAAGGGGCAGATATTTTTATATCTTCGGAAGGATGAGGTATTTTTCTTTAAAAGGAGACCAACTTCGCTGATTTTTAGATGAAATGATATTTCGCTCAATCTACGTTAAGGACCTACTGTGTTCTTTGTGCTTTACTAGCCTTATTTCGAAACATTTATCCTACTTCCCTAACCCATTGGAGGAGAAATAACGCACTTGAGGCTTAGCAACTAATGTCCTAAAGAGCATCAAGCTGATTAAGAGTAATAATTTTCATTGAATGAAAACTTCATAGCTAAAGCAGTTCATAAGAGAAACAATTTCCTGTCGATTTCGTCCAAACGATATCCTGACTACAGAGGTGATCGCTGAAGAATTGTTACGGGACCATGTGCAGCTAATGAATAATCTAAACACGGGTATACTGGCTGTGGTTTACAAAAGCATATTATTTTAAGCTGAGGTGATTGTTTAATTTTGTAAAGTATCTGTGGTGGAAATATAAATTATTCGCTTAAAACATACTCCTCAACTGTAGAGACCATCAGGGCAGAGACAGGAAACCAGCCATCTTGGATGGCCCGGCTTGGCGTTTAATTTTATCAAATATTTCATTAAATCATTAATTTAATATTTGATTAATATTGTATTATTTAATTTGATTAATGTTTACAATGAAGTATTAAGTATAGTTTTAGTGATAAATAGCTCTCGTATGATGGTTACATTGTTACTGTTGATACTAAGAAGTGTTTACAAGCGTAAGTGCCGCGCTTAATTCGAAATACGCGATTCTCATTGGTTCCGCCATATTCCGCGACCCACCAATCAAAAGTGGAACCGAGGTTTCCAGTCTCTGACTCGAGGGTCTCCACTCAAGCGTGTCCCTTGACGCCATCTATTCGTTTCGATCTAGATCATTAAAAAATTGAAGTAAGGCTTCCGCTGCATGAAAATGCCAGTCTGTGTTGGAGGAGCGTCTGCTCCAGTTCCGTAACAGTAACTTTTCCTCGTCCATTGTGTTTCAACTGCCGTCGTGACGCTGTCTTTTCTCTAGAATCAATGGTTAATATTAACCGTCGGACGTCCACAATGCTGACCGTCTATATATATATATATATATATATATATATATATATATATATATATATATATATATATATATATATATATATATATATATATATATATATATATTATGATAGACACGGTCTCCTGGTCATTACGTTGACGCGTGGGTATCGCATAACACGGGCGGTGCGCGGTCATCATCGCTCAACTGCGACGTCGACCGACGCAGCGCCCCACTGACCGGATCACGTGTCACACAAACAAGCGAGCGGGAGAGCGCGAGAGGCTTCAAGGCTTGCGGCAAAAACCAGTTCCGGATGGGGGAGAAGGAAAGCAAATGAAATGTGTTTTTATTGTAACCCGTCAACTATTGCGGAGCAGTCTTCAAAGGTACGTTTCCCGATCTCGCTTTCTGCTTCTCCGTCCCCCTCTCTGGGATCGCGAACACGGGGGCTCGTAAAATAAATGAGATGAAACAATGAAACTCGGTAGAGTCCACTGAATAATGTATAGTAGGTACAACACGTTTCAATGTTAAAGCTTCATCTTCAGGTAAAAAAAAATCAGAGCGACAATTGTGCCCGAATGTGATGCTTTGATGTTAGAAAGCGTTGTATCTACAGCAAATACTTAAGGTAGTTTGAGCGAGATTGTTCCCAAGTCATAATAGAGACCATTTTTTCCTTATACGTTTTTATTTTAACCAACCGTAGGACACAAATCAAACATTGTATTATTAATGGTTCAACAATAAAATTTTAAATGACAGGTATTTTAAGAAATAAAATGAAATCATCTACATAAGTCTTTAGCTTGACTCAGTTTTTTCCCGCGGTACGTTTCAAACTCTTTCAAAACGTAAGGATTTTCTAGATCCCGAAGAAAGTACTGCGTTGACAATATGATTAATTTTCAAAAATACTTGAGAAAATATACAAACTACGCGCTGTTAGTTTTTTTAGTAGGATTCACATGAATTCGTAGATTGGTAACGACCTTGTTTTGACAGACAGTTTATGTAAGAGGTAATACTGCATGGTTTTCATCATATTCACTGGAGCGTCATGAGAAAACAGAAGAAATACTGATTTATAGCCTCATAAAGCATTATTTTATGGTATTTTATGGCTGCGCTTAGCGTTATCCATCCTATTTCCAACCAAACTGGGTAAGTACATAATTAAAATCTACCTAAATAAACAATATTCGACATTAAAATGTGTGCTTTAGCCAGTTAAGCTACCGAGGCGTCCTCTTCCCCTGTGGATTTTTGTGACCTTTACGGGACTAGATATTCTCGACTGCCGGACATACAATGTAACAATCAGTCGCTACAGAGCGCTTAGCGCCACTGCCCACGAGGAAAGATCGAACTTTGAACACAGAGAGGCGTTCACTCTTATTTGACAAATTTCAAGCTATCCGGGACTTCTGAAAAGTTGGCAATGAGATATTGAGCGTAGGTTTTGTTACAACCCAAATTATTTTAGGAGAAATATTTGATTGCAAAATATGTGATGATGATTGTAGACACGTAAGGCCAGTTTTAATACACTGGTTAATGATAATAATCAATA
This sequence comes from Ceriagrion tenellum, assembly GCA_963169105.1. Lineage (NCBI taxonomy): Eukaryota > Metazoa > Arthropoda > Insecta > Odonata > Coenagrionidae > Ceriagrion > Ceriagrion tenellum. The sequence continues at coordinate 43,087,236 of OY720637.1, forward strand.
AGCGTAGTCTTTATATGCGTGTGAAAAAACTGAGAAATGATGTTTCGTATAATCTGCCAGTTGGTTGACATGAACATTATCGATTTAAGAGCCTAACCACATCAGTTATCATGCCAAGAAGATGTTTAAAGTTGTTTGAGCGAAATATTTCACCTCCAAATCAATGAATTTACTCTCATTTTAAATAAAAACATCCTATTCTTCCATGTGTAAGATAATATCAGCACCTTACTACACTTTATCGTGATATTTGCAAAAAAAATAGCCCTTTTATAAGGGAAATGACACGTGCATGCACTCCAGAGAGATTTCATTTTAAAAATGTGGAATTTCTAACGCCGAGATCTCGTCAAAACATTAACAGTGTGTAGTCTGTATGTTCTATCAACTATTTTCAAAAAATAAATCATGTATTCACGCCGCAGTATGTTTTCAGGATCGTAAAAAAAAGTCTTCCGTTGAGAAAGAGTTTTAATAGCGGAACGCGTGAAAAAATGAATCAAGTTGAAGGCTTATGGAGATATTTTTATTTAGTTACGTAGAATTTCAGGTATGTATAAGTATATTATTGCACAATTAATAATGCAATGATAAATTCATACTTTCTACAGCAGCTGAAGATGAGACAAAATTAGAATACGGTCTCCATTGTGACTATGGACATTGAAACTATATTTACACATAACGTGCCCCCAATAAGCTGTCCTTACCCATTTCAATGTCATATAATAACGGATAAGCTGTATAATTGTTGTAAACTTTCAATATGTTTGTATTATTATTGTATATTTTCAATATTGCTTCGTAATATTGTAGTATATTTTGTATTAGTGTTGTTTATTCTTGTTCAAATCGGATGTAAAAAATCTGAGGAACTATAAATTACATATATACATGTATGGGGAACTATCTCGCTCAAATTATCGTAACCAGAGATCATAGCACCGGGCATCAAAAGTTTACAATAAGAATCATGTTTCAATCACTCACCTCCCTTCGTTCTCTTCCGTCGCTTCCTTCTCCGGCTTCGGAAGTCCAGATAGACGGAGGGCGAGGACGCAACCACCCGCCCCGCCGGCGACTTCAACGCGCGGGTCACTTGCTGATGAAGGGACACGTTCCTCTGGGCGCCGCGAGGCTGCGGAAAGGACAGAGTGAAGAAGGAAATTAGGAGGAATGAAATAAATTTCACATCGAAAACTTGCATTTACATGATAATAAAAATCATGCGTAATGCGCCAATAATGCGTCCATTCCGCACTACGGAATACACACACGCATTTAAACAAAAGAATACAAGTTGAGGAATTTGTACATGGGAAACAGTGGTAGGTCGCGGGATTCAACCCGAGAATCTTGTGGATGCTATGCTTTCACCAGAAGTAGCATGGGATGCGACTATCTCCTTCGCGGCAGACGTACTTCAAGACTTGCGACGCAGACAATGATAGAAGGAAAAGCTTAGGGTAAATTCTCCCCTCTGTGAAGTAGTGCCTGGTGGTGGTTAAGGGGGTACGAGTGGAAGATGGCGAAAGTGATGGTTTTTTTTAATTGGTATTGGCTGCTCACTTGACCAACGGAACTGTCAGATAGACGAGGAGTATTGAGATGACGGATGTACCCACGATTTGACCAGAATTGGTCCGAATTGACCCTCCATGGGTCCGGTGATCCCTGATTCGATGACGTACTCCGGCAGACCGCACGGCGTCTACCCGTAAAAGTGAGTCGGGGGATACCTAATCCCAATTTTTTGGGGCCTCCGGTTCTCATTAGATGTGCGGTAGGTTTTCGCAAAAGCGAGACTGACGGGGACTCTTCTTACGTTGTTGGGGTAACCCAACAGATACGAGAACTGCGGGGAGGCGGTGGCCAATTGACGTCAATCCGCCTCATGGTGTCGGCCTCACAGGGGTTGTGGTCCGCTAACCTTCCCTTCCCATTTCCTTTTCCCACTACTTGCCACTCGGGTATAAGCGAAGGCTTGCAGACCTGGTGGGGAGTTTTTAGACCTTGCGGGGAGACCCGAATCGCCTGTCAGATTGCCAAATGGCAAGCTTCCAGTCACTAACAGCAGACTAGAGTCCGACATACCTAGGCCATCTTTTTTGGTATCTTGGACCTGAGGAAGCCTGCAGGATAGCCGGCGAACTGTTGTCCACCAGATGGAATGACGCGGCGGAAACCCCGAAAAACCGAAGAATTAACCTCCAGTGTACTGTGTTGCATTTACAAAGGTTTAGTTATACGATGCTAGGGTCCAGTTACGACCTAAGATAAAGTTTAGTTATACATTTAGGTATCGCGTAGACGGATTTTTTAGTGGGTTATCCCGCGATTATAGAGTACCAAATATACGAAATTGAATTCTACAGCTTGGAAAGTTTAGTGTGTTGAGATGATCAGCAAGATCACCCAGGAAAGAGCGATAAAATGCGAATTTAAATACGTGGGAAACAGCCAACAGTAATCTCTCTGCTTATTAGGTAATGAATTTTGTGGGCTAGTTTTTCTGGAAGAAAGTCTTTCGGGACTAGTATAGACTGAACTGAGGAAATGGATCCCATACCAGGTGGTGTTACGTGCTGGAAAACTTGATGAGAACGCCAAATGCTGCTGCAAGCAATATTTAGCCTCTTTTTTCACATCGTCTACTGTGTTCTACCCAGCGCAACTGAGACGGTATCCAGCTCTACATTGTGCTTTGAAGTGGGCAAACATTTATCACTCATAAATCAAACGCTTTTATGTGTTATTGTCCTGTCGAACCTTAGAACGGCCCTCATTCTGTTTCTGTTGTGGGAAGGATAACCGTATCTTCCTGCTTGTGAAGTCACTCACTTAACACGTAATAAAAACCTCAGCACTTTTTTTAAACTTATGATATTGCGGAGGTATCATGTTCGTGTTGAATTGATAGACACCATCGCTTAATTGCTGGCAGCCCTTGAGATGATATTGCTTTCAATGTAAGTAAGTTATATCATAAAAATTTTCTCTTCAATTACCCACATGGTTTGGCCAATTTAATTTTATCTCAACTCTTAAAATAAATTTTCCTCACTTTTCAAAAATAGATGCTTTAATCAAATAACAACAATTTCGACGTACCTGCACAAAAAGCTTCTAAAATGGCGCGTCCCGATACATGTTTCAATTTTTACTGTTCTGCATTCCCACCTTACTTTAGTACCTTATGTTGGCCACAGAGGGAATGCATGACATAGTGCTGCCCTCTGCTGAACGATTGGCAGTTTTTTTCTTTAGCGTCAGTCTGAGGGCAGAACGTCTTGTGCAGTAGACAAGCAGTTACCTCGTGGGAAGGACAACGCAACGACCGGCATAGAGAATCAAGTGAGCCCTATTTCATCCTGGGAGAGTTCAGGCATAACCTTTGTGGCGAACGTTACAGTATTTATTCATTTCTTTCATACAGTCCACTCTTTCGCACTAATGTCTCTTTCTCCGAGCAATCGATGCCATGGATCGGGACATTCGTAACACTTACAATACCCCTTCGATTGGGTTAGGGTTAAATTTTTTGTAGAGCTTAAATCACGTTGAAATTCTGAGATTTGTAGAAAAACGTAAAAATTATCGCACAAAATAAAGAGGAATGGGAAGTGCTAAATCCCGTTACTTTGAAAAATCCTCTCAACGCACATGGAAAGGTTACGGTTAACCTAAAGTCTCACAGACATTCCCTCACATACACCATTTAGTACAGCGTAAGACACAAAAGTCCCGGGCGAAAGTACTCGTTAATTGTCGAAGTCACAGATGTGACTTCGATCCAATGTGTTGTACAGAGCAATTTCTCTTACTTAAGTGCAATGTAATCGTTTGTATTTTTTTTAAACAAAATACAAACGATTTGCACTTTAAACAAAATACAAACGATTTGCACTTTAAACAAAATACAAACGATTTGCACTTAAGTAAGAGAAATTGCTCTGTACAACACAATGGAACCCCAAACTTTCTTCTACACTTTAGGACAATACTAGGGTTTAATAAGTGCAGTACAAAGGTCCACGTAGTGTGCCTATTTCGATCAAAAGTTAATCGCTCCACGCTTTCCAGGGCGTATAAGTAACTAGCTGTGCCCCGCTTGCGTTGCAATGCCTTTTTCTTGGTTCAAAATGGGTCCCTAAACGCATTTGGGACCTGGTCAAATGAATTCCTCGTATCTACACAGGAATTGGTAACGCACAAATGATGGCATTAGTTTCCATTCCATGCCTATGCTGCGGTTTCCGAGCAAATAAAATATTTTACCGTTGAAGCAGTGCAAAAATATAAGATTTCCGAGCTAAAAATTTCAATTTTAGGAAAAAGCGAAGCGTATGCGAAAATTGAAGGCAAGAATAAAAAAAAAGAAGCAAGCAAAGATACCACTGCACCAAGTCTTATCCTACGTACAAATAAATTACGTATTTTTTAACGTAAATTATGTCTCTGAAATGATTCTGATGATCGCGATATTATGTCTCACTGATACGATACAGATGCACTGATTGAGCAACTCGCAAACGATCTGCTTCGTTGCTTGCTTTTCGCTCCTCGCAGGTTTGAGAAGCTCGCGTACCAACACTCATTTGTTGAAACGACTCGCGGTTCACCAATTGTACAATGGATTTAAAAATTCAGAAATCTTCGCAGGCGCGCTCACAACAACTCACCAAAGTTTCATCGTAATCTGATGAATGGTATTGGAAAGCATAGAAGACGAACAAACAGATATTCATTTTTACATATTTGATATACACTCATACTCACATCCGTTTTTCTTCATATAGATATTATAAATTGACGACGAGTTAAAACTAAAAATGAATAAAAAATCCCTAAGTACTTGGTCATGATTCCACACTTTAAATAAAGAGTTCCACTGAATAACGCCAGAGACAGTGTCTTGTATACAAAAACTACAAAGTTAATCAATCAGCAGTAGCATTGATTATATATTTAATAAAAATATGACGTAACTTTAGAGGTGTTTTATTATAGAATACATTAATGGGCAAGGTGTGGGGTCAATAAACGTCATGCTTATTTCTGGTAGCTGTATGAGTACTCTGAATATACACCGAAGTAGAGAAGAGTAGGAGTCCTACCAAAAGAGAGATGAGCACTTGCTTAGCAAATCATGAGGAATCATGTGAAAGCAGCTGTCTTTTAGACGCTGATTGGCCAGAATGCATAAGAGTAAAAGTTCTGCGAAATCCCACGACCAAAAATGATGCCCAAAATCGCTTTCTCTACCTCAATCTGAAGTAGTCATCTATTCATCGCAAATCACCCAGTAAAGATACAGGGACTGCTCTTGTAGCTGTTTCATCCGCCCGTGCAGACCAAAGTCAGTAAATGATGATAGATAAGATAGTCGCATAGTCGGATATTAACAGCTCTATTTTATACTATCTGAGCCTCAAACTAAAAAAATGACAAAGCCAGGATACATTTATTTCATTCACTCATTGGTTGTTCAATCCTAAGATTGATTGACTGCCGTTTCTTTTGGCAATATCCCCTGCCATCTTCCACGTGCACCTCCTACGTCGATGGTGCTCGAAGAGAGTGTTAGCTAATACAATATTCTTCTCACAGCAGAACTCTACCAGTCTTTCTCCCTAGGCATTTCATTAGCCCAGTCCGAAATATCCTACACTATTTCCTTATTTTCCCTCTCCTACCACGGTATTCCAGTCTCCAATGATGATGAGGTTGTCTTTCCCCTTCGCTACCCCGAGGACTTCTTCAATTTGCTCGAACAATTCTATTTATTCTTCCGTATGGCTAGACGTCGGCATGTAGACCTGCACGATCACTGTTTCCGTCGACTCTCCCTCCAGTTTCACCATCAGAATCCTTTCGCTGCACTGTCGGACTGCACTACATCGAAAATTAGTAAATCTTATAATCGCAGCTTATTTCACCCACAAGCCTTCCGTATCATCTGAATACCTATTACCGTAGACGACTTGAGAAAACTCTTGAGTTATGCATTCCTAGTAAAACGATACCGAAGAGCCCAAGTATGGTAATCGCGCCCATCTAGTCAAAAGACCTTAAATTCGTTCCGGTGCGCAAGTAGACGGAAAGACGTTTACGATGGCTCCGAGCGATGTGTTAAAGGCGCACAAATTACAGCAAAGCGAGACGATGAAGAGACTGGCTGGCGTTCAAAGTGCGAAGAGAAAATAACCTCCTGAGAAAATTGCCAGCATTATCGCCTTATCCTGACGCGTCCTTCGACGACGGGCACTAATGACCTAATCGCGTATCCAGGGGAGGTATTCCCGCCACTCCGTTTAATTCGCGAAAGACAATGGACGAGATGTTTACGAATAATCCACTCGGCAACCCTCCAGAGCCAATTGACATATTTTTTCCAGGCGTAGAGAGGACATTATGCCTTCAAATGCCTCGAGTGGGTGGGACCGGGTGAATTTTTTTTAAGCGACTTAATTTTCTTTTCTCCTCCGGTCGCAAGATAAGGGTATTTTCGTGGCACTAAAACGGAACCTTGAGGGACTCAAATTTACAGCCTTCGAATTTACGGCTCTCAATGAGATCGACGCATCAGAGAAATCCACTCTGGATAAATAGCTTTCCCACACCTAATGCGCTATGCCCCGAGAGGCGTCGCCTTGAGGGTCAATTCCGAACGAATAAATTAGCGTGGTTATTTCCTGCGCCGCACGAATCTCCCAGGGCTATAAATGTTTTCGCACGCCACTCAATCTTCGAGAGTATGCTATCCAGCCGCAGAAAAAGGGGCTCACAAAAGCAAGACGTACCAAGCCCGAGATTTCGGAGAGCGAACACACTGATACTGTATAACTTGGTGGAACAGACTTGAAGTCTAGCATTTGAATAATTCTATGCGATTTTAACTAGTGAAAAGATTTTAAATAGTTAACTGATTGACCTAGATTTCATCATAGTATCATGAACACCACTATGAAAATGCTTAGACAGCGTAAATGTCGACATGAATTTTATCAAATCTTTGAAAAAGGTGTTCAAAAATAGCAGCAAATATAGAAATAGATAAAAGAACATCAGAGAAATTAACTATTTCAAAGGGCTTAAAACAGGATGGCTAAATCTACCCCACATTAATAAAGATATGCTTGGAATAAGCACTTAAAAAATGGAAAATGAAATGTAAAAGAATGGGTATCCCTTTGAATGGTACTAACTAACACCTTATATTACATGTGCTTTGGGGATGATCTGATACTGATAGCTCCGGACCACAATGACTTATCTTACATAGTATAACATGACAAATATCAGAAAAACTAAAAACATCTGCATTGGAGGAGCAAAAGAGAACATAGTGCTGGAATATGGACAGGGAATACAACACTGCCAAGAATACAAGTACGTGGGTGTTCATTTCACTTGTAATGGAACTCGGTATGATCAATTTAAAGGAATAAATTTATGCGAAAAGGGACAATATCCATGTTGAATATCATTTTATGGGATCAAAGTATATCATAAGCAAACAAAAAAGAATATATAATTCAATTGTAAGAAATATTATCGCTTATGGGAGTGAGATATGGCATATAAAGGAGAAATCAAAACAAATACTTGATGTTACAGAGATGGATTACGTGAGACGATCTGCGGGGATATATGGGAAGGAATCACGAATGAGAGAAAAAGAAATATATTGGAGTGACCCACAAAATATTCGATGGAAAGAAAAAAATAGCTTGTGTGGTAAGGTCACATACAACATATGACAAAGGAGAGATTCCCTCAACAAATTTTGACATGGGATAGAAAAGGCAATCAGAGAAAAGAAGTTACCAGAAGTCTGGAGGATGATTAGAGAGAAATGACGATTAGGCATCGGATAGCGTCGTAGAACATAATAAAGCCGGTTATATATATGATGGTCACCACCTCTATCATTTCCCATTGGAGGCGATAAAGAGCCAGCTCTTACGCTCAAAGAGGATACAATAGAATAGAATAGAAAACAATTTTATTGTCCTGGGACAAAGTCCCTTAGGACATTGAATTAGTTTACATGCCTTCATGAGGAGTGGAATACAAAGACAAAATACAAAGCCTTAAAAAAAAGGAAAACAAACAAACAACTTTCAAGTCAGAAGAGAGATATAAAATGAGCGAGGTAAATGAAAATGAAAAAATAGTCTCAATATCAATAATCGAAATAGTATGTTAAAACAAAAATGTAAAATCTGTAATACCTATAATAAGAAAAAATGAAAAGCAAACAAACGAATATTTTATAAGACAGAAAAACAGCAAATGATGATAGTGAACAAGTAACATGTAACAATATCATCTCATATCATTTTGTCTTCTCATATAGAGGCGAGAGAACATTTGGGAGACAAAAAGTCAGCCATACTCCTTTTAAATTGTGATACATTCCCAGAAAATTTAATACTAGGTACTTAATTTATTTTTAAATTATTATTATAAAAAAATAATTAAAACGTATTTAATACTAGATACAATGAGAGGCTTGTGAGTACGGTGTGAAAAGATTGGTTAGGGCAGTGGCACTCTTAGAGGTTAGAGGCAAGAACCTTTGGAAAAGCAACCAGGAAATATAAAATCGGAAGATTCCTGCGAAACTGATTGGAAGTTTAGCATAATCAGAAAGAAAATGAGCAATTTTCCACAGATATTTTTTATCATAATTTATTACCTGATGATAACGTATAAACATTGAAACCCGGGTCGAAGAAAATTTTATCTTTGTGGAAAATTGTTGACTTTATTTCTGCGTTTTGAACCAGAAAATAATTGTCTCCTTCGAAACCTAGAGTTGGAGAAGAATGCTAAGCATTAAATTCAAGGAAGAAGTTTTATGAACGATGAGACATACGAAATAAATAGTCGAAGGAGAGTCAACTTTGTGGCGAAGAATCCGCATAAGAACAAAATGAGTGATGGGACATGTCCCGATATGAAATAAGTCTTACTAGGAAAATACTCTACGAATAAGTGAACTCTTCTCGGGTTTCCGTCCGGGTAAGGTACTCCATCTTCTTTTTTGCCGACGTTTCGATGAAAGACATTCCTCGAGGATACGGAGACCGACTCAGCAAAGAGGCAATGGAAATCCGCTTTGAGAGTATAAACTTAAGCAGAGACGAAGGGTTCCACTGAAGGTAGTTCGAGCGAAATATCATTTTACCTAGACATCAATGAATTTGGTCTCATTTTAAAGAAAAATATATCACCCTTCCATTGATATAAAAAATTTAACCCCTTACCACATTACTTTCCGAGATATTTTCCAAAAAATACCAGCCCTTGGGGATCGGGTTAGTTTGGTGGCCAGAGTACTTGCCTACCACACGGGCGGCAAGGGTTTCAATCCCTGCAGAGGCGGATGTTTTTCAGAGGAACCCGATCCCTAATTGATTGTGTTGTGGAGGGCACTTCAAGTGGAGTACTCCGTCTGTAGGATGAGACGTTAAGCCGTAGTCCCCTTGGTGCCTTTCGTTGAGAGTAGGCTAATGCCGACGCCGGGTTTCTATCCACCCTTCCTCCCTTACCTATCCCCTATGGCGCAAATGACCTTAGCCGTCTATACCTCTAAGCAGGGACTATTTTGCCATCTCCAGTTCATGCATTTGAGCATGCGTTCTAGCAATTCACCACGCAATTTAAAACATACGTTCGTACATACAGGTTGTGCAATTAAGTCCCCATGTAAAACTGGCTTAATAGGCATGAAATATATCTCCGTTAAAGAAGAAATATACTTCCACCGTCATGGATGACACAGTAATGGCACAAATGAAATTTTAAGAATATCCATGGCACTGTTTTCAATAAATACGGCAAGTTTAAAAAAACATTAGCATCCTTATTTCTAGGTGTCAACACAAACTCATATTTCACTCAATTTTTTTACAAATTCCTCCGCGATGGACATCATAAGCAAAACGCAACATCTAACGATCAGTATTTTAACAGTCCTGGCAGCCTGGCAGTGACAAGTTAGTACACATGGATGATGGTACATGAGGGATTTTAAAACAAATCATAATAAAGAGTCTTGCTTCTCTTCGCCGTTTTAGTCGCGGCGTTTAAGAGACTTGTAAAAAAAGGTCAGATAGCCTCAACTCCGCCATAGACATGGAGGGCCCCCCGCTTAGAAAACTCTCACACTCAAGGTGCGATCATTATTTCTAAAAGATGGCTCTCTGTTCGTCATGTCATCCTCCTATTGTTCTTTAGCCGTATTAGGAAAGTCAGAGTGAGGTTAAAGGTTGCACTAACACCGATAAGTTGACACTGACACCGTTTCCATCAATGCGCGGACACGAGTTGAAAGAAACGGGAACTCTCCCTTACTTTGACCTCTTGCTAGGCTGTAAAATGTTGTCCGAGCAAAAAATTAGAGAGAGGATGTCTGAAAGGGGGATTTGAGAATCTCCAGTGCTACTTTTTTAAAAATAGTTCTAAACTGTTCGAATCAGTCTCCATTAGTGATGACGATTTTATTACGTCGAGTCACGGGTTGCTATCATATAATTCAACTCTGCTTTTACATGTAATAATATTTAGTAATATTTAATGTCTTCAATATGATGGTTAACCATCTCTGGCGTCACATATGCGATGGCAAATACTAGTATTGTCACTCATAATAAAATATATGTACTTACTTTGTTTTATTGCACACTATTTAATATAACTCAACTCGAACATAACTCAGACCTGAGGATGACACGCGGTGTCAAAACCATGTTCGAGTTGAGTTATATTAAATAGTGTTTAGTTAAATTTAATTAAATTAAAAAGTGATTTAATAAATACTTTGTTTTATTCCACACTAATTAATATAACTCAACTCGAACATGGTTTCGACACCGCGTGTCATCCTCAGGTCTGAGGATGACACGCGGTATCGAAACCATGTTCGAGTTGAGTTATATTAATTAGTGTGGAATAAAACAAAGTACAGATCTTTCATTATGAGTGACATCATAAATTTCCATCAGGTGAAGCCGGAAACTATGTGTTATACAAGCATTGTGATTGATTCTAAGAATATTTTAAAAACTAAGAGAGGACATAACTTACGTTTTCCAATTAAATTAATCAAGACCGCTTAATACGGTTCGTTTCATTGCTCAAACTAATGCATCATATATTGTACGAGAAAATGATTTGAATTAGAGCGGGTTCTATTTCCCGTTGAGTCGTTCAGACAATCATACAATTTTCCGCTTTAAGCGGTACAATTTTCCTCATGAAAGAGTTCATGCATTCGTTTGTGCAATAAAATGTACCGTGTGAAGCGGCCTGTAGACAATAGAACAAAGAATCTGAATTTTCCATCAGGAAATATCGTCATGGACCATTTGCCAGCTTAGGCAGTTAGTAGGTAAACCCAAAGAAAAACTTGGGCATAGCTTTGTAGCTCTAAGAATGGAAAAGCCGATAATTCTTCCATGAAAATGAGTATCATTAAAACTTTCACGTCAGAAAGTATATGTATTTGCCTCGACAGCTATCGATTCTAGAGTATCTCTACATGTTTCTGATTATTGTTTAAATATTTGGTAATTAAAATCCATACGTAGTTTTAAAGTCGACATACCTTTCCGTTGAAACCTAATGTTGTTCATTGATTAAAGGATTCTTTCAACGAAGGGAGCCGTTATAAACATGAAGAAATAATTTGCACGAACCAAAGATTAAATAAATGAAAAAACATAATACTTGGCGATTTGTGTCAATACTGTACTGATATATTTTAATTATGACTCGGTCTGAGTGTTCAATCAGTGCCATCTTACTTACTTCACTTACAAAAGTAGATACATGCTCTGTCCGGGGTTCGTTATTCGATTATTTTTTTCCATATCCTCCTGGTATTGAATCGACATTTCCAATTACAGTTGGAGCCTTATTTTTTCAGTCGACCCTTTCTCAGAAACCTCAGCATTTAAATTGAACACCCACGTATCCTCCTGCGGTGTCTCGACGGGGGCTGAAACAACCTCACATTGAATCCTGGCCTCTCATAATTCCGTGCCCACCCACTTGCTCGCCAAACATTGAGAGACAATTCATCGTCATCGACTTCATTAATATACTGAATAGTGGTAGATCATTGGGCGGTCTCTCCTCTGGAAAAAATTAACGTTTTCGGAGTAACCACATAAATGTCTCACAAGATAGAGTTCTCCTCGCATTCTCCTTCGCATTTCGACTCATTTTCTTCAGCTGCGTGTCCCCATCTCCTTGCATTGGCCAAAGAAGCATTTGGCGAGTGCGTTAAAACAGAGCGGGAGGCTTTGAGCTGAGACTTGAGGTTAAGCAGAAGCTATGGTCGGAAACTTGGCCAAAGTGGTAAAGTTATATGCGAATACACCAGTGAAATTCAATTCAATGAAATTCGCTATGAAAGTCAAATGATTTTTTCATAGCGAATTTCAACCCTGGTGTATATGCACCCGTGCGAGTGACTTCGTACCACATCATTTGTTAAAAATGCAATATTTGGAAATTTGTCAATTTCCTCGTTTTAATAACGACATTGTTGGTTTTATCCACCGCGACAGTGGCTTTGTAAGCACGACTTCGTCTCATGTGCTACAATGCAGACTTGAGGCCTAAACATCCAGTTCGCATTAACCCCCCTCGAAATTCGCCTTGAAGGAAGATGGCTTGGTGGTGTAACATTGGTTAAACTAATATTTGAACAGATTGAAACTGTAATTGAAATCACATTTTGAAATAAATGCAACTGAACCTAACTGGCTAACACACCTGACCGGCAATTGGGAGATCCGGGTTCGAATCCCGGTCAAGTCAAATGATTTTTTCATAGCGTATTTCAACCTTGGTGTATATGCACCCGTGCGAGTGACTTCGTACCACATCATTTTTTTTAAATGCAATGTTTGGAAATTTATAAGCGAAGCCTGGAGACATTAGTAATGCGGGTGAAGCTAGAGAGGGTTAGCTGGGAGGGGAAGAGTACAAACAGAGGAAATGCCGTATATGATGGAGGGAGAGGGTAAGTAAGGAAGTTATCAACGGAGATACATAGGAGGCAGAAGAAGCATTCGTAGGACCACGGTTGTTCAATATAGATTGAATTTTTCCTTCAATACAGGCCTTCACAACTCCAATGGTGTGCCATTGAGTGCACATTTTAATAACTTTTCATGGAAATCTAAAAAAATCTAGGACCACATTTCACTTAAATACGTCTACTTATAAGTAGAAATTAGCCAAACGTATTGTAACATAAATGATGAAAAAAATATGTATTATAATTTTCGTCTCAATTAAAGCGTTCCTATGACATGAATTTACGGCGCGGGATCCGAAATTTACGCGAAAATCGTATGCAAATGCGTGTTTTTTTATTGGGAATGATACCTTGACATTCATTAGGAACCTTTTTCATAATATTGAACGTATGTTTTCACGTTAAGGAGAAAATCTATGCTTATGTCATAGAATTATTTCGAAATATATGTGAAGTTCCACAAGTCTACGTGTTAATATAGCATTATATAGCCAAGAAACGAATTCGATAACACTTAAGAACGTCTAGTTATAATTAGAAAATAGCCAAACCTATGGTAGTATAAATGATGAAAAAATTATGCATTATAATTTTCGTCTCAATTAAAGCGCTCCTATGACATGGATTTAGGGCGCGGAATCCGAAATTTATGCGAAAATCGTGCGCAAATACGTGTTTTTTTTATTGGGAATGATACCTTGACATTCATTAGGAACCTTTTTAATAATATTGAACGTATGTTATCGCGTTGAAGAGAAAATCTATGGTTATGTCATCGAATCATTTCGAAATACATGTGAAGTGCCACAATTCTACGTGTTAAAATAACATTACATAGGTAGCCAAGAAACGAATTCGATAACTTGCAGTTTATTTAGCAAGTAAACAAAATGCACGCCTGCAAAGTTCACGCAAATCTGTATGCAAACGAAAAAGGCTCCAACCACCTCAAATCGCACGTTTTTCAAATGTGGGACCAAAGACACAGATTTAATCCTGGTATAGCAATCCCGAAGCGCGAAAATGCCATAACGCGAAGTTACATTCCTTGAAATCGTCGTGTAATATAAAATCACGTTATATGAAACGAAATTATAACGGGGAATACAGAGTTTCGTTCCTCAACCTCAACACCATATGTTTAATTGAACGCGAAATTCTGTGATCACTAAGCAACGTTGCTCTTACGGAAATAATTTCGTAATTTTACGTTGTTTTACAGAGATTTATAAACTTTTTATCTGTCTTTTTATTGGAAAGGCGTCCAGTTAAATCAAAATACAAGAAGTTTGTTCTTTAACAAATATTTATTTATATTAAAGACCGCATTAAAACTCAGAGGCGGCCACAAGATTGAGTGAAATTACATCAACAAAAAATTCGTAAAAATAAACTTTTGCACGATGTTTTATGATATATGGAGGATAGGACCGTTTCACTTCAACAACAACTAATTCCACCCCTAATCTCTCCTCCCGCGAAACCCTGAAGGAAATGGATCCAAGACTCGCAGAACATGTACAATGTGAGTCGAACGAATACATTGCAGATGATGTCACGTCTATTATTATGCATAACGTTAATTTACCATAGTGAAATGATGAGTGCGTGGTAAATTTCTTGGATAATGACGTTCTTTACTCGCAATGTGGTTTGATTCGACAGGTTTACTACTTTAAAACATTACTCTTAATCCTTGAAACAATGTAGTGAATAATGATGGGGCATGTTTCCCGATTTAGTTCCGATCACGACATGTGAAACCGCGTCTTACCGAGAAGAACGATCACGTCTAAATGAAATCGGGTACATAACCACAACCGCGTCTGAACGAAATCGCGTTCTGTGAGACCGCGCTATGTGAGGGTTTACTGTATGTTCAGTGAAGTTGATTTAAAAAGTTTTTTTGCTGGTTGAAGTGCTCACACTGGCTCACCGTTCATCCTCAAAACATATTGCATGCTCTGTACCTTGTCGAGGAATTCTTCCTTGTACAATTATCCTTTTTCTAGGAATAAGGCTGCTGCATCGAGTCTAATAGAGGAACGTTTCCATGATAAGCACGTAAAAATTTGTAAAGCCCTAGCAAATGATTGTCTTAGGGCGACAAAAGTTACACAATAACCCCCCAAGTTTCACTAACGTGAAACGCTACGCAACACAAATTACGTTCGCCTCATTTTTTTCTTCTCGCATTTAAATTGCTTCATCACCGCGGACGAGAGGGAGGATCCGTTGTTTTCCTTACAGACGGGTCGGATCCATAAACGCCGGTACCACCCGTCCGCCGCCGTCGGAAGACTACGGCCGCCACGGTTAATTCGTCGAGGTGGATTCTCCGTCGGATGAATGGGACCCCGAGGGGGGCGTGGCCCCGACGCGACGGGAGGTTTAAGTGGGAGCGACGATAACATGGTAACGACAGGCGCACACTCAAACAAACCTCTCCGTCTCACTTCCCCGCTTCACACGGCACATTTTATTGTATGTACAAACAGAAGTATCGTAGAATGTTCAAGCAAACGCGAAATTGTGTACTCGTCCAAATGGAATTAGAGCAGTTCTATTCACCGTTCAGTAATTCAGGCAATTGCACAAGCGTTGATACACTTTGGAGCTTTGTGCGGTGCGGTTTTCCACTGGAAAGAGTCCATGCATTCGTTTGTACAGTTAAATTTGCCGCTTAAGATAGTCCGAGCGAGATAGTTCTCTAGACATAATAGTGACCATATTCGCATTATACGTTTAAATTTCACCAGCTGTTGGACACATGAATTAAATATTTCATTTTTAATGGCGCAATAAGGTAGTTTTATATGATAGAAATGGTAAGTAATTAAATGAAAATACCTAAATAAATCTTTAACTTGACTCATTTTTTTCGCGCGGTGCGTTTCAAACTAGTTCCAAACGGAATGTTGTTTGTGATACCCAAGAACATATTGCGATGACAATATGATCATTAAAGAAAATAGTCCAGAAAACATGAAAACTAAACGCTGTTAGTTTTTTTACGACATCAAAGTGTTATAAATTCCTCATTTTGTAAATAATGTCTCTCTGGAGTGCATACGCGTACCATTTCCCATGTAAAAGGGCTGGTATTTTTTTGGAAAATATCTCCGAAAGTAATGTGGTAAGGGGTTGAATTTTTGGTGTTATTAGAAGGAAGATATATTTTTCTTAAAATGAGACTAAATTCATTGATTTCTAGGTCAAATGATATTTCGCTCATACTACCTTAAGATAGCGCTATAAACGAGAACCTTAAAAAAAAAACGGAGGAAAAATAGAAGTATATAAGACTTGATGTCGTGGAAAGAATTCATCATAAAGAATGAGAGTAAAGGAATTTATAAAGTAAAGACATTTATTTATTTAGACAAGACGGTAAAGACATTTACCTAAGTGTAAATTCGCCTTCACTCTCATTTTTATAAAAAAAAGGAGACATTGAAAATGTTGGAAGAGTGTTTTCTGTTATTTCGGCGGAAAAAGTGGGAAAGATTGTCTTTTTATTTTCATTGTTGGATCCCAAACGTCGCTTGCACAATTACTACAACGAATCTTCCATATTTTGTTAAAATAATACTTTCAGATTTTTCTTCCATGATAAGACTTAGATAGGACAGGCACCTGTTCCAATACGATATTCATAAATGTTGTCTTATGGCAAGCATTCAAGGATTGCGTTCTATCCTGTACTCATTAGTTGTCGTAAGGTGGCGAGCTAATGGGAGAGGTGACTTACTACCAAGATTATTCGCTCAGTATAGAAAAGGTGGGAATGGTGGTAAGGATAGGAGATGACGGAGATAAGGTAGATGACGGAGAAAGGGCGGAGAGAACCCCAGGGTAAACATCAGTCTACTCTCAACGAAAGACATGAATGTCTCAATCCACAGTGAAACAAATGGTGTATTGCACTTGAAGCGCTCTCAGTATCCTCTGACAGCACACTAATACCTAGGTTGGAAATGGGATTGCCCTGAAACATCTCCGCCAATGCCGGGATTCAAACCAGAGCCACAAGGATGAGAAGCTTATACTTAAGCCGCAGTACCAAATCGATTTTCATTTGTTGTCAGGTTACTTACCGGTTGCAATGGTAAACAATCGTCATTTTCCGCACGACAATTGGCTGTTCTTTGCCTAACGCGTGCCTCAAATAGAGTGCCTTTTAGCATTACATTCGTACAATTCCTTCGCTGATTGGCGCTTCGTCGTCTTTTACGAAACTAAACGAAGAATTAACGAAACCGCTGCAACTGGCATGATTGAAACGCTACATATTTGAGGCATCAGTTACTTGAAACATCCCGCTTAAAATTTACTACGCTTAACAATACGTAACCATCGTAAATGTGGGAACTCCTCAACAATGAAAGTCACTTGATTGAAGAAGTTATTTGTTTAGGGATAAGAGGAATGGTAGTTGGCGTACATACTAATGTGAAGGCTTGATTTCACGCTGATATATCCAACAAAAACACCTAAAATTGGTCCAAAGACGGTGAAAAAAATACTCATATTAATTTCCGCTGACACGATACGATATTAGTAAGATACATCATCAGTTAATGTTACTGCCGTTCAATTACCCCCCCCCCCCCCCGTTTCTTTGAAGTAAGCTTCAAATCTGGTACATATACGTTCTATATGGTCGACTGCCCATTTCAATGTATTCACTCATCCGCAGCGCTACTTTCCCAGATGTCTCTTTTCAACAGTAAGAGAAAATTTCACTTTTAAACTTCTTTTTTATTTGTACCGATCATGAATAATTTCAAAAATGAAAATTGAAAATGATTTTGTAAAGTAAAGACATGGGACGTGGTAAATAAAATTGATTTCTTATCGCTATGTGGCTCCAAAAGTTAAAACTATCGTATTTGACGTATACTTTTGTATGTTTCTCTTCATTCTGTATTCATTTTTTCAGGAGAATCAATGGGTCAGTATGAAAAGGAAACAAGTCGAAAATAAAAGTCTTCGTCACTCATAAGATTATTTACGCTTCTAAAGGCCCGCGAGAAGAATATAAAACGTCGTTTTCCCTTTTCGCTGTCAATTCCCAAGGCCTCTTCGAGGATTTTTCGGCGCCTCACCCCGAGCCGGGAGGCGTGACCACACGTCGCCTCCTCGGCTCGGCAGCGTCGCACCCACGCCACGAGTGAAGGCGCGAAAGAAATTATGCGCAGCGCGATAGATGAGGCCGCCACAACCCCATTCAATCGGCGCGCTGCTAACCTTCAGCCCGAAACAAAGCACTGAACGTTTCGGGATGGTTTCGAGGTTGGTGGGTTTTGAATTGCACCCATCTTTATTCATTTTTTATTTTTATGATAAGGAAAGCACTTTCAAACGCTCTGGATTTCGTGATGCAGTTCCAGTTTTGACCCAATTGGGTTCCTATTCACTGCTTTTGAACGCCCATGCGGACGAGGACTCCGCGTTTATTCGAGGGGTAGAGTCAGTATAATGCTCCTCAATTTGACCTTAGTTTATACTCTGTGGTTTCAGGCCTTATAGTGTGGAAGCGGACATAACTGCACATGAAAAAATGATCAACTTCCATCGTGATAATATTTATTACGACCGGTTTCGCTTTTTACAGCATCATCAGGTTTCACAGCATTTCGCTTTTCATAGCATATTTTTACAGCGTCTTCAGCATCTGAAGACGCTGTCCGGTAAAAAGGGATCCCGGTCGTAATAACTATTATCACACTGGACGTTGCTCATTTTTTCATACTGCAGTTTTGACTTCAGTTATTAAATAATCTAGGAAATAGGTCAAATTTAACACATTTTTCCTTTTACGACGTTTCGGAATATAATTTATTCCATTGTAAATTATGTAACTTTGTTATTCCACATTAATTCATGAAATTTATAGTAAATTCTATGAAGTCTGACGCCTTAGGCAACTGAATTTATGCCATATTCAGGGCTAGAATATTAATACACTGGACATGAAGGTCACTCAAAATAATCACCATCTATATACCATTAATCTATCACTCATATTCTCAAATCAGTTACCTCGGAAACAGACATTTAATTAATTCCAAAGAGCACAGTTGTGTGAAATTCACAGTGGACAAATCATTCGCCTGGCCTTGGAATCAATCCTCTTCCACTGTGAATCTCATGGGGGCTTTAAGGATGAATGAAATTCACGGAGGAAGAGGACGTCTGGGTAGCTTAATTGGTTAGAGCGCGAAAACATGGGATCTGGGTTCGATTCCCCGTCCAGGTGAATGATTTTTCCACAGTGAATTTCACACAATTGTGCGAACACTAGCGGATGACACCGTGAAAGTTTGGTACTTCGCGCCTAGTTCCGTGGTTATTTGAAAATGTCGAAACATTTTTTTGAGACCTCACTCAATAAAATTGCTCCCATTTCACATATTCAGCACCCTCCATACATGCATCTTTGAATTACAACAACAATGACAATACTGGGTATACATAGATACGTAAAAAGTATACACATATGCTCAGCATATCAATTCAGTGGCCCCAATTGTGATAAATTTATTATATTACCGTACATTTTCCTTAGCTTTGAAAGTCATTTCATTTTTTAACGTAATTTCTTGTCATTTTCTTAACGAACATTTTAAATTTAACCTATCCCATCGAAATGAGGTAATAATTAATAATTAAAATCATTGTATCCCAGAATGATTTCGATTCATTCCACTGCAAGTCAACGTAATCGTACCTGAGATTCCTCAACACATTGCTGGCCCGTTTAACGGGGCCGCCACATTGTTCGTGATTTTTTTCAGAGCGACACAGAGAATATTATCATGACGCCTCATTACATGTCTAGGTCTGATAAAAGCGATAAAATAAGAGAGATACAATGCCGAACAGACAGGTGCAAAAACTCGTTCTTTCCGAGCACAATAAACGATCACAATAAAAAATGAGCTCCAGTAAATACACTCCTATAATACGTGTCACCATTTCTCCTCTGAGAAACTTACATCTTTACATGGCTGATGACCTAACACCCCCTGCCACACGCCCATGCGGCAGCTCGCAGGGTATTATGTATAAAAATGTATACAAAAGTAGATGTAATAGATATTAGATTAATTCTCTCTTGGTTTCGTGCCAGGCAACGACTCAAAGGTAAGCGAGAAAGGTATTTCCAAAAAACATATCAACTTAAACTACGACCCGGTTTCATAAACTCTTGTTTAGCGTTTTCTCGGTATGATTAAAATGTAGTATTCTACCGATTAAGGTAGGTTTTGTTGAATGTTACAGAATCTCCTCCCGGTATTTTACACATTCAGGGGCTCATTCCCCTCCAGTATATCCTTCATCGCCTCTGCATACGATCTACCCTTCTTCATTCCGTCCGTGAAACCCATTCTCTTTCTTCCCCTACCCCGCTTGCCCAACATCCTTCCCTATATCACATTCTTCAGCAACCCGTCGCCCTTTATTACATCCTTCAACCATCTACTCTGCCCATCCCGGATTTCATTCAGAAGCTTCCTTTCCTCGCCCACCATCTCAAGCACTTCCTCGTTAGTCTTCCTTTCCGTCTACCTAACCTTCTTGATCATTCTGCACACCAACATCTCAAATGCAGTCTCCTATTATCGTCCTCCTTTCTAAGGGTCCACGTCTCTGCCCCATACAACGCTACGCTCCATATCAAGCTCTTCACCAGCCTCTTCTTCACTTCCTTACCCAATTTCCCCATCATCAGCTCCCCTCTATTACTAAACGCCCCCTTAGCTAGCGCTATTCTCTGCCGTATGTTTTTGCTACAGAGTCTGTTTTCTTCTAGAGTACTACCTAAGTAATTAAAATGCTGTACTAGCTCAAGTTTGTGTCCTCCAACTTTAATGACCAGCCCTGCTTCGTTTTCCCAAAATTATCTCATGACTTTTGTTTTCCTATGGTTTATCTCTCGGCATGATAACCTCTGAGATATGCTCTGCTATTGACGTATAGTTAAAGTCAACTAACTGAATGTCAGATGCATTATACGAACCATGATTTCATATTTAGCGTCATATGAAAGTTAAGGCTACGTCATTTGACTTTTAACGTTCATTAAGCATTATACAATCTGGCCTAGTTAATTTACCCGCTGAAATTTGGTTCACCAATTAGTATGCTATTAGAATTAATATATTAATTAATGCGAGACGTACAAACTCTAATGTCCATATTGAGTCGCCGTTTTCGGATTAGAGCCTTGGGTTAGGGTCATAAGTTACCAATACGTCTCGGTACTGGGCAGTAATTTCAAATTATTCCCTTCGAAGCGCGCAAACTCGTCGAATTACAATAAAAACTTCATATATAATGCAAATACCGGGAAAAGATCAACTCGAACCACTGAGATATCCTTTGTTCCTATACACCATTCCTTTATATTTGAATTCTCCTTCTTCATTTCCTCCTGCAAGCTATGGAATTGTTTATCTGAAAATGCTAGAACCTCTTCTACAATTTCCATGTTCAAGAGAAATATGACTAATCATTATGTAGCTTGCCTTAATCTTCTCATACCAAATCGATATGATCAATTTTTGAAATATGATTTCATGTCTGTGCAATGTAAGGTTGAACGAGATTCGTCATGTTCTATCGTATCATCATACTCTTTGATGTTGGGTCTATTACTTCATATTCCATTTTGCTAAGTGCATAATGTGCACGTAATTCGATTGGTTATCTACGCTGCCTGTTTTAATTTCTCAATCCCTAATGTGTGATCTTAAATCTGTGTAATGTTGCCCTTATTTTCACGTTATGCAATTTCTTATTAATTGATTATTTTTGGTTTATGAGTGGTTCTTCTTAGTGAGATTAGTATGCATTGCTGTCACCGTTGACCTCATTTGTTCTGGCATGTAATTATGTTTCAAAGTTCTCGGGGACTTGAAGTTTCAGAACAATAAAGACCGTTTTCAATTTCAAACTTGAAATTGAAAGTGCACTGGTTTTGGTCATGGGAGATTTTCATCTCTCACCGACAAACACTTTTTATGTGCGTCAATTAATCATACGTCTCATTGACATTTATGGCGCACTGAAGCTGGAATGGCAATGAGTTCCTGCATGCATGCACCGCAGTGTGAGAAAATCACCTTTAGCAATGCTTGGTTATAGTTTATTGGCACTAATTGCCCAATATTTCTAATTAATGCGTCTGCGCTAGTATTGCTGTGACCGAAGCAGTGACATTTATTGACCGATCCAAGTAATTGGTTCCTGTTCTGGAAGACTGAGGAAAGAGATTAAAACCTTAAATCGGTGGGCACCATGCCTTCATTCCTCTTGAACCATCGTATCTCAAGTTCAACCTGGATTTTGATACAACAGATAACGCTAGACCTTTGCGGAGCATTATCGGAATCAGTTCGCCGGCACATCAAAGACACGTGTTTAGAAGAAGAGAACCTGTTTCTTTTTCCACGCTGCTTCGGGCGATTTCCACTGAAACAGCTCCACATTTCAGGATTAAGAATCTAGAAAATCGTTCGATTCAGATTAAAATGAGCCCAACCATCCACCCACCACACAACCACCCAATTTAAGATTCTCTGATGAGTAGTTGAATTTTCTAGTCATTCCGGTATACTATGGTGCGAAAAGGAAGTAGAGCACATACAAATTATGCTAATTTTTATATTTTTTAATTGAGAGTTAAACCTTTCTTGTCTTATTAATTATTCCTACGAAAGTCATCACACAAATACCATACCTATACTGTGGGTGGAGTAAACATTAAACCTTCAGATAGTGTCAAATATCTTGGAATTACCTTAAATTCTGATATATTGTGGGGAACACACATAAAAAGCATACGCGGTACAGCATTAAAGAAACTAGGTTTTGTTGAGCGTATAAACGAAAGGTCCTCGGATAGAAAAGAAAAAGAGAGATGCTACTTCGCTCTGATTAGGTCACACCTCGAATACGCTGCTAGCATTTAGGACCCTGGTCATAAAGACTTTACCTAAAATCCGATAAAATACAAAGAAAAGCAGCACACCTCATTAAAAACTGCTATGAGCGAACATACAGTTTCACAACTGTCAGAGGGATTAAGGTGGGAGCCCCTAAAGACTCGTAGTCTACACAGTCGGATTATCTTTCTAGAGAAATTCAGAACTGATGTGTTTCAGAGCGACACAGAGAATATAACTATGTCGTCTCACTACGTCTCTAGGTCTGACAGAAGCGATAAGATATGAGATTAACATTGCCGTAAGGATAGGCACAAAAACTCGTTCTTTCCGAGCACAATAAGCAACCCAAATATAAAATGAGCTCAACAAAAATACACTTTCATGTTGCACTTCACCATTTCACCTCCCAAAACCTTATCCCTTATATCTTTACACGGTTGGTGTCCTAATCATCCCCTGTCACACGCCCACGCGGCGGCTCACAGGGAAGTATGCAGATATGGACGTAGATTAATCATAGGTCGTTGCATTGGTTAATTACAAAGGCCTGATGTCTTCTGTCGTCGGGCAAATACAACATTTGATGATTACAAGTATCAGCGAATAATAAAATTTTAAAAAACATTCTTAAAAATAAATTCTACTCATCAAAAAATATGTGGCAGCTTTTTGGGACAATTGTCATATCCTGAAGAAGGATGAGAGTGGATTAATTTATAAGAACTACTTCCAGAGTCGACATTCTGTGCATCAGTACCAAGCTCATGAGTGCAACCCCAGCCGATCAACTAAACCCTACATTACTCACTTGAGGTTCAAGCGTCAACTACCCTGCCCCCATGTGATTTATTTTAATAGTTTCTGCACTGAGGAGAAAATTTTTTTAAATTTTCTTAAAGAATCGAAGATCAAGCTTGAAAAACAGTCGCTGTGTATAAGGTATTTTCATTTATGTATCATGTTTTTCTTAATTTTTTTCTCAGTCCAATCATTCTCTTCTCATTGAATTACTTCTAATGCTCCTTTCCGGCCTAATATTTTTATCCGTCACCTGTTTCTCTATTGCAATGAAAATAAATTGCAATATATTTTTTATGAGATAAAATTCCTCAATTTGTTGTGGAAACCCCACTAATTAGGGAAATAACTAGTGTAGCAAACCGTAGATTAGGATTCGTAAAAAGGGTTCTAGGCAAATGCGATGAGAGAGTACGAGAAAGAAGCTATTTTACACTTGTCAGGCCTCATTTAGAATATGCCGCTAGTATATGGGATCCGTACGAGGAAGGTATGATTAAAGAATTAGAGCGCGTGCAAAGGAGATCTGCTAGGTTTGTTAAAGGCCGTTATGATAATTGTATAAGTGTTACGAGCTTAATAGAAGAACTAGGATGGGAGTTACTATCAGAACGCAGGTTAAAATTTAGGTTAAACCTTTTAAGTAAATTCGAAGCAGAGTTGTTCACAGATGACGTTAGATATATATTGAGAACCCCTGCGTATTATGCTAGGTTTGATCATATTAACAAGATTAGAGAGATAGATTGTCGTACCGATAGATTTAAATGTCATTTTTCCCTCGTACTATAAGAGAGAACAATAGGCAGCGTAGCAAAGGGATAGGTAGGTGAAATATAGTTAGAGTAGTCTGTAGTGCATGATGCATGTAATAACAACCAATAATCCCTTCCTTATTATGTAGACACTAACCATCTAGCTCCATGTGACCCTATTATCTAGCATATCTCCCTTTAATATCCTAGTTGCATGTCAATAGTGCATGTTTAGTGATCTTCACCTCCTGCCACACACCCTCGTGGTGGCTCGCACGGTATCACGTAGATGTAGATGTAATTGCAAGAGGGTTTTTTTTAGCTAATAAAGTGTTTTTTTTTAATCCCCAGAATCGTCCATAGTCAGCGGACTCACTGCAAACGAAACTTCAGTGGTGTGTTTTTCATCATGTATCTACATTGGCATTCGAAATGGTCACAACTTGCCGGGGTCTTGACCTACGAAATATTATGGATCTAGATTTAACGGAACTCCGTGATGATGGGTGAGTCAACAATTTTTCAGAGCATTTTTTTTCCATTTTGTTCTAATGACCAACGAATTCACTGTTTTTCCATCGAAACTTTCTCTCTTCTCCTTCTTATGTTCAGCTGCTAAGTATGATTATTTTATTCTTTATAAGTGCAATGAAGTAGTAATCTTTCCACCTTTTAATGTTGAAAACTTCAATCATCTTGCAATATTCCAATTTCTTGAAAAGCATTCTAATGGAAACTTGGAAAAAAAGGATTCCAGCTAAGCGAGCCGTACAAAATATAAGTGCAATCTGTTCAGAGTTGTCGTCATCACCAGAGTAAATCTTCGCCATTTCCACAATTTCATTCTTAACTAAGAGTGATGTATGTGTACTGAGTGATTTTTTCAGAAAAGTAATTAATGCTGTCCTCTCAGCGATGAAAACTATAGAGTATGAGTTAACTGCTGTGAATGTTTCTGGGTTTTATTCATTTTTTAACCTGATACGGACTCCTTAACTCTCTTAGTACGGCCTAGTGCGATCAGTAGTGGCGACAAATTCGGGGGGCAATTCAATGACATGTATTATATCGTGAAAAATATGAAGTTTTTGTTGAAGATATCTATATACGGTTTTTTATTGTACATAAATTGCATTATGTAACAATTATAAAAGATTTTTACTACGTCTAACTAAAATTGTACAATATTAGCGCATGTCGCGCTCGATAGCGCGATATGTCGGCTCGCCGCACTCTTCGCCCAAGATACAAAATGAAAAATGTCCACACGAAATAATGATTATTCATGGTGTTAATTCCGTACCACGAAGTAGCAGGGAAGAGGCTGTCAAATCCTTAACATGCTCAGGCTCTATGAAACCCGCTTTGTGGATCTATGTGTTCTGAAGGGTCTAACTTGTTCTGTTTTCCTCCAAGTAGGACATACAAAAGTTACGAGTAGCTATAATTTGGAAACTTACACCATTATTTGGAAATAGGCCACCAAATCCGAGGCAATACGTGCGCAACAAAAGAGTCTCTCAAGTCAAAGGAAATGTATTTGCATGAAAGAAATGTGTTGTTTAGACCACCCATTCGTTTCTGATGGATTGCGCTATTTCCTTTTTAAATCACTCCGCGCTCACTTCAAAAATTTCCATTTCCCGGCCATTCATGAGGCGCAGCGAGATGAGGTGTGAATGAAGTGCCAACTACGGAATGATCTATATGCAAATCTTACACGTCCCTGATGCTAGCTTTACGCTGACGTACCTCCTGGCATTTATGCACCAGTTGATTGTGCACTCATAAGGAATTCAACATCTTGTGAATGTATGCTAAAGTGAGATATATTCGTCAGATGTACAGACTTTCCACGCCGTGAATGTGCTAATTCTCTCCAGCATACTCCTCCCCGCATTATACCATGGAAACGAAACTAGCCCACAACAGATAGGATAAATAACGACCGAATTCCGAGGGCTTTGTGTATGCTAATGAAATTGATGATTGAGAATAGTCAATAGTGATATAAATCGTCAATTTTGAACCAGATATGAGATCGTACTTAATATCCCAGGAAAGTTTAATGAAGCATGTGGCTAACCAGCGATGAATTTATTGCACTAGACACCAATTGAGCTCTGCCTAATAATATCGAAAAGGGAAGCTTTTACTTGGTGGGAGGACGTCATGATGATCAAGATAAAGCTTGTGACGTTCTCAATTTATTTAAAAGTTACCGAAAGGTTTCGGCTGTCAGGTCATATTCAAGACTTTCTTAATTACTCTGTATAATAGGTAAGTTTCTTGGAGGCCACTAGCAGGGTACATGCAAGCTCTTGTCTTAACTTATGCGGACAAGGACGAATATCGTGAATTATTAAGCCATCTCCCCTGTATCAATTTCAGCAGAAGATACCTGCCTGATTCCGCAATCATAGCCGCTGCTGACCATACTCCGCTCTATGACTAACTAATAAATCAGTTGATGATGGAACTATTAAATAATTACGCTAGGAAAACCATGCACATTCATTTTGCCTCATATTGTGCAGTGATTCTTAGGTGAGATTAAAACTATTCCTATAACCACGCCGATCCAAGTGTTCAAGATCCAAATACCAAGTGCCACAGAATCATTTTTTTGTTACTATTGACGTACACGGAGAGGGCACCACGTCCTATAACTTTAGCCCGACCAGCGAGTTATTAATTTTCATTAAATATTTTGGTTTTCCCTGCTCTTTACCAGCTTTTCTTTGGAAAGCACGACGGTATGGTCAATTAGCGGATGTAAAGCAAAAATATCCACCACCTATTAAAATTTTTTAAGGCAAGTATGTTATGAAACATACATTGCTTACTTAGTTCTACGGATTCTACGCCGTTTGCCTTAGTTTTCTCCGGAAATGCGGTTTATTATTGAGTTTAATAAATAATAAATATAGCTATGGAGAATCCATCGTACAGAAGTAACGAATGCTGATTTATGGTAAGTTATAGATGGAAAACATAGTCAAATTGCCAAATTAGCGCGTCAGTCCGTTGACGCTAAAGGAAAATCAGAGTTCACAAAGATAGCCAACTCGCCTCGCTCAAGTAACAACCAACTCAAGAACACTGTACTTTTGTTTATTCGAAGGCAATACGCTAAGTAATTCAACCGCGACTTTAAAGATTGTTGTCATGCACAGCAGTCTAATGCCAAGTGCCGGGTTGGTAAAACACTAATGTCGGTC
Source organism: Ceriagrion tenellum (assembly GCA_963169105.1). Lineage (NCBI taxonomy): Eukaryota > Metazoa > Arthropoda > Insecta > Odonata > Coenagrionidae > Ceriagrion > Ceriagrion tenellum. Next base: position 43,115,026 of record OY720637.1, read on the forward strand.
GTTGGGTTTGCGAACTCGCTGTGATTACGAATAGAAAAATAACTAGAAGGCCCACATTCTGAGCCCCCGGTTAATTGTCCGAGTTTCGCATTGATATTCGTCTGAAGTGGATAGCTAGTAAGTGAATATAGAGATGACGCCTTCGAGAGCAGGTCTGATTTAAAAATCGTATTTTTGTTTGATTTGAGAAAAGCACGTTTTCAGATAGACATATGATTTATTAAAGCATACATACATGCTTATTAATCGTGGAAAATTCCGAACTTGGTCCGTTAAATAAATGATATTCCCACGAACATGAACTGCTGACATGCAGTTCCGTAAGATTCTCAGGTCGCTAAGGGAGTCAGAGTCGCGAGTGGCGACTGGGGGTGAAACTAATAAAATTGCGCCGGCCTTGGCAACACATTCAGTGGAATTCGGGAATCCTCTCTGTAGCATCCATGGCTACAACTTTTAGCATTTGCCACCATAGGAGGCGCCCTCTATATCAACCTCAATATTTGTCACGGTGGTGCTCTCGTATGCACATACAACGGGAGTGCGAACGTGAAATGAAATCCCCGCGCCTTTAAAGGGCTGAACCAGAAACGTGACCGAGGAAAATAACAACGCGCTCGTCTCCACGGAGACGTGTAACACAAACGCGCACAAACTCTCTGGTGCCGCTGTTCTGCCGCTCTCCATCCGCGCCCATTCGCTTCGGTCGGGCGGGCCAGATGATGACGGCTCCTGACACGCCTCTGCTCTGACACGTGACCTCTCTCTCCAGCTCCCTCAACTCTTCCTATCTCGCCTTTCCACTGTTCTTCGCCGGACACGCCTATCGAAACACTCGGAAATTCAGGGAGCGCCGGGCCCTCTGCTCCCGCGCGAGAGCGGATGCCACAGGTGAAGGCGGCTTTGCTCGAGGAATTCACTTCAACGACAGCAAGTCTCAATTCAAGTGATGTGTGATTAGAAGGGCAGACATACAAATATCTTGCCGTTAATCCTGCTACCGATATGTTTCGAAGTGCGCTCTTAACAAATAAATCCGTCGGTAGGTCTTCCCCGGACCCTGTTTTCAAGTATAACTTCAGCTTAAATTTTGAATACCTAGAAGAATACCTAGAACACCTAGTAGATCCAAGTCATACCTAAGTTTCAATTTAGACGCAAGACTTAGCTAGAATTTTTGACGTTTTATTGACATTACATACTATCTGTCGATAGTCACGCTAATCGATAGAGGATCGCACCTGCGGGGAAGACACACTTCTATTTTTCCTGCAAGTAGTATTTCCATTCGGCAGTTATTTAACAAAACATAACACGTATTCCTGGTCACATGGCTGCGAATGAGGATTAAAAGTGCGAATATTTGTTTACATATACATTTGCGAGTAACATTGGATCTCTACTCTAATTAGTGATGTAAACAGATCAAAGTGGAAAAAATTTCATATTACCGATACAGTTTCTCGGCAGTTTAATGCTATTTCAATTCGTAGTCTTATGGCGTTTGACATAAGTTTCGAAATAATTCGATTCTATATGTACAGATCTTCAACTAAACGCGAAATATTACGTTCCTCATTATTATAATGGGGGCTAACCAATATCAAGTTATCATGTCGAGTTAAAAACATATTTGCGTAAAATTTTCTCTTTAGTTTTGAATTTCGCTCCGTAAATCAAAGTCATAACTGTTTTAATCAAGACGAAATTTTTAAAACCCAATTTTTGCATCTTTTACATTACTAAACGAGTGGTTATTTAACCGTGCAAACAGGTGTACTTGAGTGTGAATTTTTCCAATTCAACAATTTTTTTCGAGATTCTCGAAAAGTTGTTAAAATGTGCCCTCAATGAACCACGATTATTACTCCCACCACCTTAAGAAGACTCGTAGGTGGATCTGCAACGCGCGAGCACGCATTTCCACGGTCATTACAGGTCTACGGCCGTACTAATCGACGGAGGATCGTACCTGCGTCGAAAACATGCCTTCTGTTTTGCCTCCAAGTAGCATTTCCATTCACTGATTATGCTGCAAAACTAAACGCGAATCTCTGGTCACTTGACTGCGAACGAGGATTAAAAGTATAAATGAACTGCCTTAGGAGGAATTTTTCTCTCTCACCCCTGAATGAGGAAGGCCCAAGATTGGCCTCTGAATTTTCGAACCTCGACGATGATGGAAATTTTCCCTCGCATCCCCTATGATTTCAAATTATGTTGAAAAAACTTGACAGTAGATCAGATCAAGTGAATAAAAATAGGGAAATAAACTGCAAAACTGACAGGTTTAAAACGTCGGTTTTCTCGCGATCGATAAGACACCATAATGGCAGCCAGAAGACTTTGAAGTAGGTTAGTTGACAAGTAATGTAGCTAATTAATTGATGTGCCTCCTAGGGCATTTTTGTACCATATTTTGCATGTTCCCTGCATGACCCCTGTATCACGTTAACATAGTTGCATTATAGATTAATAAAATAGTATCTGTAAAATATTTGTAGCATACCTTCAGTGTGGTGCATGTTACCTATACAATTTATTTACCTACAGGACTAGTGTTTCCCATAGATTAACCCGACCTGACCCTAGCCTTCTTCACATCCTCCAAGCCAGTACCAACCCCTACCTAAAATCCTTCCTTATCACCGCTTCTAAGTTTTAGAATAAATTACCTTCTCACATTAAATCTTCCTCTTCACTGGAATCATTTAAAAATTAACTTTACTTGTATTTAAAACCTCAAGACTGAATATTGAATCCAGTTGAGTTGATTAATGTGTAGTTTTTTAAATATTCTTGTTATTATTGTTCAATTATGGATTTCATAAACTATATTGCAACTAGTTGACTATTTCCTATTAACTATGCACTATTTTTTTAGTAGAGTGTGAAATTGTAAAACAGTTTTTTGCTGTATTGGGTTAACCCAGAGCACAAATGAATTATACTTTCATTCATTCATGTTGGTGAATGTTTATTTCTACACTATAGTGCATTTTGGTGATAAATCACTCCCTGCCAAACACCCTTGAGGTGGCCTTCTGGGTAATATGTAGATAGGTAGTGGTCGAGACGGTGATGTTAATTCCACGAACTTGTTGAGATCTATAAGATTCTGATTCCGGCGTAGCTCGGTGGAAGTCCGGAATGTTTTTCACAATGAAAAGGTAACTTGGTCTGATCCCACACCCATTTTTTTCTTTCACCAACCCAGGCTTTGGCGTCTCATGCCATTTGCATAGTCAAACGCCATAAAGCTTTCTTAGTACCTTAAAAATGGCATGATATTTCACTAGGAAGAACATTGTTGAGGTTTGTCCAGATAATGGGTGTACCATTTTTCCCAAAAACAGGCTTCCTTTTTCTACGTCTGGTCAGTATATGCACCCTACTTTCACTCATGTCCTGCGGAAATTTCCATCTCGTAAATGATCCGCAAAAACTCGCGCAGCGTCAACATTAGTTTTTGATGCGAATAATGAATGGTTGTTATTTGTATGGAAACTTATACCGTATTGACATGACCTCACAGATGGGTGAGCGAAGTTGAGTGAGAAGCCCACGCCACATCGTCCTCGGGTATTTTTTTCCCAAAGGTTTGAGAGAAAAATAAAAATAAAACCTGCACCACTTCTCCGATGGATATTACCCTCAAGGACAGTCTCGTATCGCAAAACATCTGGACATGGCAGAACACGTATTTGTGTGGGGATTATTGGCACCTATCAAGGGCGTACATTCCACTTAATACAACGATGCTCCTGTCAAGGCTTTCGGATAATTCTCATTTATATTCAATCGGATTAATGAAAGGGATACGATGCCGCAATAAGTTAGATTACCGATCGGTTGGGGACGTGCGCGGCTAGTGTTGCGGAAAGTGGTCGAAGAGTCGGCGTACTGAGAGCGGTCCGATAACAATTGACGCTGGCAGATTGACGAAGCCGGTTTTGCAGCCGCCTGTATACACTTTCAGGGAAACGGATTCGAAATATTGAGGAAATCGCGCAGGAAAACGTTCTTACCGGCTTTAAAATATTAAATAAAACTTTGTATACTCCACTATAGGTGTATACTCCACTATACAAAGTTTTATTTAAGTTACTATGAATTACTTCCACAAAGTCAAGCCTGGAACCATTTCCTGTGTGAGTTAAAGGTAGTTTAGCGAGATAGTTCCCAAGTCATAATAGAGACCATTCTCAAAATATACGTTTTGATTTCACCAGCTATAGGACAATCAATTAAATACTGCATTATTAATGGTGCAATAAAATAGTATTACATGATAGAAATTTTAAGAGTTCAAATGAAAATATCCATATAAATCTTTAACTTGACTAATTTTTTTCACGCGGTACGTCAAACTCCTTAAAAACGGAAGGTTTTCTGTGATTCAGAAGAATTTACTGAGGTGACAATATGATTAATTTTCAAAATAGTTGAGAATACATACACACTGCACACTGTAAATTTTTGGACGAGATCTAGGAGTTAGAAATCCCTCATTTTTCAAATTAGGTCTATCGAGAGTGCATACACGTACCATTTACCCTGTAGTAGGGCTGGTGTTTTTTGTTAAAAATCTCGGAAAGTAGTTCAGTAAAGGGGTTGAATTTTAGGTGTAATTGGACGTGTGAGATATTTTTCTTTAAAATGAGGCCAAATTCGTTGATTTCTAGGTGAAATGATATTTCGCTTAAACTATCTTAAGGCGGCTTCAAACGTGGGATTTTACTTCGACGGAAGTAGTAAGAATAACGATATCTCGAATCGTATCGCCACTAGCAGGGCATCGTTCTGCTCCCACTATACTTCCGCCTTTTCCCGAACAAACGGATGGCGGAAAAAAAGTGACGAAAATGGTAATTACGAGAATCGCCAAAAATCGCCGAAGGACGAGCCTCAGCTACGAAGTCCCGTTTTCTAATGATAAAAAAATTGCTGTAATTGGTCTATAGTGACTTAGTAATGCCTTGCATACTTCTCAAGGTTCATGTAAATACTCCTTGGAGTATAGTTTTATGCGACAAAGCGTGAAACCGATTTCACATCGTAACAAAGACCAGTAGATATACTGACTCCAGATTCCATTTTTATATCCGCGGGATCTAATACAATGGTTTTTAACGAACTGAGGGAAGGATATAATTATCTTCATGCTTAAAACACCAAATAATGTAAATTAAATGCTTAGCTTTGAAGTCGCTTACTAAGAAATGTTGATAACTAAGGTAAACAGCAGAAGTTTCCCTTGGTAACGTTGCAACATTCATCACAGTATGGCGGCTATGCGCTTCAAAGAAAACTGGAAGTCTGTTGTAGGATCTAAGTCTTTCGCGGCGAATGCTTAGGATGAAGAGTTCTCGGCTTTCCAGCCGGGTTATGGTGTTGAACTGCACCGACGTTTCGATGACGTATTCTACCATCGTCTTCAGGGTGAAAGACCACCCTGAATAAGATATCATACCACGTCATCGAAACGTCGGTGTAGTTCAACACCATGACCTGGCTGGAAACCCGAGAACTCTTGATCCGGAAGTCTGTTACTTTAACCTAAATACTCGTGTTATATTATCAATGATATAAGCTGATAAATACATTTGATGGGTCAATATCTGCTGAATGTTTCACAAGTTTTTGAACAATATTAATTTTGTGAAACTCGAGATAAAAAGTTACACGAGGGGATCGGGTTGGTGTAGTGGCTGGAGTACTGGCTAACCGTACGTGCGGCCAGGGTTCAAATCCCTGCAGAGGTGGATATTTTTCAGTGGAAGCCCGATCCCTACTTGAGTGTCTTGAGGAGGGCACTTCAGCTACAGTACTCCGTCCGTCGGATGAGACGTCAAACCGTGGTCCCCTTGGCGCCTTTCCATAAGTACTGGCTAACCGTACGTGCGGCCAGGGTTCAAATCCCTGCAGAGGTGGATATTTTTCAGTGGAAGCCCGATCCCTACTTGAGTGTCTTGAGGAGGGCACTTCAGCTACAGTACTCCGTCCGTCGGATGAGATGTCAAACCGTGGTCCCCTTGGCGCCTTTCCATAAGTACTGGCTAACCGTACGTGCGGCCAGGGTTCAAATCCCTGCAGAGGTGGATATTTTTCAGTGGAAACCCGATCCCTACTTGAGTGTCTTGAGAAGGGCACTTCAGCTACAGTACTCCGTCTGTCGGATGAGACGTTAAACCGTGGTCCCCTTGGCGCCTTTCCATAAGAGCAGGCTAATGCCGACGCCGGGTTTCTCTCCACCCTCCCTCCATTATTAACTGTCCCCTATGGCGCAGATGACATTAGCTGTCGGTCGCCTCCCCAAATATCCAATTCAATCCAAGTTACGTGAAGAGATGTCGTCAAACTGCCATTAAGACGTAATATTTTTTTCGCAAGACGAATCTTAGCAAAAAATTATATTTTAACGTATACATATTTGTTTTATGGCCGATGACCTAGTAATAATGTTACTCCATTCGATTGTAGATTAATAACGTTTAAACCTCCTTGGTGAAGGAGAAGCCTGTATTTTATATTTCCGACCCATCACTTATCACCGATAATTAATTGGCTTTGTGTGGCCCTTTTCGAAAAAACGCTACAAATTCAATTAAAACGCATATGTTCTGTGCCGTAATTTATGGAAATATCACGCAGAAAAATTATCATTTATCATTATTCTCATTTTTTTTTCAAGAAAATGCCGCCAGCTGATTTTTTTATTAGAAAAAATAATTTTTCCTTAAAAATATTTCACATTAGCCAAACTTAAAGAAACTTAAAAAATGTCTGATATTTCTAGCTCTATTCATGTCTTATGGACTATGAATTAGTGATGTTGATTTCATCAATATATTGCCAAGTTATACATAACTTTATGACAACAATAAGCAAATCCATGCATTTGAATAAATGATTCGATTTACATAATTTAAGATTCCAATCACCATTGAAGTGAAATGACATCGTGTAGGATGAGATATTTGCAGTAAATATTTTCCTTATTATAGCCGCTCGTCGTCTCTCTCTTTGGTACTCATAGCATTGCCAGGTGCGCAACAGTCATAAGATATTTTATCCAAAGAATTATACGAATAGTAAATAAACTTCTCTGGCTATGTGATGTAAGCTTAAGTGTTAAATAGTGAGATGGAAGAGGTCTCCCAATGCCTCAAGGATAAGGCATTAATTAAACATTTTATCCTAAGCATGTCCCTTATCGGTATACATATAACTAGTACTGGGTAACGATGATAGTAAGTTTCTTTCGAGGGTAAAATTCTTAAAACAGAGTTCAAAAGATTACATTTAAAATATAAATCGCACTTTGGTTTTCATTCATCGCAAATTTTCCGGATCATCGGTAGGTTTAGCCACCAGTATTTTTCAAAATAAATATATGACTGTGCGTCGTACTTTTTCGGAAGTTCTACATGCTGGCGCACCCAAGGCACTGAAGTCTAAATTTAAAAATCTTCATCTGTCAGAGGAATTTCAAACATAATTTTAAATAGTTTTGTTCTGAGACATTCCCCAAAAGGAAAGAAAATTAATTCTGACCTGATTTACCTTACGAACGTTTCTCTCAATTTTTAAATAATTTAGATTTGGTAACTTAATGAAGAACATGAGGATGAAAACTCTCCCGGACCGAACGCAATAATCATGTATAACTTAATGACTGAGGTCTGTTTTCAATCCTAAGACAACTTCTCAATTTTGTGTCCTTCTCATTCCATCCGAGACATCTCTAACCCATCTCGAGTGAAGGTCTCATGCGTAGGAGGAAAGTGGATTATTATTATATTTAAACGAGATCTATAACTTTATGGATCTCATAATTATTGGTTCAATAACAAAATGATCTTCCAACCGGCTATTAGTCTGTCGTTTTCCGCCGGATTATGGGAATAGATTTGAAACATTTTCGTGTTTCTGTGTAGAATCAGTCGCTCGGACTCAAATGAAGTGGTACTGCCAGCCAGAATTATAGAAAGCACCCACGCATTTACGTAAGGGAATACGGCGTGACTATTTCGCAGTCAAGTGTGTTTTCACGGACGACATTCTTCAAAGATAATTTTGTAAGAGGTAGTTTCCAGCCCAACTAAGTAGAAGCTATTACTCGGCATTTGAGGGGCAAACAGGAAGGAGGGTGGAAGTCAAAGACTGAAGAAACGTCATGCCGTCTCGCAGAACGGGAACACAAAATCGTAGATCGGCCAGAAACTATTTTACTCCAACCACTTAGGCGAGTTCATTCTGGAAATTTTACATTTCGAGAGGAAGGGACTTCCAACCGAACACCCTAGAGCAGTTGGAAAACCTGCAATACACGAATTCCAATTGTGAAACACATAATGACGTGATTTTCCACCAGCTCACCCCCTCCACAACCTCACATCCAAACTCCCGTCTCAAACGACCATTCAGCCCACCGGGGGCTTTGCTCTCGCCTTGCACCCTCAACCCGGCTAATCCTTCTCCTTTCACGGACTCTCCGATGTCGTCTCCGCCACCCCATATGTGTACCCTACAGGCTCTAAAAGCCCCTTCCTCCACTCCTCAAGTCTAAACATCTTTTCTGAGCCATCCCTCATACATGAAGGGTATAAAAGATTGGGAATACCTGTTAATTGCCCGATAATGACGCTAAGCAATGAAACAAGGCCGTAAATACATCTTATATTATCGTCAGATATAAATCGAACACAGCGGAGGGCAGCTAAATTTGTTTAAAATTGTTATGATAAACATAGCAGTGTTACTAAATTGTTGACGGAATTAGAGGGGAAATCTCTAACTGATCGAAGGGAAAAATATAGATTAAATCTTTTACGAAAGTTTGATGTAGACTATTTTTTGCCATACTTTCAACATCTTTTGCTAGGGCGAAACTATTACGGTAGAAACGACCGCAGACATAAGATTAGGGAAGTAAACTGTAGAAGTGATAGATTTAAAATGTCATTTTTTTCCACGTACAATAAGGGACCATAGTAGTTGCGATGTATCAGTTCTAGGATAATTTGTCTATGACTAGGTAAAATAGGTTTTTGCAGCAGTGCTAAACATCTTAACATGATTACTAGATACTGACCTCGCATGTAATCTCCGACATGATATACTCTTGTATGATTTAGTACCTTGTAGTGCTATTTATCTGTCGCATTAATTATGCTAACAAGTAGCCGTATCGTAAATAGTGTACTGCATGGTAGTATTTTCCTCTACGTATCACTCTCCTAGTTTCTGGTCTGACCCTACACTGTTGTCCTGACTGTTTTTGGCCTGCGCCTGGCATTCCGGGGGAACATACGCGGTTCTGATTTAAACTGGGATGAGTGCTGCATGCCTGCTGAGGAATCACCGCGTGCCACAGTGGTGAATTGCACGGTATTTCGTAGATGTATATGTTGAGTTTCCAAGTGCTTTATCACATTCCAAGTGTTCTATTTTATTTCCAAGGTTTTTATCACTCACCCTGTACGATTATGGGAATAAAATTAGGGAAATAGGCAGCAAAATAATCAGCAACACAACCTGTCAAATAACCTACTCAAAAGTCTTAACGCAGCCATTACGGTCTTTTATCGATTTCGGGAAAAACGGCATTTTAAACCTTTCTGCTCTACAATCTATTTTCCGTATTTGCTCTTATAATCTGATTTACCATAAGTTTGAGTTCGTAAAATATTGAAAACTTTATCTGAAAATTATTCGGTTTTGAATTTACATAAAATATTGAGTCTAATTTTCAATTGATAGTCTGAAAGCTATTCCCATCTAAGTCGTTGCAAGAGTTCAGTAACACTAACGAGACAATCATAACGGCCTTTCACGTATCCTGCTGATCTTCTCAGCATGCGTTCTAGCTCTGTTTTTTAGTCTCCCCCATGTGGATCCCAAACACTGGCAGCGTATTCCAGGTAGGGTATAACAAGGGAAAAGTAGCTTGTTTCTCTAACTTTATCGCCGCACTTTCCAAGTACTCTTTCAAAAAATCCCAATCAACGATTAGCTTGGCCAATTATTTCCCGAATATGTTTGCTCCACGAGAGATCATTCGTTAGTTTAACTCCGAGGTATTTTACAGATTCTACATGGTCTAATTGTGTATTTTGTACGTACAAACTTTACTGAGGGGAGTTTTGTTTATTTTCCAGATGTTCATTAATACAGATTTTTTCAAAATTAATTCTAGCTGCCACGCGTCGCACTACGCTTGAATTGCCTTGAGGTCCTTCGTTAACGCTTCCTTATCATTATTGCTACGGATTTCCCTGTACACGACTGCATCGTCTGTAAATAGTTGGAGTTTACTTTCTACCACTTCACCAATATCGTTAATATACAGAAGGAATAGAAGTGGACCTATGAGACTCTCCTGTGGGACACCTGTAGTAACTTTTGCCTCATTGAAGATGGCACCGTCTAATACAACTCGCTGTACGTGATTGGTTAGGAATTCTCTAATCCATGAAATTACATTGTCGTTTAAAGGCTGGGACACAATCAACGTGTACGTGTAACGTGAGCCGTTAACGGGAATACGCGAAAAGATGGCTGACGGGAAAGTAGAGCAAACGGACACAATCAACGTGTACGGGGAGTACGTGTACGCGAGAGATGGGTAACTTTCATCTCTTCCCGTGTCCCGTACACGGAAAACCAATCAGAATAGTCCTGAGGATCCGGGAATGGGAGCCATCTATCGGCAGATTCATCCAACTGCTGAAGATAGCTCTTGGCGAAGACAACTTATTCACTTTCACACTTGTTTACACCTGATCTCTTAGCTGAGTTATTCAATTGTTACTCCGGGCCGCGTTAACGTCGATTGTGTCCGCTGACTTGCGTTCCCCGTCTCCCGTTGTCCCGTTAACGTCTCGCGTCACACGTACACGTTGATTGCGTCCTTGCCTTAAGCCGTATTAAGAATTTAGTTTAATTATTGTTTACCTCATGAGGATCCAAAACTCTGGCAGCGTATCAAAAGTAGGATCTAACAAGGGAGAAGTAACTCATTTCTCTAACTTTATCGTCGCACTTTCAAAGTACTACTCTTTTCACAAATCTCAATTTACGATTAGCTTGACCAGTTATTTCCCAAATATGTTTGGTCCGCGAGAGATCATTGCAGGATTGCAGGGTAACATGTAGATGTACATTAAAAGAGTAACGAATAGACAAACAAGTGCTCTGCTGGAGGAGCAATTCATCGCCCGCACATGAAAATATACCAAAACGACAGTGTCTTCGACGGATTGATTGAAAACAAGCGGTCGGATTCCGGAGGAGAGCGGTAAGGGTGGGCTTGACGGGGAGCGAAGTCGCATTAGAGTAAGCAGACCCGATCCCTGCAAGAATTCCAGGCTCCGGGACCGTCGAAAAACAAACGTTTGCCTCTCCTTAACAGGCGGCGAAGTCGGATTCCAGGCGAGAACAGCAGTACCACGAAGACAGCCGTCTCAAACATCGCTACCCCCTCAAAACGCAAAGCCCAATTCTGGACTCGTTCGATATCTTTAGATTTTTCTATGGTGCTGCTCCAAATACGATCAACCCTACCGAAATCTTTGTACCAATAAGGAAATGATGGAATCGAAACGGGGGTGACAAATGGAATAGCCCTTGGTTCCGTCCGTATGTGATCCTAAAACCTGCCGCGTAGTGGTCAGAAGTGCTTGTGGATCCGCTATTGTAATTTAATAAAGGCACGTCTAACATTTCAAGCCATTAGCTGATACTTCGCTCTTAGAATTCCGTTTTTTATATCCGTGCCAAATTGCTATGACCTGATATCGCGAGAGATCGAGAAAAAGTCACGGCTGTTATCATTTCCAAATTTAGTGATAAGCAGTACTAGAAACTTCTGAACTTACTTCAAAAATCACACGGGATAAAAAAATATCTTAACTAAAATATCAGAATTTTGCTTACTTATAGCATCGCAAAATAACGCAAATGACATATTATTCTTCCGTGATGGCAAACTTCCACAAAGTCAAGCCTACGACCACCTCCATCGTATTATTGAATATGTTTAAGTCGCTTTAGGCCAAATATTTCAGTCCTTTTTCAATTCGTCAATTTGTAGTACTTAAAATCGTTAAGAGACTGTAGATATAAATAGAACAATCATAAATGAGGACTCCAGAAGTCAAGGGGTCTAAGTAACAAAACCATTATTTAGAGAAAACTTAAGTCAAAGTGCGAATTTCCATAGAGAAAAAATCATCCGCCTTGACCGGCATTCGCAGGTTAAGTGGAAGAAAAACATGCATCATTGCAATTTCGTTTTTTGGCCATACAACGCTATTTTAACGAACAGTCATCAAGCAAAGGGTATATATTTTCGGTGAAGATTATTCGGGATCTCCACCGGGTCAGGTTCTCCATTTCGTTGACGACGACTCGTCCATCGAAACGTCGGCAGAAATGGAGAACCTGACCCGGTGGAAATCCCGAATAATCTTCAACGACATAGTTCGCCGGAAAACCTTCGGGCATATCTTTTGTAGAAATATGATTACTTATTCACATATTTGTTACGAAACGCCGAGTAATACTTTTCTTAATATTTAAATATTTGGTTTAAAAAAATTAATGCGAAATACTCTAATGCACAGAGTTTCTTCCAACCGCCAACAAAATCGTTTCATATTATTTTATTGGTTCCTAATAAAAATTAAGGGAACACTGAACGCCGAATAATAATCACGTCCTTACAAAAAATGTTCACTTAAATTTCTAATGCCGCGCCGTAAACCCAAGTCGACACAGTGCATTGAGACAAAATTTTAATGATATACATTTTTACATAATTTATTTTACAACATGTATAGTTATTTTCGACGCATAAGTAGATGCACTCACGTGAAGTTTGGTCAGGGAATTGTTTTTCTGACCAACATGAAAAGTCATTAAAAATGTTCAATGTTCAGTCAGCTCACGTTTCACGTTTCAAACGAACTAAATGTGCAGTTTTACGTCAAAATTTGCATACGCGTTCTCATTAGCGATTGCAACTATGTAAACGTGTCAAAATAATCACGCAGGGAACATGCAAAACATAGTGTTAGCACTGCATGGCAGATTAAGAAACATGCCTTAGGGGACATATGAATCGATCAGCCACACTACCTGTCAGCTAACTTACTTCAAAGTCTTAACGCAGCCATTATGGTCTTTTATCAATCGCAAGAAAAGTGACACTTAAACATTTCTGTTCTACAATCTACTTCCCTTATTTTATTATCATGATCTGATCTACCGTAGTATGTCAGATATCGTAGCGATTGGACAAAAGTGAAAAAACACACATCCTACCAGTTTCCTTTTTCGGCAATTCAATGCTATTTTTAACAAATAGCTATGTTGCACATGGTACATATTTCTTAGGCATTCGATTATACACGCACATATTTTCTTCTTAACGCGAAACAAAATATTGTTTATTATTAAAATAGTTGCGGAAGGATTTTAAGGTTTCACGTCGAGTGTAATATTTATAGCAACTTTTTTTTTCGAATCGTCATTATTTCGAATACCGCGCCCAGAAATAAGTTCACTTGATTGTGTCTACCTCGGAAAAAGGGTCACTAGGGGGGCACCAGCTTCTATATTCATTTTTTACGGCATATTACCGTGCACCCCCGGCCACACATCCTTGCTGCGGCAAGCGAGTTAGTTTGCCTATGAGTCCTTAAGGGCCAAGTTTTATTCGTTGGTGTCCAACGCCGTCATCTCACACTACACTAATTGCTGATGAATTTAACAGTCATGAGCTCCATTCTTTCTACACCCCAATTCCAGTAAAACCTACTATAAAAATTGATATACACCATGCAGAAGTAATTTGTGGACCCCAGAAGTCAAGAGGTCTAAGTGACATTTTTGAAAAAAATAAGTTAGGTACAGGAATGGGATGTGAACATATTAAATCTTTTAGGTGGTAAAGGGATCCAAGTGATTTTCTTGACAGGTGCTGCTATCTAGGGTAATGTCTCTTAACTACTTAGTGGGTTGTACCAAATACCTTCTTGTACTCAAATATGTCTAATAATATGTCAAGGGCCATAAAACTACACGTTAGAATAGCATTAAATTATCAGGAAACTAATATGGTATATGCAATGTTTTCACTTTTGTGGACGGAGAGGAAGACTAACGAGAAAGTGCTTGTGATAGTGGGCGAGGAAAGGAAACTTCTGAACGAAATTCTCAAGAACACTTCTGAATGAAAAACAGCAGGGTAGATGGCTGGGGGATGTAATAAGGGGTGAGGGGTTGCTCAAGAATGTGTACAGGGATGGATGTTGGGCAAGCGGTGAAAAAGGAAGAAAGAGAATAGGTTTCATGGACGGGATGAAGAAGGGTAGATCGTATGCTGAGACGAAAAAGGATATACTAGAGCGAGATAGGCCCCTGAAAGAGCAGAATACCGGGAGGAAATTTTCTGATGTTCAACAAAACCTACCTTTACCGGTAGAATACTTTTTAAAAATTCAAACACAATACTAATACGTAAACGTAATCAAAGCTTTATGAAAATCTGTAAATAAATGAAAATCTCTCCAACCTTCTCAAGGATCCAATAGGATCCTCAAGGAACGAGTATCTGTCACCATGTTGACCCTCGAGTTTCTCAGTCTCCCCATTCCCCTCGCACCATTCATGCCTCCGTCAAGAATCTGTTTCTCCCTCGAATGACATCAATTTAATCAACGAGTAAACTCCACTTTCTCCGGCGAGATATTGTAGAACAGCATTTTTTCCAATGATACTCAAAAGATATCGTACCGTCTACTAAATTTATTTCAAACTCTTACTACACGTGTTTCAACTGTCTAGCAGTCATCATCAGGTAAGATTCTTACCTGATGATGACTGCTAGACAGTTGAAACACGTGTTGTAAGAGTTTGAAATAAATTTAGTAGACAGTACGATATCTTTTGAGTATCATTGGTAATCAACGAGCCCAAGCCAAACAGAGTGCTCTCCTTTTATGTATGTCAGGAATGTTGTTGTTTTATTTATTAAGATGTATCATTTAGCTTTGTCTAATTTTATCTCCCAAATAAGGCAACTAGCAACTACATTTATCGGTCTGTACGTCTAATTATCAATTATTTTTATTGCACTCACGGAAGAAATAACAGGCACACTGTTACGGAGAGGTTTGAACACCAAAAATGCAACATGTGCAAGAACTTCTCAGAGGTTTCTCTGAATCCTGAGAGAGAGAGAGACATCACTAGGGAGGAAAGTAACAAGAATGATATAGCAGGAGAGTTTAACTGTGATTCTGGAAGATGATTCTAACAGCTGGTAAAAAATTTGACTGTAAGGAAGTACATATTCAAAATGCATAAATTTACTGTGATTGTTGCTGCGCTGCAACTTGGAGAACATCAGCAGATGGACGGATACTACTGAAATCGATGGAAATGTGTTGAAAAAGTAGAATTATGGAGATGAGGATGGCAGCAATAATCACGGTGTATAAGTATAACGAAGAGCTGGGGAGAGAAGGAAGCCGAGGGTAAAATGCGCCAGACTAACTTTTGGACGTGTTGAATTGGATTTTGGGTAGGCGACCGACAGCTGAGGTCATTTGCGCCATAGGGGACAGGTAAGGGAGGAAGGGTGGATGGAAACCCGGCGTCGGCATTGGCCTGCTCTTAACGAAAGGCGCCACAGGGACCACGGTTTCACGTCTCATCCGACAGACGGAGTACTGCGCTTGAAGTGCCCTCCACTAGACACTCAAGTAGGGGTCGGGTTTTCTCTGGAAATCAACCTCGTCTGCAGGGATTCGAACCCTGGCCGCCAATATGGTTAGCCAGTACTCTAACCACCACACCAACTCGATCCCATTTTGTACGTGTTTTAAGGTAGTTTGAGCGAAATATCATTTCACCAAGAAATCAATGAAGTTGTCCCAGTTTTAAATTAAATTACCTTACCCTTCCGAAGATATCAAAATATAAACCTCTTATTGCACTACTTTCCTTAATATTTGACAAAAAAATACCAGCCCTTTTATACGGGAAATGGTACGTGTATGCACTCCGGAGAAACCAATTTAAAAAATGAGTTATTCCTCTCCTAGATCTCGTCAAAAAATTTAGAACGAGTAGTTTGAATGTTTTCTCGTCTATTTTTCAAAATGAACCGAACCGCAGTATTTTTTTTCAGAATCTCAAAAAAATCTTCCGTTGCGAAGGAGTTTTAAACATGCCGCGTGAAAAGATGAGTAAAACTATGGACTTATGCTGATATTTTCATTCAAATGCTTAGAATTTCAGTCATATGAAAGCATTTAATTGAACCATTAATAATGCATTATTTTATTCATACCTCCTAAAGCTGCTGTAACTTAAGCGCATAATTTCCAAATGGTCTCAATTTCGACTTGGGAAATATCTTGCAAAAAGTACCTTTTGGCCAGACAAAAAAAAAATGGGTTTAAGAAAAAATGAACGGAAAAGGTGTCTACAGCGTCCGAGGAGGAATAACATGTTGCAAATTTTGGACGTTGATATCATCAGTTATGAAGAAATAACGCGAAAACCTAGGAGGGGAGAGGTGGGCTACAGCGAACTTATCTTGGGATTGAAGATCACTGATGATTATCTCCAGCAGTCATAAATCCGTAAATTGTTTACATTGTAGTGTTGTAGCTCGACATTCCACTGTTCTCTAAGATCCCCGTTTCATTCCTACATGAGTCTTCACTACAAGGTGGATTGACAAATATTTTTTCCTAGTCATTATGGAGATCATATTCGAATTGAATGTTTTGATTTCAGCACCTATAGGAGATATCGAGTAAATTTTGTGATGTTAACGGTCGATCAGTATACTTCCATCCGACTGAAATTCTCAGTAATTAAATAGACATGACATACTACGTGAAAAAAATTCGCGTGGAGAGTGGCATCGGAAGCACGGCCCATTGGAAAAGCTGACAAAAACAGATTCGAAGCCTTCGGAACCTGGTGCTGGAGGAGGATACTCAGGATTAAATGGACGGACAAAATAAGAAATGACGAAGTTTATTGAGGAGTAGGAGAGCAAAGGACAATATGGAACGCCATACAGAAAAGAAGAACAAGATGGATTGGACTCACCTTAGTCACACAGGGTTTGTGAGGATCATAATTGAAGGTAGAATAGAGGGAAGAGTCCCCAGGGGAACATCCAGGAATAAGTTCATGGACCAATTAAAGAAGAATGTACATAGGACGAGCTTCCATGAGGTAAGGCAGGTAGCATTAGATAGAGAAGGGTGGAGGGCTGCAGTCAGCCAATCTTAAAATTAAACGACCATAAATGATGAAGCGAGAATATGGTAGATGCGCCGGGAAAATCTAAGATCTTTCGTCTCGCAAAGTAGTTACAGGTAGTGGCAGTTATTTTTGTGTCTCTGGAAAGTACTCTATGGATCGGAAGCATGGACAGTTGGAAAAGCTGACCAGAAAAGACTAGAAGCCTTCGAAACCTGGGGTTGGAGGAGGATGCTGAAGATTAAATGGATGGAAAAAGTAAGAAATGATGAAGTGTACAGAAGAATAGAAGAGGAAAGGACTATAAGGAACACCTT
Organism: Ceriagrion tenellum; assembly: GCA_963169105.1. NCBI lineage: Eukaryota > Metazoa > Arthropoda > Insecta > Odonata > Coenagrionidae > Ceriagrion > Ceriagrion tenellum. Next base: position 43,132,635 of record OY720637.1, read on the forward strand.
AGAAATAAGAAGAACAAATGGATTGGACACACCCTGAGACACAATAGGTTCGTGAAGAACAGAATTGAAGGCAAAAGAGAGGGAAAAGATCCCAGAGGAAGACCAAGGAATAAGTTCCTGGACCAAATAAAGAGGAAAGTACATCGGAAGGGTTACCAGGAGCTGAGAGAACTAGCATTAGATAGGGAAGGGCGGAGGACTGCAGTCAACCAATCTTAGGATTGAACGACCAATGAATGAATGAACAAAAAAGAAGTACAAGATGGATTAGACACACCCTGAGACACAATGGGTTTTTGAAGAACATAATTGGAGGCAAAATAGAGGGAAAAGTCCCCAGAGGAAGACACGGGAATAAGTGCATGGACCAAATAAAGAGGAAAGTTCATAGAAAGAGGTACCATGAGGTTAAGGGAATTAGCATTAAATAGGGAAGGGTGGAGGGCTGCAGTCAACCAATCTTAGGATTGAACAACGAATGATGATAGAAAGTTGTCATTTTTTTCATTTCGATTCAATTCATTTAATTCTAGGTGAAATGATATCTCGTTCAAACTATCTTGATTTCCTCTTAATTATATACATTCCATCCTTGGTCGCATCTGTTAATTTGTCTTCTTCCGCTAATCAATCTTCCAATTAATTTCCCTCTCTGTCTTCGTTGGCAAGGTGTCGTGGGCTCAAAATAGGCCCAACAAATGTGCCTCCACCTATCTAATGATGATGGTAGCGTTAACAAACACGTGCGCAGCTGACCGCTACGATGCCACCGCAGCAGCGCGGTGTGTGTGTTCACCGATTATAAGTCACTTCTGTGTCTGCCTACTCACGGTCGCCCGCCGCGCCCAATGTGTATCTCCACACCCACGTACCTGGACACTCAGTCCTGCCGTCGCCGCGTCCGAGTCCGAGTCTCCGGGCTTGCCCACGCCGTCGACGCCCACCGATGCCCGCGCCGAGGACGCCAGCAGCAACAGAAGCAGCAGCACCATCGCCAACACCCGGGGGACGGGACGGAGGACGGCCGCCGACATCCACCGCCGGAGTCGCCTCTCTTCAGCCATTGCATTCACCGGCGGCGCCTCCTTCACCATCCACCCCGGGCGGGGACAACATCACAGGGGAAAGGCACGGCAAGTCAACCGCGGGGAGGTCAGCGGTGGTCTCCTCGCCAAGCGTCGAACGGAGAGTCCCCGGTCTCACCACGGAACACTACACCTACTCCGAGTGCACTCCCCCGACTGCTCTGGGCCACGCGGCCGGAGTCTTTATCCCGGAGCACTCCGTCGGGGATCCGCCCCACTTCCAGCCATTAAGGATGCAGACTGCTCTGGGGGGGACACCACTCTTCGCGCCCCCTCACGACGGAAAATCCCCCGCCGCCGCTGCCCCCTCGCGACGAAAAAGAGTCGGGGTTGTGTTGTGTCGTGTTGTCTCTCGCGTCCGCAACCCCTTCTATATTCTCAGCCCTTCCCTACCACCACCCATTGCCTTCCCCTCCCCTCTCACGACTCAAAAACCCTTCCCCTAACTCGAATGGGGGGGGATAAAAGGGGGAGGGGCCCTTATGCCCCCTTAGCACTTGCCCCACTCCTACTCTGGCTCCTGAAAGCGGTATAACCCCTTCGGCTTCGCGCCTGCCCCGGCCCACGCAGTGCGATGCCGGGAGAGAGAATGGGGGTTTGAGCGTGCGAGTTGTGTGTATATGTGGACGGAAGAGTCTCGGAGGAGAGAGTAAAAAAAAATTTAAAAAAACAAGGTCCCAAACAAAAGGCCTGCGACGCGTATCACGATCTCAGACACCTAAATGGCTTGGGCATGGAGGGCGTAGCGTCCGACAGACGCCTTCTCTCTGCTCTTCCTTTTTTTTAAGGTTCCTTTTATCTGCCTTCTGATTCTCCCATGCCCTCCTTTACTACTCTCCTCCTACACGCCACAATCTCTTTCATGGTTCCTTATTAATATAATCCCTTCTCATTCTCTACTTTTATCTACTGAAAATTTCGGAAAGTTATCGGGTTACGGGACAGTTGGAAGACTTACCGTCCACAGGACGTATTCTCTCTCCTGCTACCCTTCTGTCCGTTTCTGCAGCTTTCCTCCTACCTTCCAATAATTCTTCAGCTCGTCCTTTTCTTCTCCTCCGAAAGGTAAAGCTGTTTATTTTGGCGTTGTTGGGAAACGGGAGAGCTTATTCCTCAGCCAAACCGTGCCTTCTCTTTCTCTCTTATTATTCTATCCTCAAGTCACTCCTCCCTCTTATTCATCTGCGGCCTTTTTTGCTTTCTCTTCCTTCCAAAAGACGAAACTCTTAAAAATGTCCATGCGGCTGTCGAAGAGGTAGACCAATACCGCCCTCCATACGTTTTCGCTATCTGCCTTCTCCTTCTATCCTTCAGCGCCTCTTTTTCCAATTCTCTTCGTACTCTCTTCCTCTGTCCTCTTCTTTTTATTCATTCCCTTCCTGGAAGGGAAAGGACTTCACTTTTTTCGTGCGTGACGGGCCAAAGCAAGCGGTGATATTTCGGGGGGAGGAGGGCCGAGGGATTCCCCGGAGGAAAGCCTTTCTTTCTCGGGGAATTCGAAGGCGTAAAAGTGCCAAGTCTTCGAGAGGAGGGGAATGCAAATCGCGTTAGTCCCGGGGTGACTCTCAGGTTTTTCGGAGATCAAAAGACCACTTTGGGGTGTCACCACTTGACGAATGTTCTCCCTCTCGACTTAAGCGGCTTTGTCTCCCGCATTGCTCGCGCTCATTATACAAATCTTCCCACTCGTCGCGTAACGATGAGACGCCGAGCTAATCGCCGGTAACGTATTCTTCTTCGCCATTGTTCGCCATATTAAGAACATCCATACGTCTGTCACACTTTTTCCGGCGTCACTTAAGATGGTACGTGATAGTCGGTATTACACTTTTGACACTTCCATTCGTCTCCCAGCCGAGATCCACGTTATTATTTCATTGCCGTGAACTCCAAAACCCCGATGGCAGTTCCACAAATGTAAGGGAACTAAATGAACAAGGATTTCAATTCGTAACCACTGCGGCGTCACTCTAGGTCTTTAGTGAAACCCTTGGGCATTTGGATATGGCTGAAGGGCTGGGTCGCGTGGGTATTTCCTCCCGTAAATTTAAAAAAAAACCCGAAACACCGTTCCAGTACACTCCTTGGAAATCTACAGGTTGACTTACAGACACTGCCCATACGATGTATGATATTTTACACATGTGCTCAAATGCACATGGAGGAAGCGTCGTTGTCCACTGGCTGAAAGGAGACACGGTGGAGAACACTTAACTGTCCCTCCTTCAACGCCTCACAATCGGAGCTCTGAGCGCGCGAAATTGGCGCGTAGCTTCAAAGAGGGTTCTTTAACCTTTTAGCGCCACGCAACTAATTTCAGCACAGACATTTCAACCAAGCTCAACCGGAAAAAGAACTTCACTGTCGTATCCCAAAATGAACTAATTCCTCGCTCTTTCATCGGCCTGCGAAAAGGTGACAGTATTTAGATCTCCTTTTCTCAAATGAGCTTACTTGCAATAAATCACAAATTCACACGTAAATGGTGAAATGAAAGTTATCTCAAAACTGTGGTAAAAACTATAATAACTTTTCTCTAATGTTTTTAAATTTTATAGTAATTCTCACGTTACTCCTTATTAATTATCGTCACACGAAACCCTACCCAGACATCAAATCTCGATCCAAAATTTCACATGTTCTAGAACAATAGGATACTCCAGATTTAAACTTTGTGATGATAAACAGCACCACAATACTTTATCCTTCACTGTCCCAAATCCATCTCTAATGATCTGAGTCTTATAGGCTTCGTAACCTCTAGCCTATGCACTGCAAAATTCTACAGTTATTTTGTATCGTTTGATTGGTGAATGTGACTATTTAAACTGCTCTCCCAGCCGCTGCTCTCAAGTGCTTGAGACGCAGATTTTCCTGACAAACTATAAAGTCGTGTATGAATGTGTTCTTGAGCCATGTAACAGGATGATCTGTCAAATTATATCAACGAAGATGAACAGCACTGTGGTAAGGTAATGATGACCTAAATATCGTCCGAGGGCACCTTTAAATAAGCTCAATTACAGCAGCTCTACTCTCTACAAAAATTTGTGTCAAAATATCTCACGATACGTCGACGAATGTCGCATATGTTCCCACGGCCTTCCCGCACCAAGAGTAACACTGTCAACCTTCGATTTCGAGTGCCGTGAAGGTATCCGCCAAAATTCCGTATCCTGATTCGGGCAGAGACGTAGATGCACTGTAGGTGAATTGATGTCCTCTGCCCAGCTGATGTTTAAAGCAAGGATTGGTAAGGTGTACTTCCCGCAATGCGCAGAGGGTTGCACTTCCTATGGGGTCGCACGAGAAGAGTCTCACGGAGGACTGGACGTCACACCTTCCTCCCCCGACAGCTCTCCCGGGAAACCCTCGTCGAGTAGATGGGAGGGCGAAGACTACCTCTCGGCCGTCCTGTGGGCCTTCGGGAGGGGGCGGTTGGGGGAAAGGAGACTTTTTCTTCCCCGTCAAGGACCTCTCACCGCCGCCACCTTTTCCCACACCTCGGTACTGCACCTGCAAAAAAAAGGTCAGGTTGTCTTAAATGACCAACGCTGGAAGGACGCAGCGGGAAGAGATGCCATCCTCCAACACCGTTGTGGAAGCTGGGATAGGGCGTACGCACGAAGAACGTGGCCAATCCTCGGAATAGCAAACTACACACAAGTATTCAGCCAAATGAATGACGGTACGTGACGGCTTTCGGGATAGATTCCGCGTTGTGTCATTTTTATGACGACAGTTTCGCGATCGTTCGAGATCACTTCTTCAGGTCTTAAGTGCAAACGGTGCATTTCGGCCGCAATACATGGCCCGGCGGAGGGTCTTCTAAAAACGAGAGTAAAGGCGGAAAGAAAGGTGAGAGAAAATCGAATATGACCCTCCGTCGGGCTACATATTGTGGTCAAAATGCATCGTGAGCCTTTCAGACCTGAAAAAACGAGCTGGCGAAACTGTCATCATAAAAATGACACAACGCAGAAGCTATCCCGAAAGCCATCATGTATCAAGACCACTCCGCGGAAGCTTTCACTACAAATGAACGGGTCCACGTAGAGTCCGTCTATAATAATCCAGACCGCGTGGAGTCCTGGTCATTAAACTTATCAATAAGAGATATTGAACATTGTTCTGATCCAATCTTTAGTTCATTTTAGCAAACAAAGTCCTTGAAAACGACCGCTACCTATGGGAATCTGGGTAATAAAACAGCAATCGCACTAACTCACAGCTTTTAATGACAATGTAACGCGTTTTAACTCTGTATTGAAACGCGTTATATTGTCACTGAGAGTTGATACGCGTCGTATTGTTATCAAAACCTGTGACTGTTGCTATGTTGTGCCAATGACCGATTGTTGCTCTCATCATGACGAAATTCCACGACATTACGCCTGAATCTGTTAAGCTTATTCGGAACCTGGGTAGATCAAATAAAACTTACGTGCGTAATACTGCGGTCGAAAAATTTTTTATTGTGAAAACGAAAAATCCGCCAAGTTAAGGTAGTTTGAGCTAAACATAATTTCACCAAGAAATAAATGAATTTGGCCTCATCTTGAATAAAAATATCTAATCCTTTCAATGACACCAGACATTTTACCACACTACTTTCCGAGATATTTTCCAAAAATACCAGCCCTTTAACATGGGAAATATTCCGTGTATGCACTCCAGTGAAAGCTTATTTAAAAAATGAGGTATTTTTAACACATAATTATCGTAAAAAATAAAGAGTGTGTAGTTTGCATGTTTTCTCAACTATTTTTAAAAATTAATCATATTGTCACCTCAGTAAATTCTTGAAAGAGCTTTTATCTTACCGCGCGAAAAAAATGAGACAAGTTAAAGACATTTAGATATTTTCATTTAAATGCACCATTAGTAAAGCAATATTTAATTCATGTATCCAACAGCTGGTGAAATTAAAAAATATAATTCGAATTTGGTCTCTATTACGACTATGAAACTATCTCGCTGATACTACTTGAAGCCAAAAAGTATGTATTTTTTTAAACGAGCCACTCTCTCTAATGCTTCACGCAACTATTTTCCCATTATTAATACCCTTTTGAATCCGTTCAATGATATCAGGCTCAACTATGTGGAAGTTGATATTCTCAAATGAAAAAACGACTTCGTTTTCTTCCACTGATTAATTTTTTTCGGTACGACACATTTCGACCCAAGTCCCTTCCAGGTATATATATTTGCTTGAAATTCAAAAAATTTTGTACTTGAAAATGACCTCTATGTGTCGAAACATGTCGTACCGAAAAAATAAATCAGTGGAAGAAAACGAAGTCGTTTTTTCATTTGTGCCCTTGTGAATCCTTCGAAATATCATCTTTATCTAAATCACTTATTCGTTCTAATTTCAAATTCAACGCCAATTCTTCTTCGTCTACCCTCGATTGAACCAAATATTTTGCCTACTACAACTATCCATGGCTGTCATTTACCTGTCAGCAAATCTTTAATCCTTTATCCTTTAAAACCAAATTAATCTTTACGTTACTCCCCTCAACAATTACGTGAAAGCATCAAGTCTACGCTGAGCCTCGTTTCGTAACGAACAAGTTTCCGAAGTACTCTTTGCTGCCTTCCCTGGAAGGGTTTAACATTTACATCTTCGAAATACCGTACAAGCCACCACTAGAGAGTGTAAAGCAGGGTGATACCGCACCAGGCACGCAGCAGTCATCCCAGCTGAAATCAGAACCGCGCACGTCGCCCGGAATGCCAGGCGTCGGCCAAAAGCAGTCAGGATAACAGTGCGCAGTCAGACCAGAAGCTAGGACAGTGCTACGCAAATGAACATGCTACAATGCAGTATACAATTAACAACTACTGGTTAGATTTAATTGCTGGTTGGTACTATTAATGCGACCAAAGTAGAGTACTACAAGGTACTAAGTCATGCAGAATCTTGCCGAATATTTCATGCGGGGTTAGTAGCTAATAATAGTGTACAGACATTTAGCATAAGTGCAAAACTTTACCCAATGAGGGTGAAAGTTCCCATAACAGATCTATCTCAACTATTATGGTCCCTTATTGTACGTGGAAAAATGAAATTTAAAAAATATTATTTCTACAGTCTATTTCCCTGACTTTATGCCTGTAATCATTCATTATAACTCATGTAATCATTTATACCATAATAGTTTTGCTCTAGTGGAGTATTTTGAACGTCCGGCAAATATAGTCTACATCAACCTTTCGTAAATAAATATTTAATCCATGTTTTCCCTGCGATCACATAGAGGCACCCATCCAAAATACTTCTAGATAATAATTATATAAGGGAAATAGATTATAGAACAGAAAGGTAACAAATGTTATTCCAGCAATTGATACTTCTTGCTACTAAAACTATTCAGTAGCAGTACTAAGATTATCGTAACGATTTTTCACAAATCTGGCTGCTCTACAATGTTTTCGATCAATATTTGAAACCAGACTTACTTTGTATGGGTCCCATATATTTTCGGCTTTTTTGTCGATGAGAAAGAGTTGAATCACTCACGTTTTGAGCTGATCAGCTATCTCGTACGAAAATAGTCGAAATCGGGGGATGGCCGTTGGATTTTCTGAATGGATCATATTTCACATGAGGTAAATGAAAATAAATTTATACTTTAAATACATCGTGCAAAAGATTTTTAGGAACATGATTCTGCATGCATATGAAATTTTAAACAGTCATAAATAATTCATTTTCCTCTCGCCTTTATGAAAACTTCTTTCGTGCGCACGTTAATATAATCATGTGAGGATTCAGCCATTGAAAAAAAAGAAAGATTTCGTCAAGAATTTCTTAAGTTTAGCAAGGACTTTTTCGCCTCGCCATTGGCGCAATAACTTTAAAAACATATTGATTGATAGCGTACTAAATAGGTGATAGGCCAACGGATAGCTATGCGTAGAATTTCCATAAAGCCATTCATTATCCAATACTGATTCCCTTCAGCACATAATCCTTGCATCGACCCATAATCCCGCTCTTCACCAACCTCTGCCAAGCTTACCCAATATTCTCTTATCTGCTACCACGCAACCACCTCCGTGTTACCCCATGCTGTTACCACGCAATACTCTTTGAGGTATATGGGGAGGGTGCCTGCTATGGTGGTCAACGTTAAAAGCTGTAATGTGCCGTTAGCTGTACGTCATCTTTGTCAACCCAGATTTTCGTCGTTAAAATTGTCGTCGTTGTATCGATAAAACCGATTTAATTTCAGACGAAATTTTCAATATCTTACGAACGCAAACACACTACGGTAGATCGTAACATGAGAATTATATAAGGGAAATAGATTATAGAACAGAAAGGTAACAAATGTTATTCCATCAATCGATAAGAGACCATAATGGATTCGTTGAGACTTTGAATTAGCTAGTTGACAGATAATGTAGCTGATTAATTTACATGCACCCTAATTCATGTTTCTATTTCTACCAAGTAGCGCTAACGCCATGTTTTGCATGTTCCCTGCATTACTCTTGTGTCGCGTTTTCGTAGTTAAATTATTGATCATTTTATTAGTTTCTATGGGATTTGCGGTATACCGATAGAGGGTTTTTGGTGGAAGAAAGTTTCTTCACTGCAGTTCATGTTGGCGATACGTCACCCCCTATCAAACACCCTTGTGGTGGTTTGTAGGGTAATAGGTAGATGTAGATGTGGAATGATACGCTCTACGGTAAGGTTGTACAAGAAAACATTTGATATTTTTATCTTATATGATGTCGAACTCATCTTGCTCAATACTTACTCGTTTGTCATCGCCTCCGTACAGATCACGCTTCTCATATGTCTGCTTACCTCATCCAGTATGGCGTAAAAACCTTACCCATTTACACTAACTTCCATTTAAAACTACCTTAAGGTAGTTTGAGCGAAATAGTTCCCTAGCCATAGTGGAGAACACTTTCGAATTATACGTTTTCATTTTGGCAGCAGTGGGAAGCACGAATAAAATGTTCCATTATTAATGATGCAATAGTATGCTTTTCTTTGACTGTAAATATAAGTAATTAAATAAAAAATATCCACATAAATCCCTAATTTGACTTATTTTTTCTCGCGGAACGTTAAACATTCCTTCACCGTGGAAAGTATTTTGCAATCCTAAAAACATTTACTGCGGTTACAGTGATTTATTTTCAAAAACAGTAGAGAAAACATACAAACTACACACTATAATTTTTTCACGAGGTCTTGGTGTTAGAAATGCATATTTTCTAACACCTTAAACTCCTATCCCGAGCAGCATGCTCCATGACATCCACATCTATATCTACATAATACCAAACTAGCAGACGCACGGGCGTGTGGCAAGGGGTGTTAGGCCACCAGCTGTGTAATGATGTAAGTTTTTGGGAGGTGAAATGGTGACATGCATTATCTGAGTGTATATCATGGAGCTCAGTTTTTATTGTGGTCGCTTATTGTGCGTGGAAAGAACGATTTTTTTGTACCTGTCCGTTCGGAAATGTATATCTCTTATTTTATCTTTTCTGTCAGGCCTAGATATGTAGTTAGGCGTCATGGTAATATTCTCTATGTCGCTCTTAAACACACCAGTTGTGAATTTCTCAAGCAACCTAAGCCTAGCGTGCAGCCTGCGAGTCTCTAGGGGCTCCCACCTCGATCCCTCTAAAAGTTGTAAGACACTATATATACGCTCGTAGCAGTTTTTCAAGAAGCGTGCTGATTTTCTTTGTATTTTATTAATTTTTTTGGTTAAATCTCTATGACCAGGGTTCCAAATGCTCGCGGCGTATTCGAGGTGTGGCCTTACCAGAGCGAAGTAGCATTTCTCTCTGACTTTTTCATCCGATGATCTTCCTATCATACGCTTAAAAAAACCTTGTTTTTTTTAATGCTGTGCCGCATATGTTTTGAATGTGTGTTCCCAACAATATATCAGAAGTTAAGAGGACGCATCATACCCTTCGGTAAGGAAAAGTTCTGTCGAAAATCCACAAGATGGCGTCACTCGCACCCGATCGAGGCGTTTTAGCATCAGGAGTCTCTTACTCCAGGATAACTCTCGCACAAGGCAACAGTCGTCGGTAAGTTGTAGCCAAGTCTCCGGCGCGTAAGTACAGGCAGCGCTTATATAAGATCTGTGAAGGAAGACTGAACTAATTGCATCACCGTCCGAGCACATCATGGCAGAAAACCATTCAGGTAGCTCGTAGAAATATACCAATTACAGATTCTATCTTACAACCGTGACGGGTGTTACGTAGCATTCCGATAGAGGAGGGATTGATACATCTTCACTAGTTTTAGATATGTCAATAATAATAATAGTTTTTATAAAAATATACCCTACATCTTGCCGTTTTCCCGATGGTTTAATTATGCTCCGGGATGAAGTGTTCATATTTCAGGTACGAGCCTCCCTTGGCAAAGGTCTATTCTTTATACTATAAACATTTCAAGTTGATGACGCAAGACTTTAACAAAAAATCTGGGGTCGGAAATCATCACAAATCCGACCTGTCGAGCGAGTGTGAAGCGTCGCCTTATGGTAATCCAATTGCATGTGGGAGGTTAATACTAAAATTTTCTAATTCTGCCTTACGCAAAATACGAGGAGCACTGTTCTGTTCTGGGACACCATCTTCTCGCGGCAAGCCTTCACAGAGGCGGAGGGGATGGGGTTAAGGGTTGAGGGTTGAAGTGGACAAAGGACGACGTTGGTCTGTCCGACGACCAATTGACAAAAGGCCTGACCGGCCGTGACTGAAGCCCCCTGGTGGGACGAAAGGGGATTTTTACGGCCCTCCAAAACTTCGGCGGAATTGAGAGGCAGTCGGGAAATGAACTCCCTTTGGAGTTAGGCTAAAAAGGAACACTTTTTAAGTCCATGAAGGCGTATGGCGTGAAGTCCGGCGAGTCAGGGAAAGCCAGGGAACTATACTGCGGGAGTAGAATTCCAGAGAGACAGCAGATTTCGCAAGGGAAGAGGAAAACAGTCAAAAAGCGAAGCTAGGTTACTGGCCAACAGGTTAATCTCGAAGGTGATCAGTCGGAACATTGCGTCAACATGAGATTCAAGAATGATACATTAATTAAATAAATTTGCGGACTCGGACTAAGAAGTTTTGTCATCGGATCTTGAAAACGTTCGTTCGTGGTGCCAGGATTGGAGGCTGGAATTAAATCTTAGTAAATGCACATCAGTTCACTCCCTGCGAAAGACGTCACACAAATGCCATACCTATACTGTGGGTAGAGTAACCATTAAATCATCAGATACAGTAAAATATCTTGGAATTACCATAACCTCTTACACTACGTGGCGAAAACACGTACAAAACATATGCGGCACAGCTTAAAGAAACTAGATTTTGCTAAGCGTATAATAGGAAGGTTCTCGGATGACAAAGTCAAAGAGGGATGATACTTCGCTCCGGTTAGCCACACCTCGAATACGCAGAGAGCATTTGGGACCCTGGTAATAAAGATTTAACAAAAAAATTATTAAGATACAAAGAAAAGCTGCTCGCACCGTAAAAAACTGCTACGAGCAAACATAGTATCTCACAACTTTTAAACGGCTTATAGTGGGAGCCCCTAGAGATTCGGTAGCTACACGCTAGTCGTAGGTTGCTTGAGAAATTTAGAACTGGTGTGTTTCAGAGCGACATAGAGAATATTGTCATGGCGCCTCACTGCATCTCCATGTCTGACAGAAGCGATAAAATAATAGAGTTACACTGCCGAACAGATAGGTACAAAAACTCGTTCTTTCCGCACACAATAAACTATTACAATAAAAACTGAGCTCCACTAAATACACTCCTATAATTCATGTCACCATTTTACCTTTCAAAACCTTACATCTTTACACGGCTGGAGTTCTAACATCCCCTGCCACACGCCCACGCGGCGGCTCGCAGGTAAGTATGTAGATGTAGTTCCAATTCTGATATATCTCTTAATTACATTCATCATGAAACGGACGACTGGTGCTCGTACAAACATCTAGTCGAAAAATAAAACATAAGAATGCGTCATGTCAGCCCTCACTAAGGTATATCACGTGACAACGCTGAAGGCTGATATTTGCTTACCAAAAAAAGTTATTGACTCAATCAATACTCAAGGATATCATAAAATTTCTTGGGATGGTTTGAGAAATACCGTTGGATCACTAAGTTCACTTATTGAAATTCTAATCGAACAAAAAATCCACGCGTTTCATTGAGTTCGGTCCGTTTAATGAGGGTAAAGGCTGGGACACAATCAACGTGTACGTGTGACGCGAGACGTAAACGGGACAACGGGAGACGGGGAACCGAAGTCAGCGGTCACAATCGACGTTAACGCGGACCGGAGTAACAATTGACTAGCGCAGGCGCAGCTAAGAGATCAGGTGTAAACAAGTGTGGAAGTAAATAAGTTGTCTTCGCCAAGAGCTATCTTCAACAGTTGGATGTATCTGTCGACAGATGGCTCCCATTCCCGGATCCTCAGGACTATTCTGATTGGTTTTTCGTGCACGGGACACGGGGAGAGATGAAAGTTGACCATCTCTCGTGTACACGTACTCCCCGTACACGTTGATTGTGTCCGCTCGCTATACTTTCCCGTCAGCCATCTTTTCGCGAATTCCCGTTAACGGCTCACGCACGGAGTAGGATATCCTACTCCGTGGGCTCACGTTACACGTACACGTTGATTGTGTCCCAACCTTTAATCACCATGCCTCGGTCATGTAAATGATTTAAGAACTGCATTCGACATTGTAGCCTATTTTAATTATATACATATACAACATATCATGGAATGAGAGTGGTTAAAAACAAGGGATAGTATTCAATCCGTAGTCTGCCGTTTTGGATGTTTTGAGCGAATTGTCATTTGACCTTGAAATCAGTGAATATGGTATCAGTTTAAGGAAAAAATTCAAGCCCTTACAAAGATACAAAAGTATTGGCCGTTTATCGAACTATTTTCGGAGATTTTTGACGAAAAATACCAGCCCTATTACATGAGAAATTGTACGTATTTGCACTCCACAGAGACTTTATTTAAACTAAATGAGGACTTTCTAACACCTAGATATTATAATTATACCCCTAAAAAATTAACAGGAGATAGTTTGTACGTTTTCACAACTATTATTGAAAATTAATCATATTGTCACCGCAGTAATTTTTTTAGGATTGCAAAAAACCCAGTGTGAAGAAGTTTTAAACATACCGCTTGTAAAAATGAGTCAAATTAAAGACTTACGTAGATATTTTCATTTAATTACTTAGAATTTCAGTTACATAAGAGCATATTCTTGTATTATTAATAATACAATATTTAATTCATGCTTCCCACAGCTGCCGAAATATACACGTATAATTCGAAAATGGTCGAATCAAAAGTTAATATCTAGAAAGATGGATAGAAGGAGCTAAATCAAATGATGTTGATTTAATGGTACCAGCCCACCTTTGTTTCTCGTGCAACCAGGGAATTAATGCGACAACAGAAGGAGAAATACGTTTGCTCAACGGAACAACTGCAGTTGGCTGGAAAAAGAAATGATCCAAAACTACATTCGTCGAGTAAGCAGCATGTTTAGTCGAATCCTTTTACTTTACAGTAGCTAAGATTTTTTTCAGCGAACGCAGGACATTTAAAATGAAGTTCGTAAAGTATTGGGGTTCCCCAATTGTTCACGCCGCCGTTAGCAAGATTTTACGAATTTCGGTATATCTAAGAAGGGTCCGATATATCCGTAGATCTATCGATATAGTTGTTCGCAACCGTTTCCACCACGCGGCCGTCATTAATGTGCTTACTGAGCTTGTTACCACTATGGCACACCTAAGAAAATGTGCGAATATGCGGCGCCGGCTATCATTTCGAACACAAATGCTCTGACAAATCATCAGAAACGTTGAGCACCCTATGCTATGCCTATAGAGAATACACTAAAATACGTACACTGATGGCGGTTTTGTTTGCGTTGCGAATACCTGAATCGAAGGATGAATACTATCGTTACTGAACGACCTTGTATCAAAGTAATGCCATATAAGGGGCGACAGGGAATACGACGGGTTAATGAAACTCAGGGATTCTTCAAGTGCTCCATCTTTCTCTATCGTCACTGTGTTGAGACTGTTTTTTAAACTAACAACAGTGAACTTTCACGTTTTCCGGCCCAACTCGAGATAAACATTATTTAAACAAAACTGCAAGGGTAGGGCGTTATTTCTAGTGACATTTTAAGTGCTAAAACCTCTCTCTAAGAAGATGGATTTTATTACTATGTTCGAAAAAAAATCCTCATTACCTTGAAATACGATTACAGGTTAATGGAATTTCCACAGGGCAACTCTGTCTTACGAGTTTTGAGGGACTTTAATTTCAATCGACTTGATGGGAGAGAATTATCAATAATTAGAGGGGAGATATGTTTATAGCTTGCCCGTAAAAAGAGAGGAGTAATATTACGCTTCAAATTGCTGGTAAATATTCCATATGTAATCGCTCCTCTCTGAAAGAATTCTCTTGAAAGAATTTTGCCCGCAGGGAATAAATAATTGACGCCCTTTCCATCCACAGCAGGAGAAAATTGAGAACGTTAGCTTTCGTTCAGATGTAGATTATTTTTTTCTAAGCATAAAAATTTATTGAGTGCGCTGGTCATATCACCATTATGCATTTAAATAATGACATTCTATGAAATTTCTGAGTGGTAAGCGGATATAAACGTAGTGTGAAGGTGAAATGCTTCGCTACGTCCATTAATTATATAATAGCGGTGTTGACTCCATAATTTTTATCAAATTCATTAATCACTCTTTGCAATAAAAATTATCAATCGCAAAAATCCTTCTGTCATTCAAGCGTTTTCAGAGAATATATAACCCTAGTTAAATCCTCGAATACGTATATTTTGTGAATTAGCAAGAAGTTGTCTCATATAAAATAAATTTATTGCGTCGTAAGAGCAGCTTTATCATCTTTCTGCTTTTCATTGCTTAACAATAAAATTGGAATACGGTCTCAAAATTGACTTGGGAAAAACTTCACTTGAATTTAGTTCAGCATTACGCCAAAACAGTAAGAATGACACTGATACAGTGAATTTTCATGTCATCAATAAACTCCATCCTTGTTTGGAGCATTTTCATATACAGAGTGTCCCATAAATGTCACGCCAGTGACACTGGAGCTAGGGCAGCCTAAGAGGAACCGAACCAGCCTAATATGACCTCAGTAAAAGTTGCACGGTTTTCGAGATATTGCCAAATTAAAGCATTTTCAAAAATTTCACTTTTTTTACATTTCTAGTCCCAGAATTCAATCGGATAATTTAACGTTCTCATTAGGGCCGCTCTTTTAATCTTCCAACTGTGACTCATGTGCCGACTTCTACCTGGAACAGAGGCCCGAGAGGTCGTGGGGTCCGAACAAACAAAAGAAACGCGAAAGCCGCTATACCTGTCTAACTTTATCGGCTTTCAAAAAATGGGATGGATAGAGTACTTTGTTTGTTAATTTGTAGCAGTAGCCCCATCAGAGAGCCAAATTGAGAGCTATTCAAGTGAAGTCTGGGACTAGAAATGTAAAAAAAGTGAAATTTTTGAAAAAGCTTTAATTTGGCAATATCTCGAAAACCGTGCAACTTTTACTGAGGTCATATTAGGCTGGTTCGGTTCCTCTTAGCTCCAGTGTCACTGTGGCGTGACATTTATGGGACACCCTGTATTCATTTCAACCAGTAATGACCGGTTGCAGGAACATTTAGTTCTGAAATCAATAGCTATGAGATCCATGAAGATACGCGCGTCATAATAATACTCGGGTTGCAGGAACACATCTACTAGCTACAAAGTTGATTGATATCTTTTAATAGTTGATTGCCTCGGATACTTGATCTGATCTTCCACCCGATGAATCAAATTTACCAAAGATATTCCTATGTTTAATTCGTAATGCACATAATAATTTGTCAGAAAGAGTAAACACACTGGTCTTTCTTCTCAAAACAACCCTATTATCAAGAAATTAAGTCTCCAGTTCATTCCGTTTCCGCCATCTTGGATACTTAAGGGTCTCATCATTCCATTCCAAAAGTTATGAAGCCATTTATGGAACCAATAAATTTACCGAATGATTGTCCAACACTTATTGAATGGTTACCATGGCTTACAGTTACCATATGTCCATGGAATGTCCGCTTGCAAACGACGCTTCCAGATGTAAGCAAGGACTTCCACGGCATTAATAGTCCGAGGTTTGAACTTTTAAGGAAAATAGGCAGGCTTCTATTTTGGCTGAAAGTACTACATCGATTCTGCGATAAAATACATCATATCTGGCGAGATATTGGTCTCATAACTCCAAATGAAGACTAAAAATGTAAAAAATCAAATAAATTGGCAGGAGGAGTAGTCATTGTTGCATATATCAATATTATTTGTACTTGAAAATGCTTTAAATGCTATATAACGCTGAGGTAAGCTCTAAGATGTTCCTGCTGTTTGAAAATAGTAATAAAGGCCACAATTCTCGCACCTGATAACGCTGGAATAATCCACTATTAATGCACATTATGCCAGTTTATTAAGTCCTCGAATGCTTATGGGACACGAACAGATCACTGTGCGAACGTAATTATTGCCCTATTACGGCAAACTCAGAAATTACCGTGATAATTGTTTACTTCTGTCATTCACTTTTTTGGGGAAACATTTGATATTCTCTATCTGCTATACTGCAATCCGCAGTTGATATTATTTTTTTAAATTTAATAAGTCCTCGAATGACTATGGGACTCGAACAAAGCGCTATACGAGCACAATTATCAACAATGTATGGAAAATTTTTATATTACTGTAATTATTGTTTACTTCCGTCACTCACTTTTTTTGGGAAAACCGGAAATTATAAACAAGAATAACGTTGCCCCGCAAGTAGCGATACATTTGGAGATATCGCAAACATTCGCTACTTCCAAAGAAGTCAACTTCCTTGTGAAAAGGCGGCTCCATATTGTTATCGAATCGAAGTATCCGGGAAAGCAGGGCTTCGAAGCCGAGGCCTTTGGGAGTCACACCGGCTTCAACTCCGATCTATTTATAAGCTCCGGCTCCGGTCAAACATTCAGTATTTCAACGCATGAATTGCACCAAATGCTCAGATGAAATAAAAGAACGGAGATTAGGAATAAAAAGTAAGGAAACTGAGCCTTAAAAGAACTTTCCGTAATTTATAAAAACACATTCTATTCGCCTACGCCACAATAATAATATATGTACACCAAGGCAATGAGCGCCAAGCTTCCGTTCCAAACTTCTTGATTTTTCGAGGTTTTTGCCATCTACTATCGCAAAAAAGTGATATTCTGCACTACTTTTCTATATTACTCAGCTTATATGCAAACTAAGTCACCGGTATAATAATAATAGTTTTAAGTTTATGGATTTAAGTTTATAGATTATGGATATGGTTTATGGATATGGATGGACCTTAATTATACAGCTCTTCTTATCTAATGATTTGATAGGTACGGTCCTATAAATATAAATAATTCAAGCTGGACCAGGTGGGCGTTTTCGATTATACGTCAAATGAAACGCTTAGAACTTTTCCACAAACTTAAAATTACATTTTGAAGGATACCAAGTATTGCATTTATCATGAATTTACCATTTATGCTCATTTTATCGGAATGAAAATTGATCCCTTAATTTTTTATATTGGATTTCCATATTTTGGGAATGGAAAGAAAAAGGGACCACAGTTGGAGGGGAGGACAGGTGTTTTCGTGAATAGATACCGGGCTCAGTTAATTTTCAGAGCCCTTTCCACACTCCAGGGTATCGTAAAGGTTTTTCCAGCGAAATGTTGAGGATGATTTTCGTGGTAGAGAATTAAAACGATGAGGCTAGGCTACTTGAAATAGAATATAACAACGATCAGAAAGGTGACAAGAAATTACATGGTAGTGCTTTCCGCATGGGTTTTTTATTCCGACTGATTTCAACTCTTTCTATGAATCTATGCATCATTATCAAGGTAGCGTCGATGAAGATCTTATCATTGTAGTATTGACAGTGACGTATAGACGTTGAAATTGATCTTATAAGGAACCTATGTGGAATAGTCACAATTTATTTCTTTCCGCCGTGCTTACGGTGAAGGATATATGTATAACTAAAATTTTCCATTTCCCCATTCATTCATTGGTCGTTCAATCCTAAGATTGGTGGACTGCAGCCCTCCACACTTCCCTATCTAATGCTAGTTCCCTTACATCCTGGTAACTCCTACTATGTACTTTCGTCTTTATTTGGTCCATGAGCTTATTCATGGGTTTTCCTCCGGGGATATTTTTCCCTCCATTTTACCTTCAGTTATGTTCTTCACAAATTGTGTCTCAGGGTGTGTAATCCCATTTTGTCTCAGGGTGTGTCCAATGCATCTTGTTCTTCTCTTCTATATGGTGTTCCAAATGGTCATTTCCTCTGCTACTCTTCTCTAGGGGTTGACGAGAACTACTGAGAGGTGGGATGTACTCACGCTTTGACCTGAATTGGTCCGAATTGACCCTCCATGGGTCCGGTGATCCCCGCCTCGAGGACGTACTTCGGCAGACCACACGGCGTCAACCCGTAAAGTGAGTCAGAGAGACACCTCATCCCAAATATTTGGGTAACAGGCTCTCTCGGTTCACAGAGATGTGCGGTAGGTTTTTCGCGAAAGCGTAACCGACGGTAACTCGTCTCTGTTGTTTTGGGTAACCAAACTAATACGAGCACTTCGGGGAGGCGGAGGCCCAATTGAGGTCCTTTTGACCTCAATCCGCCTCATTGGCGTCGGCCTCGAAGATGCTGCGGTTCCGCTAACCTTCCCTTCCCATCCCTTCCTTCCACCTCTTCCAAGTCCCTGGGTATAAGCGAGAGCTTGCAAACCGGGGACGGAAGTTGTAATCCTGCGGCGAGAGCCGAAACGCCTGCTACCCTTCTCTACACTTCATCATTTCTCATATTGTCCGTTAATTTTACCTCTGGCACCCTCCTCTGGCACCAGGTTTCGAAGGCTTCTAGCATGTTCTGGTCAGCTTTTCCAATTGTCCACGCTTCCATAGAGTGCCATACTTCGCTCCTGGGATTAGTCTTAGTGTTCCTCTGGGGACTTATCCCTCTTTTGCCTTCTATTATGTTCTTCACGAACCCATTGTGTCTCAGGCTGTGTCCAATCCATCTGGTTCTTCTTTACTGTGTAGGGTTCCATATTGTCCTCTCCTCTTTTACTCTTCCGTTCACTTCATCATTTCTTATTATGTTCGTAGATTGAATCTTCAGTATCCTCCTCCAGCACCAGATTTCAAAGTCTTACAGTCTTTTCTGGTCAGCTTTTCAAATAGTCCATGCCTCCGATCCATAGGTTGCCACGCTCCACACGATTGATATCACATACTGTTCCCTCGTTTGTAGTCCTTTCTTTTGTGAGCCTATCAGTTGTCTTCTCCCATTAACGCATTTTTAGCTTTGGTTTTTCTTCGATTGATTTCCATTGTACTTCTTCCGTCCCACCCCATTATTCCACTCAATATTGTTGGAAGCCTTCTATTGGTCCACGATGGTGACATACAATGGCTTGTTCGCATATACTGTTTTCTCTCCCATTTGTTCTACCATTCCTGGGTCTTCCTCCAGGGATTTTTCTCTTCATTTTTCCTTCAATGCTGTTCTCCACAAACCTATCAAGCCTCAGTGTATCCAATTCATCTGGCTCTTCTTTACTGAATGGTGTTCCACATGGTCCTTTCCTCTTCCACTCTTTTGTAAATTTCATCATTCCTTATTTTATCCGTCCATTTTACCTTCAGCACCCTACACCAGCATCAGGTTTCAAAGACTTGCAGTCTTTTCTGGTTTGCTTTTCCAATGGTCCATGCCTCCGATCCATGAAGGGGATCGGGTTGGTATGGCGTGTAGAGTACTGGCTAACCATACGGGCGGCCAGGGTTCAAATACCTGCAGAGAAGGATGTTTTTCAGAGGAAACTCGATCCCGACTTGAGTGTTCAGTGGAGGGCACTTCAAGTACAGAACTCCGTCTGTCGGATGAGACGTTAAACTATGGTCCCTTGGCGCCTTTCGTTAACGGAAGGGTAATGCGGACGCCGGGTTTCCACCCTTCCTCCCTTACCTGTTCCCAATGGCGCAAATGACTTTAGCTGACAGTCGCCTCCCCAATCCAATCCATGAAATGCCACGCTCCACGCGAATGGTTTCACAGTCCATTTCCACAGTACTATAAAAATTACTACAAAAATATTGCCAATGAGTGAGCCATAATTGATTTTTGTTCTAGGACTCATTATAAAATTAATTGAGAGATATTTCGTGTTTTTGCACCACCAGAAATCACCGAATTCTTTCTTCTATACTGGCTAGAATAATTTCATCTGACTTCAATGATAAATCGGTGCGGAACGGCTAAAGCGAAACGTCATGCCGGCCATGTATTTCCTCATTTCGATCCCTTGCCAACATTTCACCTCTCCTGACAACCATCTGGCATCATTCTGGCACTCTCAGCGTCCGAGATAAGCCGTTACGCAAAAGAGCGCTTCTGATTCGATAAGGAGTGTCTCATTGCCTTCTCTGTCATTTAAAATGAACGTATCTACCTAGACTATGTGCCTATGCCATTCGCCTGCCATTATCGACATGAAAAATCGAGCAAAATCTCCCAGTGACGTTGAGTAATGCGATGACTTGGACAATGACTCCTCTTGCTACACAAGATGCAGCGGCGTGCTCATAGAAGCAGAAATTATCGCACTTAAGTTAGCTGATGATTCATAAAAAGCACGTTCATTTCTTTAGAGACAAGACGTTAGTCACAACCGAAGTCATAATATTTTCTGACTTCAGTGACCGTAATGAGAAACTAGGTATCTGATTCATCGAACTATACGTTTAACTCAATAATTAATCTGCCAAGATCGAAAAACCTCACTATAGACGCTGAAGGAAATAAAATTCATGTATTTATACTGGTCCAAATATTCCTTATCTCAAAGATTTTACTGGTTAAACCAACTGTCATTCAAAATTAATTTCTCATTTGAGTATTCTAACAGCTGATTGTTAAGTTTACGTACTGTACTTAACCTAGCATTCTAATACCTGGCATATCTTTCCATTTTCCCTCCATAGGAAACCCGCCATTTCCCGCCATTAGATCCCTCTTAAATTCCTCATATGCTGTCATTCTTCTTATTTCGTCCAGAATTCCGATCCTCTTCCTGCCTCTACCATGCTTCCCCAGTGTTCTTCTCTCTATTGCCCTCTTCAGCATTCACTCTCCTTTCCATACGTCCTCCATCCATCTCTTTTACCTCCTCCGAAATCCACGGAATACAACTTTCATCAGTAAAGTCGTCTCTTCCTGGAGAGTTTCGAGCAGTTTTCTTTCTACATGACCCTCATATGAGTATTCTACCGGCTGATTGGTAAGTTTTTGGACAATACTTATCCAATCGTCCCAATTTTGGGCACACCCTTTAGTTTTTCCCGCCTGTAGGTGACTCACCATTAGATCCCACTTAATTTCCGTATAAAGCTTCCTTTATCTTATTTTGCCCACAATTACTATGCTCTTCCTTCCTCTTCAAAGCTTCCCCAGTGTTCTCTCCTCCACTACCCTCTTCAACATTCCCTGTCTCAACAAAACTTCCTTCTTCCACCTCTTCTGTCTCCTCTGAACCTCAGCTATCAGCT
Organism: Ceriagrion tenellum; assembly: GCA_963169105.1. NCBI lineage: Eukaryota > Metazoa > Arthropoda > Insecta > Odonata > Coenagrionidae > Ceriagrion > Ceriagrion tenellum. Next base: position 43,154,488 of record OY720637.1, read on the forward strand.
TCTTAACCTCTCCAACCATGTCTAATACCTCCTCATTCGCCTTTCTCGCCACCCAGCTCACCTTCTCTATCTTTCTTCACACCCACTCCTCAAATCTCACAATTATGCGCACATCCGCCCTACGCAAAGACCAATTTTCCGATCCATACAGCGCTACGCTCCATCTTAGAATTTTCACCAGCCTTTTCTTTACGTCTCTACTCGGATCCCCTCATCTATTCCCTCCTCATCGAAAATGCTTATTGAACCATGGCAATTCTACATATTATGTCCCTACCACTAAATATATTCTCCTCCTGATACTATCCAGCGACGTAAACTGCTCGAATTGCTCTATTTTGTGTCCTCTCACCCTTTTTTCCAGCTCCACCTTCTCCACAGAATCTCACCACTTTCCTCTTCTTGTGGCTTATCTTCATCCCATATCTCTCGCACTGCACATCGAACGCAATCATAATTGGCATCAACTCCTTTGCTGACTGATTAAGAAACCAATTCTCGATCATCTGCAAACCTCACTGACTTTATCAGTACCTCTCCTTCCTTCATTTCTACCTCCATCTCCTGCCATTTCTCCCTCACCATTTCTTCCGAATATTCGTTAAAAAGCAACGGCGATAGTGGGCACCCCTGCGGCACTCCTCGTCCAATCATAGCCCATCCCGAATCTCCATCGGCTACCCTAACATGACCCCGATCAGTTGAAATGCCTATCTTATAATGGTGTCTTTTCTGTTCTTCTATACTTCCACGAGACACTTCTGTTGCCTTCTTCAGATTTCTTCAAACAGCTTCATGTACTCTCCTAACTCGTCAAACACGTCTTCATTAGTTAAGCAAGTCAACTTCCAATACAACACCTCCATTATCCTCCACAACCACAACTAAAAAGCCCTCCGTCTGCATTCATCTTTCTTCCATCGATCCAGTTCCCGAACCGCACATGGCTACGATCCAAACTGAGGTTTTAACAATTGTTAATAGAATTGAGTCTTGATATTTTTCCATGAAAAGTGATCCACCTACCTAACATGACCGTTGCGCGTAATTTGGCTACGAATTTTATGATTAATGCATTGTTTTTTTGGATAGCATTTCTATTCGGCATTTATAGACTAACCATTACGCTGCAGTGACAATGTCGCTACTAACACCCATATTTTTGACATATAAACTACACGATTGCTCCATTCAGTATTCGACGGCGCATAGATAACACCTTTAGTTCTTGGTCGCCTAGGATGACGAATTCATGGCATGGTACCTTGATATTTTATGAGAACTATAAGAATAATATGAAAGGTAAGTTTTCGCGTTTAGGAAGAAACCTATTCATAGGTATGTCATTGAATTATTTCGGTATATATCTCAATTGCCATAAGGCTACGTGTTAAAATCGCTTTGCCAAGAAACTAAATCGTCGACATGCAATTTTTTCGCTTTCATATATGTATATATTACAAATGAATTCGCGTATTAAAAGTTTCACGCCAAATTGTTCATTAACCAAATTTTCTCCAACCACCTAAACAAAATCGACGAATCAAGCTACCTTTTACTTCTGTTCGCTATCTGCTTCTTCAGCTTTGAAGGCGTCCAACCTACCTCAATCCCACTTATACGTCAAATCATGTAGATAGTTTTAATTACTTAGGTATTACGCTAGAAGAAAACAGACATAGTAGCAAAGACATACGGAAGAGAATAGCGCTAGCTAAGGAGGCGTTTAGAAATGGAGGGTAGATGATGACCGGAACATTGGGTAAGGATGTGAAGAAAAGGCAGGTGAAGAGCTTGATATGAAGCGTAGCGTTGCATGGGGCAGAAACGTGGACTCTCAAAAAGGAGGACGAGAATAAGTTGTAGGCACTTGAAAAATGGGTGTGTAGAATGATCGAGAAGGTGAGGTGGACGGAGAGGAAGACTAACGAGGAAGTGCTTGAGATGGTGGGCGAGGAAAGGAAACTTTTGAATGAAATTCGAGAAAAGCAGAGTAGGTGGTTGGAGGATGTAATAAGGGAAGAGGGGTTGCTGAAAAACGTGATCGAGGGAAAAATGTTGGGCAAGCGGGGAATAGGAAGAAGGAGAATAAGTTTCATGGACAGGGCGAAGAAGGGTAGATCGTATACTGAGGCGAAAAAGGATATACTAGAGATAGATTGGCCCCTGAAAGTGTAGAAAACCGAGAGAAGATTCCCTGACATTCAGTAAAACCTACCTTAACCGGTAGAATGCTTAAGTCAAATCAATTTCTACTCTATATCTGGTTACCCAACATCCTGGTTACCCAACATCCTCCCTCCCTTTTGCCAAGCTATTCTCATTACCTACTCCAGCAGCCTCCTCTGCTCACTTCCAATCGTGTGATATACTCGTTCGTCTTCCTGTCCCTCCACCGCACCTTCGTCATTCGTATCCACGCCCACGTATCGCAATCCTTCAGTCATCCACATCCTCTAGATGGGTACAGAATTGCTACGTGATTAATGGCTCTCTTTTTTTAAATCGATCATAACTTTCTCGACCATTTATAATAGATTAAACAACAAGATTCTTGTATTGCTGTCACGTATATTTATTATATTTTTTTGAAAAAGAAAACAATTGTATAAGTATAATAAATACTAAAGTTAACTGGGTTTTTATGCTCCGTATAATTTATACTCCGTATATTTTTACGTGTAAAATTGTGTTTTTTTTTTATTTTATTGCAATTTATTTTATTTCAAAATTTGTAATATTGTACTATGATTAATGATTCTCTTTGTAAAAATCGATAAATACTTTCTTGACCATATATAATATATGTAACTAAAAGATTCTAGGTCACTATTATTGATAATATTTGTTTTTAAAGAAAACAATACAAATGCTATCTGGGAACACAATGCAGAAAAGAAGAGCCCAATGGATTGGACATATGTTACGCAATCATTCGTTGACATACGTACAGATTTATCCTAAACGCGAAGCACTAAGTTTCATATTGCTAAAATGATCCCATAAAAATATCAAGGTATCATGTCGAATAAAACAGGCGTATTAGCATACGAATTATGTTTGAATTCCAAATTCCGTGACGTTAACCCAAGTTGTAACAACGCTTCAATTGAGACGAAATTTTTTAAATGTAATTCTTGAATTATTTATGTACAGCATACAAGGGTTGGCCAAAGAGTAATGCCCCGCATTAAAAAAAACTCTGTGATAACAGAAATTGGTGCGATGAAACGGTCATGGAAAGACGCATCTCCATTGGTCACAAAGTCTTATCAGGTCATCGCAAAGCAACCGTATCTTACATCTGAGTGGTCAGACCAATTGTGTAGACTCTGCCGAGGACAGACTACAAATTAGGCTCCCAAATACTAGTCAGGAGCAAACTATGGAATGTAAATCGCTTAGTTATTTCTCTTCTTTTCTAATCTATTTTGAATAGGGTGGGGACCTCTATCCGATCGAAGGGAAAAATATGGATTTAATCTTATACGATTTTGATTTAGACTATTTTGTTCTGGACGTTCAACATATTTCGCCAGAGCAAAATATTATGTTAGATACGAAGTGAGACACAAGATTTAGGAAATAGACTGCAGGACCGATAGATTTTAAACGACATCTTTTCCAGGTACAACAAGGGAACATAATAGTTTTGATAGATCTATTCTTGGATACAGATTAGGTTAATTATGTTTTTTCAGCAGTGCTAAATGTCTTAACGTGATTATTTGCTTCTAACCTCGCATGTTATCTCTAGGATGATATGAGGACACCAGAAGTCAAGGGGTCTAAGCAACAAAACCATTGTTTAGAGAAAACTTAAGTCAAAGTTGAAAATGTTTGGTACAACCATAGAGTAAATATACTCTGTGGTACAACCCACTAAGTAGTTAAGAAACATTACCTTAGATAGCAGCACCAGTCAATAAAATCACTTGGATCCCTTTACCACCTAAAAGATTAATATTTTCACATCCCATTCCTGTAACTAACTTATTTTTTTCAAAAAAGTCACTTAGACCCCTTGACTTCTGGGGTCCACATATACTCTTGCATGATTTAGTAACTTGTAGTGCTATTTATCTATCGCATTAATAATACTAACCAGTAGTCGTAGTGTACTGCATGGTACCATGTTTTTGTGCGTATCACTCTCCTAGTTTCTGGTCTGACCGCGCACTGTTCTCCTGACTGCTTTTGGCCTGCGCCTGGCATTCCGGGGGAACATGCGCGGTTCTGATCAAAACTGGGATGAGTGCCACATGCCTGGTGAGGAATCACCCCGTGCCACACATACTTGTGGGAGCTTGCACGACATTTCGTAGACGTAGATGATTAATGACACTAAGTACTTTTCCACACTACTAGTTTGGACGACGAAGTGGTAATTGGAGCAGCAATAACCTGGCTCCACAATTAGAGCGAAGACTGATACCGACAGAACAGACTGACGCCCCAGTGAATCGCTGGAGGAGGGTAATAGAACTTGAAGGTGATTATGGGGAAAAATAAAGTGAGTAGATAAAACATCATTTTTTCATGCGTGTGAATTTCATTTTTGTGGAATAAATAGTTTTCGAGAAAAAAATGAGGGGATTACTTTTAGGTAAATCCTCATAGATGGAAACCTGTATTAAGCGACCACCGACAGCTCTAAAAGACCACAATGGGTGCGTTGAGACTTTGAATTAGGTTAGCTGACAGGCAGTACAGCTGATTCAATCATATGACCCCTAATGCAATGAAATTTAGTATAAATAATTTAGTATAATAAAATTAATGAAAGGTTTAAAATGTCGTTTTTCCCTAAATCGATAAAAGACCGTAATGGCTGCGTTAAGACTTTGAAGTAGGTTATTTGACAGGTTGTGTTGCTGATTAATTCATTTGTTTCCTAATTCATGTTTTTAAATCTGCTGAGTAGTGCTAACATCATATTTTGCACGTTCCCTTCATGATTCTTGTGTCACGTTTCCATGGCTGCATTATGGATTAATTTAGTAGTTTCTGCAGCATTCGTAGCTTACCCATTATGTGGTGCATGTTGGTGAAAGTAAATTTCTTCACTGTAGTTCATGCTGGTGATAAGTCACCCCCAGCCAAATACCCATGTGGTGGCTTGCAGGGTATTAGTAGATGTAGATGACAGTTCCGCTAAAAACTGGTCGTTTGACAGGGGTTCAGTTTCTACGATTACATATACTAACCAAATGAACTAAAAATTAAAAAAATTTAAATAATAGAAAAACTCTACGAGCGACGGTTTTGTTAAAACCCATACAGATGGCGTTTTTTTCCATAGTTAAGTTGCTCCTGGGAAATTTCAATGCATATTAATTTCATGTACACATACAGTGAAGCCTGAATTAAGCAACCACTGACGGTTCCGCTGCAAAATGGTCGTAGCGAGGGATTTTCGCTTGATAGGAGTGGTTCTCAAGAGGGATTTCACAGTATATGGTTATTTCCAGCGAATAAAGTTATGTACTTGGGTGAGGTGAAGCCCAAGAACTTTTTTTCGGCGGAATTGAAAAGTCATTCAAATTAACACTTAAAAACTCACGATTCTCGCTACAACGACCTATAATGATAATGATACATAAAAGATATCGTATTGTCTACTTTAATTCCAACTCGCACAACAAGTGTTTCAACTGGCTTGCAGTCATCATCAGGTACAACACTCCTTCCACATTTCCAGACATTAATATAGATATATTCCCAGCTGAAGGTGGTGGTGGCGGGGGGAGTTGGGAGGAAGGATAGTAGGGGAACAAGGTTAAAATAATGATTAGGAAGGGATCCTTTGTTCGTCCAAACAGAGTGCGTCATGATACCGGACCTACGTCGCACTAAGAAAGGGTAAAAGAAAAGGAAGGTAGGAGAAAATGGGGAAGGCAGGAGGTAAGGTTATCATTGTATACAAAATAGGGGAGTGACAAACAAACTATTTTTTCCTAACAATGCATTTAACAAATGATGTGGTACGAAGTCACTCGCACGGGTGCATATACACAGGGTTGAAATTCGCTATGAAAAAATCATTTGACTTGACCGGGATTCGAACCCGGATCTCCCTACGTCTCCTGAACATCTAGTTGGCATAAACCCCCCTCGAAATTCGCCTTGAAGGAAAATGGCTTGGTGGTGTAACTGGCTAACTTATTTTTACTTAACTATTTGACCTTTTTTTCTTTTTCGCTTAACTATTTCCCACTGTTCCTAAGCATCGAAACGGTGACCATTATTTAGGAAACGAAGAATTGCAAAGGATCCTTTCCTAATCATGATTTTCCTATCCTACCTTCCGACACCCCAAATCACCTTTAGCTGGGATTATATCTATTTCATATGTCTGAAAATGTGGAAGAAGTATTGTACTTGATGACGACAGATAGTTAAAATACGCGTGCACAAGTTTGAATTAAAGAAGACAGTACGATGTCCTTTGCGTACCATTTACAATGCTGCTCGACAATATCTCGCCTAGAAAAGTTGAATCTATAATTAAAGCTTTGAAAAGAAAAAGAAGATTTCGCAAACTTGTTGAACACATTCAGTGACTCAACAGCCACTTGAAAACAGCATTAGAAGGAGAGGTAACTGTCGACAATAATCGAGGCTTGATCTAAAGATGCACTTCTTAGTGTTAAGTGGTTCTGTGTTAATTATATCCAGTCAATTTGAAGGCATCGCAGATATTTCTAGCTTTTGACAAAGATAAAAATATGAGCCTGATTTGAGCAAAGATGAGTTGACCATAATAGACTAGAAGCCTTTGAAACCTGGTGCTGGAGGAGGATGCTGAAGTTGAAATGGACGGAAAAAATAAGAAATGATGAAGTGTATGGAAGAGCAGAAGAGGAAAGAACCATATGGAACACCATACAGAAAAGAAGAACCAGATGGATTGGGCACACATTGTGACAGTGGGTTTGTGAATAACATAACTGAAGGTAAAATAGAGGGAAAAGTCCCCAGAGGAAGACCCAGAAATTAGTCCATGGCTCAAATAAAGAGGAGAGTACATAGGAAAAGATACCAGTAGGTAAGGGAACTATAGTGCTCGCAGAGTTTCTGTGCACTGGAGAGTTCCTCTTAGCCTAGCTGCCCATGGTAGATGATCAGCGATTGGCTGCCGGCGTCCAATCCCGTAAACCGGTTCTTAGCTCAGTGCGCGCCGCGTACGAATACTCAAAGTGGTGACCCAAAAAAATCGGCGAAAACGAACACTATGCCTCGCCGACGCGAGGGCTTTGAGAATAGAAATACTCTGGACGAGAAACTACTATAGATATCGAGTCAAAACTTGCAGAGATTGCAATTGTCATCGCAGTGAGGTTAGAAAGTAATCCACATCGTCACCGTGGTTACACGATAAATAAACAAAATTTAAATCCTCTTCACCAACATTTTGAAAAATACAAATACGAAAATTGCGATTAATTATCACAACAATCAATATTTTTATCCTACTCCGTGGCTTTCGCCGATTCTTTTGGGTCGCCAGTTAGAGTATTCGTACGCGGCGCGCACTGAGCTAAGAACCGGTTTACGGGATTGGACGCTGGCAGCCAATCGCTGCCCATCTACCATGGGCAGCTAGGCTTGGAGAAATTCTCCAGTGCACAGAAACTCTGCGAGAACTATAGTATCCGCTAGGGAAGGGAGGAGGGTTGCATTCAACCAATCTTAGGAATGAACGACCAATGATGATGATGATGAGCTTGATGTGCGGAATGGTAAAGAGGGAGTTGAGCAGGCAGAGGTGTCAAAGGTCACCCAAACATCCCTCTTGGCGTGGCCCACATTCTCTCGGTCCCATGACACGCTTGTGCTACTTCCTCCCTGATGGCACCATTAAGGTGGTTTGAGCATGAATCGTGAGTCGTTGAGTGCAGATTATAATAACTTTTCAAGTCGAAAGAAAATTCTTGGACCAAACTCGGCTTAGGCACAGCTATTAACACGTTGGCAATAACCTCACGAGTACGCGCAGGTACAGATGTCGCGTAAATACACCTTCAGACCATGCTACGTTTTCAAGCGTAGTTTGTCACCAAATCGACGGGAAGAAGGACGGGTTCGAAACTTTCCTAAATTTTTTGATGAGTCAGAGCGGCGGATTTCCTTCTCCGTCCTCCACTGTGCACCACCTCCTCCTCCGTCCAGTTTAATGCTCCAGTAATCAAATGTGGCCATGCGGACGGAGCATCTGGTCCCAAACGCTATCTCCAGACATGGGTGTAGCCAGGATTTATGTTTTTGGGGACAGGACACCCACCAGCGATCATCCAGCCCGGCTCCGTCGAGCGGATTTGGAAATAAATACCCCAACAATAGTTATTTTAAATTACTCCTCACATCTACATCGACTTATTATCCTATCAGTCACCACAAGGGTTTTGGCAGTGGGTTACTTATCACCAACACGAACTACAGTAACGAAGTTTACGGAAATCGTACGGTATCCTGATTAGACAACGAACTCGTTAAAACTTGATTAATCGTACAACCTTTGAGGTAAATAAGAATCTACACAAATGGCCCAAAAATAATTTTTTAACTCTTACCAATATTAAAAGAATAAGAATGATGGTTTTAAATCCATTAAATTCATTATAAGCGAGGAAATGACATAAGATTGAATACGTTCGAGTGCATTTGACACTTCGTTCAAAGAAAACAGCTTACACTGTGAGGATGATGGGAAGGAGGAATTTTTCTTCGCTTTCATACATCACGAGTGGCCAAATGAGCTACAAAGAAGGAGGTCTACAGGAATATATTCACTTGAACAACATGATATGGCATCCTACGGTGTCCTGGTTGAACAACGAACTTGTTATAAACTTGACTAATCGTACAACCTTTTAGCTAAATAAGATCTCTACACAAATGGCCCCTAAATAAATTTGTAAGGTTTACCAATTTAAAAAAATGATGGTTTCCAATCGATTACATTTATTATAATCGAGGGCATAACATAAGATTGTACACGTGCGAGTGCATTTGACATTTTGTTCAAAGAAAAACAGCCAACACATCACGGACAGAGAAAAATTTTAGAATACACAGCTATTTAAGCCCTTTACTGGACGATTATCTATGGAAGCATTCACATACTCTCGGAATTAACACGGACCATTAATCCGATCTAAATAGCCGTTTACATAAGCGTCGGTCCAAATAAAAAAGTTTTACTCACCGAGTGACGTGCAGAAAAACTCCTCAAGCCGAGTGTTTCGTTTTCGCCGTAACCGTTCGTTGTGTCTGCGCGACTGCCTGAGAAGGTAATGGCAAGGCAGGGGGGAAACCACTTGGCATCAGAAGGCGAACCACTTTTCGAGGACTTGACAAATGAAGTGAGAAATTCGCAGCTCCATTAGCGCCTTGGCAGGTCATTTTTCAAAGGGATTTCACCCATTACGTTCTCCGCTTTCTTCTTCACAAAACGCTTTAACTGTTCCGAGGGGTGCCGTAACTCACGAACGTACCTCAGTCCCTTCCGGCCGGTGCGTATCACACAAACACTGGACTTCCCCAATAAAATATGAATCCTAAGTAATCATTCCCATGGGAAAAAAATAATACATGCAATTTAGCCGCTTCCGCTAAATCCACTTAACCTTTTAATTGCTAGAGAGATGACCGGATGAACGATGATGAATTCACACTGGCCGAGAGCGAAAATTCATGAGGTAAGGACCTCTATTGACCTCACGTGCAAATTGGTTTTTCAAGATACGGGGGTCATAGTAGGTCATGGAAACACATTTTATTATTAATTTGAATATTCCAGAGCGTAGATATAACCTAGGAACGTGAACAGTCACAGGAAAAAATGGCTTAAACTTTTCTCACGCCTGGTAGAACTAATAATTTCTCACAACAATCAAGCGACCATATTTCTCAACGACCATTTTTCAGCGGAACCGTCGGAGATCATTATATTTAGATGTATCGATTTCGACATACTGTATGAGTACATAAAATTTATATGCATTGAAATTTCCCAGAAGTAACTAAATTATGAGGAAACAAGTGTCATCTGTATAGGTTTAAACAATACCGTCGCCCTGCTAAAAAATTCCTTAGAAGATGTTCTGTAGAACGTAAGGAATTTTACAGAAATGGTCTCTTTTTCTTCAGAACTGATTCCTTTTCTAAGGATCTGTACAAAACATGAGAGACTGACTCTACAGGACGTATGCTTTGTAGAGTTATTTTCTGCAGAGCAAAATAAATCCTTACAAGCTGTTCTGTAGAACTTAAGCAACTCTGTGGAACTATGTGAGGTTTCCTTGAGCTTGTAAGAAGTTCTACAGAGCGTCAAAGGACTTCTGTAGAACGTCGAAGGGAATTCTGCAGAACATCTTAAGGAATTCCGCAGAACGTCGTAGGGAATTCCGTAAAATTTTCAATACTTTAAGAAATTTAACTACAGAACTTTAAGAAATTCTGTAGAAGTATTTATTGGACACTATACAGAATTTTTTGGCAGAGCGCTTCAAGAGTTTTTCATTTTTTTTTAATTAGTTCCCCGTTCATTTGCGTAATATGTATCCCTAGAAACTGAACCCCTGTTGAATGACCACCCCTCTTAACAACCATTTTTCAGCGGAACCGATGGTGGTCGCTAAATACAGGTTTAACTGTATTACAATTTTGTGATTACTGCTGATCATAGGTGCAATTCTACGCCGCTTTCCAAATTCTTTATCCCTTTTCTCTCGACCGGATTCAACTTAAGGCAGAAATCATTTCCGACATTACTTATAAACCTACGACCTAAATCGTTTTAAAGGCTTCACGCGTTGTATGCATACTCACCTCTGATATATCTTTTCCATTCCGTTCGTACAGTAGTTTCTTCCAAATAATTTCCGATAGCAATAATGCTTCTCATATACTCTTTATCCAGGTTTCATGTGAAAGCCCTTGCGGGGCATAGCGGTAGCTCATTTTTGAAGGGTTGCAAGATCGCTGGGTACCAAAAGAATGAACTTTCTCCTTGCTGCTGTCGTAGCCGGAGACGCAACCAGGAGTGATACAACGATGCCCTGGCATGCCTAGTTGGCATGCAAATCTATTCCTAAAATAATAAACACTCAAAAGAGCTTGCTTCGAAATTCTCCTCAATCTCTCCCAATCGTCACGTACTTTCACCGCAGTTATTCACAGCTTCCTGGGCCGAGTAATTGTGTTGCCATCTCTACGTAGAGTTTCTTCGCGGTGACACCACAGACCGGTAGTGTCCAGTCCTGCAATATCTAAGTCCGTGCTCTCGACTATATATAAGAAGACTATACGACTACATAATATATAAGAAGGGAATACGAGGTACAAACATGATAAATAAAGAGTGGACTGATGAATTACCATTAACGCAATAGCGCTCTTAGTTAACAAGAGGGAGCTAATTACAGGAACCCTTGGTAAATACCTTAAGAAAATGTTGGTGTGGAGCGTGGCGCAACAGGTTGGCGAAATTTGGACCCTGGAGGAAGAGGATGGGGAGAGATGGGTGGGTGTTTGAAATGTGGGCTTGGAGGTGGATGGAGAAAATATGAATGGACGGAAAGAAATCTCAACAATGAAACTGGACCATTCCTGGGGTAACATTCGTACAACTCTTTCATTCTTATTCTGAGGTGAATCTGTCCTCAGACAGATTTCAATTGAGCGGCTCCCTCCATGTTCGTCTCTCCTGTGCTGCCTCCCTCTGCTCTTCGTAACTCCTTCCATTCATAATAGCTGTCAATATATGATTTCTTCTTCTTCATCTCCCCCTTTCCCATCGTACTTACTTACTTACTCCTCGGCGCTACAGCCCTTGTAGGGCCTCTCCGACGATGTTAGCCCAGACATCACGATTCCCGGCATGCGTTCTCCATCTTTTAATTCCCATCTTTCTCAGATCAACCTCTACACCATCCAACCATCTTTTCCGGGGTCTCCCTCTCAATCTTCTACCACCAGGGTGACCGCGACATATCTTTTTCACCATCCTATCCTCAGGCATTCTCTCGACATGCCCTAACCACCTTAATCTATTGCTCTTAATTTCTGTCACTATGTTAGGATGTTTGTGGAGTTCCTCGAGTTCTCTGTTTCTCCGCATTTTCCACTGTCCACCTTCCTTTGTAGCACCATAAATATTTCCCATCGTCTTTCCTTTGAATATTCTTTTCAGTACGCATTCTTTCCTCAGGACTTGTCCCATCCAGTTTGCCTTCCTCTTTCGTACTGATCTTAAAATTTTCCTTTTCTCATTCATCCTTGCTAGCACTTCCTCATTTCTCACTTCATCAGTCCATTTTACTATTTCCATTCTTCTCCATAGCCACACATCAAAACCCTCTGGATATTTCTCCTCTTTCCTCCTAGCCGTTCATGTTTCTGCTCTCACTATAAAACAATTAGCAAATCTTTTCCTTAAGCCTATGTTTATTGCTTTGGCTGAAAGTAGTCGGTTGACTTTACTGAAGGCTGCTTTTGCTGTGATCTTCTACTTCTTTTTTCCTCCGAACAGCTTCCATTTCAAGTTATACCAATTCTGAGGTATCAAAAGGATTGTATTTCTTCCAGCCTTTTTCCATCAATGGTGACAGAATTCCGTCCTCATTTCTTGCCTTCATGACTTTATTTATCCCTATGTTACTCTTCATTCCAAAATGTTTTCTTACCCTCTCGATGATATCCACCATTTTCTGTGACTGTTTATTACTCTGCTATTAATCATTATCATTATTGGTAGACTGCTGTTTAGCAGGTTCTCAGTAGCCTCTCCTCCGGATAACTGTCTTGTGCCTTCCTCTCCTCTCATCCTTCTCTCGTCCCCACGTAACCTGTCTCCTCTTCTAAATCATTCGTCATTTTCTTTCTTCTTCTTTCGCGTTTACCCTTCCCTTTCATTAATTTTCCCTTCCATTCCTTTTAACACCTCCTTCATCAAACAATCTCTGCTTAATACATGTCCCAGCTAGTTTTGCTTCATTGGTTTAATTTTCTTCATCAGTCCTCTATCTTCTCCCACTCTGGTCAATACCTCTTCATTTCTCACTCTATCTGCCCAACTAATATTCAACATTCTTCTCCATATCCACATCTCCTCTCTCTCTCTCTGATCTGCCATTACTTCCTGATAATCTGCATATTTTGTAATCTTCATTCATTCTCCTCCCTCTTTCATTTTGAAATGAGAAATAATTTGGATATCCACATCACAGTTTTATTTTATATATATATATATATATATATATATATATATATATATATATATATATATATATATATATATATATATATATATATATATATATATATATATATATATATATATATGAACCGGGCGTATTCCGTAAACGCACTTGAGTATAGAAAAAATATAACTGCTCGTAAGTAAAAATGATGATATTTACATGACTGAAAACGTTATTATAAACGATTGGATACGAACACATTTGGTTAGTGTGCTAATATTTATAAAGTGAAAACTTTAACACATGCCAGTTTCTGCATCTGTACAGTTGAAAATCCGATCGAAGGGAAAAATATAGATTCAATCTTTTACGAAAGTTTGATGTAAACTATTTTTTGCCAGACGTTCAACATATTTCGCCGAAGCCGAACTATTATGACAGAAATGATGACAGGCATAATGTTAAGGAAATAGGTTGCAGAACCGTTAGATATAAAATGTGATTTTATCCACGTACAGCAAGGTACCATGATAGTTGCGATCAATCAGTTCTAGGATACTTTGACCTTGACTAGGTAAAATATGTTTTTGCACTTTCTCTAAATATCCTAACATAATTATAAGCTACGAACCTCACATGGAACTTCCGCCATGATATTGCTCGTGCATGATTTAGTATCTTGTAGAACTATTCGTCTGTCGCAGTAATTATAACCGTTAGTCGTATCTTAAGTAGTGTACTGCATGGTAGTATGTTCGTCCACGTAGCACTCTCCTATTTTCTGGTCTGACCGCACACTGTCATGCTGACTGCTTTTGGCCCGCATTGTGCTCGAGCTTTTCTGATAGAAAAAGGAGCATTTATTAATGTTCGGGATAAAAACTATAATTACCTATTGCATATTGCTACTGATTATGGTTGTAAAGATATAGTACAACTCTTTCTTGCAAATAAAATTTCTTTTCCCTTTTCATTAAGTCCAAGAGATTTTAGCTCTTTGCGTCGGCATTCCGGAAGAACGTGCAGGGTTTTGATTTCAGCTGGGAGGAGGGCTTCACGCCTGGTGTGGTATCACTCCGTGCCACTCTAGTGGTGACTTGCACGCTATTTTGTATACGTAGGTGAATATAGTGGTAACTCCAAGGCAGGATTTGTTCTTGGATACCTATATTCCGCTGGAATATAGTAATATATGTTTAGGAATTCACTTTTATATGATTGTTATTGTTCTTGGGGGAGAGGAGATATTACGAGTCATCGTTACGAGATACTCGTATAATCATTTATTAACATATCACCTTAGCGCTGTTATGCGTGAACGATACCAAGGTCGTAGCTAATGAAATTTACGTGAATTGCCGAGTGCTTCGCAGTCATTTTAGAGCATAGAAGCTCATGGCATGGCTAGGAAAGAAAAGTTGCGCGGAGAATGGGTAAATTTGGAGGATGTTGCAAACAGCAAAGTGGGACCGGATATGTGGGGCCGTTTTAAAAAGGAGAATGACGGGAAAGGAGAGGATTGATCGGCCTTTTAGACGGTATGAATACAAGGAGGAATTATGCTAAACTAAGGAGAGAGGTGGGTTGAGAAATTGCATAATTCAAGCAAGGGCAAAATGATAGTATAATTTATACACCAATGACCAACTCTAACCGTTGGGTAACAAAATGATAATTTATATATTTCATTCTGATTTTATAGCTTAGCATAACAGCTAGCCGTGATGTCTGGGCATCCCATCTAAAATTTTCTTCTTTTTCCGCTGGACAAATATTCTCCCATAAACTTCGGCTTCAACACCTCATGTCCTCTTTCACTATTTGTCATCACTAGCTAGCATGCCTATTAGGTATAACAAGTGATAGAAACGTTACGAAGGGGAGAAATTGTGGAGTGGTTTTGATTTCACATCTACATATTACCCTGCAAGCCACCACAAGGGTGTATGGCAGTGGGTGAGTTATCACCAACATGCACTTATTGTACATGTAACTTTCTCCAACATGCTCTATATACTACATGTATAACTAAACCATTTGTATGCTACCTATGCTATGGAAACTATTACTATATTTTCCTTTACGTTCATAGATAACTTAAGATTATTTTCGTTCTAGCGTATGAAAATGTAATGGGAATGCTCAAAAATAGAGAACATCTGCACTCCATCACGGATTACCGTAATTGTACACTGGAATAGATAAACCGCAAGAAAACAAAAGTAATGAAATAGTCTAGAACAGTTAAAGCGAGGTCAGTAATGTTGGAGAGCACAAAATCGAGCAAGTAGATCATTTTAATTACCTAGGTAGTACGCTACAAGAAAACGGGCATTGTAGCAAAGACATACGGAAGAGAATAGCGCTAGCTAAGGAGGTGTTAGGTAAAAGAAGGGAGCTGATGACGGGAACATTGGGTAAGGATGTGAAGAAGAGGCTGGTGAAGAGCTTGATATGGGGCGGAGCGTTGCATGGTGCAGAAACGTGGACTCTCAGAAAGGAGGACGAGAATAGTCTGCAGGCATTTGAGATGTGGGTGTGGAGAAGGATGGAGAAGGTGAGATGCACGGATAGGAAGACTAACGTGGAAGTGCTTGAGATGGTGGGCGAGGAGAGAAAAACTTCTGAATGAAATCCGGGATAGGCAGAGTAGATGGCTGAAGGATGTAATAAAGGGCGACGAGTTGCAGAAGACTGTAATAGATGGATGGATGTTTATCACGCGGGGAAGAGGAAGAAAGAGAATAGGTTTCATGGACGGGATGAATAAGGAAGTACGACGATAAAGTTAGAGAAATCAGCTACTTCTCCCTTGTTAGGCTCCACTTAGAATACGCTTCCAGTGCTTGGGATCGTATTCCGAGGCGGAAAAGGGAATACTAGAAGGAGATAGGCCCTTAAAATTGTAGGAAACCGGGAGGAGATTCTCTGACATTCAACAAAACCTAGTTTAACCGGTAGAATACTTTTTTTTAAATACTCTGGACTGTTTAAAACTGAATTTTATATAAACGTGGACTCTCAGAAAGGAGGACGAGAATAGGCTGCAGGTATTTGAGATGTGGGTGTGGAAAAGAATGGAGAAGGTTAGGTGGACGGAGAGGAAGACTAACAAGGAAGTGCTTGAGATGGTGGGTGAGGAGAGGAACCTTCTGAACGAAATCCGGGATAGGCAGGGTACATGGCTGAAGGATGTAATAAAGGGCGACGGGTTGCAGAAGACTGTAATAGATGGATGGATGTTTAGCAATCGGGGAAGAGGAAGAAAGAGAATAGGTTTCATGGACGGGATGGAGAAGGAAGTACGACGATTAAGTTAGAGGAATCAGCAACTTCTCCCTTGTTAGGCTCCACTTAGAATACGCTTCCAGTGCTTGGGATCGTATTCCGAGGCGCAAAAGGGAATACTAGAAGGAGATAGGCCCTTAAAATTGTAGGAAACCGGGAGGAGATTGTCTGGCATTCAACAAAACCTAGTTAAACCGGTAGAATACTTTTTAAAAAATACTCTGGAATGTTTAAAACTGAATTTTATACGTTAATACTGATCCGCAACGTCACTTTAAAGCGTTTTACTTACGCATGCGCAGGAGTTTTAAGGTTGAAAGCGGGTACGCACGGCTTGGAAGCTTTTTATAGCCCGTATAATAATTTTATTAACTCTCAGGAATTTCAGAGTTGAGCTCTAATGGAAGCCTAAAGAAAATAAACACGAGTTGAGTAAAATGTCTTTTGCCTTGAGCGACCACTGAATGCTCATTAAAAAAAGTCTCACAACAGGTTTGGCGATCTCGCATTAGGATTCAGTCAGCCTCTTTTGGGACGGCAATGTTTTAAAGGGGCCATTGATTAAGGCATCCTCTGCAAACTTCGACAAACTCTTTTTTTTTCCTTCGGATCGAGAAACTCACGTGATTTTGCCTGCGAAACGATGCGTAAATGAAAGCGACGCGATTCTTTATTGGGACAACGTGAAGAGACTGCCAGCAGAGCGTTCTCAAAGCGAATGAATTATTAATGTGTCCACTGCGCCGGAAGCCGTGCCGTATTTCTTTCGCGAAGAAAATCCGCTCGGTGAAAAAAACTGAGTTTTCCTTTCATTGGAGCGTTGAAAATAGGGATTTGAATCGGAATGAACCTAAGCATCCAGTTACACTTTATGATGCAATTACGGGGGTATGATTTAATTTGCTGGGAATGTTTTCGTTTCGGAGGGAAATGATTTCAGTGGAGTGGAATTTATTGCGTAGATGCGCTAATAATAATAAAGCATTACTCGGAGAAAAATATTTTGCTGTAACTACGGTGGATCTGTTATTAAACTGTACCGTATTTGGACAGTACATCTACATTAACATAATACCCTGGGAGCAGCCGCAGCCGCAGTGGCAGGGGGTTGTTAAGTCACCAGCCGTGTAAATATGTAAGTTTTTGGGAGCTGAAATGGTGACATATATTATACGAGTGTATGTTTTCGAGCTCAATTTTTAATGTGATCGCTTATTGTGCGCGGAAAGAACGAGTTTTTGTACCTATCTGTACGGCAGAGTATCTCTCTTATATTATCGCATCCGTCAGACCTAGAGATGTAGTGAGGGGTCATGATAATATTCTCAGTGCCGCTCTTAAAAATATCAGTTCTGAATTCCTAGCGTGTAGCCTTCGATTCTCTAGGGGCTCCCACTTTAATCCCTCTAAAAGTTGTGAGACACTATATGTACGCTCGTAGCAATTTTTGACGAAGCGCGGTCCAATCCCTTGTATTTTATTAATTTTTTTGTTAAAGGTGTGCTCAAGACTGTACTTAAGGTAGTTTGAGTAAGATAGTGCCCTAGTAATAATGGAGACCCTATTCGAATTTTACGTATTAATTTTAGCAGCTGTAGGAAGCATGCATTAAATACTGCATTATTAATAGAGCAATAATATGCGAGTATACAACTGAAACTCGAGGTAATGAAATAAAATATCCACATAAGTCCTTGATTTGACTCATTTTAATCAAGCGGTAATTTAAACTCCGTCACAACGTAAGGCTATTGCGATTCTGAACAGAATTACTGAGGTGTCAATATGATTTATTTAAAAAATAGTCGATAAAATACATAAACTGCACCATGTTGATTTTTTTCAAGAGATCTAGGTGTAAAAAATGCCTCATTTTTAAATGAGGTCTCTCTGGATAGCGTACCCTACCATATCCCCAGTAAAAGAACTGGTATTATTTGTCAGAAATCGCGGAAAGAAGTTCGGTATAGGGTTGATATTTTGGCATCTTTGGAAGGGTGAAAAATGTTTCGTCAAAATGAGACTAAATGCATTGATTTCTAGGTGAAATGGTAATTCTGTCAAACTACCTGAAATGGAAACAAAGAGTACAGTTCGCCACATTACATACCATTGTTTCAGTACAGTTATCGCAACACTACACATCCAACACTGTAATACAGCACAGTTTCAGTACAGTTTTAACTATAGGACGGTTCCTGCATCACATTATCAGTACAGCCACCTTCGCAGTTAAATATAGTAGTTACGACTAGGGTATCGAAAGAAGGTTAATTTAAAATATAATTACCATTATTGCTACGGAATTCTCTATACACTACATTATCGTCTGCAAAGTCTGTTATGTAAGGGACCAGAATCACAAAAATAAAATTCCTCCTGCTATCTAGTGTTTTTTCAATTGTTTTCTTCATAAACATGTACACCTTATCGATCATACTTCCGTTAACGTTATGGGTGCAATGTGCCTCGTAGAACATAGATATAACTAAACCCTATGTATTCCTTGGGGCTTCAGGAGAAACTTGTGCTTCAAAAAAGGCTCTGTGGCTGGAAAATTTTGGAAACCGCTAGGCTCGACGTTCAACTGATTTCGGGGAACCCCCTGCGGTACATTTTAATTCTGCTTTATGAGACAATATTTTCGTTCTTGCCGACTCAGAAAGACATAAACCACATTTCTGAGTCGTTAGACACGGAGGCTACACGCTAAGCTTTGTTTGCTTGAGAAATTCTGGCAGGTACGTTTTAAGTCGCCACAGAGAACATAATTTTGACACCACACTACATCTCTAGGTTCGACAGAAGCGATAAAATAATACAGGTTCATTGTCGAACAGATTGGTACAACGATTCGTTCTTTTCAAGCTCAATACCCGACTACAATAAGAACTAAGCTCTACTTAATACACCTCCATAATACACTTCACCATTTCACCACCCAAAACCTTGTCCTGTACACGGCTGGTGTCCAAACACCAATTGCCAAACCCATTTAGTGGCTCGCTGGGTAGTATGTAGACGTAGATTATGCTGAAATTCCATCACATCACACCTTATACTACTCTTTTATAAAATGTGGGTACTTTGACAGGGAAGGATTTTATGTGGGTACAATGAAGAACAGAAAAGGCGATTTTACGCTGGATAATTAGTGTTAATGCGTCATAAGCTTAGATGTAGTACGTCATCTTCACTCGCATAAATATTTTTTATCTAGAAGAAGGTTGCCTTTTCTGTTCCTCATTAAAACCCAACTGTTTTAAAGGGAGCATTTAATTTAAGTTGTTCCGAAATAACTATCTAACGAATTATGTGGTAACACTTGAGGCGGATTTACGTAGGAAAGTTACTTCCATGACAGTAGCTTTGCAAGTATTCAAGTCGCTTACAACAGTCACTTCGATGAGTAGACGTGATCTTCCCTGGCGGTAGGGGTTGATAAGTGGCAGTCATTGACCGAGATCCACCCGCGAAAGGAAAGAAGATAGGCTTCGATTTTTCCTGCAAGTGGCATATTGATTCTGCGATAAAATCGCTTCGCATCTGTTGCAATCTTGGTCATTTGAGCAGCAAGGGGAGATTTAAAATGTAAACAACGTACAACCTAGTGGGAGATGACTCATCGTTGTACAGTTAAATATTTATTTACATACATACATACCAATCACGCCGTTCCCTTCCGGGGTAGACACAGTGTCGAAGTTTCACTTATAAGTACATATTTGTACACCTAACCCTACTTCAATTATTTCCTCCATACTGACCTATCCTTGCAAACCTATTTTTTTTTGCCTCATTTACCCCCATACACTGCTTCATACACGCTCTCCTGTTTTTAAGAATCCTAATATTCCTCCTCCTAAGAATTTCCTCTACCACATTCAACCACAACTTTCTCGGCCTACCTCTACCTCTCACACCATTCATTCTACTCTCATATATCTGTTTCGTTATTCTCCTCTCATCCATTCTCTCAACATGGCCAAACCAACGAAGCACACTCCTTTCATATATTTCCATTACTGGAGCATCTAACCCACATTCATTCATTACCCACTCATTCCTGACCCTATCCATACTACTTCCGCCGCAAATAATCTCTAGGTAACTCATACTCACGGCGTTTAGTCTACTCTTATGTCTATCCTGACATAACCATATTTCACTACCATGCAACAAAGTGGAGAGAAGTACACTTTTGTACATGGTAACTTTCGCTTCCTTAGACAGGCACTCTTTCCTTTATATGCTTTAAATATTTATTAAAACTTGAAAATACTTAAAATACTATAGTAACCCACAGGTAAGCCTTCGCTTATTAAATCAATAAATAAAATTAAATAAAAGTAAGACTCATTTATTATTAAATAATAATAAATATGGCCATAATTATCAGATTTTATACCATGCAGAAATGCACAGTTATTGAGATTTATGCAAATTTCTTAAACCCAGTAATGCCTACGGTTCTCGAGCGGCGAGATACGAACGTCGGTTGTGCCTAATTAAGGCGATTTTCTGAATACCATATTTATTGTTTACCTTCGTCATCCCTTTGTTTTGAAAAGCCAGATCCAATGTGTAAGCAGAACGATGCGATGCTAGTGGCGGTGCAATTCGTGGTATCGTTATTCTTTCTAATTCCGTAGAAGTAAACTCCCACGTTTGAAGCCGCCTTAAGGTAGTTTGAGAGAAATATCATTTACCCTAGAAATCAATGAATTTGGTCTCATTTTTAAGAAAAATATCTCACTCCTCCAATGACACAAAAAATTCAACCCCTTACCTCACTACTTCCCGAGATATCTGACAAATAAAACAACCCTTTTACATGGGAAATGTTGCGTGTATACACCCCACAGAGAGCTAATTAAAAAAATAGCACATTTTAACACCTAGATATTGTCAAAAAATTAACTGCGTGTAGTTTATATGTATTCTCAACTATTTTTCAAAATTTATCACATTGTCATAGCAGATTATTCTTCAGTATTACAGAAAACCTTCCGTTTTGAAGGAGTTTCAAACGTACCGCGCGCAAAAATGAGTTAAATTGAAGACTTATTTTGATATTTTTATTTAGTTAATGATCACAATTTTTGTGAGTTAAAACTATATTAATCCACCATAAAAAATGCAATATTTAATTCACGCGTCCCACAGCTGGTGAAAACAAAACACCAAAAATTAACTGCGTGTAGTTTATATGTAATCTCAACTATTTTTCAAAATTTATCACATTGTCATCGCTGTAAATTCTTCAGTATCACAGAAAACCTTCCGTTTTGAAGGAGTTTCAAACGTACCGCGCGCAAAAATGAGTTAAATTGAAGACTTATTTTGATATTTTTATTTAGTTAATGATCACAATTTTTGTGAGTTAAATCTATATTAATCCACCATAAAAAATGCAATATTTAATTCACGCGTCCCACAGCTGGTGAAAACTAAATTTATTCTTCGAATATGGTCTCTATATTGACTAGGGAACTTGCTCAAACTACCTTAACCCACTATGGACACGCGAGTCAAATTTGTTACATTTCAAAATCATTGAAATATCTACTTTCTAAGATGTCTTTTCATTTTGTTGTGACGCTAGACAGAATTATAACGTATCGGATTAAGTGTGTGGGTAGTCTTTCAGCGGATTATCAAACAATTTGAATAGATGAATGTGTGACGCTATTCACTGACGATAGCGTGCCTGGTGGAGCTCTATAATATTTTTAGCTGTCGCTGTGCGGTAATGTTGAAGTAAGCCTAGTGCATATTTTATCATGTAAAGTATTATTTAAAGTTAAATATATACAATAATAATAAGTCGAATTTCAAAGTAAATGTTATCATAAAATAAATAGGAATTTTAAAAAATGTTTAACGTATACTTACAATTAACGTTATACTTACAAACTAATATAGTTACAGTATTTCTTTCATGCTGATGTTATATAACTCCGTCCATAGAGGGTTAAGGTTCCATTACGTTACTATTTCATCGATAACGTTCCCGCCACTAAACCCACCTCCCAGATTCGCTTCCTTAAGTCTCGTTTCGTGTCGATTCACATCCTTGGCTGAAGGAAACATCCGTCGTAAATTCGCGAGTATTACGTGAGACTTCGACCGCGGTGCTTTAGCTGTGTTGGGAGACAGGGTGGGGGGGAGGTCGAAGAGGGGGGGGGTGGAACAGGGTGAACGCTGGAGGAATCGTAATTGGCATCCAGTCAAGCAAACCGAATTCGCGGAAGAATCCAACGGGCCCCACCCTCCACAACCCCCCAAGCAAAAGGAGCTGCACGTGTTGATTTCCCGAGGAAAAAAGTTGTACGCATCGTTTGCGCAACATCTCCAGTTCAAACACCCAATCGAGAGTCGCCAGATATATCCATTAAAGAACACTCCTTTGTATATTACACACGTTTTAATCATAAACGACTGGAGGAAGAAGTTAACAGAGATTAAAAGTTTGTGGAAGGGAAAAAGAGAGATGGGACACAAGCACAGAATGGAAAATTGTGAAGGACGCAGCTCCATGCCACGTTCATTTCGTTATTCATAATGAAGTTCCCGATATTTCCGCAAGAGATCCTATTGTAGATAACCTATTTCTCATCCAAGCACAATTGTTAGGGAAAAATTTTCCCATACATTCGGACTGTTATTTTTACGTTAAAGTAATTGCCTGTACTCCCGATTAAGATTAGAACTTGTCAGATCAGATGTTATATTTTATTAAGGAGTGTTTTATTTTAGCTTCTTTTCAATTGATAGAGTATAAAAAAGTTCTGTGGCTTCAGGCTTGATGGAGTGGAATCGGAACATAACTATGAAAAAATAGGCAACTTCCACTGCGATAAAATTTATTCCAACCGGTTTCGCTTTTTACAGCATCTTCAGGTAAGAAATATCAAGTGTGCACAAGTTTATATAAGATTATATAAGTATATATAAGAGCATAAGTATATAAACTTATCCACACTTGGTATTTCTTACCTGAAGATGCTGTAAAAAGCGAAATCGGTTGGAATAAATTTTATCGCAGTGGAAGTTGCCTATTTTTTCATACTTAGCTATAAAAATAAGGTTCGACTTAAAATCGCCGAAAGATCAATCCAAACTCGCACCCTTTCATAACTGCTAATCTACTACTGCCGGTATGAAATAGGGTAAGTCAATGAATAAGTCGTAAACGTCAGCATTTCATCATCAGCATCAGTCACAAACACTTCATTGGGAACGCTTGGAGCATCCACCGTACAGTCCCGACCTAGCCTTCAGTGATTCTCTTCTCTTCGTGTCCCTAGAAAATCATTTGAGTGGCCGACGTTTTGAAAATGATGATGCCGTAGCCAAAGAGGTTACTCGTTGGCTGCGACAGCAAACAAAACACTTCTTTGCTGCCGGCTATCAAGGACTTGAAAAGTGAAGGGAGAGGTGTCTGAATTTACAGGCTGAATATGTAGAAAAGGGAAATAAATTATAGTTACTTTGATTATTATTGCCTCTATTCAGTTTTACGAGTTATATATATCGCTTACCCTCGCAACATCGCATTGCCATGCGGACCCTCAGGAGCCGATCGCTGGATATAACATTAGTGAAAATCAACTTGTTTAACTAGCCTTATTTTGTACGACATTTGGCACCTTAATTAAATAAAAAGTAATTAAATAAAAATATCTGTATAAGTCTTTAACTGCTCTCATTTCTCTGCGCGGCTCGTTAAAAAAAATTCTTTCACAGCGGAATGTTTTTTGTGGTTATGAAAAAAACACTGTCTTTGATTGGCTAACACTGTCAGAAAGTCTTTCATTTGACTAAATTTTTTTCACGCAGAAAGCTTATAACTTCCTCTCAACGGAATATTTTTTGAATTTCCGTAAAAATAACTGCGGTGACAACATGAATTATTTTAAAAATTGGTCTAAATACGTACAAATTACTCACCGTTAATTTTTTTAAAACAAGGTGTTGGAAATTTCTCATTTTTTGAGTAATGTTTTTCAGGACGTAGCCGCAACATCTTTTCCATTCAACATGACTGGTATTTTTGGTAAATATCTCGGAAAGTAGTGCGATCAGGAGATAACATTTTGGTAGCCTTGTAAGGGAAAAATTATTTTCTTAAAAATCAGATGAAGTTGATAAACTTCTAGGTGAAATGATATTGCGCTCAAAGTACCTTAAATGTTCGGCTGTCTTGAACATCTTGTTCTTATAGGATAGTTTGAGCGAAATACCATTTCACCTAGACATTAATGAATTAAGAGTCATTTTAGTGAAAATTATTTCACCCTTCCAAAAATACCAAAATATCTTCCCATTACCACACTGCTTTCCGAGATTTTTGACGAATATTACCAGCTCTTTTAAATAGGAAATGGTACGTATATGCACTCCAGAGAGACCACATTTGAAAAATGAGGAATTTCAACCACCTAGATGTCGTAAAAAAAACTAACAGCGTGAAATTTTTATGTTTTCTCAACAATTTTTGAAAATAAATGATATTGTCACAGAAGTAATTTTTTTTCTGATACACAAAAAAATCTTCCGTTGTGAAGGAGTTTTCGACGTACTGCGCGAAAAAAATGAGCCAAGTGAATGACTTACAGAGATATTTTCATTTAATTTATTACAATTTCAGTGGTATAAAAGTATATAAATGCACCATTAATAATGCAATATTTAATTCATACCTCCTAGAGACGCCGAAATTAAAAAGTATAATTCGAATATGGTCTCCATTATGACGAGAGAACAATCTCACTGAAACTACCAAGAAGGCAATAAAAATCCACTGGAAAGGAGAACGTCTTGGTAGCTCAACTTGCTCAAAACTCAAAGTGAAATCGAGGTGTTATTTATTGCTCTATAAGTTCACTTTTGATAAATAATATTGAATATAATGTTATATTGTTGTGGTTATCATTGTTGTTATATTGTGAATGTTGTTGTGTTGTGGTGGTTATTGTTGTCATATATTGCTCTCGATACATTTGGCTAAGGTAAAATTTAGTAATCGACTGAGTACTGACTGACTGTTGTATTGTGGTTTAATGGTTGCATTATTGAGTGTTACTGTTATTACGAAAGGGACCAATCAGTTGTTCCAAAAAAAAAGGAAGATGTTATATAATATATCGATGTTGTCTATCGATCGTGTACATCGAGATGTCAGATCGATATAGCAGAGTCGAACAGTTTTTATAAGAGTCAGTCGGTAGCAGATCTGCATCTTGAGTGGGTCACTGATCATTACAATGAGAATAAACTGCTGAATTATAATGAGAATAAAAGGCTGAAAGTAAAACACGAGGGATCCGAGTTCGAGTCCCGGTCAAGGTGAATAAATTACCATCTTTGGTGCATCGCTCTTTCCATGCACTGTCTCGAATTATCACGCGTGAATAGCGCAATTCTTAATACGCTCTGGAAAACAGGTGTGACGGATTAAATTCGAAGCTAAACTTATTGCAAATTTATACGTTTTACTCCAAATTTTGTAAGAAAGGTTTGCACAAATTTCACCGCATAACTCGGGAATCACATCTACGTATATGCAATCCTGCGAGCCGCCGCATCCAAAACGTATGGGGCGCAGCATTAAAGAAAATATGAGAAAGTAAAAGAGAGACATACTACTTCGCTCTGGTCCTCGCCTCCTCGAATACGACGCGAGCATACGGGCGCGAGGAGACCCTGGTCTCAAATATATGACCAACAAATTAATAGTGTACAATAAAAGCGGTGAATAAACTGCGAAAATTATACGAGTGTGAAAATAAATGAAGGTGTAATAGGAAAAGTGAAAAGCTACCGGTACCTAGGAACGATGGTGACAGGCGACTGGAGAAGTACTGCAGAAATAAAAGCAAGGATAGCAATGATAAAAGAGACCTTCAGCCAGAAGAAAAACTTGCTAAGCAATAAAATCCTGGATCTGGAGCTGAGAAAGAGACTAGCTAAATGTTATTCATGGAGCGTTTTCATGTATGGATGTGAAGCGTGGACATTAGGTAAGAGGGAAAGGAATAGAATAGAAACTTATGAAATGTGGATGTGGAGAAGGATGGAAAAAGTAAGACGGGTAGATAAGATGAGAAATGAAGAGGTTTTGAGCAAAGTAAAAGAAGGAAGATCGCTCCTAAAGGAAATAAGGAAAAGGAAAGGAAACTGGTTGGGCCATGTGATGAGAGGGAAAAGTATAATAACTGTGGCACTTGAGGGTTCAATTGAAGGAGAGAAAAAGAGAGGATGAGAAGAATTAAATTGGTGGATCAGGTGAAGAACAACAGCTACGATGAAGCAAAGAGAGAAGCTCGGGACAGAAGCGGATGGAGACAGCAGTGGTGTACGGGACCTGCCGGCGGGCAGAACACCAGATAATGATGAATAAAAGCGGCTGGCTTCGTTAACAACTGCTACGAGCGTACATATACTGTTTCACAACTTGTAGAGGGATTAAGGTGGGAGCCCCTAGAGACTCGGAGGCTACGGTAGGCTTAGGTTGCTTGAAAATTTCAAAACTTATGTTTTTCAGAGCGACACAGAGAATATTATCATGACTCCTCACTACATCTCTAGGTCTGACGGATGCGATAAAATAAGAGAGATACACTGCCGTATAGATAAGTACAAAAACTCGTTCTCTCCGCGCACAATAAGCGACCACAATGAAAACTGATCTCCACTAAATACACTCCCATAATACACGTCACCTTTTCACCTCCCAAAACCTTACATCTTTACACGGCTGGTGACCTAACACCCCCTTCCACACGCCCATGCGGCGGCTCTCAGGGTAGTATGCAGATGTAGATGTATATGGGCGTGTGGAAGGGGGTGTTAGATCACTAATCGTAAGAAGGGGGAGGTTTTGGGAGGTGAAATGCATAATGGGATTGTCTTGAGTGGAGCTAAAGTTTATTACGGTCACTCATTGTGCGTGGAATGAACGAATTTTAACGGGAGTAATATCGATGATAAAGGCATTGATTAGCACCGGGGGCGATGAAGATCTTGACATGAATCCAAGTGATTCGAAGAAATGTGATGGACCAAGGACAGGGCTGTTTAACGTCGGACATTTATTATGTTGATTGACCAATGAAGTAACACTCATTTCCAGTAAATGTAACCGAGAAATCTATTTTATGTTCAACAGAACGCTGTCATCATTTTGATTTAAATAGCGCTTTATGATTTCCTTTGAGAAATTTATTTCATTTATTGATTTACGATCCAGTCCCATTCAACAGGTTGCATACTTGCAGAGAAGCTGTTAGACCGACCTCCTCAGCATACATTTCCAGGGGTATTCTCCGCAATTACACGAAGCTCATAATTTCTTGCTCGCTAAATAGATCACCAGCCGTGCCCTGACACCCGCTACCTAAGGGATCTAAGGGATAAGGTTTTCGGGAGGCGAAATGGTGAAGTGTATTATGGGTGTGTTTTAAGTGGAGTGTGGGTTTTATTATGGTTAATTGTTGTGCATGGAAAGAACGATTTTTTTACTCATCTCTTCGACAGTAAATTTCTTTCACATCATCGGTTCTGTCGGACCTAGAAATGTTGTGTGGCGTCGAAATTATATTCTCTATGTCGCTCTGAAACACAACTGTTCTGCATTTCTCTGGGTAACCAAGTTTAGCGCGCAGCCCCCGAGTCGCTAGCGGCTCACAAACTAATACATCCATAATCTTAGAAACACTATGTTCACTCGTAGCAGTTTGTAAAGAAGCTCGCAGCTCTTCTTTTGTATTTTATTTATTTTTTGGGTTAAATCTTTATGACAAGGTCCCAAATGCTCGCGGCGTATTGTAGTGGTCTACCTAGAGGGAAGTAGCATTTTTATTTTACTTATTCATCCGAGGACTTTCCTATTTTACGCTTGGCAAATCCTAGTTTTTTTAAATGCTGTTTTGCAAATGTTTTGTATTTTCGTTTCCCACGATATGTCTGAAGTTAAGGTAATTCCTAGATGTATGACTTGATCAGAAGACTTTATGTTTACTCGAGACACAGTGTAGACATGACTTTTGTGTTGTGACTTCCGAAATAAGTGTACTAACATGCCTTAGAAGATCTTAAACGATGGACATGATCAGGTTGCCAGGCAAAGGCGAATTATCCCCTTCTCGCAGTGAATCGACTGGATTTGGGTCCGAATAACGGACCTGTCGCTCAACCGAAGGAAAATTCGTATTATTAGTTAAGACACCGGCGAATAGTGAAAACCGGGTATTCTTAGATTTCCGTTGAAACGCGTGGAATTTCTCAAGATTTTCGGCCTAGAATGAAAACTACTACTTTTTTATGTCGCACGGTAATCCAAAACGACATTTTTCACATCACTTTGGTTTTATGCAGAATAACGAGTGCACACTAATACTAGGGGAAATAGGATCGTAATAAAAACAGTCTGATTAGCGACATGTATTAAATAACGAAAAAAAGGACAATACAACTGAACCAAGTTTCTCGTCCCAGATAACCAGGAATTAGACTAGTCATAGATCTCGCAGCATGGAAGGCCAGCTCTTAGGATTGCAAACTATTTTCTTATTCGCACGAAGAAACTTAATGTTTAGGCATTTACTCTTTTACTTAAGGTGATGGGGGAGCGAATTGTGAGTTGTTGAGTGCGTATTTATGTAACTTCTTAAATAGGTAAGTCGAAAAATTCTTGGACCACACTTCACTTGAGTAAATCAATTTATGAGTAGGAAATAACCGTGCACATTGTAACATAAATTATGCAAAAATTATGTACAAAACTTTTCTGCGCAATTTAAGCTTTGTTATGACTTGGTTTTACGGCACGGAATCCCAAATTAAGCGAAAACCATATATAAATATGTGATTTTATTCGGCATGATATCTTGATATCTATCTGAAGGCATTATAATAATTTGAATAACTTTTTTCGCGTTTAGAGAAAAATCTGTGCATCTTTCATCGAATTTTTTCGGGATACATGTCAAGTGTCATAAGTTTACAAGTTGAAATAATATTTTATTGCCAAGAAACCAAACCGGTAACATGCAACTTTTTTCACTTATATCTTTACATAATACTAATTAGTTCGCGTATATCTATATCTCAAATAGGCCAGGTTTATGGAATTTTCGCAGTATATTGACACCTTTGCCGAGGCCCAATTTGTCTCTGTACAGGCGAAGTTTTTTATATATTGGGCCAAAAATGTATGACCTTCTGAGTACAAATGTGCACCTTATCTTGCTTCTTTTTTAAAAGGAGTTAAAAACTGGCAATTTACCAATGAAAATTCGAAGATATATTTTGCTAAATAATATTATTTATTTTTGTAATCATACTTGTTAAAAGGAATTAGTTTGAAATGTTGGTATATATATTTTTTTTCTTGTTCTATATGTATGTATATATACGTTTGAACGTAGATGAGAGAGGATAACCGTCTTCTCTGTTGAAATTTTCTTAGTTTTTCACTATTTCAATCGCCTCTCGTATCAGCCGAGGGAAATATCTATTTATAAACGTATATATATGTATGGTCGTGTTTCAAATTGATGGTAACCTAAACACAGGTTCACATTATAGGTTACCTAAAGATCCACTAAAAATCTTAATATTGTATCCTTTGTATATTTTCTGTATTTATTCTTTTGGAGCAATAAACATTATAAAACATTATAAACATCTATACGTAATCGAAAATCGCTTCAACCACCTTAACCCGCATCTCACGTACTGACACGTAACCTACAAACCAAAGACCAAGCTTGAGTGGCAGGAGTATTTTAAACTCTGTAAGCCCTTGTATTTGTTTCACTTTGCACAAAATACAAGTGTGTGAAATATTAGCTGTGTAGTATTGTCGTGTCCCTGGGGCCGTCCCGATGGCTAGGACTGGGCGGTTTCCCAATATATTGGTTCTAATGAAAATATTTTTTTTAATAGGGATTCCAAAATCACATTTTTTGAATGACCAATACCAATATCCTGTACTGGATATTGGTGGTCGGAAAAACCAATATTTGTTATTGGAATATCGTATATTGAGAAACCAATATTTGCAATTGGAATATTGAATATTGGATTATCAATTGGTACGGAGGCTTCCGCGGTGATTTATTGAGGTCAGTTTATTCGGGTTAAAGGAGTGTACGAGGTAACGTCTGGCTGCGGGAAATCATACATCGGCCAAACATCGAGATCCCTAAAATGTAGAATGGAGGAACACCAAAGGGCGACCGAAAAGAAAAATTTTCGCCATTCCGCGGTGGCAGAGCACGCCTGGTCAGAACCCGGCCACGTCATAAACTTTGAAAAATGTAAGATCATCGCCAGAGAAGATAAATATATCCCTCGGCTGATACGAGAGGCGATTGAAATAGCCAAACACCAAGAAAATTTCAACAGAGAAGACGGTTATCCTCTCTCATCTACGTTCAAACGTTCTTTTACAACAATTGAATTCAAAGGTCCAGCCGGCCAATCAACGTGCGCCTGACTAGGCGTTAGGTATATAAAGGGACATGAATCTCTGCAGCTCGTTCAGGACCTGACGACGCTAGCTGTAACGTTAGCGAAACTGTTGTCCGTTAAAATGATTCAACGCGGAAAAAACCCGAATAAACTGGCCTCATTGGATTATCAATGTTAAATATTCAAGTATGGAATATTGGAACTCGGCGAGGATGGTGGTCGGAGGTCACCCTAATCTTTGAAAACAGACGGCGCGCGTGGCACTCATTAGAGCACTTCATTTTCCACCATTATTCATTGCAATAACTGGGGAAGAGAAGCTTACATTAGCTTTCTTGTTTTATTTACAGACTTTGACGTACATAATAAATTATCTCTTATGAAGTAACCTCCCTCGATTCTAAAACACTTCTGCCGTTTTTTTTTTAATATGTTCAATATTTTCCAATTTACCAATATTTCATTTTTTTCATTATTTCCATATTCCAATACGCCAATATTTTCCAATATACAGTAGTCAAAGACAGGTATTTATATTGGTCCATATTCAATACTTTAAGATATTGGACATTGATATTCGGATTCAAATACCAACGCCCTACCGACGCCCGACGCTACCGACGCGATTCAATGCCCTACCGACGCGACGGCCCTACGTGCGACCGAACAACTGGTAACTCCCATCTTTTTTTCCATTTTCGAGGCGACGTCTCGCCCCTGGCCATCTTTATGAATCGGTGCATGAACAAGTATGGGGCCAAATAGAAGGGAAGAGTTTCAGGCGTAACTTTGTGGAAATATTGTATATTCATAGAGGTAAAAATGAAATAACTCATTAGTAATTTCCATACTGTTGAGTGACCAAAAATCTTATTTTGCCAAAAATTTGGATAGTTTTAATTATAAGTAATGGTATCGGGCGTGACTTCGTTGAAATCCTTCATAGTAGGAGCGTCTGAAGAAATTACAACTTGGCTGTTTCCACATGAGGTTTTATTGTTACCGACCATGAATTAGTATGAATGAGGTTTTATTGTTACCGACCATGGTTTTGTTACAGAGTAACATTATCAAGGTTTTAAATCTTGATAATGTTACTCTGTAACAAAACCATGGTCGGTAACAATAAAACCTCATGTGGAAACAGCCAAGTTGTAATTTCTGTAGGTGTTAAACCTTGATAATGTTACTCTGTAACGAAACCATGGTCGGTAACAATAAAACCTCATGTGAAAACAGCCAAGTTGTAATTTCTGTAGGTGTTAAACCTTGATAATGTTACTCTGTAACGAAACCATGGTCGGTAACAATAAAACCTCATGTGGAAACAGCCAAGTTGTAATTTCTGTAGGTGTTAAACCTTGATAATGTTACTCTGTAACGAAACCATGGTCGGTAACAATAAAACCTCATTCATACTAATTCATGGTCGGTAACAATAAAACCTCATGTGGAAACAGCCAAGTTGTAATTTCTGTAGGTGTTAAACCTTGATAATGTTACTCTGTAACGAAACCATGGTCGGTAACAATAAAACCTCATGTGAAAACAGCCAAGTTGTAATTTCTGTAGGTGTTAAACCTTGATAATGTTACTCTGTAACGAAACCATGGTCGGTAACAATAAAACCTCATGTGGAAACAGCCAAGTTGTAATTTCTGTAGGTGTTAAACCTTGATAATGTTACTCTGTAACGAAACCATGGTCGGTAACAATAAAACCTCATTCATACTAATTCATGGTCGGTAACAATAAAACCTCATGTGGAAACAGCCAAGTTGTAATTTCTGTAGGTGTTAAACCTTGATAATGTTACTCTGTAACGAAACCATGGTCGGTAACAATAAAACCTCATGTGGAAACAGCCAAGTTGTAATTTCTGTAGGTGTTAAACCTTGATAATGTTACTCTGTAACGAAACCATGGTCGGTAACAATAAAACCTCATTCATACTAATTCATGGTCGGTAACAATAAAACCTCATGTGGAAACAGCCAAGTTGTAATTTCTGTAGGTGTTAAACCTTGATAATGTTACTCTGTAACGAAACCATGGTCGGTAACAATAAAACCTCATGTGGAAACAGCCAAGTTGTAATTTCTGTAGGTGTTAAACCTTGATAATGTTACTCTGTAACGAAACCATGGTCGGTAACAATAAAACCTCATGTGAAAACAGCCAAGTTGTAATTTCTGTAGGTGTTAAACCTTGATAATGTTACTCTGTAACGAAACCATGGTCGGTAACAATAAAACCTCATTCATACTAATTCATGGTCGGTAACAATAAAACCTCATGTGGAAACAGCCAAGTTGTAATTTCTGTAGGTGTTAAACCTTGATAATGTTACTCTGTAACGAAACCATGGTCGGTAACAATAAAACCTCATGTGAAAACAGCCAAGTTGTAATTTCTGTAGGTGTTAAACCTTGATAATGTTACTCTGTAACGAAACCATGGTCGGTAACAATAAAACCTCATGTGGAAACAGCCAAGTTGTAATTTCTGTAGGTGTTAAACCTTGATAATGTTACTCTGTAACGAAACCATGGTCGGTAACAATAAAACCTCATTCATACTAATTCATGGTCGGTAACAATAAAACCTCATGTGGAAACAGCCAAGTTGTAATTTCTGTAGGTGTTAAACCTTGATAATGTTACTCTGTAACGAAACCATGGTCGGTAACAATAAAACCTCATGTGAAAACAGCCAAGTTGTAATTTCTGTAGGTGTTAAACCTTGATAATGTTACTCTGTAACGAAACCATGGTCGGTAACAATAAAACCTCATGTGGAAACAGCCAAGTTGTAATTTCTGTAGGTGTTAAACCTTGATAATGTTACTCTGTAACGAAACCATGGTCGGTAACAATAAAACCTCATGTGGAAACAGCCAAGTTGTAATTTCTGTAGGTGTTAAACCTTGATAATGTTACTCTGTAACGAAACCATGGTCGGTAACAATAAAACCTCATGTGGAAACAGCCAAGTTGTAATTTCTGTAGGTGTTAAACCTTGATAATGTTACTCTGTAACGAAACCATGGTCGGTAACAATAAAACCTCATTCATACTAATTCATGGTCGGTAACAATAAAACCTCATGTGGAAACAGCCAAGTTGTAATTTCTGTAGGTGTTAAACCTTGATAATGTTACTCTGTAACGAAACCATGGTCGGTAACAATAAAACCTCATGTGGAAACAGCCAAGTTGTAATTTCTGTAGGTGTTAAACCTTGATAATGTTACTCTGTAACGAAACCATGGTCGGTAACAATAAAACCTCATTCATACTAATTCATGGTCGGTAACAATAAAACCTCATGTGGAAACAGCCAAGTTGTAATTTCTGTAGGTGTTAAACCTTGATAATGTTACTCTGTAACGAAACCATGGTCGGTAACAATAAAACCTCATGTGAAAACAGCCAAGTTGTAATTTCTGTAGGTGTTAAACCTTGATAATGTTACTCTGTAACGAAACCATGGTCGGTAACAATAAAACCTCATGTGAAAACAGCCAAGTTGTAATTTCTGTAGGTGTTAAACCTTGATAATGTTACTCTGTAACGAAACCATGGTCGGTAACAATAAAACCTCATTCATACTAATTCATGGTCGGTAACAATAAAACCTCATGTGGAAACAGCCAAGTTGTAATTTCTGTAGGTGTTAAACCTTGATAATGTTACTCTGTAACGAAACCATGGTCGGTAACAATAAAACCTCATGTGAAAACAGCCAAGTTGTAATTTCTGTAGGTGTTAAACCTTGATAATGTTACTCTGTAACGAAACCATGGTCGGTAACAATAAAACCTCATTCATACTAATTCATGGTCGGTAACAATAAAACCTCATGTGGAAACAGCCAAGTTGTAATTTCTGTAGGTGTTAAACCTTGATAATGTTACTCTGTAACGAAACCATGGTCGGTAACAATAAAACCTCATGTGGAAACAGCCAAGTTGTAATTTCTGTAGGTGTTAAACCTTGATAATGTTACTCTGTAACGAAACCATGGTCGGTAACAATAAAACCTCATTCATACTAATTCATGGTCGGTAACAATAAAACCTCATGTGGAAACAGCCAAGTTGTAATTTCTGTAGGTGTTAAACCTTGATAATGTTACTCTGTAACGAAACCATGGTCGGTAACAATAAAACCTCATGTGAAAACAGCCAAGTTGTAATTTCTGTAGGTGTTAAACCTTGATAATGTTACTCTGTAACGAAACCATGGTCGGTAACAATAAAACCTCATTCATACTAATTCATGGTCGGTAACAATAAAACCTCATGTGGAAACAGCCAAGTTGTAATTTCTGTAGGTGTTAAACCTTGATAATGTTACTCTGTAACGAAACCATGGTCGGTAACAATAAAACCTCATGTGGAAACAGCCAAGTTGTAATTTCTGTAGGTGTTAAACCTTGATAATGTTACTCTGTAACGAAACCATGGTCGGTAACAATAAAACCTCATTCATACTAATTCATGGTCGGTAACAATAAAACCTCATGTGGAAACAGCCAAGTTGTAATTTCTGTAGGTGTTAAACCTTGATAATGTTACTCTGTAACGAAACCATGGTCGGTAACAATAAAACCTCATGTGAAAACAGCCAAGTTGTAATTTCTGTAGGTGTTAAACCTTGATAATGTTACTCTGTAACGAAACCATGGTCGGTAACAATAAAACCTCATTCATACTAATTCATGGTCGGTAACAATAAAACCTCATGTGGAAACAGCCAAGTTGTAATATCTTCAGATGAGGTTTTATTGTTACCGACCATGAATTAGTATGAATGAGGTTTTATTGTTACCGACCATGGTTTCGTTACAGAGTAACATTATCAAGGTTTAACACCTTGATAATGTTACTCTGTAACGAAACCATGGTCGGTAACAATAAAACCTCATGTGGAAACAGCCAAGTTGTAATTTCTTCAGACGCTCCTACTAGTTTTAATTATATTAGCACTTTGGACCTCGAAGTTACACATTTTAACGTCAAAGGGCCAAAACATGATTTCTACGAGAAATATGAAATTGTGAATAGCCCGGACACTAATTGTAATAACTTAGTTTTTATGGCTCAATCACCTCTTTTCAATTAATGTCTCCCTACATGCCTCCTGTGATCCACTTATCTGGTTGTTGTTTTTTGACATTCAACTCTACCTGTTCTTTTCTCCTTCTATCTAGTTTCCCCACTGTTGTTTACTTGTTATTTCATCAGTTTGAACCCCCACCTCTGTATGTTCCCTCCCTTACCCTCTCCACCGTCAGAACCTAACCTCCCCCCCCCCACCGAACTTTGTTTCTCTAAGGGGTACCTATAAAATCGGAATGTTAATTTTGTCCCTTGAAAATGACAATGTCGAAACCATGGTTGGTGTTCATTAAAACAGTGTGTAAATTACTATCTAGTTACTTCATTTTTACCAGTATGGTTCAGAGAGTATTTTTCCATGTCACCGCAATATCCGGACAAGTGCAAAAGATGAGCAAACGTACAAGTCTCTTTTATAGAAAAACAGGAAGCAAGCGTGTCAGAGCTGCGAGAAAAGACTCGAACCTTGTCCCAAATACTGTTGGAATACCGCACTATGATGATCAATTGTTGGGATCCTATAAATTTCATTGCCATCTCATGCAATCCTGGTGTTCTACATCTACATACTGCCCTGCTAGGGCGTGTGGCCAAGGGTGTTAGAACGCAACCCGTGTAAAAATGTAAGGGATAAGGTTTTGGGAGGAGAAATGGTGACGTGTATTATGGGAGTATATTTAGAGGAGCTCAGTTTTTATTGTGGTCGCTTATTGTGCGCGGAAAGAACGAGTTTTTGTACCTATCTGTTCGGCAATGTACCTCTCTTGTTTTGTCGCTTCTGTCAAACCTATAAATGTAGTGAGGCGTCATGATAATATCCTCTGTATCGCTCTGAAATACATCAGTTAGAATTTCTAAAGCATGCTAAGCCTAGCGCGTAGCCTCCGTGTCTCTAGGGGCTCCCACCCTAATCCCTCTATAATTTGTGAGACACTATATTTTCGAGCGTAACAGTATTTACCGAAGCGTGCTGCTTTTATTGGTATTTTATTATTTTATTTGGTTAAATCTTTATGACCAGGATCCCAAATGCTCGCGGTGTATTCGAGGTGTGGCCTAACCAGAGCGAAGTAGCATCTCTCTTTTACTTTTTCATTCTTTTTCTTACATACCCGGGAGCACATTAGTGATTCATTCCTTCATTTATTTATCAATCCACTAGCTGTGCTCAGCATGTGTTGTAATACCTCTTTTCTTTCTAAGTCGGCACGCATATATAAAGCAGACCCTTTTACATGTACAAAATAAATGAAAGAATGATTTTTTGTAGTCAAATGAACGTACCTACACAGGAATTCGTAACGTTCAAATGATGGCATGAGTTTCCATTCCATGCCCGTACTACGGTTTCCAAGTAAATAAACTATTCCATTGTTGAGGTAGTGCAAAAATTTAAGTTTTAGTGCTTAAAAATCCAATTTTAGGAAAAAACGAAGCATATAGGAAAATCGAATACAAGAAATAAAAAAAGCAAACAAAGAGACCACTGCACCAAATCTTATTCTACGTACAAATAAATTACGTACCTTTTAACACAAATTATGTCTCACTAATATGATTCTGATGCACGCCGTATTATGTCTCACTGATACGATTCTGAAGCGCGTGGTTGAGCAACTCGTGAACGATCTGCTTTGTTGCATTGACGTTCCTCGCTTCTTTCCAGAGCCCGCGTACCAACACTTATTTGTTAAAACGATCGACGAACGAAACTATCGAACGAACGATCTGCTTTGTTGCTTGATTGTCGTTCCTCGCTTCTTTCCGGAGCCCGCGTACCAACACTTATTTGTTAAAACGATCGACGAACGAAACGATCCAACGAACGATCTGCTTTGTTGCTTGATTGTCGTTCCTCGCTTCTTTCCGGAGCGCGCGTACCAACACTTATTTGTTAAAACGATCGACGAACGAAACGATCCAACGAACGATCTGCTTTGTTGCTTGATTGTCGTTCCTCGCTTTTTTCCGGAGCCCGCGTACCAACACTTATTTGTTAAAACGACTCTCGTTCCACCAATTGTAAGTACATTGGATTTAATAATTCAGACACCTTCGCGGGCATGCGCACAACAACTCACCAAAGTTTCATCGTAATCTGATGAAGGGTATTGGAACGCATATAAGACGAACAGACAGACATTCATTTTTATAAATTAGATTCAGGATCAGGGATAAAAGAATTAACACTGCAATTCCACAATCTTACCATGTGAAATTGCAGTATTAATCCTTCTATCTCTGATATCAAGGAATTTAACCAAGGGAGGCCCGAAACTATCGTAAAGATTCAGGATTTTTATCAGGAGTACGACGGTTTTGTTCCAACTCTGGAGTATTTCAACCCAATAAAATTGCTCTCGTGGGTCTGTGCGGTTTATTTACATTTTGTTTCGATTGAACCCGAAAAATGGGTGTTTGGAGACCGGGCAGGAGAGAATGACAGGCAAACTCTGGTTCGGGCTGCACACTTCTTCATTCTGACTGATGTGTCTTTCGGTAGTCACGTTGGAAACGTTGGCTGCATCTGTAAACGATTTTCTACTGTTTAGACTGAAAACTGCTACCGAAATAATCGTGGACGAACGGTGCAGTCTGAACGAGATTTGGTGATAGTTTACCATTATCTAGAGCAAACATTCCAACGGCCCTCCGTCGATTGATACGCCAACGTAAACATAGAAGCGAAGCGTTTTTGGTCCCGGTTCGAATAGGTATAGATGATTGCCCGATTTGCCTGGGCATTGAGGCAAATTATAAGAGCACTTGCTCTGGTGGTAGTTACTAGAAGCTGTAACATGGACGTGGACTGTTTTCTATCATTGTTCAGCCCGATTTTCCTTTAAAGCTTACGGTCTGACGCGCTAATTTTGTAATGCTCTCAACCGATAACTTACTAGATATCAGCAGGAATTTACTTTTTTCATTATGCATTCTCCTTGCATTTATTTCATATTTGTTTGCATTTTTAATAATCCGCATTACCGGTGAAAACTATCGTAAAAATAGAGAAGGATCTGTAGGATAAATGGCCGGTTGCAAGAACATTTAGTTATGGAATTAACAGTTATGAAATCCATGAAGTTATGGACCTCATCAAAATATTTGTGTTGCAGGAACATATCTACCCGTTTCAAAACTTATCTAGTAACAGTACCTCGACTGTTTTTATAGTCTACCGCAGGATAAAATTCATGAAAGTTTATCCTATGTTTAATTTCTAATGCACATAATAATTAGTCACTAAGAGTAAACAAAAT
This sequence comes from Ceriagrion tenellum, assembly GCA_963169105.1. Classification (NCBI taxonomy): domain Eukaryota; kingdom Metazoa; phylum Arthropoda; class Insecta; order Odonata; family Coenagrionidae; genus Ceriagrion; species Ceriagrion tenellum. The sequence goes on from OY720637.1 coordinate 43,193,843, forward strand.
GGCAATTGGTCACAAAAAATACTCTTTTCACCATGTTAATATTCTCCGAGCCGTTCTTCGAGCATCCGCCATCTTGGCTACTTATGGAATTCATAACTCCATTCCATAAGTTAATAAACCAATAAATTTATCGAATGTTTCTGCCATGAATATACATTATAGTTTGTTGACTCGTCACCAAAAATTGCTGTCTAGAATTCCGTAAACAAATAACGTTTTGGAAAGTGGTGCCGTCTAGAGATTAAAGACGGAAGTTAAAATGTAAATACAGTCGACAGAATATAAATAAACACGCCTTACAGGTTTAAATTACCAATAATCATAATGCAGTGAATAAAAATGTAGTACCATACGCGGGATGTAATTACACACTTTTCTCAAGTTTCTCACGTTAACAACAATAACAACGACCATTTACGTTTCAACCATGGACATATATTATGGATTCGGGTCTCGTTGCTAAAAACTGTTGTCTATATTTCCGTAAACAAATAACTTTTGGAAAGAGGTGCCATCTAGTGATGAAAGACGGAAGTTCAAATGTAAATACAGTCGACAGATTGTAAATAAAAACGTCATAAAGGTTTTGCCATGAGTTTCAAATTTCCCAAATAATTATTTGGATGAATTGGTTTTTACTTACAAGTAATCATAATGTAGTGGATAAAAAATGTAGTACTTCACGCGGGACGTAAGTATACACTTTTTTAATATCGTCCGGCTTACAGATATATTTAACCTCTCCAAATTTAATTACACAAATGCACAACTTCTTAGCACTTCGTGAATATCGCTATACGAAAATTTAACAATAATGCGAGGTGACTTCATGAGTATTCCCAATGGCCATCATTGCAGTGTAGGTAAAAGGAATGCACTTACCACCGCCATGAATATATTCTTATTTTTCAACCCAAGTCTCCTATTTTGGATCCTCGTGGACGCATACCATGTTTTGCAGCCTGGTACGAAGCAAATTCTGTTCAAACAAGGCGTTCTGAATCCTTCATTTAGGCAAAACAGGCTTAATGCATTCCAATTATAATCGGATTCTGGCTAACAACGTAGTCGGCACACGATGAACGTTTCATTAACCTCTTACTGATTTCCTGTGATAGATATTTCCTCGCTAGCATTTAAAATGTAAATTTTAGATAACAAAAATATATTCTAAGCATCAATTAATTCATTATTGTTCAATTCGTTATTGAATATTCACCACAATCTCACGTTAGCAACAATCAACTACGTCTATTTACAATAAAAACAGAAAGGACTCAAATCAAAGTGGCGCCAAGGACCGGGTGAACTAAAAGTGGAAATTTAGGCAACACGTTGCTTAGGCAACGATGCCAAACATCTGAATCCATAATATATATTCATGGATTCAACTGAAAAGACTTTTTTCTGAGTAGCGCCAAGGACTGGGTAAATGTGGAAATTTAGGCAACACGTTGCCTAGGCAACAATTCCAAACATTTAAATCCATTATGTATATTCATGGTTTCTGCAACATTTATTAAATGGTTGTGACTTATGGGTCCCACTACTTTATAGAATACATATGTGTCGTTCCTTCAACTGGCCATAAGTAAACAATATATGTTTCATGAGTTGCCTGTCTTAAATTTCGAGCAGATGGTGGATATTCTTGCTTTACATCCGCTTATCGGTCCATTCCGTCGTGCAATTCACAGGAAAGTACGGTAGGAGCAGGGATAGCCAACATGTCTGTTATTTCGGTTGTCAGGCTACCATTTGATGGCGTAATGCCCTTATCATCTACCGCAGTGGTCCCGGGCGACGGTGGCCCCTTCCCTCAAAGCACCAATTTGAAGTTCGAAAATACCTCGGCTGTGGAAGCACGCTCACTTCCGGCATTACTCTAGAAGTATCGATACACCTTGGGCATTACTATGTTACCTACGAGAGCTGCGCTGGAAACGTTATCTGATGCGAAGATGACAAGTTCTGAAGGCAATGAGGGATTCGCTCGTCCACACGTCCGTAGACTTGGAGGAACTAACCCGATATTCAATTCGGAAAGAATTTATTTGCAGCATATTCCGGGTGAACACGAGAATCTATGTATCGGCAGCGGATGGATTGCAACGGAATTATAGATCTGAGCAGTTCGAAACTTGTTTAATTCAATAGAGACATAGCATACGTAGGGCGGAGCAAAAAATATTTCCGGACTGATGGATAACGTGATAATTCAAGAGGCAGAGCGTTGAGATACTGGTTGTAGTCCGGTGGAATCAACTTGAGATACTTATCGGGTTATAATGGAGAGGAGATTGAGAACGGAGGATACTTCCACACCCCTGAATTAGGCCCCTGGGCGCTGGCTCAGGTTGTATTTTACAAAATCCCGCTCCGCGAATAAGTGAAAACCGCCGTGCTTACATCATGAATTTTATCTGTTTAAGGTAGTTTGAGCGATTTTTGTATACGTAACGTAACGTAAAACATTACACACTTGTACTCTCAAGTTTTATGCGTAGATAAATGTGAAAAAAATTCACGTTTTGGTTTGTTGGAAATTTAATTCTATTTTAACACGTACTTTTACGGAACGTGACATGTCTTTTGAAATAATTCGATTACGTTTGTACAGATTTTCTCCCAAGCGCAAAATATTACGTTTTGTATCCCGGTCAAGTCGAAATGATTTTTTCATAGCGAATTTCAACCATGGTGTATTACGTTTTGTATTATAAAAATGGTGTCTGACATGTATCGAGGTAACATGCAAAGTAAATGAGGAAGTCATCCTGAGAGGAAAGAAATTAGAGGAAGTGGATTCCTACACATATCTTGAAAGCATGTGGGGCGGAAGAAGGACAACGAACATCAAGCGTAGAATAGCCCTAGCTAAGAAGACGTTCATGGGAAAAAGACAACTGCTCTGCTCAAAGAACATAGGACTACAAAACCAGGAAACAGTATGTGAAAACATTCATGTGGAGCGTAGCACTCTACGGATCGGAAGCATGGAACATTGTCAAAGCTGACCAGAACAGACTACAAACCTTCGAAGACCTTCGAAACCTGGCGCTGGAGGACGCTAAGGATAAAATGGACGGACAAAAAGGTCACTTGATTATGACACTCTCTGTTGAAACTTGGTTGGTGAATTATGTAAATGTAAGAATATAGTAATAGTTTTATTGTTCATTATGAGCAAAACAGATTTTCACAAAGTGACGCCTGATGTTACTTCTTACATAAAATAAGAAATTATGAAGTGTACTGAAGAGTAGAAGAGGAATGGACCATTTGGAACACCATACAGAAAAGAAGAACAAGATGGAGTGGACACAACCTGGGACACAATGGGTTTGTGAAGAACATAAATGAAGGAAAAATAGAGGACAAGTCTTCACTGGAAGACCCAGGAATAAGTTCATGCACCAAATAAAAAGAAAAGTACATAGGAAGAGATACCAGGAGGTAAGGGAACTAGCATTAGATAGGGAAGGGTGGAGGGCTGCAGGGATTGAACGACCTAGTGCGTTTTATAAACTGGAATAAAAATGAAATAGGGTTTCCTGGCAATTTTAACGCTAATTTGGCTTTGAAAATAGTTAGTTAAACATGATATTACTCTGATAACAGTAGAAATACATGTATTCAAGCTTTTAATAATAACTGTTTTAAAAATAAACGAAAACGCCTGGAATATTGAATAAAAATTAAATATAGGCATTACCCCACTATTTTTTTAAGTCACTGGCGAAATTCTGCCCTAATTTAAGTCAAAATGCGGTAGCTTCATTCAAGTGGCGCCGCAGTGGGCTTCAATAGCATGACAAATATGGTCATCAAAAATATTTTCGCGGAAAAATCTCCATATTTTGTATCTATATTTTGGTTTTCGATATAACTCATTTCTTCAGCGACAGTAGGACTTTTTTAAACTAAATAAATGAAAAAGCTTGTTTATGTATTTGTTTTGACTCTCATTACCTAGTCAGATCCATCTTAAGAGCATATGAGGGTGTTGGTGAGGGAATTATTATTGGCGAATTGAAGCAGGGTAGAGAAAAAGCCCAGCTTCAGTGTTAACATGAACTCCTAGGGACAGGCACTAAGGGGTGCTCGGTTTTATCTCCGAAATATCATTTCACCTAGAAATCTATGACTTTAGTTTCATTTTAAATAAAAATATCTCAACTTTCCAGGAATATCGAACCATCAGCCCCTTACCGAACAACTTTCCGAGATTTTCGGCAAATAATACCAGTCATTTTGAATGGGAAAGTTACGCCTATGCACTCCAGAGAGTTATTATTTAAAAAGTAGGGAATATTTAACGCCTGGATATCGTCAAAACATTTGCAGTGTGTTATTTATATGTTAACTCAACTATTTTTTAAAACAATCCATACTGTAACCGCAGTTATTTTTCCAGGATCACAAGAAAAACCTTCCGTTGTGAAGGACTGTTAAACGTACCGCGCGAAAAAAAATGAGTCAAGCTTAAGACTTGTATGGAATTTTTTTGTCATTTACCTAGAATTTCATTCATATAAGTATATTATTGTGCCATTAATAATGCCATATTTAATTCATGCTTCCCATAGCTGCTGACATTGAAACGCATAATTCGAATATGGCCTCCATTATGACTAAGGAACTATCTCACTCAAGCTACCTTAACCCATGTCACCCATGGATAGTTTTTTTTTAAATCACCGCTCTTCTGGATTGGGAGCCAATACTCCAGCCTCCACATTGACAATTCTACACACGTCCACCAATTCACAGCTGAGTGATTTGCTAGGCACCAGATCCTTCTGGGAAACCACAAACGTGGCTCGGGTTTAAGGGTTGACTTTACTACCTTGCTGTGTGGATTTCGTTTGCCATTTGGCTTTGTTTCTCTGTTGATCTTCAAAAGCACCGATCGAATCGATTTTCGGGTTGAAGACTGTGGATGAAGCCATTAAGATCGATGTACGTAGAGCAGTAATTATTTCTTCTGTCAAAAAGTATAACTTAGTAAATGAGAAAATCTACTCCTCTACTCCTCAACAAGCTGTCTGATATTTAATTAAGGTATAACTAATAACTTCAGCTTTGACTTTGTGGAACATCTCTATATCGTGAATTAAAATATTCTAGTAATGGTCCACTAAACAGATTTATTCTTTACGACCCGGGTTCCGTCACAATGACATCTTCAGGTAACAAATATTATACCACATGGGTATACATACAAAATCAGGTGCAGAGGAAGGAGGGGAAGGGAGAGGAGGGAGAAGAGAAAACCGTTGGAGTGTGACGTTATGGGTGAGGGGCAGGTAGGAAGGGGTGAGGGTTAATGTGTTGTTCGCTGAAAACCCGGGTTTCGACACTTCGTGTCGCCTGAAGATGGGTCGTGTTATTAAACCTATAGTGGAGTATACAAAGTTTTATTTTAGTTACGACGCACTATATTATTCATACTTCTTACAGCTGCTTCAATTAAAAAGTATAATTCGAATATGATCTCCATTATGACTAGGGACGTTTGGCAAAAAATTTCAAAGGACTAAAAAATGATGCAAGCGTCATTATGTAACGAAACCCGGGTCGTAAAGAATAAGTCTATTTAGTGGACCATTACTAGAATATTTCAATTTAATTAAGGTATTTTATATAATAATTTCCAACTATTAGTTGAAAGGCCAAAAGTTTAATACCTCAAATTAAAGATTATTTTTAACATAGACTCTTATGGAGATTGCTCAGATCCCGGCAGAAAAACGTCAATTTGAACGAGAAATCATATTCAAGCTGTTAATTAAAACTGTTTAAATGAAGCAAAAAGTCCTCAGGAATCGATAAAAAAATAAAATTTAGGCACCTTGCCACTCATTTTTCAAAGCTATTAGCGAATTACGGCCGTGAAGTCAAAATGCGATATTTCATGTAAATGGCGCATTTGTTGGATTTTTTAAATGAATTTTAGATGGAAAAATGAGGTCATTAAAAATTCAGTGTGCGGCAGCATAATTTACTGACTTAATTTGTGGTACTGTACTGAATGCTGTATGATTGTATGTACTGTATCCTGTATGTAATGTAAGATATTTCTATTATTATCATTGGCTCTAAAATATGGCAGTTTCAAATGTACTAAAGCCATGTATTGCACGCGTGATATAATCCTAGGTGGCTATAACATTACTTGTACATGATCCTTAGAATAATCCCAAATTTAAGATTCAGTATGCGATACACCGCATCCTAGCTAGTTATCGTGCTGCTTTAACTCTGGGCAGTTTTTATTGATTTCCCCTTATTGACTTATAATGAAGTGATCTTTATGGCCCCAAAAGTTCGAAAATGACCGCAAGAGTCCATTATCTCGATGGCGTGACTCTTCAATTCGTAACCTTTTGACAATTTTTTTCCAATGCTGGTAAGTAAGGCACATTAGCTTTCTGTCTCATTTGGTATAGTGTGAACTTGTTATATATGACTGCCTTCGCACTTGTTAGGAGAAAACTCGCTGAGCAAATTCCTTCACTTTCCGAATACCTTCAAAGCCGTATGTATGCATGTATTGCTGTACTAATATGTTGTAGAAAATGGGGAAAAATTAATTACAACGATATCTATAACATCTTTTGTGTTTTTGACCTTTATAATCAGCTAATTATGATGCCGCACCCCGTATAGTCATGGAAAAATATACGTGTTGAAGCCTTACTTAGGTGCTTTAGGTTTTAGCGAATATCCAATCATTGAATTATCAAATGATATGGTACGAAGTCCCTCGCAATGTTGGATTTATCCACCGCGACAGTGGATTTGAAAGCACGACTATCGTCTCATGTGCCACAATGTAGACTTGAGGCGTGAACATCTAGTTAGGATTAACCTCCCTCGAAATTCGCATTGAAGGAGGATGGCATGATGGTGTAACTAGATAACACACCTGAGGGTCAATTACGGCTCACTGTCGTTGTTAGAAGTTGACGTGCGATATCTCCTCGTACCGAAGATTTTAAGGAACCATAGCTGTGGAGCAATTGTGTTATCTATCTATTGTGTAAGTCTATCAACTTACCGAACGGTACCTCAATCCACGATAGCTCGCGAGAAGCGATTCGAAAAAAGGTTTGTAGTTCTAGATATGAGTCGTTACCAAGGGAGCTAACATTCGTTATTCAGCCGTAGACTTCAGTCTCACGGTATCTACGATTTGTGGGTTTTTGGTACTCACTTGGGGAAAAAAAATCTTTGTATTGACTACAGGTTGCCGCGACGACTTTGAAAACTCTTTAAGGATATCAGAAAAACGGCGCAGAATGGATATTTGGCAATAAAAATGGGGAAATAACTAGTTCGAGAAACGGATAATTATGCACATTACTTCCATAAATGATGTTGATGAGCAGGTGGAAATCCCCACGAGGGATTGATCGCGTGAAAATCGGGTGATCGGTCTTTTGTATTCTGCATTCGATTTCGCGATAATCTCTCAACGATTTAGGTAGTTTGAGCGAAATGTCATTTCACTTAGCAGTCAATGATTTTGGTCTCGTATTAACGAAAAATATCTCACTCTTCCAAAGATACCAAAATATCAGTCCCTTACCCCTTATCAGCCCCTTATATCTAATATCAGCCCCTTACCGAACTACTTACCGAGATTTTTGACAAATATTACAATCCTTTTTACATGGGAAATGGTAGGTTGCGCTATCCAGAGAGGACTTATGTAAAAAAATGAGGCATTTATAACACCTAAATCGCGTCAAAAAACTGGCAGTGCGTAGGTTTTTGGTTTTTCAAACATTTTTGAAAAATCAATCATACTTTCACCACAATAATAAATTCAGAATCACATAAAAACCTTCCATTGTGAAGGAGTTTTGAATGTACCGCGCGAAAAAACTGAGTCAGATCAAAGACTTATGAAGATATATATTGATTCCATTAGCTACCGATTCGCGATATTCTTCAGCACGATTATAGCATAACATATCATAGTATTGATGCTTACATCTCCAGGTTATGAATACTGACGCTCTATAAAAGTATATTAATGCACCATAAATAACGCACTACATTCACAAAGGAAATGGTTCCAGGCTTGACTTTGTGGAAGTAATTCATCGTAACTAAAATAAAACTTTGTATACTCCACTATAGGTTTAATAGAACGACCCGGGTTTCGACACTTCGTGTCACCTGAAGATGGGTCGTGTTATTTAACCTATAGTGGAGTATACAAAGTTTTATTTAAGTTACGACGCACTATATTATTCATACTTCTTACAGCTGCTTGAATTAAAAAGTATAATTCGAATATGATCTCCATTATGACTAGGGAACCATCTCGCTCAAACTACCATAAGTTGTACTACCATAAGTACTAATGAAAAGTAATTACTGACCAGGATTTGGGAAACCCGGGTTCGAATCCCGGGAAAGTCAAATGGTTTTTCATGTACAATTTCAACCCTTGGTGTTTTTGGTTTTTAATTGGCAATCCATTTCATCAGTGATTTTTTCACTGAAAAAATAAAAATTAATATCATAGTATTGATGTGGAGTCACACGGTCAAGCCAAAGCCACCTTAAATAGTTATTATAATGTAATTGGTAGTTTCAGTCGTAACTTAGCGAAATTTGTTGACATTATAATGGTAACTCGTAACTCTGTGATTCCACATACTTTTATTTGAAACGACCCTGGTTTCGACATACAACGTCATCTCCAGGTTCAACGTCACCTTCAGGCTTTGTGAAAATCGATTTTTCTGCCAGGCCTGAAGGTGAAGTTGAACGTCGAAACCCTGGTCGTTCCAAATAAAGATATGTGGAATCACAAAGTCACGAGTTATAATATTATTAAAATGTATTCTATTACCCACGATTATAGTATAAATAATAACAAGTTTTCTTACTTCCCAGTTAACATTCACACAAAAAATACAAAGATCATAAATACATTTTTTGGGAAGCTTTAGATAGCCTCTAAGAAAAAAACTGAGGTGAGGCTACCTTCATAGCAATGCATAGCTAAGCATTTTCTTAAAAACAGTAACAATTGGTAATTTATGAATTCGAAAAAAATAAACAAATAATTTTTACAATACAGTTTTAGATGAGCCAAACAGGATAGATACAATAATTACAAGAAATTTTACAGAATAATATCAAATAAATAATCTACACTGGGCTGAGTAAGTAGCTATTCACCTGCTTTTATAAGAAATTTTTTTTTCATATTGACCCTTATATTTTCTGGTATCAAGTTGTACACTTTAGGTCCCATCTACAAGAAGCATCTTTTAAAGAGTGTTTTGTTTGTTTAATTAAAGGTACATAGAATTTATTTCTAGGATTGTGTTGCGTTCTTTGCAAAGGTTTATTACCACTTCTCAAATAAAATACCCTAAGGACTAAATACCCAAAGGACTTTGCCTCTATTACCGCTCCAGCCGCCTTCTAAATTCCAAGTTGAATGTGGAGTGCTTCGCCGAAGTTAATCACGGACGGCCTTCGTAGCCGCGTGCTAGACAGGGGAAGCTGCCCCCAGCTCGAATTCTATGTGGCTCAAGGATGTGGGATGGTGGGCAGTAGGGGGGGGGGGGAAGATGAGAGGGGGAAAAAGATACAGAGGGAGAGCCCGGGGGGGGGGCGCATGTCCCGACTCCCACTTCGAACGAAACACCCAGGGGATAAACACCCGGCCACTTCTCAAATTGATATGATTGCAGGGTTCCTCGTTTCCTAAGAGATTCTCTGCCGGAGGGGAGGAGGATGGCCGGTAATAGCTCTCCTAGACAACCATGCGGAGGGGTACAAAAAAAAGTTAAACAGCCTTGCCTCCGCAAACACAGCATCGAACGGTGTTGACGGACGTGATTACGTGGGTTAAGTGACAACCGTGTATTTAGGAGTCGAAAAAACACAGGTTTCAAATCGTTGCTACGGGCTTTTTTTATGTACGCTTTGGTAAGGGAACGAGGTATTTCTTCCCCTCCCTGAGCACCTCGCTTACATGACGCCATAAGTTTTCCAGCGTATCGATGCTTATTTTTTTTGTTGTCGTCGACTGAAGCGAGCCATAATTTGAAGAAAAAAAGTCCATTCAAAACGTCAATTGGTGACATTGTTCAAATAAAGATCCGATGCCGTGAACCGTTTATCTTTATGAAGGCGCGTTTGCCTTCACGATAAATTCGGCCCTGCGGAATAAGAAAGCGGACACATTTGAAATACCAATGCAAAGATTTGCCTACCAGACGGTTACCTATTACCCATTCAGCTGCGTATCAAAAGGACAGTGTCCATAGCAACCAAATGTGAAGAGAAATGGTTGCTGGGGACACGACGCGCATAGCAGAGAAATTTTGCTCAGAAAAGACAATGGTAAAAAATTCTCGCAGTCCCGTTTTTTAATCCATTCAAATTGTGGCCGTATACTTCCCATTGTAGTAGACATTATTTCCAATGCCCTAGCTTCTATATCTACATCTAATTATTACCCTGCAAGCCACCACAAGGGTGTTTGACATGGGGTGACTTATCACCAACCTGAACGAGAGTGATGAAGTTATCTTTCACCAACATGCACCACACTATGGATATGCTAAAAATTTTACAGAAACTCCAAAAATAATCTATAACGTAATTATGTAAACTTGACACAAGAGTCATGCAGGGAACATGCAAAACATGGTGTTAGCACTACTCGGCAGATTTAGATATATGCATTAGGGGGATTATGAATTATTCAGTTATACTACCTGTCCACTATCCTACTTCAAAGTCTTCAGGCACCCATTATGGTCTCTTATCGCTGGCGGGAAAAATGACGTTTTGAACCTTTCCGTTCTACAATCTATTTCCCTTAATCTATTACTCTCATGATCTGATCTACCGTTGTATGTTGGAGATCGTAAGATATTGATAACTTCGTCGGGAGCAAATGAAATCAAGATTAGTATGCAATCATACGTAGGTAACTGTCTACTGTAATGCATATACTACTGGTTTAGATGACTGAGTTGCTAGGAACCTATGGAATATGGAACCATTTTAACCTCCTCTGTCCTAGTGTATTGTATACAATACACAGACGATTGAATTTTTTCCCGCTCAACATCGAAAAATATTGGCAACGCCACATGCTGATAAGTGGCAGCATCATTAAGAAGCTTGATCGCCGGTCGTGTGGCAGAGATATTAACTCTGCAAACGTGGCTTACAACGCAAAATGTAAGTATGAAGAATTTTCCAAAAATAATGCTGGATATGTCTCAGGAACGAGGAGGTTAATCCAAAACAAGTTATTATACTCTCGAGAATCTATACGGTTATAATGATATCTTAATGTTACATAGCACAAAAACTACTACATATAATGTTTCATTATCTTGCACTAGCCAGTATTTGTGCATTTAATTATCCTGATATGTCTAATTTTCAACTTAAGTTTTCTTTAAACTACAGAAACTGCACTTACGACAATTTTCTTATAAATCATCGACATCATGATTTTTCATATTACTGAAATCGCACAGTGCTACTAGGTCAAGAACGAGAGGATGATTTTGGTAACTAATGATTAAACTCGCAACATAAAAAGTCACGACATAACTTAAGATTCGATGCTTCAAGAGTTGTGTAGATTGAAAAATAAGAACATATTTGGAAATGCCGGCGAACTCACCTCTCATAATCATCATCTAGTTTATATTTGTCTATGGCGACATCGATTAATCTTGCGACTCAAAAGGAAAAAAATTTCCTGGCGCCGGTCGTCAAATATAACCTAACTAAGAAATATCGATATGTATTAGATAGTGCTCTTTTTCATGCTTTTCGAAACTATAGACACTTGATGTCGTCGACCTCCTTCGAAGGGTGCGTTATGTGATAGACCTAAGCTGTCGCTGCATGAAAAACAGTTAAAATGATGATGGAAATACCCTCAAGTGGACCGTGACCCTTACGTTGGATTACGTCTCGTCTTAATATGTACGATTGGAGCTCAGCTCTTGAGTAACCGCCTGACACCTCATTCCCACATAGTTCAGGAATGGGCAGGAGAGGCTTCTTAAACGAAATTGACGTGTCTAAGTAAAGCCACCAGTTAAAACCTTTTAAGGGAGGCGAGGGATCTCGAGTGTTGACATTCACTTATTCCTCGCGCCAAAACAAATGACGAATCACTTGAAATAGTCTTCGAGAAATAAGAAAAGTTTAACTCGTAAGGCAAAAATGAAAGGAAAATCTCTTCGTCGCAAAATAGCATCAATCGTGAGGGAGTTGAAGGACGAAAGGAAGATAAAGTAACGAAGGAAGAGGCTGACGTAGTTTTAATTTAGTCACTCAAAATTTTTTTTACGACTTCGATTTTTATGATCTGAAAATCTTTGATAAACACCCGCATCTCCTTCTCGTCTGGACTGTGGACCACCACTATGCTCGGTTTGCTCGAGAAATTCAGAACAGATGTGTTTCAGTGCGACAGAGAGAATATTTTTTTGACGCCTTACCACATTTCTAGGTCTAACAGAAGCGATGACATAAGAGAGATACATTGCCGAACTGATAGATACGGATATTTATTCACACGTTCTTTCCGCGCACAATTAGGGACCGAAATAAAAACTTTAAGTCACTAGAAACACACCGATACTACGCATAACCATTTCACCTCCCAAAACCTTATCCTTTACACGGCTGGTGTCCGAACATCCCATGCCATATGCCCATGCGGCGGCTCGCTGGGTAGTATGTAGAGGTAGATCATTTTTGTGGTCATCTACCATCTAGAGTAGGTTTTGCTACGAAGGCTTTCGCGGTCTTCTTGTATATGCGTAGTTCTCAGGTTCTCTCCGCGTTGAACCATTTTTATGGACGACCGTTTCGTCGGCATTCCAGTCGGCTTCTTCACATCCTAATTGAGTAGGTTTTGACTGTCCGATTCTGCTGAGGTGAATCACTTCAGAACTACCCTTTCTTCAATTTATTCTTATAACTCTCCCTCCCCGTCCTCCCATTCAAATTAGTTACAGTCCTCACATATTTTCAACCTTTCAACTTAAATTTCAACAGGAAAAACTGAATATTTGTAAATGAGAGGAATTTTTATCCACTGGAAGGGTAATGCATGGCACCTCTTCACCTCATCTTTTATCAATTTAAGACTCTCTTCGCTCTCTACGATACATTTGCGCCCTCACAATGACATCTATGCGATTCAACTTTTGTGTTTCTGTTCTAGCGGAAAGACAAATGATTTACCCTGAAATGTGTGATCATTTTATCCCATATAGTTAGCCACGGCTTACACTGGCGTCAAACTAAAATTCTGCAAAAACTTGGTGGTATTTTTTTTCTGGTTATTCTTGTTTTGCTAGCTTTGCCCACATTAGTACGAGCACGTTAATAAAACACAGAGGCGCTAATAATTTTACCTCATCTCTTCACTGGTATTGAAAAGTAAAAAATAAGTAAATGCCGATGTTTTAAAGAGAAGTGTCCTTTGCTCCAGAAACGTCTCACTTAAGAACGCTGCATGTGTTTATGACCCATAAAAAATGGATTTGATTGGCTAAAAAAACTCAAAATTTTCTACGCATCAAATCAAAAATTTTCCACGCAATAAATCAAAAATTTTCAACTCATATATTCAAGAATCTTGAAGGAATTTTTCGGCAAACATCCGAGTGGAACTAGAATACTGTGGTAAGGTGGCTGATATTTGGGTATCTTTGGAAGGGTAAGATACTTTTCTTTAAAATTAGACCAAATTCATGGATTTCTAGGTGAAATGATTATTCGCTCAAACTACCATAACTACAAAGTTTTCTGGAATAAATAACCAAATGGAAACGGTTGTAGGCTTTACTTGGTAGAACTTATCCACCGAGGAGGAATTATTATAGCTTATTGGACAACATTTGTATGATTTTATTGACACGTCCAGGGTTATATAAAAATTCTCCTGAGGTCACCTGAAGATAACACGTGGAGTCAAAACCCGGGTCGTGTCATTGCAATCATACAAGTGGACTTTAAAAAGTTTTTTAATCGTTCCGCGAAGAAAAAGTGACTTCATTCACAAATCCACTTATTACTTTTTGTTTGCTCTTCTGAAATCGTGTAGTATGCCCCACATCGCGTTAATATTTTTCTGGGCGCTTATAACCCAATGGTTTTCAGTCCGAGCGGTTGCGTTCTTTTTTCTACTCTCGGAATGTTTCATTGAATGCGTGTTTTTGTCTTAATACTTTTATCTGTTTCATATACACTTTATAAATGCCTGAAAAAGTGCCTTTTTATCAGTCACGCTAAGTTTTCCGGAGGCACAAAGTGGCAGAACTGAAGGAGATGCCTAGGCAATACAAAAACATTATCAAACTAAAGAGTCACACATCGTCGTAAAATTATTTCAAGGACGTTTCCTTTACTCTCTCGATATTTCCCGCGTAGTGTACATAGCACGCAGACTAGAGTTGACAACTCGAATACGACTTGACGAAACAATGCGTTATATTAGTCATGTTTGCATGGGATAATTTTCGCGGCGTCCTCTCAGAAAATCGAAAACCAAACCGTTAGTCTTTCTTTTAAGTATTCTACCCGTAAGTGTTTTTGAATGTCAGAGAATCTCGTTCCAGTTTTCTACACTTTCAGGGGCCCATCTTCCTCTAGTTCAACCTTTTTCGCCTCAGCATATGATCTATCCCACTTCATCTCGCCAATGAAACCTATTCTCTTTCTTCCCCTTCCCCGCTTGCCCAACATCCTTCCCTCTAACACACTCTTCAGCAACCCATCGCCCTTTATCACATCCTTCGGCCATCTACCCTGCCTATCCCGGATGTCATTCAGAAGTTTCCATTCCTCGACCACCTTCTCAAGCACTTCCTCGTCAGTCTTCATCTCCGTCCACCTCACCTTCTCCATCCTTCTCCACGTCTCAAATGCCTGCAGCCTATTCTCGTCCTCCTTTCTGACGGTCCACGTTTCTGCTCCAAACAACCCTACGCTCCACTTCAAGCTCTTCACCAGCCACTTCTTCACTTCCTTACCCAAGGTCCCCGTCATCAGCATATTTGATACACTCACACGATGTTTTGCTAACGAAACGGGACCAAAACAAAAATATAAAATATGGTGTTGAAAAGAAATGATCAGTGTGTTCAACTTACGAAACGCAGGCGAAAGTTACTTATCGCAGGCGGAAAGAGTAAATTATCGCACGAGTGAGTAACTCATTATCGCATTATCACGTTCCAGTTTTGTGTATATTACATCGTATTAATTGTGGTGTAGTAGTTATCGCGCGCCTACACGATGAATACATTCGAAAATACTGACTCGACAAAGCCATGCGATAAATTAGTCAGCTTGCGATAATTTTTATGGCCTTTTGATAATCCTAATCGTAAATATTTAACCAAAAACTCAATAAAATAAAGCTGCCCGCTTCGTTAAAAACTGCTATGAAAGAACATATAGTGTTTCAAAACTCTGACATGGATTGAAGTGGAAGCCCCTAGAGACTCGGAGGCTGCACTCTAGGTTTAGATTGCTTGAGAAATTCGGAACTGGTGTGATTCAGAAAGACACAGAGAATGTTATCATGACGCCTCACTTCATCTCTAGGTCTGACAGAAGCGATAAAATAAGAGAGATACATTGCCGAACAGATAGGTACGAAAACTCGTTCTTTCCGCGCACAATAGGTGATCACAACAAAAACTGAGCTCCGCTAAGTATACTCCCATAATACACGTGACCATTTCTTCTCCCAAAACCAAATTCCTTACATATTTACAGGGATGGTATCATAACATCCCCTTCCACACGCCCATGAGGCGGCTAGCTGGGTGGTATGCAGTTGTAGATAGTTGACCACCGGGACCAATACGCCTCAATTTTATTGACTCACCTGTATCTCGATCCACCGCAGCGACTCCCTCGAGGATGCAAAAGGGTCCGTGCGATTTTCAGTCGGCGACCCGGGCCCCTCTCAAGACGAAGCGCGTGTGACCGGAGACTTGCGGTCAGCAGAGTGGGAAAATAAACGGGTGGATGGGCAACAAAAAAATTGAGGAGCGTAATAAAATGAGCGTGACCGCTTTCGGGGGAAAGAGGCACCTCGTCCTCCTCACACATGGAAGCGAATAAAAAAAAAGAAAACTCAACACACCGCACTAACACACGCAATTCCGCACAGTGTTTGCTTGTAGTTCGTTTTTTTCCCCTTTTATATATTCCTCACAATATTTAAATTCGCTCCCTTTATCACTTGGGTCCTTCCTGATTTATTTCCACCTCACACAATACTCGTCTAGGTATTTTTACTTTGCTCGGGAAGAAGAAGGGGCGGAAAAAATATGTATATATTTAAGAACATACATGGGGCAGTTTTAATAGAGGTCCCAAAGGATCTGTATGCACATTTTTCTTTCCCAATCTCCTCCCAGCCCGACCCTCCCCGGTTCTTCCACCCTTTAACAAACCTATCAATTCT
The DNA here is from genome assembly GCA_963169105.1 of Ceriagrion tenellum. Lineage (NCBI taxonomy): Eukaryota > Metazoa > Arthropoda > Insecta > Odonata > Coenagrionidae > Ceriagrion > Ceriagrion tenellum. Next base: position 43,210,347 of record OY720637.1, read on the forward strand.
CAACACACACACACCACACGAAGTTATTTTTTTGCTGCATTCGAGGTAATGGGGAAAATATACATGCATGCATGTATATATGTATATAAATTGGGCAGTCGAAACGGAGGTCCTCTTCAGGTCCACGCACACTTCCACCCTGCCTCGACTTTTTTTTTTCTGCCTCCTCTCTTCACGCCCTCCCCCTCACAACCAACCCCGTCACTCCTCCCCCTCCTGCCCCCTCCCCTTCGCTCCCAGCCTCCACCCCCAGCCCACTACCGCCACCTCCCCACAGCGAAGAGCCCAGCTCAACACAAACCAGCTCCATAAGACGCCTCCTCCTACCCTTCCTCCGCCTCTTCTCTTGACTCTACCCCGTCTGTCTTCCCTCTCCTCAACAGCCTCTCCCAGCCACTCAACGTGCGGACGTAGGAAGCAGAGAAGAGGATTTCTCAACGTACCCCACCACCACAAACACTATCGTCTCTTCTCTCTCAATCACCAGCATCAACACTTAATTTCGTGGGATGGGCGTGGAGGTGGGGCCTCGGAGACTCGACTAAAGCGTGTACCACGCGATATTCGATCCCGTGTGACTTCGAGTGCGTTAGACAAGAGTGACAGTGAGTTGTTTCGTGTGTGGCACAACCAGGACACAATCGCCAGACACTTCAGAAGATCCTCGATCTCGTAAATGACACTGCTAGTTGGACACTGGCTCCGAGATGGAACTTGTAGTTAATATTCACACCGCGTTTACTTTCAAACACGAATTTCAATTATATTTTTTATGGTTTGGACGAGTTAGTGCTTTATTCAGGTCCAGCGATCGGGTGAATGTTTTCCCTTAGTCGGCTGTCCAGTCATGCCGCTGAATCCATCCGTAACCATCAAGCTGTGGCTGATATGCACAGGATCGAGTGTCTGCAAGCTGAAAACTTGTCCCTAATCACGGACGCTGACCGTTTTGCTACCCCGATAGCGACGTATCGCCTTCTTTCCCCCGCGGGTTATTTCCCACGGAAGGGCAAGGTGATGGGGGATTTTTTTCTGCGACTGATCGAAGAAGAAATTGAGCCACCTCTTTGACCGGTCCGCTATCCGCGAACGCTAGCGTCGACTCCGGGTGACCCTCCTGGTCTTGCCACGAACTTTTTTAAGCCGCGATTTCGGTCACAACACTATTCCATCCCCGCGATAGTGTCACACAGATTGGCTCTTTGCTCACCGAACATCCTATATTTTTAACAAATGAAAATTTTCTCTCTCGAGCTAATATTTACCACCTCTCCGACCTCGTAAAACTGACTTCCTAACTTGTCCGCGATGGTCGAGTTATAGCAGCATGACAGCGGCGCAACCCTCTCTCAACTAGAATTACGTTCGAACTTCATAAAAGAATCGACCTCCCAGGATCAATTGGAACCGACCCGGTCGTAAGAGACAGGCCAATGGTGATCTCATTCAGGGTCTTGTCCTTACGCCCGACCCGCGGCGATCGGCCTGAGACACTCGAATCGGCGAAGACTTTACGTCCAAACCAAAACAAAACACGGCAAACCCGCCCTGCACGACGACCGAAGGATCGCGTTCTTCTTCGCAGTGTCCAGCACGTTGCACAAGCGGGTATCGTCGCGAAATGTTAAGATAAATCGCATTCCATTCATCACCATTCGCCGGACGGGACGGGGGATGCGTTCTGTTTTCGGCCCCGCTGGTGCGGCCGCAGGCGGCCGAGGATTCCAGTCCGTTAGCGGTCGGCGCCTCAACCCGCTCGGTAGCTGGTGGCTAGACCACTCTCTTGGCACTTCCATTCCCAAACGAGCCCCACGATCGCTGCGCCAAAAATTGCGCTGGAGGGCGGGGCGGACGGAGGGAGTACTAAACGTTATCGGCGCATGCGCAGTTTCGCAAACTCGGCAGTTCAAATTTGGGGATGTTGGTGAACGCTGCCGGCGCTTGGAGGGAAGTTGTAACGGTAAACTGCTTGCTGGTGGAAGGTAGGCTACATTCTATTATTGTTTTGCTTTGTTTTTCAATAATTTGGTTGTGGTTTTTACTGCCGAGTCTTTCGTGGGATGCTGTATGTTATATGACATCGGAAATTGTGTGTATTTAATTTATAATGTGAGTCGTAATGCTAGTGGGTTTCTTAGCTTTGTGGTAATCTGGATTTCCTATTGCAGATTGAAGGACTGAAGTTGGATGCCTGAGTGGGTGGTGAAATGAAAACGGTGTAGGAAATGTAAAGGACTAACAGTTGGACTAAGGTTTGATTTTTCATCACTCGTTAATCCCCTTTTGAATGAATTGAGCAGTGAGTTCTGGCCAAGATCATGATTCAGTTACTCTTCCTTTGTTCTGCGGTGACCGACCTCTCCTGATGATTATCCTTGTGCTCCCTAACTAGTCTTAACTGAATTTTTATCTATTTAACTCATTGAATTAGAAAGAGGGTGATTAATCTTAACTAATATCCCGTTAGCGATCGTGATGTAAGCGGTGGGGATTTTGCGAGTTTTTCCCTTATTGCCAACTGGTTTACCTTCCTTACGTGATATGTATTGTGTATTTGTATGGTGGAGATTTGAGTAGATTTTCTCGCTGTTTTCTTTAATTATCATCTCCATGCATATCAGCTTTACTTCTGTGTATCAGCTGCAAGTCTGCCAAGTCTGACATGCCCCGTTTTGTTTTGCGTTATTACATTAAATTTAGACTGATGGAATTTCACACAGCGTTTATAGAAGGCGTCAAAACATATCGCAATTGGAAACTTTTTATGTTCTTTTTGTAGAAATTACTCATCGAAAGTTATTTTTGGGAGATTTGTTGTACTGTATCATTTTGATTTTCTGTCAATTCTGTGTACATAATGTATTTTGGAGAGTAATGTCAATACTAGACTAAAGTCAAAAGGCAGTTATGTATAAGGTTCCATTAATTTCAGTTGCTTGTGGCTTCAGGTACATTGTGGAATCAAGTCATGTTGAAAGAAAAAAGAACTGATATTTCAGAGAACACCCATTCCTAGTTTAGTGCTCTTAATTCATTCCAGAGATTCATTTGAAAGAGGCCAGAATGAAGTCGTTCATTTTTTTGTTTTTTTAATTAGTTTCCAACTTGCAGTTGATCCATAATGGGTTTGTCATTCATGTTCTGATTCATCTATATGTGCATTAGTTATACATCTTGGGAAAATGGATGTAAATGTGTGTGGATCATTTCCTCTGCACTCCTTGAGAGTTTTCATGAATTTCCTGAATTTTTAACATCTTCCTTTTCAGAGCATATGGATTTCCATGATGTGGTGGGACTTCCAACTCCCTTAGGAGTATCTCTTCCCAGGTTCTTCTGAGAAAAGGTGAGTACTGTTCTAAACATATGCCTTGTTTCTAATACTGATAGGATTTTATTTCATGTAAGCTTTATCTCCTTAAGTCCTTCATGTACTAAATATCTTCCTTGACTTATTTCAGAAGTATCAGAGAGGAGGGGATCCTACATGAGCTTGGCACGAAGAAGTTAGTAGAATTGACTCCAAAGGCTAAGTACATACATACCAACTGATCATGCCGTTCCCTTCCGGGGTAGGCACAGTCACAAAGTTTCACTCTTAAATACATGTTTGTATACCTAACTCTGCTTCAATACTTTCCCCCTCTGACCCATCCTTGCAAACCTCTTTCGCCTCATTTATTCCCATACACTGCTTCATTCACGCCCTCTTGTTTTTAAGACTCCTAATATTCCTCCTCCTAAGAATTTCCTCTACCACATTCAACCACAACTTTTTCAGCCTACCTCTACTTCTCACATAATTCATTTCACTGTTATATATCTGTTTCTTTATTTGACTCTCATCCATTCTCTCAACAAGGCCAAACCAACCTAGCACACTCCTTTCATATATGTCCATTACCGGAGCATCTAACCCACACTCATTCCTGACCCTATCCATCCTACTTTTGCCGCAAACACTCCTCAGATAACTCACATCCACAGCATTTACTCTACCCTTATGTCTATACATACATGTTTCACTACCATACAACAAAGTGGGGAGAAGTACACTTTTGTACACAGCAATTTTTGCTTCCTTAGTTAGTCACTCATTCCTTGATATGCTCCACATGCTACCTACCACTTTCCTTCCAGCATTCATATTTCTCTTTATCTCCTCATCTATCCATCCATCTTCCACAAACATCTTACCCAAGTACACAAAATCATCCGCTTGTTCAATTACTTCACCATTTGCCCTCATCATACAGTTATTCTCCTAATTAAAAGTTACTACTTTAGTCTTGCACGCATTTTCCTTCAATTCCATTCTCTCTGTTGATTCACAAAACTTTTCGAGGAGCTAATGTAATCCCTGTTGACTGTCTGAGATCAAAACAGCGTCATCCGCATATAGAAGAACTCACATGTTTACATTTCCAATCAAAACACCGTCGTTTTCACTACATGTGTCTCTAACACATCTATCCATAAATACATTAAACAGCCATGGAGACATTATGCATCCTTGCTTTACACCCCAGTTTATTACAAACCAATCACTCAGAACCCTGTTAACTCTTACACTTGCCTTACTATTGTCATACTTTGCCATCATTCCATTTGCCATCATAACATTCAATAACTGCTCATTCACTCCACAGTCCTTCAAAACCATCCACATCTTTCTATTTACCCTGTCATGTGCCTAAAAGGCGCAGCAGCATGAAAACAAATAGGCACCCATCATATATTATACACACAATGTAATTAGTCTAAGGGTCTATAATTTTATAAAAAATGTTTAATCAAGTCAGTAATTTAGTCTAGCATAAGGTATTCCATGTACAATTAATCTTTAAGAATTTTCAATTTCATTTTATGGTGCCTCAATATTTCTCGAATGAAATGCTAAAAGTGGTAACTTTGTGGAATTCCATGTTTTTAAAATGGATTTATGAAACAACTTGTACAATCCACAATGGTCAAAAGCAATGGCACGACAATCCAAGGACATAAATTGATTGTAATGCAAAAATTTTAGCTTTTAGTAACAAAAGACGTGAGTTGGACTCCTTGGAGCAACTCGAAATTTAAAAAAAATTGCTTAACCCAAATTGTATTGTTCTCAATGAACGTTTGTTTCCTGCCACTTCCCCCATCCTAAACACCTTGACCAAGCTTCCCTAAGCCATTAGTCCCCATTCAAGAATATCCTTTCCACCCCCTCCCCCTTCTCCCGACTTCTAGCTGTCCATTGCATAAATAAACCATGACGGACCTTGAACCTACCCCCTTCTTCACCTAGCCTGTCCCCAACCTGTCTCATGAAATCCTCTCCCCTCACCCCCCCTCCAAAACCATATATAAGTGTGTAATACTTTTTGTTTCTTGTCATTTAGCACCTGATGATGATGCTTAAGCGTCAAAATCTGGATCGTGCCATTGCTTTTTATTACATATTGCTTGTTTTTAATTAGCTAAGAAATTATAATTGAAATCATTAGATACTCCTACTGCTGAGGTTATATCAAGTGAACTATAATTTATGAGGCTGTCATGGCTGGATGGTTATTGGTTATCGAGAACTGGGATAATAAGTACTGCTGTCTCTGGTTATTCTCTTCTTCTTGCCAATTGCAAATACAGCATGTTTTCCTGGCATATTGCCTGTTTCTTCATATGATTTGAAGGTATTAACCTACCTAGTTTATTCATCTCAAGTAGTTCTTTACATTTAAAGTCTAAGCGTTACTTGTGAAAAAGCATTACTTCGTAAATTTACAGCAAAATGAAATTACCATTCTCCTTACTTTATGATCTGGATTAGTATGGTCTACTGCCAACTCAGTTTTATTTACCTGTATTTGGAACTTTTTATAATGTGAATATTCGACAAGGTTATTTAAGTTTTGTGAATAAGACTATCTTTCAAAAATTTTATGCAAATGGTGAAGTTGCATTTGTTGAAAATGTTCAACTTGCATTTCTCTCTTTTGTTCATTATATATTTTTTGTTCTGTTTAGTTCATTCTGGCTTTATTTTTTATGGTTGAATTTTTGTCATCCTGCTGTGCTATTTGTATATTGTGTCTGGATCAATAAAAGATATTTCATGATTTAAATTTTCTATTCCTTATAATTGCCTCTCCAATACGAAAATATGAAATTCGCGGCTATATGAGCATCCTTACACGTAGGCACCAAGGGGGCGGAGCTAAATGGGTTAGTTCTTCCTTCCAACCACCAGCATTGCATACCCGGCGCCACCGGTGCGGCGTTGAATCCGTCCGTTGGCCTCGTTTTAAAGCATTGAGTGTCCCATCCGTGGGCTAGACTGGCGCCCGTGGGGAAGGGACCTTTTGCTGGCGGAGGCCGGTCACGTGACCGGTTTCCCGGTCCCGCTGCCATCTCCCGGCGGACGGTGGAGTCTCCCCCCACCACCCACCTCCTCCTTCCCTACCTTCACCCCCTCCCCCCACACCTTCGCCGGACTTTCTCCCCACGCCCCCCCTTCCCCATAGCGTCCCCGTAATCTCTACGTCCTTTCCCAACTGCCCACAAGCACACCATCGTCTTCCCCCTCCCGCTTCCAGGGCGCGCGAAGTCGCAGAAGTCGGATTGCCATTGGATGAACGAGTCATGCATCATTACAGGTGTTCAGCCAAATAAATTCATGTTTACACTGTGGGTGGAGTAAACATAAAGCCCTCAGAAAATGTGAAATACCTTGGGATTATATTAACTTGAGGAATATCGTAAAGAACACTCAACACAAATAGGGCACAGCAGTAAAGAAACTAGAATTTATCAAGCGTATAAAAGGAAGGTCCTCGGATGAAAACGTTTGTGTATCGAGTCGAGGCTGTCCATTCCGAAAGGTCACGAGTTTGAATCACGGCAGCTGGAAGGAAATTTCTGCAGTATAATTATCATACATACTTGTTTAGCGTACAGTAGAAAGATCTTCGGATGAAAAAGTAAAAGAGACATGCTACTTCCCTCTGGTTAGGCAGCACCTCTACTACGCCTCGAGAATTTGGGACCCAGGACAAAAATATTTAACCAAAAATATAAATAAAACACGCAGGAAAGCTTCGCGAATCGTAAAAAACTGCTACGGGCGTACATATATTGTTTCTCAGCTTTTAGAGGGATTAAGGTGGGAGCCCCTAGAAACTCGAAGGTTGAACTGTAGTTCATGTTGGTGATAAGTCACCCCCTGCCAAACACCCCTGTGGTGGCTAGCAGGGTAATAAGTAGACGTAGATAAAGGTACCAAAATATGAGCCCCTCACCGTACTACTTCCCGAGATTTTTGACGAAAAATACGAGCATTTTAACATGGGAAATGGTACGTGTATGCTCTCTAAAAAGAGACTTCATTTTAAAAGTGAGGAATTAATAAATCCTAGATCTCGTCAAAAAATCACCAATGTGTAGTTTGTATATTTTCTCAACTTTTTTAAAATTAATAATATGGCCACCGCTGTATTTTTTCGGGATCGCAAAAAAACACCTTCCACCGTGAAAGAGTTTTTGACGTACCACGTGAAGAAAATGAGTCAAGTAGAAGTGTAATACGGATATTTATATTAAATACACATTATTTCAATCGTCAAAAAGTAAATTATTGCACCATTAATAAAACAATGTTTACATCTACACCTACATAATACCCCGCGAGCCGCCGCATGGGCGTGTGGCAAGGGAACATGCTGCGCGCATCGCAAAAAACGTTGGTCACCAGCCGAGTAATTATGTAAGAATTGGCAGATGAAATGGTGACATGTATTATAGGAGTGCATTTATTAGAGCTCAGTTTTCATTGTGATCACTTATCGTGCGCGGAACGATCAAATTTTTGTACGTATCTGTTCGGCAGTGTATCTCTCTTATTTGATCGTATCTGTCAGACCTAGAGATGTAGTAAGGAGTCATGATAATATTATGTCGCTCTGAAAAATATCAGTTATGAATTTCTCAAGCAACCAAAGCCAAGCGTGTAACCTCCGATCCTCTAGGGGCTCCCACCTTAATCCCTCTAAAAGCTGTGAGACGCTATATTTACGCTCGTAGCAGTTTTGAACGAAGCGCGCTAATTTCCTTGGTATTTTATTAATCTTTTTTTGTTAAATCTATTTGACCAGGGTCCCAAATACTCGCGGCGTATTCGAGGTGTGGCCAAACCAGTGCGAAGTAGCATCTCTCTTTGACTTTTTCATCCGAGGACCTTCCTACTATACGTTTAACAAAACCTAGTTTCTTTAATTCTGTGCCAAAAATGTTTTGTATGTGTGTTCCCCACGATATGTCAGATGTTAAATAATTCCAAGATTTTTTAGTGTATCTGAAGATTTTATATTTACTTCACCCATAGTATAGGTATGGCATTTTTGTGATGACTTTCGTAGGAAGTGAACTGTAGTGCATTTGCTGATATTTATTTCTAACCCCCACTCCTGGCACCACGAATGAACGTTTATAATGGTCCGATGACAGAACGTCCAAGTCCGCGTCTTCGCTTATTTCACTAGATGTTTCACTTCGCCGGATGACTATATCTATCTTGTTTCTTCTTCTTAGCTTTAATCCCAATTATTTGAGGCCAGCTTTTTGGATTTTCAACCTTCAGCGTGCTCTATTCAAAGCCATGTCCTCTTTGGCACCAATCTCCAACATATCCTTCTTCACACACTCCATCCATGTTTTCCTTGGCTTTATTTTACTCTTCCTTCCCTCCACCTTCAGGTTCATTAATCTTTTTCCCATGTATTCACCGTCTCGTCTAACAACATGGCCATACCACCTCAACCTGCACTCTTTCACCTTTTCTGTTATAGGTGCAATCCGCAAACTCCCTCTAATGTGGTCATTCCTAATCCTGTCAGCTCTGGTAACACCACTCATCCATCTCAGCATGCGCATTTTACTTGCATCTAATACTCTCTCATGTGTACTCTTAGTAGCCCAATACTCAGCTCCATAGAGTAACACCGGTCTAATAATGGTCTTGTATATCTGGCCCTTCAACCTAGGTGGCATCCTTCTGTCACAGGTCACGCCTGTCACTGACCTCCATTTGTACCAGGCTGCAGATACTTTGTCCTTAATTTCTAGGTCAAGGCCTCCATTCTCTTCTATTACAGCACCCAGGTATCTGAAAGAATCCTTCTTAGCCACAGGTTTTCCCGAGATGCTAACTGAGCCGGCTTTCTTTTTGCCATCAAACTCACATACCGTATAATCCGTCTTTATCCTACTCACTCTGAGCCCAAACTTGTGCAGTTTCTGAACCCAGGCATCCACCTTTGATTAAGCAATAAGTGCAATGTCATCTGCAAATAACATGCACCATGGTGCTTCATCCTGTATATCAGCTCTTGTTTGTTAGTTTAATTCATACTTCCTATAGCTGCAGAAATAAATACGTATAATGAGACGTACAAGAAGAGAATCCCTGACAAAGAAGTAAATGTATTCTGATTTCTGGTTATTTATCGATAGAAAACATGGTAAAATTGCTAAATTAGTGCCTCATCCCTTAAACGCGATATATTGGCTACTTCGAGCTATTGATTCTAATCGATTTTAGTATACTTTCCACCAGAATCGCGGAATATGGTTAATTTGAATAAGTAAAGCCCTTATATAAAGATAAATCGTGTTAAAGAATTTAATACGATTTCTGATTGCCTGCACGTAAACGATGGAAACGGTAATAACATTTCTAAATTATTGCATCAGTCCGTGAGAGCTAAAGTAAAATCGGGTAAGATGGTGGGATAGCCACGACCACGTGACATCCTCTAACATTGGCTACAATAGCAAGTGCCCTCTCCATCTACCTCAATGGGCCATGCAAAAAACTATAGGGTGGCCAAAGACACAGCGAGTTTTGAAAGGGATTCCATTGAGGTTAGAATTAAATATCAGCAAATGCACCACAGTTCACTTCCTGCGAAAGCCATCACACAAATGACCTTTACTGTGGGTGGAGTAAACATAAAATCTTCAGATACAGTAAAATATCTTGGAATTACCTTAACTTCAGATATATCGTGGGGAACACACATAAAAAACATATGTGGCGCAGCATTAAAGAAACTAGGTTTTGTTAAACGTATAATAGGAAGGTCCTCGGATGAAAAAGTCAAAGAGAGATGCTACTTCGCACTGGTTAGGCCACACCTCGAATACGCCGCGAGTAATTGGGACCCTTGTCACAAAGATTTCACCAAAAAAATTAATCAAATACAAAGGAAAGCAGAGTCTTTCGTTCAAAACTGCTACGAGCGTACATATAGTGTCTCACGACTTTTAGAGGGATTAAGGTGGGAGCCCCTTGAGACTCGGAGGCTACACGCTTGGCTTAGTTTGCTTGAGAAATTCAGAACTGATATTTTTCAGAGCGACACTGAGAATATTATTATGTCTCCTCACTACATCTCTAGGTCTGACAGATGCGACAAAATAAGAGAGATGCACTGCCGAACAGATAGGTACAGAAACTCGTTCTTTCCGGCCATAATTAGTGACCACAATAAAAATTGAGCTCCACTAAATACACTCCTTTAATTCATGTCACCATTTCATCTCCCAAAAACTTACATCTTTACACGGCTGGTGACCTAACACCCCTGCCACACGCCCATGTGGCGGCTCGCAGGGTATTTTGTAGATGTAGATATCTGAAAATTGATAGTTTTACAAAAGGAAAGTTATAAAGATTCACCTCTTTACGGAGAATATAAACAAGACTGTCCGTGAACCATGAGCTATTTCTGAAATAGGACGAAGATGACCGATTCTGGCAGGTTATTGATTTAATATATGCCATGCAAGCCTGTTCCACACGTATCGGCAATTCAGACCGGAAAAGTATTGACACCGCAGTAGAAATGAGGCCAGGAGGGTGTAGAAAAGAAGCCTTGCATTGATTGTGGTCTGCTATCAAAGTGAAAACAAAGGCCTTAGTGTTGCTTATTCCATATTTTTTTGAAAACTTGAATGTAGCATCATTGAAGAGTGTTTTATGAACAGAGGTAAAAATAAAATAGGTTTTCCAGGCTAGTTTTACTGCGGGGTCGTTCGAATCGACATATCCCTTGCTCTATTGATATGGATCTTCGCAACCATTTCCACCACACGGCCGCAATTTAGGTGCTTACTGAGCTTTTACCGCCATTGCACATCCAAGAAAATCTACGAATGTGCATTTAAAATATATTCGTGGAATAATCTGCATAATTTTTACCTTAATTTTAGTTTTTAATATTGACCCATTTCATCAGCGAAAGTAGAATTTTTTTAACTGGATAAATAATAGTGGGTCGTTTAGTATTTGTCTTGACTCATGTAGTCAAGCCAGGGCCACCTTAAACAAAGACTACCATTTTTAGCATCCCATCCGATGGCCGCTGTGATGTAATTGATGCTCTCACCTCAAAACGCTGAGGTGCATAACGCAATGCCCATAAGTAATTCCTCCGGGATCTACCTGAGGCCTCTTTTATAAAAAGAGTACAACTCGACAATGCCGAGAACGTGATGTCATAGCCTTGTGAAAAACTGGTATTTTAAGCAGGCTCCATCGTGACTGCGTGGATCAAAACAAATACTGATTTCCACGTGCTCGTTTGCATAGCCAACTAAAATACTACCTCCCCCGTTGACAAGCCACAGCTTCTTGAAAACAAAATTAAGACATAAAATATGCAGATTATTCAATGGATATGTTTTTGCGTTTCATGCTGTCACGTTTACTATTCTACATGTGGGTTGGACTACATCTTCCACTGCAGAGTTTGGTTGTTTCATATATAGGCGTAGGATTGAAATCGTGAGTATCTGTAGGCTACTGTAAATGTTTGTGCTTCTTCTTCTAAGGTAAACCTGTCCTGAGACAGGCTTACGTTGAAGTTCTCCCTTCATACTTGTCTATCCTGCGCTGTTCCCTCAGCTCTTCGTAACACCTTCCATTCGTAATACCCGTAAACATATAGTTATGATCGTGGTGTTATGATCCTCGTCTCCTCCTCTAGGTGTAAGCACTTGGTGTGAACGCCATACTATCTTTTGTAAGTTATGGATGCCTGCCGTCGTCTAATGTGGAAACTGACCATAGGGTCGCGACAGGGGTGGAGAGGAGATCGAAGGGTCGCATATCCTTTTAAAGGGTCGGTCAACCGCCTCATTGACTTGGCGTCATAATTTTAGCCAACGTCCACCAAGTCGTGCTGGCTTTGAAATGCACTCCGAAAGGATTTTACTTAATGAGTCAACCATGCTCCAACCAAAAATTTAGCCAAAAATACAGCTGCACCCAGACGCCCTGGGAACTATTCCCGTGGGAATCATTAGCAAAAATCTCCTCTCACACCACTGCCTGCTGGATCACCAGCATCATACATTATTATTATGTATTCTACCAGTTAAGGTGGGTTTTTTTGAATGTCCGAGAATCTCCTCCCAGTCTTTTACACATTCCGGGGCCTATCTCCCTCTAATATATCCTTTTTCGCCTCTGCATAAGATCTACCCTTCTTCATCCCGTCCATGAAACCTATTCTCTTTCTTCCCCTACCCCGCTTGCCCAACATCTCTCCCTCTATCACACACTTGAGCAACCCATCTAATTAGATCCTCGAGGCATCTACCCTGTCTATACCAGATTTCATTCATAAGCATTCTTTCCTCACCCATCATCTCAAGCACTTCCTCGTTAGTCTTCCTATCCGTCCACCTAACCTTCTCCATCCTTCTCCACACCCACATCTCATCATACATAAACCCCGGAAAATCTCCACTCGGGGAACAATATCTAAGGTGTAGCCTAAGGCCATACTACTCTCCGGCAAGGGCTATTCTGAAATAAACCCTTGTCATACAACAGAAACGCTCGAGTTTTCACTCTTTGGCTCCTTTACCCTAATCCGCAACTTCGGCCTAGCCACTCGAGTCTGAGCTTCATCTTTGTTGCGCTCTGCCACTTGGGACACAACAATATTATTTCTTCGTCTTCCTCTCCCTCTATTTCCCTCGATCTTTCCTTCAAATATTCTTTTCAGCAGGCAATCTTTCCTCTGGGCGTGTCCCATCTAGTTTTCCTTCCTCTTTCTTATTGACCTTAAAACATTCCTTTTCTCATTCATCCTTGCTAGCACTTCCTCACTTCGTCACTCCATTTTTATCTTTCCATTCTTCTCCATAACCACATTTCAAAACCCTCCAGCTATTTCTCCTCTTTCCTCCGCGCTGTCCATATTTCTGCTCCATAAAGCACAACACTCCAAATTAAACAATTCGCAAATCTTTTCCTTAAGCCAATGTTTATTTTCTTTGGCTGAAAGTAGTTTGTTAACTTTACAAAAGCTGGATAGAGAAAAATAAATTTTTAATTATAATTAATCCTTACTTTAATATATCACCATTATCGATACAAAAGTCATACAACAAATGGATGAAAGGGAATATATTACAAACGGTTAAAAGTGTAAATATCATGTCGGAGCGAGGAAAGAAATGAACAATAAAGTTAATTTGCATCATTGCATAATAATTTTGTATCAGAGGTCTCATCGTAAAGTCCAGGTCAGACAGCAGGACAAAATACTGTTATAACATACGCCCCACACTATCTATTCTCGCACTTTTGTAAGATTACTTAACCAATAACTACAGAAGAAATTAATAACCTTCCCGTCGAGTCGTACCTGTTATTGCTTGCCGGCACCTGTGGCGATGGGGTAAAGCCCTCGCCTGCTAAAACGGGGGTTTCTGATTCGAATCCCGCCTGGGTGGAATTATCAACTCTCTAGGTATGGGTGTTTGTGTTCGTCTGTTATTGTAGGCCACCCAACATAAATTAGCAAAATATTCTGTACTCGGGGTAGTAAAGATAAAATTAAAGTTAAAATATAAAGAATTAAACAATAATTAAATTTCTATTTTTATTCTGCACAATTTTACCGCATCCCCTAAAATTTTTGTGTTTCCTGAAAACAATTTCATTTTATCGACCCTCACTTCCTAATGTTTTCAGTTTCCCACCAATAATATCCGATTTCTAATTTTTTCAGCCAAATTTCCATTTACAATGGCTTAGGTATTGTTTAAAAGTGAGTGTGATGTACAGGGTCCATTCAATAAGTATCGGGACTGGTTCACTGTAGCCTCAACAGAGCGGTGGAGGGGGTCCGACCCGGTCGGGCTCGATAGAGGGGTCCACCACCATTCAGGAGAACTTTGGTTCAATGGCCTGCGGGCATTCGTTCAGACAGGAGGTCGATTTTTGCGCCGAGTGTTTTTTCATTGTGTCGTCGCGCCAACATGGAGCGTAACGTCGAGCAACGCTACGCTGTGAAGTTTTGCTTTAAACTTGGAAAATCCGCGTCGGAGACCCTTGCCCTCATTAAACAGGCTTATGGGGATGATGCCTTAAGCCTCACAAGAGTTTTTGAGTGGCACAAAATGTTTAAGGAAGGCCGGGAACTCGTCGAAGACGAGCACCGCGTCGGACGCCAGACGACCGCTCGAACCGAGGCTCAGGTGGCCAAAGTGAAAGAAGTTTTGGACTCTGACAGGCGTTTAACCATCGCCCTCATCAGTGAGAAGACCGGCCTTTCAGTGGGAACCGTCCACACTATCGTAACGGAGGATTTGGCGATGAGAAAAGTCTGCGCGAAGCTGGTGACGCCTGCGACATCGCGTAACGCGCGTGCGACCAGCCATCGCGAAGAATTGGGAACTTCACCACGACAACGCGCCGTGCCACGGTGCGATTGTTGTGCGGCAGCTACTGGCGAAATTCAGCGATGCCACGTTACCTCACCCCCCCTACAGCCCAGATCTGGCTCCACCTGACTTTTTCTTATTTCAACGAGTAAAAAGGCAGCTGAAAGGACAGCGGTTTGACTCTATCGAGACAGTTCAAGCGGCGACGACAGTGGCTCTCAACAGCATTCCGGAAACCGACTTCCAGCGGGCTTTTGACGAGTGGCAGACGCGCCGAACTAAGTGTATCGAAGCAGGAGGAATGTATTTTGAAGAGTATTAAGTAATTGTAATGATACCTACAATAAATTTTGATTTTTCGAACCAGTCCCGATACTTATTGAATGGACCCTGTATGAGATTTCCCAGGGGTTGCCAAACAAGTCGATTCCTTTCCTCTTTGCTCATGGACGTTTGAAAATATTTTTGACCCTTAAGATAACAATTCACTAAACGATAGTATGTATTTACAAGAGTTAAGAATTTTATTTACATATTCTGTGCGCTGCTGGCATTTTTTTATTTTGAGTGACCAATAGCGCTTCGGCTCTTATATAAAATAGCACAATAAATAATACAAAATTTGTTTGAGAAGCCCCAGAACCTTGATTCGGAGCATCTCTGGTTTTGCTTCTTGAAACAGATAGGCTGTCTCTGTGGGAACGGGACTGGAGGGAGTCGTTTAAATATGTCTATGGTTCTTTTTATATAAATATGGTATGGTTCTTTGGTGAGATATCTCTGTATAATGAGTAGGAGTTAATGAGTAAAATCCAATCGGAGATATCATGACACCATTATATGTCTCGTAAGAATGTCAATGGAACTTGAGGCTACTACATTTTTTCGTCATAGACTCCGTCTTCCTCGTTGGGGTTCTCCGCTGGTTCATCTTCGCCTGAGATCACCTCGGGCGCCTCCGCGAAGACGACAGACTTCCTGCGCTCTGGCGACGGAGTACCCCCCCACTGCGCCGGCTTCGTCCCATCTGTGTCTTCGGCCAATGCGCCCGCCGCCATCTTCTTTTTCTCATCTTCAGCGGTGAACACGGACGATCTGGAAATGGACGCAAGTACACTTTTGAATTATTCTCGTGCGCATCACCGCCTGTGATTGTAATCTGGGGGGACTACCGACTACCGTCCTCGCTTGATTCCCGTTTTAACAAATCGCACGTGAAATTTCACATGCCCATCGCTCAATTCCGATGAAAAGCAGAAAGTAATGGTATTATGTACGTAAAGTTGTATATATTTAAATTTTACACCTTGAGGCGTCGCTTTGTGGAAGTATTTTATTGTCGAAACCATATCAAATAGCATTTTAAACTCCCCTAGCCCTTCGAAATTTTTAGTAAACGGAAAAAAACAATGAGAATAGATTATTAAGATCGTGTACTTACAAAATTAAATGCATTAGTTGTAGAGAGGCTTACATAGATCAAATTGGATGAAATTTCAAGACACGTATCAATGAACACTCACGAAGTTACTTCAATATGGATACCAACTCTCAATTTGTCAAGCATCTGCTTGATAATAATTGCTTAAGTGATTTAATCCCCGAAATTTTACATTTGCGTTCTACCAACCGGCTTAAAGATGGATGCTTTGGAACAGACGGAAATTATCAGACAGTCAAGCAACCTTTGCTACGAGCTACTTTTTCCGCGCCCCTCCCCACTGCTTTCCGAAAAAATTTCCCTTCTTACAAGCCTCTAATCTATGTTCCCCTGCCTTTCCTCCCAAAAATTAGTTTGTTCTCCAAACCCCTCCCAATTAGCGCAAGATTACTATCGTAACAATCAATAAATAAAAGATGAAAAATTATACCTGAAGATGCAGCAAGCTGCGAAACACGCTGTACGTTTACAATAAATAACAGTGGTAAAGTAAAAGGCTTATTTTCGATATGGATTTGTATATATTTATTGAATAATATCTGTAAAAACATGGCGAATAACTTTTAAGAGCTAGATCCGTTTTTTTCTTGCACCAAAAACGGTTGAATTACGCATTAAGTTACGTGGTTACGCACGTTTTATCGACTTGGTTTTTATAGAAAATGTAAAATGGTTAATATCTATCGTAAAACAACGATGAAAAACCACATTCGTCAGCGCCCGTTAGTTGCGGTGTTACGCACGTTTTATCAACTTGGTTTTATAGAACACGTAAAATGGTTAATATCTATCGTAAAGCAACGATGAAAAACCACATTCGTCGGAACGACTAGTGAAATAGAAATACGAAAATAATTTTGCGATTCATTGTTAACTTTTGAAAGTTCGACCCTACCAAGGGGCTTGGAGCGCTTGTACAAATGTTCTGTGGCCCCAGCAAAGTGGATTAAAGTTTTATTCCTTGTCTACTGATTCCCGTTATTCCTCTTAATTTCAAGATCCTTGGTCTTGCTAGATCTTTTTTACTTCATCCTACGGTGTTTTTAATCGCTTCTCAAGGTTTCTCCAATCCATTGCTCACCGAAAGTTAATTAATTTATTCCACCCTAGTCCTTCATAGCACCTCTTCGTTTTTGCGCATTTCATTGAGACTTAAGGATAAATTGAAAGATACACGAATGGATAATGACAATACCAACTATGTTTAAATCCACAGAGTTATTCACTGGTACAACTAGTTTCACCGCTACTGCGTATTCCTCAGTATCTTAAGATCCCTTTTAGGGTAACCTTCAAGGTACCTAGATGACGCATTAGCGTTTAACACTAGGAGGACGGGAGTTTCGCCCTACCTAGAAGGACGGCTAGGGGTCATTTGACCCCAACTTCGTTTTATCATTTTAAAAGGCGTTTTATCTTCCCACAGACTGTTTTATTGTAGTATTATTCCTATTAATTCTTTAACAACACATATAAGCATTAATTATGGTATTCCAATTGTTAAAAATACATAATTATCAATACTAAAAACAATGAATTAAATTACATTCAAAGGCCAAGATTCAAATTTATAGTCACTCTAATCACGAAATTGCATTATTATTACTTGATACAAAAGATATAATTCAAAATTTCACAATGAGGATAATGGTTTTTTCATGCTTTGTTATAAAAAAATTAAAAAATATTACTTTGTTGAACATTTCAGACACATAGTTATTTTTTCGGTGCACTTTCCACAAAATATGTTTTTACACTGAAAACATACACTTGAAGATTTGTTTTGACAATTTGGAGCTATTTGGCACCTTTTTCTCTCTGTGCTCTTAGGGATGTGGCTATGGTATTTGATGAATTTTAGCGTTTGAATCGAGCATGAAGGTGAGGGTTCCGTCGGAATTGAGATTCCCAAAACTTCTTCGACTGATTTTTGAATAAATTTCTTGTGACTCAGTTTACTATTCGTGGTTTCCCTATGGAGAACCATCCTCCATCCCAGCTACTTATCGATGCCAGATCAAGTATATTGAAAAATATATAAACAGGTCAACTCCTTTTAGCTGACCAGGCTCAATATTTCCGGCAAATACTGTCCATACAATCCCAGTTTGTTTTTATTGTAAAAGAGGATGGTGTCTGTCTTTCTTTCATTAGTATCGAACATCGTCACATCTGAGTGCATGGTACTTAGTAAAAGAACATTCTTCTTCTTTTTTGCTTGGTAATTTGAGAGAGTGTTTTTGTATACTCTAGTTGTGTAAATTTTATTATTCATGCGGACAGAAGAAAGAAAGTCTCGCCTGTTTTTTCTTATAATTCCGGTAAGAGAAATTTTCCTTTTTTCAAGTTTTCTGCCGATTGAATTGTTGAAAAACAATTGTTACAGGTAACGTTTATGCCTGAATTCTTAAAAGGCACAATCAATCTTATTACAACAGATTCACCCAATGCTTGATCTGATGGCCTCTCTTCATCTTTCCCACAATACGGAAATGCATTCAGACAGTATTTAGATTTCACGTCAGTCAAAACACAGTTCTTGATTTAGAATTTGTCCGCTTTCTTCGGCATATACTGCATGAAAGGACAACTGCATTTCATTGGATAGAGCTGTTCATCGGCCGTTACGCTTTCACTTGGATTATAGCAGGTTCGGGAATTGGTAACAAAATGGTTCCAAGGATCAGAAGCCAAACTAAACTTATCTGCCCTTAGTGCTTGACTACGAGTCGCCTTTGAATCGATGCGTTTATGTTTCATTATATTCAAGAATCGATCCCTTGGCATTGCACTCGAGAAAATTTTGGAGCCCCAGATTTTATCCCAGCAGCTTTTTATAGACATATGCCACTGTTCCGAGATGCCTCTTGCATATATCAACGCGATAAATATAAGAAGTTCTTCTCTCGACAAGCACCAATCAGGGTTTTGAAGCTTTCCATGCTCCACAGTATATTTTACAATGTTGCCTAACAGGGTGTCACCATGGAAGAAGAAGTCGGATGGCAATGCAATCCGGGCAGTGACAAAAACATCACAAAGAATGGATGTGGGATCGATGGACAGTGATATTTCGCACCGTTTCTCAAAGGCCGCTAAACCATGGCTATATGTGGCATGGCTGGATGAAGACACACATATCAATAGGAGTACACATGATTTTCGAGGCGAGAATGAAAAAAATAAGATTAGCAAAATAAGAAAAATACCCATAAAAAATTATAAGCGAGTGAAATTCACACAGAGTAATACGGGGTGCCAGTTACTTTCACTGTGCCGCTTGTGATACTCCGAAAAATCGGATTCAAAAATTATCACTGATGTTACACTTCTGATATGGGTGTCTAGAGGCATCACCCGGCCTCAAACCAGGTACTCTCTGGTTCACAAACAAGAACTATACCTACTGCACTACAACGCCACAGAATATAGTGATCTTCATAATGAATGAAGAGACTAAGGGTAAGAGGAATATGAAGATACAGCACGAAACAAGTTGTGGGTCAAATGACCCCCAGCCGTCCTTCTAGGTATAACCTCTTCTAAAATACAACAAAATAGAATGAGAGTTAAATTTTTTCCAGTTAATCTAATTTCAGGCAGAAATAGAGAAAGTAAAGAGGTTTCAAAAAATTTGAAAATATTTTACATAGAGAAAAATTAATTTGAATTCTGAAAATGGGTCAAATGACCCCTGCCGTCCTTCTAGTGTTAAACAAGTTGTACCAATAAAGTACGCTGTGGATTTGAATATAGTTGGTATTGTTATTATTCATTCAATAATGGACTTCTACAAGGTTACGCCAGAAAGGATAGAATTTGAAAGATACTAATATTTGCGTCAAATCTAGGTCCATTTATCTTGCCTCCCTCATAATATGATTCCTAATGCTCAAGAGCAGGAATATGTACTTACATATTTTCCTGGAAGTGGTGATTATCGTCGGAGATTAGCTCTTCTACGATGCTGTCTTGATTACTTCTCTTGTATTTATTCATACCGATTCTGGAAATGAGAAAAATCAAATCAAAATAGGCCATCGTAATAAAAACCAATAATTGATCCCATTTATTCTTCCAATCATCGAGCAGGAATATGTACATGCGCACAATAGCAGAGATAGACCAATTTTCGTTCATAAATAAGCATGCAGTACGATACAATTTCCTAAAAACGGCTAAATGGTCAAAAGATAACTTCATATAAGTGTGTGTGTAATAATTTGTATGCAAAATTTTCTTCGTGATTATGATGAAAGTACCACCAAAGTCATATTTCCTGGCTATGGTCTATAAATTTAACAACGTTTCCGGTTGTGAGAGGAAAAAAAACAGCTTACCTCCGAAACGCATTTGAAACCAAAGAAAGCGCATATTTTTTAAAATGATATTTAAAATGACTCTCCCCATGGTCTACAACCTCGTCATAGTGGAACGGCTTGCGCGCGTCATTGGCCTTAAGAACAATTAAAATATCCCCATGGTCGGTGATTTAAAAATTTGATTTTGTCGGTCTTTTTAAAAAAAATACACAAACAAATCGATTCTCGAAAAACTAGATTAGGGGCCATTCAAGTATTAATTCAAATATTCAAGTAAGGCGTCTTTGGGGGTCCTCCACCCCCAATTGGTATTTTGGATCATCTTAGATAATATTATGTAGGGGGGTACAGGGGGTCTGGAACCATTTTACGTAAGATTTTTTTCAGTCTCGAAATATTGTATTGTTTCCGAATGAACTTTAGCCATAACATGGAGCATCCGCTTTTTAATGGCGTATTTTCCGTAATTTCACCAAACACCGATGTTCCTATTCTGTCGCCTGACTGGCTAGCCACATTACCCCCATGCTCAACCAAAGCGAGCATTTAACGAAGAGTAGATTCACATACATAACGTCTAACGTAAGACTGAGAGGGAAAGGGGGGGGGTTTGGGAAAATCGTACATTGTCTTACATATGGGGAAGGGGTGGAGTCAAAAATGGTATAAATCGTCTCACGAAGTTGTGGACTTCTGAAAGGTAAATTATTTTAGCGCGGCCCCTTGTAACGATAACCTGAATAGAGGTTGATTCCTTTTTTCGGGTTTTCCCGAAAAAAGGAATCAACCTCTATTCTATGTTGGTTCTCTATGTTGGTTCATGTTGATGTTGATCAAGCAATGTCCAGCATCCTCTGCAAGGCCAAAGACCGCCTTACCAAAGACGCCAACGAAGGCATCTATTCCGTGCCCTGCAGCTGCGGCTCCAGGTACATTGGACAGACCTGCAGAGCGCTCAAGTGTCGCATGCAGGAACATCTGAGAGCCACCAAACAGAGACAGTTCCACCTTTCTGCCATTGCGGAACATGCTTGGGAGGGACCGCAACATAATATATTATTCCCGGAAGCGACGATCATCCACAGAGAAAAAAGATATTTCCCCCGTCTCATCAGAGAAGCGGTGGAAATCGCTAAAAACCGCCAAAACTTCAACAGAGACGACGGTTACCCACTCTCCGCTGCTTGGAAAGCACTTCTCCAAGAAGAAACGATTCCTACCAATCAGAGAAGGGGACCGCAAAAAAGGCGCGACAGCGACCCTACATAATACGGCGCCTCCCGAACCGAATTGTTACATGCACCTGAGGAAGCCAGCAGGACAGCCGGCGAAATATTGTCCTCAACATCAACATGAACCAACGCGGCGGAAAACCCGAAAAAAGGAATCAACCTCTATCTAAGCCCCGCGGAAGCCTTCATCAGAACTTCGATTACCTGAATACCAATTCTAAATTCTTGGTTCATTGTATAGGTAATAATAGATCTGTGTGTACATGAAGGGAATTTTTCAAACAGGCTTTGAGCTGATTAAAAAAGAAATTGCCGAAAAATTACGATTATTAGCAGTTTTTAGTAAAACGTGGTACTGATCATTGTGAGGGTTCAAGTAATGTTTTTCAGAAATTTGAAAATTTCCTCTTTTAAGAGTTCAATCTCTTTCAACATTGCTGCGAAAAAGCAGACATTGTTCATCCCTCATCTTCTGCCCATTAAAGCGACGCATCACACCCGCTCGACTTGTCGCATTTTTCATGATTTTCAACCACAGATATTTTGCCAATGACTGACGTTATCAACTTGAAATTTGCAGAGTATAATTGACAGACCTTTGCCAAGGGAGACCCGTATCTATAATTTGACATTTTTATCTCAGTTTATAAATAAACCGCCGGGAAAACGGCAAGATATAGGCTATTGTTTTACAAAAACTATTACGTGTATTGAACAATCAAAAACTAAGGGGAATGTATTTATACTTCTTCTATCAGTGAGGTAAGTAACAGCCGTCATGGCTGAAAGATAAAATCTGTGATTGGTTCATCCCTGTTAAAATATTCAGTATAGTTTCCCTATAATACTTCCACAGAATTTCTTAAAACGTTCAGTTCCTTGAAATATTGAAACGCCATTTTACGGAATTCCATTCGACGTTCTGCAGAATACCATAGGATGTTCTGCAGAATTCCTTAGGACGTTCTGAGGAATTCCCTACAACTCTCCATACCTATAGGTCCTTAGAAAAGGAACTGGGTCAACGGAATCCTCACATATTTCCGTAGAGTTGCTGAAGTTCTACAGAACAGCTTGTAAGGAGTTATTTTGCTCTGCAGAAATTGACTCTACAGAACATACGTTCTGTAGAGTCAGGCTCTCATGTTCCGTACAGATCCTTAGAAAAGGAACTAGTTCTAAAGAAAAAGAGTCAATTTCTGTAGAATTACTTACGTTCTGCAGAAAAGCTTCTAAGGAATTTTTAGCAGGGATTTCCTCAAGCTACCTGAATGGTTTTCGGTCATGATATGCTTACCACTGAGCTTATGGACTTGTCATTCGGATATGATACGCCCATGTGGCGGTAGTATGTAAATGTAGAAAAGTACCTACTACTGAGCTAGAAATTGTGAGTGTCGTATTGTTGCGGAGAAAATCTCATGGAAATGTAGGCCGAGAAAGATGGTCTAACAGCTTCTGTACAAGTATGCAACCTGTTGAATGGGACTTGATCGTAAATCAATAAATGAAATAAACTTTTCAAGGAAAAACATAAAGCGCTATCTAAATCAAGATTATGGCAGCGTTCCGTTGGACATACAATTGATATCTCGGCTACATTTGCTGGAAATGGAGCAGACTTCATTTGCTGATCAACATAATAAAAATCCAACGTTTAACAGCCCTGTTCTTCGACCATCACATTTTTTCGAATCACTTGCGTTAGTGTCAAGATCTTCACTGCCTCCGGTGCTCGTCAATCCCTTTATGATCGACATAACTCCATTTAGTGGCGAATATATATCTATTAAATAGTTGGAAAAAATAGAGACGCCACCCGTTGCTCAGTTTCATATCGCCAGAGAATTGCATAATTCCGAATGAAAATCTTTATCTTCTTGTGGATCTAATTTAAAACGGAATACGTAAGCACCCAGAGAGTTCAAAGGGGAGAATACTTCACGTAGGATGATAATCAATTCCGTATTCGAGAATTAGTTTTCGGAAATCGTCACTCATTTGCGTAAACTCGCCTTAAGGAAAGATCAAGGTTAACCGATATGGTTGTCATATACAAGACTTCTGCGGCAAACAGGTATTCTTTCTATTTCTTCTTTCGGGATCCGGCCGCGTCGTTGTGTTTCCGACAACGTTTCTCCTCCTCTCCTGGAGGCATCTTCAGATGAAGGTGCAGCGCTTCTTTTAGGCCGGGTTTTTAAAGTAGAGTCGGTGGGGTCGGTCGCTTTTGATTGGCTGTCACTTTTGGCGCCATTTTTCTCCCGCCGATTTGTAGTAGCGCTCTTTTCCACGTAGTTGCTAGGTGGTTGCCATTTCTCTGTTCACTTTGTTTGGGCAGTTTTCTATCTCGATAGCTTCCCCGATTGATCGTGGGAAGTATAGATTTTCCCCGCTTAGGACTTCGGTTTCTTCGAAGCAAATTGAGTGGCCAGGTCCAAACGTTGTCGGAAAAACAACGACGCAGCCGAATCCCGAAAGATGAAAGCGAAATATATGGTTGTTATTTTGTTTGTCAGGTTTCGATTTGATGACGTAGAGTCCTCTCCATACACCATTTGTCAAGAGAGCCTCTAGAAGAATGATTTTGACCCCAACACTTACCTGTATACCACGTACGCAATGATTCCCAGGATCAGTAGACCAAGCAGGACGCTGACAGTTATCACAGCCGCGGTGAGGGCGTCATTGTTGGATGAAGTTCTGGGCTTGCTGGGGACGTACGGCGTCGCAACCAACGGCTCCCCTCCGAAGCTCATGTTTCCCAAAGACCTGGGTTGAGAAAAGTTCGATTATATGGAAGTTGATTTATCCCATTAGGGTAGATGGAGAGGGCGCTTTTTACGCTGGCCAATGCCAGAAGCTGAAGCCAGTCCGCCATCTTCGTAAACCCTCATTTTCTATAGCGTTTGCTGGCTAACGCACTAATTTTACAATTGTATTATGTTTTCCGTCGAGAACACACTATAAATCAGCATGCACTTACTTCTTTCACTTATGTTTTTATGTATTCAAATTAATAATCATCATAATTCCCGATATGAAAAGTATTGTAAGAGTAGGTAGAATTCATAGCACCAAGCAGCTAATTATGTTTATCGGAGCATAATGCAATCACAAAATACATCAATGCATATACTTCAACTGATGAAGGCTCTACTTTGTGGAATAACACTTGGTAATAATCCATTGCGATTTATTCTTCCCCGACCGGTTTCAACGCTAGTGCGTCATTTTCAAGGGTACATTCTCCAAGTTTTTGGGAGTGCGCGCCACATATAGGTATACCAAATTTTCGGGGGCTGGGGGGTGGGAGTGGTAGGGTTTAAGTGAAAAGGGGGGAAGTTTTGGGTGGGAAGGGGGAGGAGAAGTGTGGGTATTTGGTGTAAGCCACGTCAAGGTGAAGGAAGTGACTGAGGGTATAACACGGAGGTGAACGGAGAACATTTAAAAACAGAAGAATCGTTTAAAAGGAACACATCAACGACACCTTGTCTCTTAGCAATTTCAAAATTTTCTAAAAAATCGAGTTTAGAGCCTTTGTCATTTACATGTAAAACCTTTGGTAAACAATTGCTACGGTGTCCAGTTTCAGTGATGTGTTTAGCTAAGCCTGATTTTGAGTCATTATTAAATACATAGTTCATACGTTCTCTTGCACTGGTAATGAATCTGCGACCAGTTTGACCAACATATACACCATTACATTCATCACACTCTAGATCAGTGGTTCCCAACCTAGGGGCGATCGCCCCCAAGTGGGCGATTTGGGTTAACAGGGGGGCAATAAATATGTGGGGAGCGATTTGGGGGGATGAGTATTCAAAGGGGGAAAAATTAAAATATTACTGTACAGTAGAACCTGTACAGTACAAGTTGCCGGGTAGCACGAGTCACTGGCTATTCTCAGCCGGCGAGTTCACTGCACTCACCCCTGTCTACAGCCCCCTCCTGTTGTTGCTCAGGATTGGGGATTCCTAATCCGCCATCCTTAGGATCGGCATGAAAGAATGCGTTGGGCGCATCCTAGGGAAGTAATAGCCGTTTTCGGAGGGCCCTCCTCGTCGCACAGTCTAGAGCAGTGGTTCCCAACCTCGGGGCGATCGCCCCCAAGTGGGCGATTTGGATTAACAGGGGGGCAATAAATATGTGGGGAGCGATTTGGGGGGATAAGTATTCAAAGGGGAAAAAATTAAAATATTACTGTACAGTAGAACCTGTACAGTACAAGTTGCCGGGTAGCACGAGTCACTGGCTATTCTCATCCGGTGAGTTCACTGCACTCACCCCTGTCTACAGCCCCCACCTGTTGTTGCTCAGCGCGGCCGACTGGTGACTCAACCCCCTCCTGCCATCACAACACACTTGCCATTGACCTACATTCGTCTTCAGTCTTCACTAGACTTTGGGTGCCTCACTATCAGTTTTTGTGCGCGCCTTTTCTGTTATTGTGCGATTGTTTTGAAGTGTAGAAGTTCATGCACAATGGATTCAAAAAAGAAGAAGTGTAATCAATACTCAGCTGAGTATATAAAATTCGGTTTTATCGCGTCACCGCAAAATGTGCAGTGTCCACATTGTCTTTTGTGCGATAAAACATTTACTAGTGATGAAGCCATGAAGCCTTCGCGAATGAAAGATCATTTATCCACCGTACACAGTGATATAGTGAGTAAAGAATATGGTTATTTTCAACAGCTCAAAGCTAAAGCTGATAAACGGCCTAATGTGAGTGAATTATTAAAAAAAACGAGCAACCGATCTTGACAAAGGTCTTCTTGCTCCTTACGAGGCGTCTTTATTGATCGATAAATGTGGTAAACCTCACACAATTGGCGAAACTCTTGTTTTACCGGCTAACCAAAAAAATTGTTGAAATCATGCTTGGCGGGGGCCCTAGTAATAAGATAAGTCAATCGGTTCCTTTGAGCAACAATACTGTCTCCAGGCGAATTGACGAAATGGCCACGGACGCTGAATCCAAACTCACCAAATTGTTGAAAAAAAGTAAATTTGCATTGCAGGTTGATGAATCAACTGTGATTGATGACAAAGCAATTTTATTAGCTTATGTGAGGTTTATCAATGAACAAAAGGAAATTACCGAGGAAATATTGTTTGCTATATCTTTGATCACTGATACGAAGGGATCGTCGATTTTTAAAGTGGCGCAAGATTATTTTGAGGAAAAAGAGATTCCCCTAACAAACGTGAGCGCTTGCGCAACAGACGGTGCTCTTGCCATGTCCGGTCGTCATGCTGGGTTTCTAGCCCACCTTAAGAATGAAGTGCCAGAGGTCATCACTATTCACTGCGTCATTCATCGTCAACACTTAGGTGCGAAAAAATTGAGTGGTGTCCTGTATGAAACCCTACAGCTGGTTATTACTGGTGTCAACAAGATCAAAGCTAATTCCCTCAATGACCCTCTGTTCCGACAACTTTTTCATGAAAATGATGAGGAATTCGAACGCTTGCTTCTACATACGGACGTGTGGTGGCTTTCCAAAGGAAACTGTTTGCGCCGTTTCTTCGAATTATTTGACACGGTTACTGAGTTTCTCGACACGTCTGATCATGTTTTAAGCGAGAATTTGAAGCAACGCAAGTTGAAACTTGCGTACCTTTAAGATATTTTTGAAAAAGTGAACGAAGTCAATATAAGGCTTCGAGGAAACAAGATGAACCTTATCAAGGCCAAAGGAATTATTTCATCATTCATCGCCAAGTTTGATATTC
The DNA here is from genome assembly GCA_963169105.1 of Ceriagrion tenellum. Lineage (NCBI taxonomy): Eukaryota > Metazoa > Arthropoda > Insecta > Odonata > Coenagrionidae > Ceriagrion > Ceriagrion tenellum. Next base: position 43,237,799 of record OY720637.1, read on the forward strand.
ACAAGGTAAATATTGGCCGTAAAGAGCTCATTCAGTTTCCAACCCTTAAAAAGTGTTCAGTGTCAGATAACCCTACTCCTGAACTCTCAGAAGACAAAATCCTAATTTTTACTGATCACCTTGACCAGTTAAAAACTGACATGGAATCAAGATTTGAAGATTTGACCACGTTTCAAATTCCGGATTGGATTCTAGATCCATTCTCGTTTGAAGCTGTGGATGAGCTTGATAACTCTTTGCAGACGGAGTTTCTAGATCTGAAGTATGACTGTGAGGCGAAAATCATGCGGTTACGAGTTTGCCTGGGTGAAGCTAATGGACACTTATCCACAACCGTGGGGAAAAACTGGACCACTTCTCATCTCGTTCCCGTCAACATATTTAGTTGAAAAAGGATTTTGTTCTGTTGTCCAGCTCCTCACAAAACAAAGAAATAAGTTGGACATTTGCCCCAAAGGAGACTTGCGCCTGAACTTGATGAACATAAAGCCGGATGTTCAAGCTTTAACTGAAATCCACCAAGCACAAGGCAGCCATTGATAAGGTAAAATAAAACAACAACAAAGTTTTCACACTTTCATTTATTTTTTCAAATTTTAACTGTCAACTTTCTTAATTTTTCCAGATTCCAATTTAGAAATGAAAACATGTACTCCTGTTTTTTAAATGTACGTCAATGATCTTAGTTAATTATTTAACTTCTTTGCTCTATAAAAATTCTGTAAAAAATATACATTCTAATTTTTTTTCTATTTTATTTAAGTGACCGTAAAAAACTGCTTTGGTTGTTTTTATATATGGTAATAAAATTATTTAACATAATAAAACTGCTTTATTATTTACACTTTACTTCAAATTACAATTAGGCATAAAATGAAAAAGAAAAGGGGGCGATAGGTGTTAGTCAACCTCCAGAAAGGGTAGATGGGCCACAAAAGGTTGAGAACCACTGCTCTAGAACAACGAAATCTAGGCTGGCCATTAAAGTTGTGGTAAATACTCTCGATCTAGTGGAGTATTTTACACTATAAGGGTATATTCATAATTGGGTATTATTTAAACGTGCAGACAGCCCCCCCCCCCTTTCAACCAGTGCACTTACTTTATGAAAAGGCTCGTGTCGACTGCTTCGCTGTCGTTGATAGCGTAGGCCACGAGGCGCAAGGCGCACGCCGGGATGTCGGTCTCGTTCCCCGCAGCAACGGCATCCGCAATGCCGGCGATTGAAGCGTTCGTCTCCGGAGCAGTGGTGGTGGTTGTCGCAGTCCCTTCCGACTCGTCCACCTCCAAGCGTGCAGACACATACCACACCTGGTAGCCAGTGGCGGCCGTCAACTGTGCGACGATCTCCGGAGCGTGCTCCGGCCGGCGACCGTGGATGCGGAGAGTCGCGAGATGTGACGCGTTCAGCGGCGTTACCTTAAGGGCGCAAAAAAGTGTTCATAATCAGTGAGGACAAGAAATCTTCAGTTGCCCATTTTACAATAAAATATTTACTTTTCGGGGAAAGACCTAAGGAGCATAATAGCGTTAGCTAAGGACGCTGCTAGTGACGGAAGGGAGCTTATGACGGGGACCTTGGGAAAAGATATGCAACTGAGGCTGTTAAGATATCGTGGCCCATTTCTCATCAAATAATTACTTTTGAGCAAAAACCTGAGTAGGAGAATAGTGTCAGGAAATGGAGCGTTTGCTAACGGGAGGGAGCTGATGACGGTGACCCCCGGTAAGGAGGAATAAATTTTGTGGCCCATTTTATTCATTTAATTATTAATTCTGAGCAAAGATCTAAGGAGGAGAATATCGTTAGCTAAGGACACTGTTGGTGACGGAAGGAACTAATGGCGGGGACCTTGGGTAAGGAGGAAAAGACGAGGCTAGAGAGGAGCTGGTGAAATTTGGTGGCCCATTTTTCAATAAAGTAACTACTATTGAGCAAAGATCTAATGAGGAGAATATCGTAACTAAGGGAGCTTTTAGTGACGGAGGGAAGCATGTGACGGGAATGATGAATAAAAATGTGAAAACGAGGCTAGTGTGAAGCTGGTGAGATATCATGGCCCATTTTTCATCAAACGATTAATATGGAACACGGATTAATATATGGAGCAATAAGGAAGAGAATAACGTTAGCTAAGGAGACAGCTAGTGACGGTAGGAACTGATTACGGGAACTTTGGGTAAGGAGGTAAAGACGAGGCTGGATAGGAACTGGTGAAATTTGGTGGCCCATTTTACATTAAATCATTACAACTGAGCAAAGACCTGAGGAGTCGAGTAACGTTAGCTAAGGACGCTGTTTGAGCCGGAAAGGAGCTTTTGACGGTAGCCTTGGGCAAAGATGTGAAGACGAGGCTGGTGAGGAACTGTGAAATATCGTGGCCCATTTTTCAATTGTTATCAAAGTAAAGAATGAGAGAAGAATACCGTAACTAAGGTAGCTTTTAGTGATGGTAGGAAGCATATGACTTGGAATCTGGGAATGGATGTGAATACGGGTCAATTGATGAGCTGGTATCGTTGCCCATTTTAAAATAAAATAATAATTATTGAGCGAAGGCCTAAGGCCGTTTTCGAACTTGGCAAACGCCTAGTTAACTTGATATCAAGTTAACTTGATCCCAAGACCGACCGGGTAGAATCTTGACTTGACACTTTCGCTTTTACGGTGGAAGAGACACCATGCGGCCTTCATTTCGTAAAACATACGAAAAACGCTATCCGTGTCCATAATTATTGTGGGTGATTGAAGTGGATTACTTCTTTAAAATGCTTCCCAACCTTATACAGCAAAGTAACAGAGAATATTATTTTTTCAATCTTATTGCTTATGAATAAAATAATTCTCATATACCATAATATGGTGATTAACTAATATGCTTCGATTACTTGGGGCTGCGAAAGTGGACGACATATCGCTCACTGTATTTCACCACAATCAACGTCTTTATGCAAAAAAAGGCATCATAATATTTTTTGCCTGTATGAAAAAACACGTAACAATATATTAATGCATTACACTCCGAACTATCTACCTATGATCTCTGACTGTTGACTGATAAATAAGCGCGTTGTAACTAACATAATTAAGCTGAAAACAAATTACATTTACTCTAAAGGTTTATTGTCCCATTTCTTTGATGAATGCTGTGAAAACCTCTCCAATGTTAACGTTATTAACAATTATTATGTTCGTTAGCTAAAAATAAGGCTGCCAATGAAATTATGGCTACCTTAGAGTACTTTCCATCGGACCATAATTCTTTCATATAATTTCATTCATCATTATTTCATTTCTTTTCCTTCCACAGTAAGGAAGATAGATTTTGTAGGTTCAATGAAGTAAACAAGGACGGTACATTTACAATGTATGGAATTATTCACACAACTATTAGGTCTTACTACAACACACATAAACAACTATCTTTTATCAGTATATTCACTTTTGAAAAGCCTTTAAATATATCGAATTCATCAATTTTTCCGCAAAAAAATAATATCACACAAATATACGTAGTAATGATAAAATAGTATCCATTTGAGAGTTTCTTCACTTCTATTTTCCATACATGCCCATATTGTCACACCCCGAGTTCTAACTTGAAACCTAGCAAGCATAACAAGTCTGCTTCTTCGTTGACTTGGTATCTTTCCTCGATAGCTAGTGAACAAGCGCATGGTGATAACGCGTCCATGACGTCATAGCTTTCGATGCGTACTAGGTTTCAAGGCAAGATGCTAGATTTGCCAAGTTCGAAAACGGCCTAAGAAGTAGAATAACGTTAGCTAAGGAGGCTGTTATTGACGGCAGGGAGCTGATGACCGGGACTTCGGGTACGGATGTGAAGGCGAGGCTGGTGGAGACCATGGTGTGGGGCATGGCGTTGAATGGAGAGGAAACGTGGATCCTGAGGACGGAGGTAGAGAATTTGCGTTTGTGGCGTTTGGGCTTTGGGTGTGGAGAAGGACGGAGGTGAGGTGGACCGAAAGGAAGACTAACAAGTTAGTGCTTGAAATGGCGGGTGAGGAAAGGATACTTCTGAATGAAATCCGGTATAGACAGGGTAGATGGCTGAAGGACGTAATAAGATGGGTTGCTCAAGAGTGTGATAGAGGGAGAGATGTTGGGCAAGCGGGGAAGGGGAAGAAAGAGAATAGGTTTCACGGACGGGATGATGAAGGGTAGATCGTATGCTGAGGTGAAAAAGGGTATACTAGAGAGAGATAGGCCACTCAAAGTGTAGAAAACCGGGAGGAGATTCTCTGACATTTCGCAAAGCCTATCTATTACCGGTAGAATGCAAAACAAAATTGCCTGCGTGATTCTCCGCATCTTTGTGAATTTAAAATAAAACGTTTCTTCTGCTATGCCGAAGTCTTCATCCGGAGTTGTTGAATCGTCGAAGCCGTTTCGTTCTGTTAAACAGATGTGTGAACAGGAGTCTCAATCATTGACCACCAGCTTAATCATATATATCGAATTTAAAGAAGAAAAAAAGAACCAACAAAGCACTCACTTTCATATATGGCGGATACAGTGATACGAATGAAAACTTAGCATTAATTCCGTGCGTTCGGTTTGTTATACTACCAATAAAGATTTAGCAGGTGACAAAACTAGCACACGCAAAAAATGAGGACTCAACTGTATCAGGGTCATACAGCAGGGAATAGGCAGCCAGAATCATGCGGTACCGTAGCTCAAGGGAATATCATAGCCACCGACTATCGAGAAAATGGAGGTACTACTGCCCGCCGATAGGTGATGCCAAACGCTTGTGCGGAAACAGGGGTTAGAGTAAATATCAGATATATCATATATATTTACTCTTAGAAACAGGGTCGATTTATTCGATATGTTGCACCATCGATATGTCTCGAAGAGGTGAAGAATCGAGATATCGAACGAAAGAAATAGCCTGTAGATGGTGTTGGCACATTCGTTTCTTTAATATTACATTGAACTAAGTGAAGATTAAATCGCTTTTAATAGGAGATTAATTGACTGAATTTGGACATGGCAATCAAAAACAAGTTTTTATAGCATGGAAAAGTAAAAATATATCGCGAGTATACTTCCAGGGCAACACTCTTTCCTAAAAACAACTGGGAATTTCTATGTATTTTCTAATTTCCGTGATCGTAGCCATTAAATTATGAAAGCGAGGTTGACGAGGAGGATAAGTGCCCACAGATACTGAGGAGTGAATTCGATACAGCATTAGAAGACCCCCTAAAAAAAACAAAGCACCTGAAGCAGGCAACATAAACGGAGAAATTGACCAAGAGCTTGGAAAAAAGCCAAGGATTACCTGTACGAGATGATAAAAAATTGCTAACAAAGCGGAATACTTCCAAATGAATTTCAAAGGAGCATCATGATGGAGATACCGAAAAAAACAAGGACTGAGAGATGTGAGGAACACCGGACCTTGAGTCTGGTGACACGCGTGAAAAATACCCACTCGAACAATAAGCCGAAGAAAGGAAAGGAAAATTGAAGGCAACCTTTCGGAAAACCAGTTGAGATTTAAAAAGAACAGGGGTGCCAAGGAGGCCATACTCTGTCTGAGAGTAATGGTAGAGAATACAATGCATGTAATTAAGCCATTATATGTCGCATTCGTGGACCTGGAGAAAGCCTTTGACAAGGTTGAATGGAACAACCACGTGGGACGAAAGAAGTACTAGAACATCAAGCAGACAGTAGCCCAAGCTTAGAGGGCGTTCATGAGAAAAATACAACTGCTGTGCTCCAAGATGGGACTATAATCCAGGGAAGAGTATGTGAAAATATTCGGGTGGACCGTGGTAACCGTGAATAAAGCATGGCCCATTTGATTAGCTGACTATAAAATACTAGAAGCCTTCAAAACCTGGTGTTGGAGTACAATGCTGAAGATAAAATGGACGGAAAAAATAAGAAACAATGAAGTATACGCATTAGTAGAAGAGGAAAGGACCATATGGAACACAACAGAGAAGAGAAGAACAGGATGGATTGGACACACCTTGAGACAATAGGTTTGAGAAGAACGTAGTTGGAGGCAAAATAGCAGGAAAAGTCCCCAGAGGAAGACCCAGGAACACGGTCGTATATACGGAATTAGTCCATGAATCAAATAAAGAGGGACGTAGATAGGAAGTGATACCAAGAGATAAGGGAATCAGCATTGGATAGGGAAGGGCGGAGGGGTGCAGTCAGCCAATCTCAGGATTGAACGACCAATGATAAGCCGTTAAAATGCGCGATCGATCATATTGAATCGATCATTCAGCGTAAAATACGCAAAAAAATTTAGGTGCTAGTGGCAGAAGTTTTGCAGCATATTTATGATCGATGTATAAAAAGGCAAAATGGAAATCATATCAAAAAAATATTCCATTAATAAAGCATTTTAAGAACTAATGTAACGCAAAAAACAGGCTTCACTCATGAGCATTAAGGCGACGCATCACATCCGGTTAACCGGTCGAATTTTTTATGATTTCCAGAGCCAATTAACTGCTAAAAATGGGACGTCATTTTCAAGAAATTTGTCCTCACACATTTCAACTTTGTAAGTGCGAAAATATTTGTGTAACTCACGTAGACGTTCATGTAGTCCATGTTTTCTCCGTCCGAAGAATACACCATGAAGTGGAACTTCTTATACTCAAAGTTTTTGGGGTGAGGGTAAAGTGATCCAGTTTTGGGATCGACGATCACTTTTTCACAGTCTTGAATGCTGTATGTGATTACTGCATTCTCCGGGGCGTCAGCGTCATAGGCCTGAAGAAAGTGAAAACATGAATTAGGAAGTTGTCGTCTCTATTCCCCTAATCATTCTGGGTCCAGGGTCGGAAGGGGATAGAAAGAAAGGAGGGGAGGGACAGTGGAGGAAATGGGAAAGACAAGATGAGAGGTGAGGAAAGTAGAGGGGCAGGAAGGCGGGAAGAAAAAGGAATTTTAAATGGAAGAGATCATTGTGATTTATTGAGTCCCGGTGGAGAGAAGGCTTGAAAAAAATAGATGCATGAGGACTCAAGGTCTTTAAGTTGAGGAGGAGAGCAGGAAGGGAAAGGGAAGCAAGAATGCCAAACTTGAAAACATCATTAAAAGTGGAGTAGTGGGAGGAACGTGGGTGGCTTCTGGGAGGGACACAGAGAAGGAGGGTGGATCATTGCAACTAGAACGGTGGTCATTCATTCGTATGTTGAGAGAGTTGTTAGATATACCTAATATATAGAATGATGGGCATAATTTGCAGAAGTTACCTCTCATACCAACCGTTCCCTCCCATACTCACTTTCAATCAGAAGTCAAAATTTGCAATAACCCGGAGTCCCTTGATCGCTTTCTATCCAATCTACACCAGTCCTTTCTCCGCAGGGGCTACCCTGAATCCCTTTATATAAAAAAATCCTTAGAAAACCTTACCAACCTAAATCAACCTAAATCAACCAATCGAACACGTTGTTGTAAGCAATATTATGGAATTCCTGGATAATCGTAACCTCTTACACAGCAGTCAGTATGAATAACATAATGAACTAATGAAGTCTTTAGTATCGGAATATACTATTTTAAACTGAATAGATATAATACAAATGTGTAACAGAGGGTTAGAATGATAGTTAACATGGAGGCTTAACTAACTTGCGTTTACACGGCACTCTTTAAGCCTTGTTAACGAGGAGTGTCAAGAAGGTGATGTAGCCCACCGACCAACAAACATTGCAAGTCGCTTTGGTCGCAAGTGAAGTGGATTGCAGGATAGCATTGCAAGCTGAATACAGTAACACCGCCTTAATCCATATATTCCTATATTCAGTTGAAGTATATCTACATTTGAATTAAATATGGATTTGTGATTTCATTCATTTACAACCCACCCATTTTTTAAGATACATTGTTTTATAGAAAGTATTCCTTACAGATGATTATCAAATATGTATATTGATTGTGGTCACTCTTTAGCCAAGGGTCCAAAACCATTATGGGCCCATAATGGCCACATTCTTTGGCCACAATGCTTAGCCACAGCTTGGCCATATTTTCTATGTCGACTGGGTTTCTATCATTGACCAGCATTGAAATACTCACAGTGACCAAACCCAACCGCTCTGGCAACTCCACCTCTGCTATCTCCTTGACTGGATACCCGAAGAACATCAAATCTGGTGAGAATTTTGGCGGATGGTCATTCCAGTCCGCAATGTGAAGTAGGATGTGCATCTCGTCGCTGCCCTCTACTGGCAGGGTTCCATTGCCATCCCTTGTACACGTCATGTTAAACCGAGCGTATATTTCCGGTACGATGGCACCGCCAAAGATCGGGTCCTCTCGGTCAGCTCCCTTAAACTTGATAATCGCCTCTCCTAATAAATCGGATGACTCGTAATCGAACCAACCTGAGAGCAAATAAAAAAAAAAAGAATTTTCAAGAGGACATTTTTAAAGCTATTAAAAATACTTGTCGCTGGCGAGGGATGAAAGCAGGGGTGGGAAATTGAAAGGGGAAGAAAAACATGGAGGAGGGAACACAAGATGAAGGAAAGCAAACGGTGTAAATCGGAGTGACAGGAATATATTGGGAGTGAAAGGGGGTATCGATTCCAGATTGAGGGAAGTAGGAGAAATGGCAGAATAGTTTGGCTTGGGAATAGGAGTAAGACAGGGACGGTGCATGTCCCCAATATTATTTAACATCTACTTGGATGAAATAATTAAATAAAATTATGATGGCAAGGGTGGAGTATGTTTAGGAGGGAAAAGAGTAGTGTGTATAAGATATTCAGATGATATGGCAGTTTTTGCTGAAACCAAAGAAGAATTAACTAGATAGCTAGAGGTCCTTAACACCATGTGTATAGAATATGGAATTAAGATGAACGAGAAGAAAACAAAGGGTATGGTTATTAGAGGAAAAGGAGAGAAAATGTAGATCAAACTGGAGGAAGATTGAATGGAACAATTGGAGAGTTTTAAGTATCTAGGTAATATTATAACGGAAGATATTTATTGTTCAATGAAGATAAGAATAACAGTGGCAAAAGAAGGATTACAAAGGAAAGGGAAATTACTCAGTGGATCGATGAACAAAGAACCGAGGACCAACACGGAATATAGATATCAATAGATATCTATATCTTGTCTACACTGTTAACACGGAATATAGATATCAATAGATATCTATATCTGGTCTATGGCTAGATATAGATCTAATAGATGCCTATTAGATGTGTGTAATTGGTCAGTAACCTGTCTTGTAATACCCATCTGTATATGTACACCTAATAGATATCTAATAGATGTCTACGATAGATATTATGAGGATAATGGGACTACAGTATTAGCACCACTCAGATTATAGATGTCTATTTTTGGTCTAGTCACATCTATGCCAAGATGTAGATCTAATAGATGTCTATAATTGGTTAGTAACCTGTCCTGAAATACCCATCTGTATAAGAACACCTAATAGATATCTAATAGATGTCTATGATAGTTATTATGAGGATAATGGGACTATAGCATTAGCACCACTCAGATGATAGATGACTATTTTTGGTCTAATGACATCTATGCCTAGAATGTAGATCTAATAGATGCCTATTAGATGTCTATAATTGGTAGGAGTCAGGTCCGTGGCGGAAAATTAAGGAATTACTCCTTCGAAGTCAGAGGTTTCTGCTGGAGGCTAAATATAGAGGCGTACGTGCTCAAACGACAAATACCTTTGACTGCTGCTCATTACTCTTGTTAGCTTTTCCATAAATAAATAACCGCGAATTTATACCTCTGGAGAATTATTCACTCAGATGAGAAACCAGCCGAAAATTCATCTCCCTCGGATTTCTCGCTGCACTTATTTTCTTAGAAATAAAAAATCATTAGTATAATACAGGTTTACATTGTCTATATAACATTTTTCTTCAACTGGGTACTTCAGGACAGGTCAGAGACGTTTATTTTTCAGCAGTTACCTCGCAAATGTGCAGGTCTTGCCTCTCAAGCTTCTGAGAAATAACAGAAGCGCACCCTACCCTCAAACACCAACACCTAATAGACATCTAATGGATATCTTTTAGAGGTTCATCTTCATCTATTCATTTTTAGAAAACACATGGCCATTTTCTTTCCGGTAGTCTTCAAGGGAATAAATGCATACCTTCTATTTCTTTGTGCCAACCCACACAGCACAAAAATCCGTGGGAGTCCAAGGGACCGAAGTCATCCCGGGAATAAACTTGGACTTTCAGGACGTGTATGGGACGTTGCTTGCGAGTCGTGTATACTGCGTGTCTAGTTTCCCAAATGCATATTCAATATCAATAATAAATTAAAAATAACATCCATAGTGTGGCCTAACACAGCATGAAAATTGGTCCAATCTTGTTTCTTTCTCAATTCTACTTCGAAATAATGTATATTAGAACGCCAATAACAATGTGTTAAGAAAAGCCATATAAGCGTCACTGACGTCAGATATGAAGCTTTAAAATCATCAGCCTTAGGTAATAAACGTCAGCTATGTTGAAATTGGGTACTTAGAGCAGAGCCATATCTAACAAAGCAACTACATTCTTTATAAAGCATAAAATACACAAAAATTTTCATGAATCAAAATAGTGTAGTGGCTGAGTGTAGAATTATTGAGCGAAAGGTCGTGGGTTCGATTCCCCAAGTCGGTATGAATTTATTTGTCGTCAATGTTCACCGTTATACGAAGGTGTTAAAGAATAACTATATATTATTATGAAAATAATTTTATTATGACAAATTCCCAAATCCCAAGATGTGAGCCTAGGTATCTATAGAGAGATAGATGTCTATGAGGTATCTATGAATAGATGTCCTCTAGACTAGATATCTATTTATATATATCTTTGAGATACCTAAAGATAGACATCTATTAGACTAGCTGTCATTTTGACAATAATATATCTAATAGATATCAATGATAGATATCTATTAGATGTATTCCCTTCTAACCATCAATATCTAATGTACATCTATTAGATATTTTTTTTCTGTGTGGGGAAAAGGCTACACTGTAAAATATTTTTCCCCAAATTTGCTGCAATTCAGCAAAGTTTCCTTAACTGAATCGGTGTAAAACTGTAAGAAAATCAGGAAAGCCTCAAATTTTAAGCAAGGAAAACTTGCTGGAATTCAGCAAATTTTCCTGAAATTTATAAGACTGAAAATATTGAAAAATGCATAAATGTATACTTGCTGAGGTTCAGGTTGGAGTGTTACTTTAATATTTGAGTTGTTGCAGCCGATTCCCAACAAGTTTGATGAATTTCAAGTCTAAGAGGGGGTCCTCAGAGAAAATGTGCAATTAAATAAAACAGTTACCCTACATTCTATTTGGAAGAATTATTTTTGAAGAAACTAAAGTTATTCCATCCAGATTTTTGGAGGCAAATAATGTATAGGTTAGGTGATGTCTAAGACCAACTTCAATTCAGGCGTTTTGCTGAATTTCAGAGCATTTCTTTTACAGGCAAAGTCTGAAAAGTTTAATTCCAAGAACTTGCTGGATTTCAGCAAGTGTTGTACGAACTGAAACTTTCAAATTTTTGTTGTGTAACAAAGTGCTATACATGGAGTGTGGTATCAGGTGGTCAGAGACTTGGACAATTAAGATGGACGATGAAAACAGACTGGAAGCCCTAATTTTCATTTGAGATAAATTACCGTGGTAAATTACGGTGATTTTCGAAAATAACTATCATTTTCCAGTTATCCAGATTTTTCTGCAATTAATAGTTATCAAAGGATATAATAGAAAAGATAGAGCTGGGATGGTTCAGTCAGAAGTTATGAATTGCAAGAAATGAAAGGAAGTCAAAATGTACTGTACTTACTTGGAAGCAAGTTGAGCATTACAATTACATGGGTTATGTGCTAGGAGATAATGGGTATAGTGGCAAAGACATGAGACGGAGGAAAGTGTTAACAAAGGAAGCATTTAGATGTAAGCAATTGATAGAGATGGGTCATTTTGAATATTACCGCAATAATTTTCGTAACTTAGCTAGGTATTTTCCGTAATTTACCACAGCTCGTGAAAATCACCGTAATTTACCGAAATTACCGAAAAAATTTTCGGTAATATTCACCTCCGTCTTAGATATTTTTCATACCAATATATTCCATGCACAGTATTTCAAGCCAAGTCTCTATATATTTAATAAAATCTTAATTATCGATAAAGGCATATACAACTCATTTGTGGAACATTTAACCTCATGGAATTCTTGTGGGCTAAGTTTTTCTTCACAATGTGAAAGAAAATTTCTCTTACCAAGCAAATGAACATTGAATCACATGTAGGCTTCCGAATTTGTTTTTAATTTTTCTCTATTTCTAACACATTAATATGCCAATTATAATGATTTCAATGCCGTTAACCACTTGCTAATGCCATTGGCTCTACTATTAAATCCTCTAATTGGTAATAATTGCAAAAAATTAATAACTACCGGAAAATTACAATTATTTTCGAAAACTTCCCAAATTTACCATGGTAATTTACCTCAAACATACGAAAATTACAGTAATTTGCCTATCTCCACCTGTGAGTCTCAGAATATGTTTGTTTGACACTTGACCTAAGAATCAAGATACCAAAATCACTCACTACAAATGAGCTGTATGATGTGCTAATTGCACCCCTCTATTCTTCTTTCTAACAATCCAATTGAAGGCCATTGGTCCAGTTAACGCAGTTCCCATATGGATGCATGAAGGGAACAAATGTGAAAAACCACCTGACCATGAGTCTACTAATTCTTGTAGGTACTGATTTATCATGGCCAAGGTATGAATCATCATACAGAATACAGGTTGTTAATATTATCTGATATTAATTGATAACTGTAGTTGTAAGGTATTTAATTTAATGCGAAGTGATATTGGTGAAATGCTTGAAACCTACACAGAGTTAATAGCTTTTGCTGGGAATAAGAAGGTAATAAAATCAGAGTTCTAAGTGTAGAGAATGACAGTAAAGATTTTTATGCATACTGAGCTAATTATTTAAAATATCATACGTGAGCTAAGCATTTAAAATATGCCTCGATTGAATGGGAACAGTAAATCACCTCAAAAGAAAATTATGGTAATTAGCCCCTTTCTAGCAATTGATGGGGACCTTTTGTAACAATATTTGCAAGAGGCTGGTGAAGAGCTTGATATGAAGTGCGGCATTTAATAGAGCAAAAATGTGGACTCTGAGAAAGCAGGATGAGAATAGACTGCAGGCTATCAAGATGTGGGTCTGGAGAATGGGCTGTAGACATATATGACAGACAAGTGCTTGGTATGGTGGGAGAGGAAAGAAAATGATGGGTTGCTCAAGACCATGTTAGAGGGAAGGATGTTTGGCAAACAGGGAAGGGGAAGTAATATGTAATTCTGTATCTTCATTTTTGTTGTCTGTAATCTGAAGGTGTATATTTGTAAAATCCGGATTAAACCAGTATTGAGAATTTATTCACTCGTTTCATTATTCAATTATTTTCTTGGCATGGCCATGTTGTTATCAAGCCTCTCTCTCTCTCTCGTTGGCTGTCATGCTGTGGAATACATGAGGATGGGTTGCTCCCATCCAATAAACCTTATCGAAAGTTATCCAGAGTTCTCTAATCTGAGATCCCTCAAAAAGGAACCCAACAGAATATAAGAGGATTTATGGATAGTATGAAGAAGGGTAGGACTATGTGGAGATGAGGAAAGAAATAATATGGGAAGATAAAGCCCTATTCATGTGGAAACTGGAGGATTTGTCTCCGATATTCAATAATATCTACGTTAAACTTGTAGACCACTTTAATAGAAACAATACATATGCTTACCTCGAGCTGGCTTTTCATCTGCAAGCTGTAATTGGCACTTTGCTTCTTGTGGCAGGTTTATTGATGCTATTGTGACATAATTCCCCTCCATCACTGTCTTCATTATAAAAGATTTTGGAAAAATAACTTGCAGCGCTGTGTCATTGCCACAGACTTCAGTGGGAAGTTTAGAATCAAGTGTGACCTAATGTATGAAATAGAAATTTCTATTATTTGAAGCATAAGCAGTTGAGATAAAAGATAACTTCCAACTTTGCTTATGAGGCTTTTTATATATCCTTTTTTTTAGTTTTATCGGACAGCACTTGCTAGAAAATATTATGGCATTATATTCGAAAAATTTGTTCATCACTGGCCATTAAAGAATGGATGAAGACTTTGTGTATCTAACTGGATGGCTTTCTTTGTCAGCACTGATCTTTTGGTGGTTAACAGTGCCATAAAGGTGAAGTTAGGTTATGTTATGCTGTGATTATGTTTTCAAAGTACTATACATCGTTATCAAAACGTGAGACAATGGTGAATAGCTCCACATAACTAATCACCCTCCCCAACTCTTCACTGAATAACTCTACACTACTACTCTACCATCTCAACCTGAACACAGATATTCTTTTTTCTAATCATTGTGCATAGATACAAATAGTATGGTACCACGTCAATCGCACCTGTGCATATACACAAGGGGCGAAATGCACCATGAAAAAATCATTTGACTAGCCCAGGATTCAGAACCTGACCTCTCAATTGATCCATTAGGTGCATTAGTTTTACAATGTCCAGTTAAACTTCATGTTTGCATTAACGGCCAGTTAAGCTGAATAGTCGGTTTTACAGTCGATGGTTAAGCTCGATCTGGACGTGTAAGTGCTCATTACAATGTCAGAGGGTTTCCAATGAATATTCGATTTAACGTGAAGATTAATGCATTTCATGATGGTATAGTTAGTTCTATCAAGGCAGATTTATATGATTGTGGTGATGAACCATATCAATGATGAATTGGTGAATAGATTACTGGGAGCAGGTTCTTTCCAATTTAATATTTGTCTGAGCCACTTCAAATTTTGCAGAGAAGAATTGATTCTTTTCCAGGTTACTTGAGAAAAGAAAAAAATCTTGAAAAATCGCTAGATACAGACATCCATAGAAAAGAGTCCCGGAATATCTTGTTAACCTTGTAATTGGCTAAGTTACACACTATTATAACTTTTGTGTAGCTGGATAATACACCTGACTATCAGCCGGGAGATCTGAGTTCGAATCCATGTCAAGTCAAGTGATCTTTTCATGGCAAATTTCACCCCATTGGCACAGATATTCTGATTAGTGAAAATAATTTTAACACTCCACTGGTCAGTTCATATGTCCATTACTGATTGCACAATCTGGATTTCGATGCCTGGCATCATCTTCAGGTGCTGACTGATTGAAGATGATGCCAGGCGTCAAAATTCAGACTGTGTAATAAATTATTGACCTGTGAACTGACCAGTGGAGTGTGAAAGTTACTTTTAGTAATCAACATGGAACTCCACAAAGATGAACCATGTTTTATTAAATTTAATCAGAGTTTCTGTTTTCTGTCAACTATAAAGTATGTACTATGCAGTGGCGTATCTAGGGCTTAGCTTTGGGGGTTGGGGATGGATCAGATTGAATAGCACACCACACCGGGTAATAATACACGAAATTTTGCTTTATAACATGAATGTATTTTAGAAAAACATAGCTACATTTGCTATTTAATTTAATTTGAATAAATTAGATAGGCCAAATAAAAACTAAAACATTTAATTACTGTATTTCAAACAAGTAGGATTGCTGTGATACGAATTTTTTTTTTATTTCTAGGCTTCTTGGGGGAGGGTTCTATCCCCCTCATCCTCCCCATAATTACGCCACTGGTACTATGAGTATATCTTTGGTTTCATCAAAGTAATTGCATACATAATAGGTATCACGATGGTGTAATATTAACTTTCAAAATATACATCTATATGCTACCCTGCAAGCCGCTGCATGGGCGTGTGGCAGGGGGTGTTAGGTCGCCAACAGTGTAATTATGTAAGATTTTGGGAGGTGAAATAATGACGTGTACTTTAGGAGTGTATTTAGTGAAGCTCAGTTTTTATTGTAGTCGCTGATCGTGCACGAAAAGAATGAGTTATTGCACCTATCTGTTCGGCAGTGTATCTCTTATTTTGTCGCTTCTGTCAACCCTAGAGAGTAATGAGGCATCATGATAATATTCCCTGTGTCGCTCTGAAACATACCAGTTAAGTATTTCTCAAGCAACCTAAGCCTAGCAAGTAGCCTCCAAATCTCTAGGGGTTCCCATCTTAATCCCTAAATAAGTTGTGAGACACTATATGTTTGCTCATAGCAGTTTTTAATGAAGCGTGCAGTTTTTCTTTGTATTTTTTTATTTTTTTAGTTAAATTTTTACGACCAGGGTCCCAAATTCTCGCAGTGTATTTGAGGTGTGGCCTAACCAGAGCAAAGTAGTATCTCTCTATTAATTTTTCATCCGTGGGCCCTCCTATTATATGCTTAAAATACCTGGTTTCTTTTATGCTGTGCCAAATATGTTTGTATGTGGTTTCCCCAGGATATATCAGAAGTTAAGGTAATTCCAAGATATTTTACTGTATCTGAAAATTTGATGTTTACTCCTCCCAAATTATAGGTATGGTATTTATGTGTAATCGAACTATAATTGAAAAGCACATATCACAGCAACAACCAAAACAACTATGTCATAATAAAAACCTTAATGGAAGACAAAAATATACACACTTGCCAAAAAAATTACTGGCTCCACTCTTCACCTCTAAAATGATATTAGTGTCAGTAAATACTATGTTATCAACAATTTGCCTTAAATATATTTTCATGGGAATGTTTTGAAGCACAAAGATAACATATTCAAAAGAATTACTAATGAAGTAGTAAAATGCATTATGTACATATTTTTTCAGTATTAATTACTCTCATTGCAAAATTTTTACCCAACAAATTTGGTTAATGATCTCAAAATTATTCCTAAATTCAGAGTTATTCCTAAAACATATACTGGTAAAAATTCACACATTTTTTTCAAAATTAAATAACACTCCTTGCAAAATTTTTACCCAATAAATGTTTTCCATGATCTGAAAAAATCATAGATCAAATTTATTGAGATATTCCTAAAACATATAGCGTTACACAGAAAAATAGAAGCCTTTAAGAGACCTTAAAAATGAGATTGATATCATTTGCATATATATTCTGATGTAAAAGATAAATAATGTTATGGTTTTTGTTTGACTAAAAATGGTTGGTTTGCATAGACAGTAATTCTAGAGTCAACAATCGAAAAAGTGAAATAAAATCACCATCTGTTTTTCTCTATTTATGAGTCCTATCACCATAAAAAAATTCCTTATAAATTTGATAAGGTCAGTTTCGGATGATCACATTTTTCTACATTGTCTTGCGATTAAACCCACGGTAGAGACATGAATTATCGGGACATATGTAGTGATGTCGGTCTTCTGGACCAATTATTATGACTTTGGAGTTTTAAAAATAATACAAATCGGATTTTTCTTGAATGAATTCTAAATATCAGTATTCAAATGTGAATTTAAAAATATTTACTCAAAAATTTCACAGCAAAAAGAGAAGATACTTAACCTTGAGATTAAGCATAAAATTGTACTCAATCGATGTTATCTGGAAAAATGGAGAGACTAGAGCTTTGTTTTTCTTCATAAGAGAAAAATAACCTTTATAAGAAATGGGTACATAGAAATGAATTCATTACCATAATTTGTCAGAATTCACTTATCCACATTTTTAACATATCATACTTTATGAAGCACAACAAAATACGTAGTATTTGAAGTCACGAGTGGTGACGCATGGTCTGTGGGACTGAAAGTAGCTATGTATATGCTAACACAAAGTGATTTCTTGCCTTGTATATTGGAGGAGCAGTATAAAATAGGAAGATACTGAATAGCATGAACAACAAAATATCATACTTTGCCTGTATCTCTAGAAAGATTACATTGTCGGTCTGAAAGACCGGAGGTTACTACTCCGGGAGCCACTTATGGCTAACTATCAACAAACATTGGCGCCAATTGACATCAGTGTTTGGATCAACCTATTAATGTAACTTGTTGGCTCCAAAGAACTCATCAGCTAGAGCATTAACAGAGAGATCCTCAGATCTTATGGAATTTATAATATTAAGGCAGGAATTCACAAAATTATTTAATCAATCGCCCTTTTTGGCAGTTACATAAAACCTTGTGCTGGACTTCATTTCCGCTGGATTGCTCTGTTACTTCAAAAATCAAGCCACTCCAAGTTTCTCAAATTCAAAAGTAAATTAGTAAAATATATCTCTAAAATACACTCACACATGAAGAAGCTTTTACATGAACGTATTTGGCATCACCTGAGTCCAAACCAATGACTAATCAAATGAAGAACATCAATTTTTTAAGTCTTGGTAGTTGGATGATCTAATTTTCAGGAGTTCAGGAGAAGAGGTTGAAAGAAGCCATTATAACCACAGTCATACTTATAACTCATCCAATGAAATATTGTGCTAAATACTTACACTGGCCTTAGCTTCATTTGTAATGGATGTAATCACTGCAGTGATGTAAAAATCATAGTACCCCTGCTCAATTGGTTTGGTAGCTACAATTTCACCCTTAGAGCTGATTTCTATATGTCCCCTTAGTCCTGGAACACAAGTTGAGGTAAGAGAAAAAAATATGTACTTGTACACTCATCTCCAGATTGATTTTTATGTATTACATTTTTCAATTTTATATTCACTCTAGTTCCAATTTTCTAAGCAGGTAATTTATACGGAAGAATGTAACTTTCTTGATAGTTTATCTATTACAATCCGAGTCTAAAATTATTTGACAGTCATCATGACAAATGGAAAGCATTGCAAAACTATGACAGTTATCAATTTAAAAAGTTATGATTTTGATTGGACTTAAAATTATATACCTACATTCCATTATCAGACTCCATCATGGAAAAATTTGTATTTAGTTTGGAAGATAACGGAATACTTCATCAATAGTTTACCCACATTTTACTTCAGTTGGTAGCATAGTACTAGTAGCATAGTAGAGAGTATTATAATTGACCGCAATTATAAGACTTGCCATAGCTTAAAATTTATTTGTAATGCTGTAGAGATAGGTTTACTGTCTATAGCACATTATGCTATTTTTGGCAGAGTTAATATGTCATTAAGTCAAGGAATAATCAATTTAAGAAGAAATGCAAGCAACAATTTTGAAACTGAAAAAAATTTTCAGATTAAGTTAGTGCATTTGTTTTAAACATTAATAATGAATACAAAGGAAGCAAGTCATTTGTAAATGAATATATTTTGGTAAGTTTTATAAATAATTCTCGGGATTTTAGCCAAGTGGGCATTTTGGCTGCTGACGTTTCAATGGAACACTCATCCATTGTCCTCAGAGCAATAAGAGTTGCAGAACTTTCTTGCTGCGCTTATATATCTGTCTAATCGGGGGGGCATTGTTGTCTCCTTTTTTCTGTTATTTTTTTAATTAATGGTTTCCATTCCCTGCAGAAGATGTACCCAGAGTCAGCAGAAGCCATTGAAATCAGGCTGGAGAACAATAACCTTGAAACGGAACTCTGGGTACATCCTTAGCAGGGAATGGAAACCGTTGACTAAAAAAATAACGGAAAAAAGTAGACAACAGTGCCCCGCAGATTAGACAGATATATAACCGCAGCAAGAAAGGCCTGTAATTCTTATTGCTCTGAGGTCAATGGAAGAGTGTTCCATTGAAACATCAGCAGCCAAAATGCTTCCTCGGCTTGAATCCCGAGAATCATTTATAAACATAATCCACCGAGAAAGAACCAAATCTTATATATTTTTTGTAATGTTTAAAACCTTGATTGAAAGAAATTTCATGTGAAATGTATAAATGGAATTGTGAGGATCTGTGCAACAACTTAGAAAGAGGATGTGACGTCATCCATACTTTCTTGAAGTCAACCACACAATTCTCTGCTAAACCAGACCTAATTTAGACATCAGCTATGTTTCAAATGGCCTTGGCAGTGATCGAAAGGCAGTGCTTCAATGTAATAGTGGAATTATATGACAAGCCTAGAGGTTGGCCATTCTGAAAATTAGATACATATTTTTATTTTTTAATCCATTTTTAATTATTTTCATTAATTACTGTGGTATTTTATGTAATTTATAGCAGCCCCTGAAAATTGCCCTTAATTTTCGTTTGCAATCACTTCTGTCTCATATTTTTCAATCCGATATATTCCTATCATATTATTTTTAGCCAACTTTATATATATATTTCAGGCTGTCTTAATGATAGATGAAAGCTCGCACAAATCATTTGTGGAATATTTTTACTTATGGAATATTTGCGGGGTTATTATTTTTGAAGAGTGGTTGTAAATTACTAATTTGTAGGCTGCATGAACTATACAATTCATGCTTTCAGGTTTCTGTTGTTCCAGCGGATTGGAAGAATGCTATCATCGCGTTGTACAAAGGGAAGGGAGGAAAGACCAAATGTAATAATTATTGGGCCATTAGTTTATTGAGTATCCCGGGAAAAGTGTTCAGTAAAATATTAATTGAAAGAGTGAGGAATATTACTTCCGACAGAATATGGGGTGTGTAGTGTGGGTTTATGCCTGGGAGAGGATGTAGCGACCAGCTTTTTGCACTTCAGCAAGTGATATAAAAATGTATGAGTGTCGGAAAGAAAGCGTACTGTGCATTTGTCAATTTAGAGAAGGCATATGACAGAGGAAATAGAAATAAGTTGTGGAAGGTTTTGAGAGACTATGGAGTAAATGGGCAGTTATTGAATGTTATGATGGTGATGTATGACAATATTAAGGCAAGTGTAAGAGTAAACGGAGCTCTGAGTGATTGGTTTGTAATAAATCGAGGTGTTTAGCAAGGATGCGTATTGTCTCCATGGCTGTCTAATATATTTATGGATAAATGTGTTAGAGATGCATGTAATGAAAATGACGATGTTTTGATTGGAAATGTAAACTTGCGAGTTCTTCTATGTACGGATGATGCTGTTTTTATCTCGGACAGTCAACAAGGATTACAGAAGCTCCTAGATAAGTTTTGTGAATCAACGGAGAGAATGGAATTGAAGGTAATTGCGTACAAGACTAAAGTAGTATTTTTTTATAAGGAGAATGGGGAGAATAATGGTATGATGAGGGCAAATGGTGAAGTAATTGAACAGGTGGATGAATTTGTGTACTTAGGTAAGATGTATGCGAAAGGTGGAAGAATAGATGAGGAGATAAAGAGACATGCGAATGCTGGAAGGAAAGTGGTAGGTAGCATGTGGAGCATATCAAGGAATGAGTGCTTGTCTAAGGAAGCGAAAATTGCCGTGTACAAAAGTGTACTTCTTCCCACTTTGCTATATGGTAGTGAATCATGGGTATGTCAGAATAGACATAAGAGTAGACTAAACGCCGTGGGTATGAGTTACCTGAGAAGTATTTGCGGCAAAAGTAGGATGGATAGGGTCAGGAATGATTGGGTCATGAATGAATGTGGGTTAAATTCTCCAGTAATGGACGTGTATGAAAGGAGTGTACTTTGTTGGTTTGGCCATGTTGAGAGAATGGACAAGAGTCGAATAACGAAACATATATGATGGTAGAATGAATGGTGTGAGAGGTAGAGGTAGGCCCAGATAGTTGTGGTTGAATGTGGTTGAGGGAATTCTTAGGAGGAGGAATATGAGGAGTCTTAAAAACAGGAGGGTGTGTATGAAACAGTGTATGGGGGTAAATGTGGCAAAAGAAGTTTGCAAGGATAGTTCAGTATGGAGGAAATTATTGAAGCTGAGTTAGGTGCACAATTATGTAATTATGAGTGAAACATTTTGACTGTGCCTACCCTGAATAGGAACAGCGTGATGGGTATGCACGTATGTATGTATTATTTTTGTGGTTGGAAAAAAATTCGTCATGCCAAACAAAAGAATACAGAATTGCGTGTGAGCTGCTGTGTTTGTTTTTAAATTTTCTTTGTTTCTAATGCATTAACGTAGCAATAGCAATGATTTAAATGCCATTGACCCATTCCTATTGTAATTGGCTTTCCTATTAAATCCTCTATCAGCTATTAATTGCAGAAAATTAAAAATTACTGGAAACTACGATAATTTTAGAGACTTACCATTTTTTAACTCAAACAAAAATAACGGTAATTTACCCATCTCCAAGCAGTCCTTTATATTTCACATGAGAATTAGAAAAGTAATTTATTGCATTCTTACTACTCACCACCAGGAAGATCTTTCAGTTCATACTTTATATCCCCCCATTTAGTAAGGTCACTTGGATGTTGCACAGCAGTTATTTTACCAATGAACCCAATGTCTCCAGATATGATGCTGACCAAATACCCATCTGCATTGAACTCGAGGGAGGCATTCACTGGAGGGGGTCCTAATGTTGGAGGGTCTCCTGTTGGCTGAATGAAATTCAACATATAAAGAACACTTTCTGACATAACTTTGAGGAAAATATCCATTGCATTAGTAAGCACCTACCCACATAGCACAAAATATTTACTAGATATTACAGCAGGTCTTCAGAGTCTTGGATATTTCGAATGTTTACAAGAAGTCTACAAAATATCTTAAATTTTACCCAGAAGTGAAAATTATTTTTTTTTACTAAACAGATGGTATGATTCGTAGTAATCAAAATTATTTACTTTCCACAATAAATATTGTTATATAATTTTCTTTCCTTTTATATATGAGTAAAGTTAATAAGCTGAGATTGCTACCAATATATTTTCTGGTATAAATAATCTTAAATGAAAACAATGCCCAGAGCTAGAGGCATTTTTATATCCTGTTAAATAAGCAGTTCTGTTATAATTATAATTATAACATGCATTAGAATGGTCATTATATGTGCTAACTCAAGCTTAAACTTCAAATCATTAAATGTAATATCAGTGTTTAAATAATGAGATCATTAATTAAAACAATTGTATTTAACTAGATGTTGTAAGGAAGCCCAATATAGATGCAATCGATGAGGAAATATTCCCCATTATTAGTCTGGCTTGGAAATTCCACGGCAAGGATGTCTAAACAAGTCGAAAATAAATTGAGTTACATTGAACTTGAATGAAAGGCAAGAACTGTCAAAGACTTTCCTACACCGAAATTCTCGACTTTCATTTGCTATGCCATTTGCCAAACAATTTTTCAACCCGTGCAATTTCACTTCACGCTTTTTCTTTCCTAACAATACCTGCGGTCCACCAGTGATAGATTGAAGTATTGCATACTTGCCAATTATCAGATTCGGTAGATGAAAAACCTTTAATGGACGTTGTCAGCTGTTGTTGTCTGCATACTACCATTATATTGAGTTATTTTTTAACAAATGTAAACAGAAATATGTATGTATTACCTTAATACATAACCATTACCAATGCATGTATTGTTTCATAACTAAATCATAATTGTAAATAAAAAAAATTAGATGCACGTGAATGAAGAAGATCCCGAGGCTAAATTATGACAAAACATAGATAATTAGTATTTTTCTGTCCCTCAGAACGCAATGGAAAAATGGAAATACATTTGTACAATTTTTCTTAAATATTGATCATTCATTCTTCAAAGTTGAAAAATTAAAGTGACATCATTTTCTATTGTAAATATTTATTGAAAAAGTTAAATTATTCACAAATAACATAGCATTTTTCATAAAATTTCCACAGTCACAGATACTTATTCAATAGATATGATGCAATCTGAAACAAGGCTGAATGCTGTCCTTCACAATCAGGGCAGTAAAAAGATACATCCCTCCTCACACCTTGTAGAAGGCAGTAGATACACCACCTTTTTCTCTTCGCCCATTTGGGGTCCTCCTTATCCACATCTGAACCAAAAGGCTTTGGCAAATGAATTTTTTTGGAGGGCTGCAATTTCTCCGTCGGTACATTTTTGTGCATCAGGTTTTTCATTATAGCGTCTCTAAATTTTTCTAAGCTCGCCTTTTTCCTACTATACCAATTGAACAAACTGTGGCTATTATTCAAAATTATTTGAAAAATGTGAAGAGCCAGTCTTACATATCATCGTAAAGTTCTTCTATTGATGGAGTAATAAGCCAAAATTTGGTCGGCCCTATCCACGCCACCCATATTTTTATTATATTCCTCTACTACTCTACTATTTGCAGTTTTTTTTAATATTTGGCGCCTCTTGTTTAAAAAGAAAATAAATTCTCCATCAAACTCAGATGGTATCAATAATGCATCACGCTTGTCCTTCCATTTCACTAACAATACCCCTCTTTGGTGTATTAGGCCACACTCTCCCCCTTTTTCAGTTTTCTCCTCAAAATTTCTGGAGGAATTCCTTTTCTGCTTGTTCTTAAGGTTCCAGTAGAATAAATTTTACACTTTAGAAGTTCTAATGACAAAAGAGGACTATCATAAAAATTATCCATAAAAACTGCATGGCCTGTATTTTTGTAGTCAGTCAACAATCTATGAACAGTTGGATTCAAATGTATTGTAAAGAATCGAGCTTACGCTTTTCAAGGAAATCGAGTTTCACTTACGGCGCTGCTATTCTTTGCTATGCAACGCTATCTATTCAGCTGGTTTTGTGCACATATTTAAATTTTAACATTTGAGCAATTGCTTGTTTTGTGCTAACTTGTTATTACATAATATGATCAGCTCAAATATCAATAACATGCTGCGACATATTGATTAATTCAAATACCAAACTTTATTATTAAACACTGACCGCTCCTGGCATACAATATACCTAAGGCAAATTCTACATATTGTATCATTTAGAGTGACAGTTGTGATTAATAAACAACAATGATCCATACTCAAATCGTAAATCCAAACCAAAACGAAAGTGTAATGACAAATTAGCACAAAATAGGCAATTGCTCAATTATTACCATTTGAATACGTGCAAATAAACAGATGAATAGGTAGCGTTGCGTAGCAAAGAATAACAGTGCCGTAAGTGAAACTTAATTTACTTGAGAAACGTAAGCTCGATTCTTTACAATACATTTGAATTCGACCGTACAACTTTTCCAGTATGACCAGCTCCACCAACTTCCTGATCTTTTGACCAATTGGTGTAAACCAATGTATTTAATACAAACCCATTTGGTTTGTGCAACATGTACAACTTTATTCCATATTTATGTTTTTTGTTTTTTATGTACTGGCGAAACATTAGCCGTACTCTCCACATCACTATTGATTCGTTAATACATAAATTTTTTCCAGGATAGTTAACTTCTTTGATAGTGGACCGGAATATGTTTAAAAGAGGGGGAATATTGTGAAGAGTATCTGAGGGCTCAGGTTGGCCTGCAGCAGAGTTGCGTCCAAAATGAATAGATCTCATTATAATTAAAAAGCGGTCTCATGACATGATTTTAGAAAAGACAGGGAAATCATAGAGTTCATCTTTTTGCCAAAAATATTGACGATTGTTAATATTTAAATTTCCCGTGTGATACAATGAGCCTGAAAAAGTCTCCAATTCCGGTCTGCTTACCTTACGCCAAAGCCTGCTCTTGCCTTAGGTGAATTAGAGTAAAGGCTTTCAGCATTTGCATCTGTCTCTAAAATGACCAAATCAAAAAACCTATCATCTACTAAGAGTTTGAAATATTCATAAGGATCAGAGATTGGATGATCTAAGTGCAGTCCAGGGTTTCCGGTGAGCAGTAATTCATTAGAATTTTTTTTTCACTCTTCCAGCAAAAGGAAATATCGTTCCCTATTGAGTTGGAAACAGTACCTCCCTCATTGTCCTCATCAACGCCCTCTTCTGAGCCAACATCTCCCAGTATCTCAGAATCTATCTGAGTCACTGTCACCATTGAAAAAAACCTCCTCCATTAAGAAATGCTCTATATTTCCATTTTGAACGTCATTCGCTGATCGCCAGGATCTTTTGCAACAGCTGCCACTCAATCCTGAAGTAGATGGAGCAGACTCCATAATTCTGAAATTTGACAAACACATTTTTCAATCGGAGCTCAACTTATCATAGAGCATAACCTACATGAACTACACTAATAGAATAAGCAATAAAGTATCACTCACACAAAATAGGATCAATCATGAGAAACAATTGAAAAATAAGGATTTACTTAATTTCTAATTAAGCAAAATTGCAAGTAACAGTAAATATTTAGGGAATCTTAGGAAAGTTTTATGTTGTGAGGCTCCACCCAGCTTTGAACCAGAAATTCTCCCCTCAGAAAACAAGTGCTCTTAAGCCACCACGAAGTTTTATTCACAAACAAATGGATAAAGGAGTAAGGTGTACAAATATTGACACAGAGAATGCAGCTTATTTCTGTGTAGGTTTTAGGAAAATCTTAAAGGAGGGGGAAAGTGTGGCAAAAGATTATAAAAGCTAGAACTTAAAATACCGGTTTAGTAAATGCGTTTTAATTTCCTAAGGGTAAACTGAATTTATTTCAAAACTTACCTTTTGATTTCAATGTCTATATATTAAAAATTTTTGAAGGGTAATCACTTCAAACACAAACGCTGTACATGGTTCTTGAACAGAAGTTCAATATCTGTAAATGATGAGCGAGTGAGATAGTATATTTTGAAATCATCATATATATACAAAACATGAGTGATAATCTAAAAAAAACAAAATCATAAAATAATTATACTTACCTATTTTACTTTGATCATAGCTGCGAAGAAGCCAGGAAAAATTCAAAGCAAAAAAGAATCCACGGACCTCATCGTGCTGAACGTGCGTGTCTCACTACTCCCAACAAGCTTCAGGAAAGCAAAGTCTAGCTAACTAATGGCATGTAAAAAGACAATGTATACTTTTCTTATTTACTTTATGTGATTTGATATGGTACAAAATATAAGGATAAACAGGAGAAAGCCTAAATTGTAAGCCATTGTGTAGGGGAGATATCACCAAAGGCAACAAAGTATTCCTAAAACAGATAGAAAAGGTATCAGGTGTCAACCCTGCAAAAGAGCAGAGTGTAATTCAATGACTTCAAAAGGAAATGCTGAAAGCAGAAAATCGATTCGAATGACTCCAATTGGCATCAGGCAGCTCCTCAGCACACCTCAGTCAAGGCCAGCGCGATGCCAATTGGCATCAGCCTCAGTGAATGTGTTAAATACCTGTATTGTGGAATAATTTAGTTTCCTCTGTCTTACTCAATACTCAACTCTTAACTAAAGAAAGTATTTCCCTTATTGACCTCAAATTTTCACATGATTAAACATTATGTTTTCACAGAAATGCACATAATTGAAACAGTGTTATATTTCTGTTTTCCTTTGAAACATAACCCAACCCACGTAATGATGAAGAATGCATGGATAATTTCCAATCAGAATAGCAATGAGTTAGCATTCCTATTCAAGTTCTTCCGATTGCTACCATAGCTAAATGTTACAAGAAGCTCTGTAGCTGAACTTCATTTAACATGTGTTCAACGTCTATCTGAGCAGTGTATTTCTCTATCAAAAATATTGCTCAGGAAATATTTCTGAGCAGTGTACCATAGCCGAACTCAATCGAGCATTCTGTTCAGAGAATCTTTCTGAACAGTGTTTTTTTTCTTATTTCTAATGCATTGTTTTTAGTATTCTACCGGTTATAATAGGTATTGTTGAATGTCAGAGAATCATCTCCCAGTTCTCTACACTTTCATGGGCCTATCTTGCTCTAGTTTATCTTTTTTTACCTCATCATACAATATCCCCTTCTTGGTCCTATCCATAAAACCTATTCTCTTTCTTTCCCTTCCCTGCTTGCCCAACATCCTTCCCTCTACCGCATTCTTGAGCAATACCTCCCTTTATTACATCCTCCAGCCACATACTCAGCCAATCTCAAATTTCCTTAAGAAGTTTCCTTTCCTCACCCTCCATCTTCAGCACTTCCTTGTTAGCCTTCCTCCCCGTCCACCTCACCTACTCCATCCTTCTCCAAACCCGCATCTCAAAAGCCTTAGGCCTCTTCTCGTCCTCCTTTCTGAGGGTCCACCCTTCAGCCCCATACAATGCTATGATTCATATCAAGCTCTTCACCAGACTCTTCTACATATCCTTACCCAAGGTCCTTGTCATCAGCTCCCTTATATTACTAAACACTTCCTTAGATAACGCTATTCTCTTCCTTATGTCTTTATTAATTCTGTTTTTTTTTTCTAGCATACTACCTAAGTAATTAAAATGCTCTACTTGCTCGAGTTTGTGTCCTCTAATGCATTAACATAGCAATAACAATGACTTAAATGCCTTTAACCCCTAGCTGTTGGCTTTACTATTACAAGGTTTAATAGCTATTAATTGCAGATGATAAAAATTACTAGAAAATCACAGTAATTTTCAAAAATTACCATAATTTACCATGGTAATTCACCCATCTCTCTTAATTAGCTCTCTGTAGCAATATGCTTACACACAGGGGCGATCCCAGGGTGGATCCCAGGATACATCCCCCCCAAAAATTTAGGATTTTACTAAACAATGATAACAACTAGATGTCGGTATCAATACAACATTGAACTGAGGTAGTCTCCCCCTCCCAAAATAAATTCCTGGGATCTGGGATTCCTGGGACGCTTGAATGAATATACAAATTCAACTATCTTTTGCGCAGTAAAGATAGTATATGGAGGAGGGGTTATTTTGTCGTCTCGTTTTCATCAATTCACGAAATTCACCTATTTACATGACATGACATGCTTACAAAAAGTGATTTTTTGGCTCCTATGATGGAGTAGCAGCTTTAAATATGAAACTACTGAAGAACATTAGCTACCATATTTCATACTTTGCACGTAGCATCAGAAATATTAAATTACCAATCTGTGAGACCAAGGGGCAACACTCTCAGGTTAATATCTTGTGAAGGTAATATGTGCCTCAATTTTTCTGTTCCTAGCTTAAGTTTCATCTGCCAAAAATTTTACCTACACACTTTTAATGACAGCAGAATTGTGGAATATTTTCTACAGGTAATGCAGACGAAAAAATAACAGTTTTACCATATATTATTAGTATCGACATTACTGAACGATAATGAAAACTAAGGTCATTCAGAAAATGTATGTTGATTATATGGTATGAGATATCAAGATGAAAATATCCATCCATATTTTTCATTGCTTCTTTAGCATACAATATTCCCATGTAGCAAAAATCTTAGTGATGGACATCATACAAGTCAGAGGTAAAGGTATAATTTTTTGGCTGTAAAAACAGAGATTTGACTATACACTACAATTGCTTATGCACATGTACATATATAATATGTGAAATATTGTTGCTATTCATGTAGGGTGCAGTACTAGTGGTGGTATGGACTGGAGAAAAGGTTGATGTCAGCCATTTGAGAGTGTTCAGCAGTATATCACAGACCTTGTTATGAAATGGTGGGAAACTCGACAAAAAATCAGCTGAATATATGTAGTACCTACATATTAGTTAGCATGCAGTAGGCTATGTAGAAGAAAGTAAAGGATGCTGGATCATGTGAAATGTGACCCCAATTGAATTTATAACAGAGAGAAATGTCATGCATATGTGACTTGCCAAACAAACCAGTTAATTTATAACTGAGCACTAACATGGAAGCTGTGAATAATGAGCAATCACACGGCATGGAATTTCCATAGGTAGAGCCAAACCAAGGGGCATTTGAGTCCTACAGCAAGAGAGCTCCTCAATTAGTAGTTAGTGAGAAAAATAGGCAAGAATCATCCAGCAACAATAGTATTTCTGTTGGTGAGGCTGAAGGAAGGAGCAAAGATATAGAAAACCATTGAAAAGATCCCAGGAAGAATATTGATTGAAATGCACTCAAGCCAAAGGAAGAGAGACTCAGGAAAATAAGACAACCAGAGTAGAAGAGAGTGAGCATTCTAAAATAGTTCTGCATTAAGCTAATCCAAGCTTTTGGAAAAGTAGTTTACATAAGTCTGTGGAAGTACCCTTGGAAGGTAGTTTACATAAGTCAGCGGTGCATTTCACCTGAGGGCATGTTGGACATGAACAGGTGTTTTCATCTGTTGATCGGCTTGTTGTACTCTTATAAGCCTCAGTCGTACTTGCTGTCTGCCCAGAATGAGTGGTGGTATCCTGTTGACTCACAGCTGTAGAAACTACTGTGCTACTGGAAGAAGTTGTAGAAGGTGTACCAGGATCCACTGTGGTGTCCTGATCAGTCATAGTTGAAGTTGGTGAATGACTAGATGATATCCACGTGGTACAGTCACATGGAGTGCATGGGGTCTGCAAGGAAATCCATTTCTTGTGAATATGTGTGTAATATAAAAATCAGGGAAAATGTTACTCAACAATGATGTAGAGTGGTAATGCTAATTGGATTCTGGAATGCGATGATCCCTCGCTGAATAATGAAGACCTACAACTGCATTACTTGTTGCTTAATCTTACCTCAGGGAAATATAGGCTGCAGAATGTTTATGATCTACATAATTAGAAATTAGGCTCTCTGAGTTGTTAATTGAAGATCACATTGCGTGTGTGAAATTTAATGTCGTTTGATGGCAGCTTCTTGGTCCTACAGAGAGCAAGTACCATACTATGATGCAATAATTAATGAAATTAAGTGTGGCTTTGATCATTAATTAAAGCCAGTGTTGTGATTTAGTTCTTGTGTTTGTAATAAAGTTTCTCTGTCCTCAAATTATCTGTACCGTAAGACCGCGATTTAACATACCATGATTTTATGTAGTCACAGTGAAATCCAGCTGGGAACTAATGAGAAATTCAATTTAATACTTGATTTTGTCATCTGACATTTTCTTATCATTTGCGCAGCATTTGATATGGGTTTTTAATAGTCTTTGCCAGCTGAAGTTGTCCACCATTGATTCAAAGACCTTAATTCTAAACCTAATCCTGGGACCGTTTGCCATTTGCTGTGGTCAGGGCCATTTGACCTGCACATTGCCGCCATGGCGACTGTAGATAGTTGGCCACTTGAGAGGCTCTTATATCCCCAGGAGGTCTACTTGATGGTATATATTTATTAATAGCTAATATATATGAGAAGTCTTCTTTTTGTGATCCCTGAATGGCATTGAAAATTTTGCTTTATACCAGATATTTTCATCTCCTCATTTTGATGAGGGTTTCTCATCACATATGATTTCCACCAATTCTTGTACTTAGCTTGGAATGCAATACTTTCTTCTCGACTTACTGATTGCTTTTTCTTGGAACAAAACCTTACTCTATTAGCTATTATTTGTTTATAAATCTGATTAATTGAATAAAACTTGAAGGGATGACATCATTTACTATGAATGAGAGGAATGTTTACTGCTCATGGCACTCACTATCTCAACTACAACTTGGATTCTTTCTCAGAGAAGTGCATGAGGCCCGTTCAAAAAATAACAGGAATTTTTGCATAAAGTTATTTTTATAGTATGTACTCATAATTTATTGGTCCTTGTATCCTGCAAACTCCCCTCCTTCTGTATATACACTAATTCCAGTGGTGTTTCCACTTTGCCATTCAGTTTATGAGTGCTTCATAGGGGAATCACCCATACTTTCTGAGGCGAATTCTCTTTGATGTCATCAAGAGTGTCAAAACGACATCCTTTACGGACAAATTTTAATTTAAGAGATAAAAAGAAGCCATATGGGGACAGGTGAGGTGTTTATGTAGGCTGGATGAGGATAATCATTTGATTTTTTAGTACAAAAATCACGAATTGATAAGGCTGAGTGGGGGACATGTTAACAAGGTGGAGGAAGGACATTCTGCTCAGCCACTATCAAACGAGGTGCAAACTTTGCTGCAACCTGATGCATGTTTAATTTTTTGGTCAAAATGTCATGCTATGACCTGATCAAGATTTCAATCTCTCCAGCAGGTTCTCCTACCATCAGACAGTGGTTGGCATGAAACAGCTCCTCGATTTTCTGAGTGTGACTGCCATCTGTTGAGTTTGAAGGCCTTCCTGGTTGAGGATTGCCTTGAAATGACTGACAACCAATTTTGAATAAAGTAAAGCATTCATAATGTTGCATACGACTATGAACATTACCTCCATAAGCTTCCTCCAAAAGTTCAAAGGCTTCCTTGAAAGATTTTGAAAATTTAATGCCAAATTTCACGCTGCAACTTTGGTTCTAAAACTGGGACACTGCAAAATCACTGACTAAAACACCATCCACATTTATAGTTATATAAAAAAAACTGAACAAAATATCGGCAAATTGTTAACCATTTTTACTCAGGAGGTAGTGAAGATTGTAGTGCCAAAAACCAAATGTTGCAAAGACAATCCATCGATGCGCAATAAAAAACACCCGTAAATCTTTTTAACATACCTCGTATTTTCTCTTCTAAAACTTTCTAATGATACACTATATCAAATAGGCATGGTAATGTCTGTAAAACTGTGAAGGTAGAATATGACTGCTCTATGTAACATGTAATGTTATAAAATGTAAAACCTGGTTTCCTGCCACCTCACCTTTGTATTTCTCCCTGATACTTCCTGCCGCACTATTAAAAATGTGTGGTAACAACGCTACACATTCAATGTAATTCTTCTTCATCTATGTAATTTAAACAGTTTGTTTACTGTGTGTAGCATATTTGTATGTTGTTTGTTATCTGCCACATCATGGCTGCATTTAGTAGAGTAAAAATGATAGGGTCACCATCTTAATGCAGTCTCTATCTCTAATTCATTTGCAATGAAATTCTGTTCCAGAATTAACCCAAATATTCTCAAAATATAATTATTTCTTTGAATATGTGAGCATAGCATAATGCAGCAAATGAGTTGTTAGCATATATTTCAATCATACTAATTCATGTGTGCTTGCTTATGAAAAATATGTGACAAAATTAATTAAAAATTTATGAGACAATTTATGATACTAAGGAAATAAGTCAACTGCTGCATGCCAACTACTGAATAATCCTCTCTTTAGGTAATCACCATAAGTTAGCTAACTGGGTATTTGTACATTAGCCTAATATCTGTGCTAGGTCAGGTACAATGTGATTTAGACAAAAGGAAAGTATGTTGGCAAGGTATTTGTAATTTAGTTTTTCACCTCTGAGCAGGGTTGGCAGGTGGTTCCTTGTCCTGTGGTTAAAGTGGTACTAATAGATGAAATCCAATTACTGAAGGTTGTATCACATGGGGTGCAAGTAGTAGTCTCCTGCAAAAGGACAAAGTTTTTTCAGAGTACCTACATATTGTATGCCTGATTGAGTTTCAGGCTTTTATTTATCTTAGCCATGTTCTTTGTAATTCTATGTAAAAGATTCATTGAGGAGCCAAAGTGGTATAGAGTCAACCCAATACATGTTCAGTCAAAATGATTCCAGTAATCTTAGCCAAGCGAGTAACCTCTATAGCCTCCAGCTCCACCTATCCTAATTCCTAAATGTACATATTAGTTACTAATTTGAACACCTTATGCAGTTTCAATATTTTTTTATCTTTTGCAATATTTCATGAATGAAATATTCCCAAAATGCATACTGCAGTAATGTAATATTGGCATTATAGAAGTAATATTAGAGCAAATATTTATTTATCTTTATCTCCAAAAATTTTCAGTAAGATATCAAAGCAATTTTTCAAATAATGAACTGATCATGGAATCACAGAATAATTTCAATAACATGGCGGAAAAAGGAACTGAGTAGGTAGCAAGAAATAAAATATTGTTTAATTGTGTATGACAAAGCGCTTGTCGAACCAAAATTAATGCTCAAAATTTATGTATTTCTTCAAAAATAATAAAAACCTCATATGTTACACACTTCAAATCAGTTTGAATTGTATACAATGCAAATGTATTTACTAATGCAATATATACAACAAAAATAGCAACATTCATAAGTTCTTATGATATTCTTGGGAGCAATGGCGCAAGCAAAGCCCTGGTTGACACTCACAGTCGGGACAGATATTTACGACTACTTTCCTTGCACCTCTCACATGACAAACCCGGCATCTTTTTTTAAGCTTCTTTCCCATATTTGTGACTTCTCTTCGGGCAGGATAATGGAATAGAGCAATTGCTGATAAGAAAGTTCTCACTGATTCATTTGAGCCACTTGAGAGTAGAGAATCTATTATCTCCATTTGGAATTTATATAGACTTCTCCGTTTTCCGCTTTATTTGTTAAAAAAAAATGTAGCTGTTGACTAGCATTATTTGAAAAAGGTGATTGGCAACTTTTTTTTTATCATTTTACCATTTTATGCTCACAGGTATAATACAAAATAACCTGGTCGCAAAGATCTACTCAACACATAAATTTATCATATGCTACCACTGCCTCTAGTTTCTCCCAGCCTGGTCTGGTGGTGGCGACTAAGCTACCTCCAAATTTATAGTCTCCAAACTTCTTCTTTCGTCAATTTTTGGCCACAAGCTTATTTGGGATTGTCCTTTCTATTGGGTCTCAATATACCTGCATAATAAGTTTTGTCACAATGAGGGTCTCTTGCCAAAGCTACATTTTTGTATTAGTAGTTCAAGAATGTGCTATGGCCACGATTTTCAAAACTTTCCAAAAGTTTATTCACCACTTTATTGCCATGTTCACCTAACATTGTATTGAGAGGGTATCATGGGGCTCTCTCGACTGCTTGGAGTGCCAATCGGCCCAGAGTAGAAAAGCATCCAGACAAGCCCGGGTAAACATGCTCAAACATAAATCTTTGTATTAAAATCACACGATATGTAATAAAAGGGCATACTATATATTATGTATAACATAGAATAAGGTATAATTAATATAAAAATTTAAATCCAGCCATACATTATTTATAGTAACTCTCTACTGTGTAATGCAGATCATTATAATTAGACACAACTAACCTAATAAACAAGCTGGTGATAATTATACAAAAAATGTTGGTAGTCAAGAACAGCTGCTTCCTTTAGAAATACTGGAATGCAGATGGCTAGTAAGCATCAAAAAAAGGCGCCTGGCCTCATTCGCGAGTGCGAAAAAATTAATGAAGCGTGAAACAGCCTATGACATCTTAAGATGTCACCCAACGGAATGTGTTAAAAGGCAATCTCAATGAATCAGATGTGACCATTGAATTTTTACTTTCATTTCTGATGGAATTTTGAAAAATTTCTGGAACCTTTATGTAATCTAGAAAAGGTATTGCTGCATAGGTATGTAAATTGGTTTAGGTACTCACATAAAATTCTGAAAGAAAGAGCTAAATCAAACAGTGAACTTACAGGACAAGTGACTGGCTCGGATGTGGTCGTTGTTGGCACAGGTTTTTCTGGGAATGAGATGAATATGGCAGTATATCCTGGTTCAGATGCATTCTTTACAGTTGCCTAAAATGAAGAACCCATATTCATTACAATTATAATTATTTTGCATTTGTGTGATTACTGAGTTGACAATCTTTGCTGTTCATTAATTTTTTCATTTCTTTAATCATAACTGATTGATACTGAAGACTGAAAATGGATAAAAAACATTTCCTCAATACACTCAATTATAAAAATGAATTTTATTGTGTTTTTCTTCACATGCAGGGAGATAAAGGAGAGTCAAATATTAGAAACAGATAACACACGGCTTTATAATCTCTAGATAACTGCAGTAATTTCATGAATTTAGTTGCATTTTTATAAATAAATTCTTATGGTATTTATATTCTCACTGTGGCAGACACTGTAACCCTAGTTTGCTTAATTGGGTACCGTTCTTGGAACCTTGGTACACCCTGAATCCAGCTGAGAGGAAATCAGGCTTATTGACCTGTAACCATCCAATAATGTGACTTGTTTTTTCTAGAAAAAAATATAACTCTCCCTTTAGGAAGTTTTCTGGCCACAACCTCTCTTAACACTCCGAAAGTGGTGCCCGGTCTCTGAGACCGCACATCGGCTTTGCTCTCTATAACTTTGTGCTTAAGTTACCTATGCTGACATCCGTCCATTAATGTGTATATCTCAGTAATATCTGTCCTTAAATATACTAAGAAATTAGGGCAAAATGTAGACTTAGTGCGTGAGAGTGAGTTGCGGTCTCTGAGACTCACGCCACTCCCGGAGTGTTAAGAATGGTGGCAAATGTTTGAAAATGACCTCTGCTTACTAGGGATGGTCGGATCGGATCTGCGGATCCAAAGATCTGCAGATCTTTACATGGGATGAGATACTGTTATCGGATCCAAATACTACAGTAAATCAGATAGGAATCAGAGAGTTTTACGCGATTGAAGTGCCGGCTGTCATCGGCTGTTGGCGGCTTTCTGCCGAACAAATAGAATGCTGTTGATGTACTTCATTTGACAACCGGCATTTGCTGAATGTAAATCAAATTCACCCTTTATTATCTATTTCATTATTCTCAAGAATTAAATCTCAAGATGTGGTATAACAACAGTCATTGCATAAACGTGACAACTATCAAGGATTAGTATTATTGTGGCATCAATATTGTCTTTATTTTAATATTAAAGTTTAACATTTTTAAACTTGATGTTTTTTTTATTTTCATTATAGCCTCCAAGGCTTAAATTCTATTATCATTTGTGAATTGTATATAACCGTGAATACATCCTAAGATCCGAAAATAAGAACTGAGATCCGGGATCCAAAATGAAGGATGCGGATCCGGATTTGGATCCGAAAAAACCTAGATCTGCCCATCCCTACTGCTTACCATTTTAAAGTTCATCCATTGGATCCCTCTACCTCAGGGGATTATTGTGATACTAAATCAAGTGACTTTTCATGTATTAATATACGTTTGAATTTTTGTAATAATTTTGTGGCCCATCAATAAGTTCTATTCCGTTCTGAACAGTGTCAAAAAAGTGCCGAAAATATTGAGAGGTGGTAGTACTCATTGAAACAAGAAAATCAGCTCAATTAATATGAGACCAGAAGTGCATACTTTCAGAAGTGGTACTTTCTGTTTATTATACATCATATATATTCAGGCATGTTCAACTCATTTGTAGAATACTTTCATGGTTTTTACTTCAGGAATGTTTGTGGGATTATGGTTTGAAGGGTTTGAATGAAAATATCTCATACCATGACAAAAGAAAGCCAAATTGCATATGGCCTGCCATATTTGTTTTTGCTTTTTCTTTATTTTTAAAATATTGTGGCAATAATGATTGTTTAAATGCCATTAATCCCTTCCTCTTGCTATTAGCTTTCCTGTTAAATCCTCAATTAGCTATAAATGGCTGAAAATTAAAATTAACTGGAACATTATATTAATTTTTTAAATGCACCATTTAATACCATGGCAATTAACCAAAAATGAAAATTAGTCTTTCTCCCATCTCTGATGAGTAAAGTTACCCGTAACCATCTCTTTAGGCATGCTTTTCATGGGACCTTAGGGAATGTGTGTCAGTTCAATTCTTCCTTTTCTGTTGCTTCACTTTGAACCAATCTATCATGCTGTGAACCATGACTCCCCTTATGGAAATGCTGTACACACAGACCAGTACTAAGTAATGGATCTGTGTACGTAGTACACAATCTCAGGACTTAAGTACAGAAATTCCCCAGCATTACCAGAGGCGAAATCAATCTCATGTGCCATTAACTATCTTAAATTTGTTTAATAGTTGCCCATTACATGCCAAAGTGCAACTGAATTGTAGAAATCATTGGTCAAAATTACAATAAAGTTTCCTTTGAATATGAGTACTCACAGTTATAGAAAGTAGTGCAAACCTAATATCATAGTTTGTACAATCAATCGTCTTCTTGAGGTATATTTGAAGGCCATTTTCAATATGTTTACAATCAAAATAGTCAACCCCATCTGGAAGGGAATAATTAGCCCTTTATCAATTATCATTTCATTGTGAAACAAGAGGGATCAGATTTTTATTCATAAATTTATTTAAAATTTAGGATAGGCTTCCTAAAGATCACTCATTTGCTTTACTCTTGGTGTAGGTATATTTATTGTTAGGATATGAATAAAACTGGACTATATATGCCTTACCTCCATTCAAATCCACAGTTAGTGAACCTGTAATTGTCTTTTCAAATTGTATGTCTTCTGGGTGCACTTTTAGCTGTGTACCAGCGGCCATCTGAAAAAATATAAGGAATTAACTTGATTCTTCATCAAAACCTCAGCCCCGTTATTTTATCCCCTCCAGTAGCCTGTACTGTCCTCATTTATGCAGAAAAAGAGCTGTAAAAATTTGAAATTCCTCTTAAATTTTAAGGCACTCTCAGATTGTCTCTTTGGACAGCAGTTTTCACACACATTTATTCAATAGATTCATATGAAAGTGACAAAAATAGATCTTTTGCTACGAAGGCTTCTGCGGTTTTCTTGGTTATTGGTATTTTTCGGGTTCTCCCCATGTTGAGGCATTTTTGTAGATGACTGTATCCTTTCCTAAGGACCTTATGATGCCAACTGGAATGCTGGTGAAACAGTCATCCACAAAAATGCTTCAACGTGGGGAGAATGCACTGAAGGAGAATAAAATGAATGAAAATGTGCTAAATATGGTGGAAGAGGTTCAAAAGAAGCTTAAGAAGTGGCTGAAGGTTCTGGACGTTAAAGAAAAACACAACAGCTGATATCAATGGGAAAAAAGGAAGGTCAGTGATGAGAGATGTGAAGTACGCCTACCATGTGAAATGTTCCGGTGAAATTAAATATTTACTCTGGAAAGGGATTTTATTTACTATCAGTTATCCTAACATATGCTGAGTAAGATAAGTATAGCTAAGTTTGATCAGAAGGAGGAGATATTAGTGAATTTTCAGCATTTTTTGCAATACTGACTCGGATGAGTTTCCTGTGTCTGACTGCTGAAAGGGCCCTGAATCTTTGTACATGGTCATGAGCCAGATGAGAAGGATACCTATTCATTTGGAATATGGGCTTAGAAAGAAAGATATAAAACAGGACCAATGATGCTATAGTAGTGAGTATTCATCAAGTCAGGTGGCTGTCAGATGAGAATACCAAAAAGGAGTATAGTGTAATGAATGATTAGTCTCAAGTGAGGAAATGTTGATTCTTGCGACTAGTTTGCCTCAAGGAAAGGGGAGGTTGAGGAATTCGGGGTGGTGGCTTTGGAAAAGTTGCTCTGAGTGACAAATTTGCACGTAAGTCATTTTGAACAAGAGGTTGCGCTATACAAAACATCACTATACTTTTGATGATAGGTATGGGAAGCATTCCGTGTAGTTTAAGGATCAACTTTCAAAGAGAGGAGGAGATGATTTTGAATGTAAACATTCAATTAGAGACATAATTGGTTCCAGGTCCAATACATAATTTTTTTTGCCTTAGTATTAGGTATTCATAAATTATATGTGAATTACCTTGCAGTCCACTTCAGAATTATACAGCGGTTTCTTGAGAATAGGTGAATCTGGTATTGACAATTCCTCATTCCGTGCAATTGTAACCTCTAATGTTGCTTTCCGATTAGGACTATTTGTATCCTGCATTAATAAATGTGAATATTGATTTAAAATATTGTTTTTAATAGAAGGGGAAAGAGCTTCTGATATTTTTCACATTTTCAAATTTTCCTTATTTTAATTTACGTAATGTGATTTGCATTATAGAAATAAAAACAATTGAAGGCTAAGTAAGGAGCTATGGGATTGGTAAGAGCTACTTAGCTCAAAATTACCCAGGCATACAAATTGAAGTTGATATCTTCTTTTTGATTCAGCGGTATCTTAGGATAGAGCCTAGCTGCATAGAATGTTTTCTTGTCATGTCCACTCCAGAAAGGTCTTTCAGTGATTTCTTCCATTTTCACACTCAGTATGCTGGAAACGGTGTCTGATAAAAGAAAATATTAGAAAAATTTGATTAATTAATTTTAGAATATCACAGTATCTATTTGATAGCATAGAAAGCAGATGCAGATGCATTAAAATAGTCTTAACATCTCAGATGAAAATTAAACAGCCTTTTTTAATGCAATAAAAGATTGAGATCGTAAAGGCCTATACCTAACCCCCTGGGTTGACATTAATGCGTTTGTATTTATTTAAGATGAAAGATTGAGATTAGATATTGATAATA
The DNA here is from genome assembly GCA_963169105.1 of Ceriagrion tenellum. Classification (NCBI taxonomy): domain Eukaryota; kingdom Metazoa; phylum Arthropoda; class Insecta; order Odonata; family Coenagrionidae; genus Ceriagrion; species Ceriagrion tenellum. Next base: position 43,277,836 of record OY720637.1, read on the forward strand.
GGCATCTTTACATAGTAAGTTTTATTATATGGACGAATTTATCATAGAATGTATAAGAAAATGAATGGAATTGGAACATGTACTATTTTCCATTCAGTCATTTGGTCAATAATACAGTTTTCCATATTACACAGGGTAGTTTTCTTGATATAAAAGTTCATGCAATCGTTTGTAAAGTTAAATATACAACATAAAGTTGTTTTAAGATTAAATATGGTTTATTCTAAAAATTGCAACGGTAAATTTTGTGAATTACCGAAGTGTATTACGTAATTGTTCGTAGCCTCCGAAAATGACCATAATTTCCTGTAATAATCACAAAATTTTCAGCTATTTTTCATGTGGATATATTCTACACATATTCTTTCAAGCCAAGTCTGTTACATATTTATCATGCAGTCTTCATTATAAATAAATACGCGTGCAACTCATTGTTGGAATACTTTTACGATTTTTACTTCGGGAAGATATGTGGGGCTATCGTTTGAAAGGTTTGAACGAAAATTTATCACACCATGACAAAAGAAAATCAAATTGCGTGTGGCCTGCCGTATTTGTTTTTGCATTTTCTTTCATTCTAACACATTAACGTAGCAATAGTAATGGTTTAAAATTTGTTAATCCCTTTATATTCCTATTGGCTTCCTTATTTCATTTTTCAATAGTTATTAATTGCTGAAAATTAATAACTACTGGAAATTCTCGAAAATTTCCGTAGTTTTCGAAAATTATCGTATTACGAAAGTATCATGCCGATGAAGGTAGATTTTGTTGAACGTCAGAGAATCTCCTCCCGGTTCATTACACCTTCAGGGGCATATCTCCCTCTAGTATATCTTTTTTCGCTTCAGTGCACTATCTACTCTTCTTCATCCCGTCCATAAAAACCTATTCTCTACCTTCTTCTTCCCCGCTTGCCCAACATCCTTCCCTCTATCACAGTCTTCAGCAACCCATCACCATTTTTTACGCCCTTCAGCCATCTACCCTGCCTATTCCGGATTTCGTTTAGAAGTTTTCTTTCCTCGCCCACCATCTCAAGTACTTCCTCGTTAGTCTTCCTCTCCGTCCACCTCACCTTCTCCATCCTTCTCCACACCCACATCTCAAATGCCTGCAGCATATTCTCGTCCTCCTTTCTGAGGGTCCATATTTGTGCCCGATGCAACGCTACGCTCCATATCAAGCTCTTCACTAACCCCTTCTTCACATCCTTACCCAAGGTCCCCGTCATCAGCTCCCTTCTATTACTAAACGCCTCCTTAGCTATCCTTAGCGCTATGCTCTTCCATGTGTCGATGCTACTTTGCCCGTTTTCTTCATGCGCACTGTCTAAGTAATTGAGGTTCTTATGATGTCAATCCGCCGCATTGGTGTCGGTCTCGAAAGGGCTGTTGGCTTGCTAACCTTCCCTTCCCATTCCTTTCCTTCCCACTGCTTCCTTCACTTGGAGATAAGCTGGTAGCTTGAGTCCGAGGCGGAAGTTGTAATCCTGCGACGAGAGCCTAAACACCTGTCTAAGTAATTATCGGACGGCGGGGGGTACCGAGGCGAAAGGACCCAATTTTCGACCACAATTGGTCCGTATCGACCATCCATTGGTCCGGAGGATCCCGAGCCGATGAAGTACTCCGGCAGACCGCACGACGCCGACCGTTAAAGGGAGTCGGGGGATACCCAATCCAAAATGTTTGCGCAACAAGTTTCTCCGGCTTTGCTAAAATGTGCGGTAAGGTTTCGCGCAAGCGACACTGACGACGACTCGTCCAAAGTTGTTGGGGGAACCCAACAGCTACGATGACTGCGGGGAGGCGGAGGCCCCCATTGTCGTCCTTTTGACGTCAATCGGACTCATCGTGTCGGCCTCGCTGTGTTTGTGCTTCGCTAACCTTCCCTTCCCATTATCCTTTTTCCCACTACTTCCTACTAGGTTATAAGCAAAGGCTTGAGACCAAGGGGGGGGTTTTTAGCCCGACAGAGAGACCCGAATCACCTAAGTAATTAAATTGCTCTACTTGCTCAAGTTTGTGTCCTCCAACTTTAATCACAAGCCTCGCTTTCTTTGTCCTAGAGAATCTCATTACTTTTATTTTATTGTGATTAATCTTCATTCCGATATCCCGCACTGCATTTCTAAAGTATCTACCAAAGCTTGCAGTTCGTTCGAAGATCCGCTAACCAACGCCTGATCGTCCATTGCCCACCCTGATTCACCCTCACCTGCGCCCTTTGCGTCATATATAAGTTTCGGATTTGTCTCCTGAATCGCCAGTCTATTCCAATTTTCCCGAAAATCTCCGTTAGTTTATCCCGATCTACTCTATTAAAACTTTCTTCAAATCAAAAAAGCATGCGAAAACATCCTGAATATACTGTGTTTCCTTCTGTAAATGTACTCATCACCGCAATTGCGTTCCGAATTGACCTTCCCTTCCGGATTCCAAAAGGTCATCGCTCAAGAAGTAATTGGCCTTATCCACCATCCTTCTATCGGTTATTCTCAGTAAAGCTTTGGGTGCGTGTGAAATAAAATTGATTGTTCCATAGTCCTAACATTCTGATACATTCATCTTTTTCGGGATAGGAATCAGTACTGTTTTCAGGAAGTCCTCTGGCCATACTTCTTCCCCGTATATTCTACGTAAAAATTCGGAATAAGTTTGCGTATCTATTTTCCTAAGTTCTTTAGCTGCTCCACATGTATGTTATATACTACAATAGCTTTTCTTGCCATTTTTCTTTCAATGTTTTCTTTATTTCACTCTCGAGTATCATTGGCCCGAGGTTATCTTCATCTGGTTTTCTTTTGTCCTCTAAATTATTTGATCTACTATCGCTGATCCTCCACGTATTATCTCAACCGGTCTTGTATATCTTCCCACTTGATTAATATTATACCTGTTTTGTCCTAAATCTTTGATATCGTGTACCGTCTCTTGCCTCCACTTTTATATCTCTGTGTCTCCCGGCATTTTCAAAGTGTACATCCTCCTACGATGGTGTTTAAACCAAGTGTTTATTATTACTAATTTATTTCTCCTACAAAATTGAACTGCCTTCTCTCCGCGATCATTTCTCGTTCCTAATTCATAACCTCCCGCTTTATACCCATCTCTTCCTTTCCTCACTACTGCGTTCCAGTCGCCCATTACTATTAGATTTTTCTTCCTCGGGAATTCTCTGATTATCTTCTATAGCTGTTCATACTCCCCATCCACCGCATTCTCCCTATGATTGCTTGTGGGCATGTACACCTGGACCAATACGAAATTTGTAGGACGTGCTTTTATTCTATCACTAGTATCCTGTCGCTCACCTGTTCAATAATTACTTCCCTCCTCCCCAATTTTGCATTCAATACTATAGCTTTGGGCACGGAAGCATTGGGTTACGGAAGAAATGTTTAGGTAAATAGAGGAGAGGAGGAATTGGAAAAACGTCAACACCGACAAAGCTAAGGCGAAATTCAAGGGGTTAAAGAATCAACCGCGGGGAATCGGGCGAAGGATAACTTGTGGAAAAGGCCATTCGAGGTAATGGAACAACTGTAAAAAGAGGGGGAAGTGGGTACATTATACGCTAAGGTTAAATTGATATCGGGAGGTAAGAGAGGGAACACGGTTCCGTGGATAAGGAAAAAACAGGTAGAGTATTAATCGAGCCAGAAGATAGGTGGCGAGAATATGTGCAGGAGCTACATGACAGCGATAGTAGACCAAATAATTTAGATAGAGAGGATGGGGGAACACTAGAGGAAGATAACCTCGAGCCAATGATTCTCGACAGTGAAATTGTTAATGCATTGCAGGAGATGAAGTCAAGAAAAGCTGTAGGAGTAGATAACATACCTTCGGAGCTGCTAATGAGTTTAGGAAGTAAAGGTAGGCAATCTTTTTTCGAACTTATAAGTAGGATCTACGAGGAAGGAGTATGGCCAGAGGACTTCATGAAAACGGTATTGATTCCTATCCCGTAAAAGAAGAATACATCAGAATGCGAGGACTGTAGAACAATTTGTTTGATCTCACACACAGCCAAAGTTTTACTTCGAATAAGCAATAGAAGGTTAGAGAGTAAGGCCAAAAACTACTTGGGCGTCGACCAGTTTGGGTTCATGAAGGCAAGGTCAACTCGGGATGCGATTGCGGTTGAAGAACTATTAAAGAAAAAATATAGAGTATAAGCAGGACGTTTTTGAATGATTTATTGATTTTGAAAAATCTTTAGATAGGGCAAATTGGAATAAACTAACAGAAATACTCGAGAAAATGGGAATAGACTGGCGAGACAGGAGACTAATCCGAAACTTATGCATGACTCAAAAGGAGCAGGTAAAGGTGGCTGATGGTGAATCAGGATGGGCAACTATAGGTCGAGGGATAAGAAAAGGGTGCCCGTTGTCGCCATTACTTTTCAACATTTATACTGAGGAAATGGTAAGACAGGCATGGAAAGAACTTGAGGTTGGAATCAAAGTGGGAGGGCATTTGATAAAGTCGGTTAGATGCGCGGACGATCAGACGTTAATTAGTGGAACCTCGAAGGTACTGCTAGTTTTGGTAGATGCTTTAGTAACGCAGAGCGGGAAATACGGCATGAAGATAAATCATAAGAAAACAAAAGTAATGAGATTATCTATGACAAAGAAAGCGAGGCTTGTGATTAAAGTTTGAGGACACAATTTCGAGGAAGTAAAGCAATTTAATGACTTAGGTAGTACGCTAGTGGAAGACGGGCTTAGTAGCAAAGACATACAGAAGAGAATAGCGCTAGCTAAGGAGGCGTTTAGTAAAAGAAGGGAGCTGATGACGGGGACCTTGGGTAAGGATGTGAAGAAGAGGCTAGTGAAGAGCTTGATATGGAGCGTAGCGTTGCATCGGGCACAAATGTGGACCCTCAGAAAGGAGGACGAGAATATACTGCAGGCATTGGAGATGTGGGTGTGGTGTGGAGAAGGATGGAGAAGGTGAGGTGGACGGAGAGGAAGACTAACGAGGAAGTGTTTGAGATATTGGTTGAGGAAAGGAAGCTTCTGAATGAAATCCGGGATAGGCAGGGTAGGTGGCTGAAGGATGTAATAATAGGTGATGGGTTGCTGAAGAGTGTGATATAGGGAAGGATGTTGGGTAAGCGGGGAAGAAGAAGGTAGAGAATAGGTTTTTATGTATGGGATGAAGAAAAGTAGATAGTGCACTGAGGCGAAAAAATATATACTAGAGGGATATAAGCCCCTGAAGGTGCAGAAAACCGGGAGGAGATCCTCTGGCATTCAACAAAACCCACATTTACCGGTAGAATACATAAAATAGAGAAATAATTGGGAGGGGACTCCCACCCCTACTTCTCAACGGTGTATTTCACGTGAAACCATCACTGGACTACCTTCCGTCCGGCTCCTACCTTCAACCTATCTGGAATGGGTGGCACTACTGGGAGCGATATTAATTGCTCCCGCCAGTCCAGCTCTTAGGGCCATTGGAACGCGCAAGCCCTTCCATCACGTAAAGGTTGTAGTCCGCGGGAAAGGAAAATACCGTTGGTTACCTCAAATGAAAGCTACAATAATTTACCCATCCTGTTCCATGGCTGGGGCAGTGGATGCACTCTATTGTTATCTATGAGAAATTTTGAAAAGGATGCATGAATTCGTTATTATGATTTTGGAGGAAGGTCAGGTAAATGGATGCACTCTATTGTTATCTATGAGAAATTTTGAAAAGGATGCATGAATTCGTTATTATGATTTTGAAGGAAGGTCAGGTGAGTTTATTAACACCATGAAAAACTTTGGGGACCAGGAGGGAAATATCTTCAGGCACTCATTTTTAAGAATGTACACCATTAAACTTCACTTAATATGGGAAGCAGAGAGTATTTTCAAGCTTCTGAAGCTTTTATTAATTATGAGTCAGGCTTGAAAATTTTGTAGAGATTAGGCTTATTTTTTAAAAGAAACACTCATCTGAATGTTTTACCAGCTGACGGTGGATGTCCTAAATGGACCTTTTTGGACGGTACATGTCCTAAAATCCAATTTCTGGACTATAAAACTTTTTTTCTATTTAACAATCCCTCTCCCCTCGAAATGTCCTCCATCATTCCATCCCTTTTGCCTCCGAAAAAACTCCGTTACCAGATTCCTCTCCAACTTCCTCGTTTGTCCTCCTCGCAAACCAATTTCACTTTTTCCACCCTACCCCAAACCCACATATTAAACCCCTCAAGTTTGTATGTACATCTTCCTTTCGCAATGACAAATTTTCCGATCCATAGAGTGCAACGCTAAATAGGTATTTAAGTTTTCACCAGCCTTTTCTATACATCTCCTCTCAGACCGCTGCCTCATCAATTTTCATCTCTTCTCATTCATCATTTGTAGGTTTGGATCCCACGATTGCCAAGTATTTATGCAATAACTCTTTTAAAATGGTCACTAAATTGGACATTATCTACAATTTATGGGAAAAAACAAAGAAGTTAGAATTGGGTTGCTATTGACGTGTCCCAAAACGGCAATTTCATGTCTCCCCATGACCAATACGCTACATTATGCAAAATGCTTAATCTAAGGCACCAAAATCACCAAATGGTGCTCATCTCGGGTCGAAATCGCGAAATATTTAAGATGATTACGGTCGCGTTGGGTCAAACACCGAAAATTATTTGTAACACTCACGGTCGCATTGGGTCTTCACCTCATTTCTGAAGAAATCGCCAAAACTATTATTATTATATTATTTCTTTAGATTATTATAGGATAACTTTCTTGACCGGTAAAGTTACAAAAATCGGGAGATTATACAGAAAAAACAAAGCAATACGATTACATTTTCCATTAAATATGTTCAATAAAAAAGTCGTCGGGTCATGTAGACCTGACGCGATCGATTGAGGGCTAATTATAATAGTATCCTCATTGGTCCTTCAATCCTAACCAGTGTTGAAATTTCGCTATGAAAAAATCATTTGACTTGACCGGGATTAACCCCAGTCAAGTGAAATGATTTTTTCATGGCGAATTTCAACCCTGGTGCATATGCACCTGTGCGAGTGACTACGTACCACATCATTTGTTAAATGCAATGATTGGAAATTTGTTCAATCCTAAGATTGGCTGAATGTAGCCTTCCACCTTTCCCTATCTAATGCTAGTCCCCTTACCTCCTTGTATCTCTTCCTATGTATTCCTTTTCCCTATTTATTTTCCTCTTTATTTAGTCAATGAACTTATTCCTGGGTCTTCCTCTGGGGACTTTCCCCTCTATTTTACCTTCGACCAAGTTTTTCAACAACCTACTGAGTCTCAGAGTGTGTACAATCCATCTGGTACTTCCCCTCTATGGTGTTCCATATGGTCCTTTCCTCTTCTACACATCAGTACACTTCATCAATTCCTATTTTGTCCGTCCATTTTTATCTTTAGCATCCTCCTCCAGTACCAGGTTTCGACGGCTTCTATTCTGTTCTGGTCAGCTATTCCAGTGATCCACGGTTCCGGTCAATAAAGTGCTACGCTCCACACGAATATTTTCACGTACTGTTTCCTGGTTTGTAGTCCTATCTTCTTTGAGCACAGCACTTGTCTTTTTCCCATGAACGCCTTCTTAGCTTGAGCTATTCTCCGCTTGATGTCCATTGCACTTCTTCCGCCCCACGTGAATGAATGAATGAATGAATGGTTTATTGATACTCTGGGAAACCCATAAGAGCAAAAAAGAAAAAACCATAAGTACAGAAAACATTCTGCTCAAAATACAATAATTATGAAATAAGCATAGCATAAACAAGAGCAATTGAAAACAAAGGTTCTAACAAAAATGAAATTAATCAACACAAAGATTCTTACATTTCAAAACAACAGTGCTACTGTTTTAAATATTCGTACAATTCCCTCTTAAAAGATTCCGGAGTGGAGGAGCATTTTATTGAGGGGGGTAATGAATTCCAAAACTTGGATGCTATAATCGGGAAGGAATTTAGGTATTGGTTGGTACGGGCTTGGGGTATGTGGAGAAGGTTTAGGTCTGCCCGAGTTCTTCTGACGGAAACAGTAGTTCTGAGGGTAAATAGGTTGTAGAGGTATTCAGGCATATGGGTATGAAAGAGGGAGAACAGAAAACACCCCAGGAAGTAGTTCCTTCGGGAGCCAATAGGCAGCCACTTCAAGGCAGCAAAGTAATCAGAAACATGGTCATCTCTGCGAAGATCGAATATAAATCTAAGGCAGCTGTTAATTAATCGCTGGATACGTAATTCGAGAACATTTGTTAAATCGATATACACTAGTATACAATTATCTATAATTGGAAAAATCAATGAGGTTACAAGTGAAATTCTTGTGTGAACAGGTAAATTTTTCTTTTGAAGCTTCAGTAAATAGAGAATTTTATTTCCCTTGTTACACATTTCCAATACGTGCTGATCCCATTTTAAGTTAGTGGAAAGAGTGATGCCAAGGTATTAAACAGTTTCTTTTAATTTAACAATGTTCGTGTGAACACGAATAGGCGGAAGACTATCATGATCGGTGCTATTAAAAAGTCTTGAATTTCCGAAAATGATTGCTTCAGTTTTTATGGGGTTTAGTTGTAAGCAGTTGATATTAGCCCAATGGCTGATGGAGGAAATATCACTGTTAATTATTTCAATGAAGAATGGAAGTTCATCAGCAGAACAGTGAATATAAATTTGCTGATCATCTGCATAGAGTATATAGTTGGCGTGACTAATGCTTTTATCCAGATCCAGGGTGTAAAAAGTAAAGAGGAGAGGTCCAAGGACGGACTATGCGGAAACGTGATGGTACTTCCTAGATAGGTGAAGGAATCCTCTTGCTCTAATTTCTCTCCTCTTAGGGTGTCTCCTTCATTCAGCTTATCAATTCTCTCTCTCTAAGCTGAAATTCTCTGAGCTTTACACGTATTGTTTATTTATGTAAATCCTTAATAATCCCCATGGTCAGTGTTCATGTGGGCCGCCCAGAGTGTTAATGTTTTGCTTTTTTCTAATGTGCATGTTGTAACTTGTTAATTTTATATTTAGCAACGGTTTCTTTACCCGAGTCATATATTATATAAACGTGTACACATCAATCGCGTCATTGTTTATATTGAACAATGTTTTCCATTGCCCATATCACATGTAATACAAAATTTACACATAAACCCTCCTCATTCCTCACCTCCTTCCAAATCATGTCCCACTTCTGTTTCCTTCTGGGTGTAGTCCTGGTCCTCCTTGAATTGTCCACTTTCTCTACTTCCTGACACTCGTATTTATTTTCTTGGTTTTTCCACACTCCTCCACACACCACTTGCACATACACTTTCCACTCCCTCTCCACACGTTCTGACCTGCTCCCAACAAAACTCTCCTCTCACTCCCCGTAATTTCCCTCAACAATCCTATCCCCCAACAATATCCTCCCTATACGGACATTCTACGCGAGCAGAACTGCCAGCCTGTAGAATCATTACAATGGTGGCGAGCTGTTACGCCACAATGTGTATGTATGTGGTGCATCGTCCTTATTATCCTATCCTCATATATTCTGTACACTTCGTTTCATATTTTGTCCGTCCGTATAGTATTATATACATTATGGAGTCTTAAATTTCTAGGGCATCAAACAAATGAATGAAAAACTAAAAACGTCGTAATTCGAAATCAAACGTGCGGGGGCGCCAACAATTCTCTGGGATATTGGGCCGCCGTCTATAGATTAGGTCCTGAGGACACTAAAAGAAAGAATCCTAGAATAAAGGGAGGATATTTTTCAAATATAAAGCACCATCTTATCGAAGTTTGTGGTATTCCTAGACTTTATTTAAATAACGCGAAGTAACAAGCCACAGGAATGGCAATGCTAACGCATTGAAACCCGGGTCGTGGTTGAAGTGCTTTTTCGGTATTGCAAAAGTGACCTCAAGTTTTCACGATAAAGGGATGTCATCCCATACCCTACCCTAAATAATATCATTCCCTGGCCATATGCGAAATAATTTGTCATGAATGTAATGACAATCAGACGAAACCGGTAGTACCGAATGAAAGTAATGACTGTGCATTTTCCTATTGAGGATAATGTTTTACATAGGTGAATCTGATTTCATCAAAGGTGCGCCAATTTTATTTACCATGTTAGGGTATAAAGCACTATACCTGTACTTACCGCTCAGTCCCATTTCGAGATCACTACTCAGGTCAAAATCAAATGCGAAAATGTCATTTCCATGCGTAATTTCCAATTCTGAAGGGTAGGGCATTGCCAGCAAAAAACGTTTGCTTGTTGCGTTGAATGAGGGAAGATGGTTGTCGGTGTCATTGATAGTGATGGTGAAATCCTGAAAAGAAAAAATTAAGACTGTTATGGAAATACTCTTTGGTGCAATTCATTTCAAATGAGTGTCATCATAAGTAGAGTAGTTTTATATTCGATTAGGGTGATGAGATTTAAATGGGTAAGTAATGGAAGGGAGCTGATGACGGGGACCTTGAATGATGTTGCGAAGAAGAGGGTGGTGATGAGCTTGATTTGGAATGTAGCGTCATATTGGGCAGAAACGTGGACCCTCAGAAAGGAGGACGCGAATAGGCTGCAGGCATTTGAGATGTGGGCGTGTAAGTGTATGTAGCTGGAGGATGTAATAAAGGGCGATGGGTTGCTCAAGAGTGTGATAGAGGGAAGGATGTTGGGTAACCTGGGAAAGGGAAGAAAGAGAATAGATTTCATGGACAGGATGAAGAAGGGTAGATCGTATGTTGAAGTGATAAAGGATACACTAGAGGGGGAGAGACCCTTTAAAGTGTGGAAAATCGGGAGGAGATTCTCTGACATTCAACAAAACCTACCTTTATCGGTATAAAACTTATAAAAAACGGAAATTTTCGAGAATTTTCAGTAGTTATTAATTTTCATCAATTAACAGCTGATGAAAAATTAAATATTTTATAAGGTATTGGTTAAGCTATAATCTACGTTTCATTCAGGTCATCCTAAATGCATGATGTCTCTCTACCCTTATCTATTGGGGATGACCCTGGGCACAATCTTTCCACTTCCCATTCAACCTCACTCTTGTTCCCTTTCCTTCCACCCCTAAACTGAAAGTTTTCCTTCCTGCACTGTTCTCGACGCTCCTAACAACATGCTAATACCATTGCTTACTTCATTATTGAATCTTATTGTAAATTTCCGCAACCTTACTATTGATAGGCATTAGCTCTACCGATTACAGGCAATTACTTTATCGAGCGAGGTCAAAAGCGAATTGCCGTATCAACTTCAACAGCCAATGGTTATTTGAAGCAGACTAGCTCCTATTAGTGGCTCTATGGACGTAAGGGCTGTTCCTGCTCTGAGAGTTGTTCTTTGGGTTTGTCATATTAATCTGACGTGGATTATCTTTTCGTAAAAATGTCTACCATGGACAATTAATGGTATTGATAGTAGCTTGGTGGAATTCCATCATAATGAAATGATGAGTTATTTAGTTTTCCTCAAACGATTTATTACGTTCTTACGTAATAATAAAAAGGGAAGCATGGGGTTTTAAACGTGGAACACATTGTTAAAAAGGCTTTCAAAATGTTACTTTGGGTAATGAGAAACCTCAGAGGGAGTAGCACGACCACTGAAGAGACCTATAAAACCCTGGATTGATCAACAGTAGAGTACGCATCTCTTGTATGGAACCTACACAAGATAGGAAAGGTGATGAACTTAGAGAAGGTGCAAAGAAAAGCGGGTAGGCATGTGCTAGGGTTACACAGTAAAACAGAGAGTATTACAGAAGTACTTAGATTACTGGGATGGGAGAGTCTACAGGTAAGGAGGAAAAGGAGCAGGCTATGTGGGATGCATAAAATAGTGAGTGAGGAATAAGAATGTGAGCAAGTGAGGAAGAATAAGAATGGGATGAATTTGGGAAATACATAGTAAAGCCAAACTTTGTGGTGAAAAATGATCACCAGTTCAAGATAAAGTGCCGATCACAAAGGACAAATGCCAAACAGTTCTCCTTCTTGAATAAAACCATACGTGACTGGAACGACCTACCAGCAAAACTATTTCAGCCCTTCCCAAAAAAAGTTGTTTTTTTTACATAGGTAAAGAAGTAGAAGTCTATCAAGGTTTTTTTCTTTTTACTCGGCTGTTTTCATTGTTACCACCAGGCCGAAGGCCTACTTATAATTGTTTAATTATAAAAAAAATAAGATGATAGTTCAACGATTTTGTTGGTTAAGCTGTGCATTCGTATTTGAAATGACAGTTTGGGCCGCATATTCGCAGATTTCCTCAGGTGTACTTTGGCGGTAAATGGTCGAGTTGTGGAGATGGTTGCGAAGACCCATTTCGATCGAGCTGGAGATATATCGAATCGAACGACTCTGCTTAGGAGCAAGGTTGTTTAATTTCAATAGTATTCTTCCTTCGATACATGTCTTTGCGGCCCAAATAAGTCTGCCATGAATGTGCTTATTTTAGTGTATTATCTTTAAGCATATAATGGTATTTTCAACGTTTTTGATGATTTGTTAGTGCACGTGTGTTCGAAATTATGGTCGGCGTCGCATATTTGCAGAATTTCTTGGGAGTGCAATGGTGGTAAATGCTTAGTTAGCACAATAATGGCGGCCGAATGGTGGAAACGGTTGCAAAGACCCATGTCGATAGAGCTGCAGATATATCGAATCGAACGACCCTGCTCAGGAGTGAACAGCAGCGCCATTTGCATGGGACTACCATATTTTGGCTTCAATTACGGCAGTAATTCGCTAATAACTTTCAAATATTGAGTGATTACATGCCTCTAATAATTTTTTTTAAATTTACAGTACTTTTTGCTTCTTAAAAACAGTTTTAATTATAAGTTTGAATATACGTCCTTGTTCAAATTGACGATTTTCTGATGTTGTCTGAGCATTCTCATTAAGAGCCCACGTTAAAATCTCCACTTTCAAGGCTGAATTACAGCAAAATCAGTCTGAAAACTTTATTCCATTTGCACCTCTTTTAAAAAAACGCTCTTCAAAGATGTTGTATTCAAATTTTCAAAAAATCTGGAATATATGACCTTGAGGCCAGAGTCTCCTTAAGAGGGAGGGTTCTCGGGGGGCAGCCGCTAACCCTATTATTCCTGGGCACACAAAAAACTTAAATTATAAGGTATTCCATATCTCCCAGATCCCAGAAAAGTAGAAATTCCCTGCCCAAAAGAGTGACGTTAATCGCCCCTGAATCAGAGACGTATTTGGAGTTCTCAGCGCCCGGGGACAAAGTCTGTTTTCAAGCCCCTTTCCGGGTTCCTCGTTTCAAGGGATGAGCCATGGTAATAATAAAAAATATTTGTTTTGTATGTGTAATGGATATTTATCTGTGTATAGTTTTATTTTAACAACATCGGAAGTGAATATTAGAGGAAAAAAGTTATATTCTGAGAGACATTCGTATCTATATCACAATATGGCGTCCCCAGATCCGGCACTTGAGGGCAGATGTCCGCTCTAAACCCCCGACTAGCTAGTTATTATTATTTAAGTATTCTACCGGTAAAGGTATGTTTTGTTGAATGTCAGTGAATCTCCTCCCAATTTTCCACACCTTCAAGGGCCTATCCCCCACTAGTATATCCTTTTTCGCCTCAGCATACGATCTACCCTTCTTCATCCCGTCCATGGAATCTATTCTATTTCTTCCCTTTCCCCGCTTGACCAACATCCTTCCCTATATCACACTCTTCAGCAACCCATCACCTATTATTACATCCTTCAGCCACCTACCCTGCCTATCCCGGATTTCATTCAGAAGCTTCCTTTCCTCAACCAATATCTCAAACACTTCCTCGTTAGTCTTCCTCTCCGTCCACCTCACCTTCTCCATCCTTCTCCACACCACACCCACATCTCCAATGCCTGCAGTATATTCTCGTCCTCCTTTCTGAGGGTCCACGTTTCTGCATCAAACAACGCTACGCTCCATATCAAGCTCTTCACCAGCCTCTTCTTCACAACCTTACCCAATGTCCCCGTCATCAGCTCGTTTCTATTACTAAGCGCCTCCTTACGAAGCGCTATTACGTATGTCTTTGCTACTATGCCCGTTTTCCTCGAGCGTTGTACCTAAGTAATTAAAATGCTCTACTTGCTCAAGTTTGTGTCCTCCAACTTTAATGACCAGCCTCGCTTCCTTTGTCTGAGAGAATCTCATTACTTTTCCTAACTAGTACTTACAAAAAATATCTTAGTATATTCTAAACTTAAAAGATTTAAGTGTGGAATCTAATCTTAAAGCTAATACTGGGCATTATTTCGAATATACATGGATTAAATAGAAACATGCTAAATATTTTTACTTACAAACCCCTGGACTGTACTGTCTTCACATTTTATCTCCAGAGTTGGGCCAATTTTGTCGTTATTCTGAAAAGAGAAGTTTTACATTAAGCATGCTTGTAATTATTATTTCAACTAAAACATACTATTCACTACATATTGGTGGAATTAAAATTGAAAGATAAGAAGTAATATTGCAAATAGTTCGTAACTAGATATGGCGGGATATGTATCTTTCAAAAAGTGTTCTACAGTACTCTTCTGAAGGAAGTCAGCACACCAAGGCCATATCTACACTTTTGGATGGAGTAAACATAAAGTCTTCAGATAAAGTCAATTACCACGGAATGACTTCAGATATGTTGTTGGAAATACATATACAAAATATATGCGGCACAGCATCATAGGAACTAGGATTTATGAAGCGTGTAATGGTAATGTCTTCGGATGAGAAAGTAAATAGAGTTGTGCTACTTCGCTCTGGATAGGCCACACCTTGAATACGCCGCGAGCATTTGGGGCTCTGGACATAAAGATTTAACCAAATAATTAGAATAAAACCAAGGAAAACTGCGCTGTTCGTTACAACCTGCTACGAAAGAGCATGTAGTGATTCACAGCATTTTGAGGGATTAAGGTGGGAGCCCCTAGAAAAGCCGAACAACTTCTTCATTTGTTTTCAGTGATGTTTCTCCGTAGCTCATAGTCACTCTTTATATAATATAGAACGGCTTTTAAACATGGTTAAGAAGTGAAATACTTAGACAATGCCACACATTTTGCAACAAACCAACCATGGTTTCTGCGCATATGCTCCATTTTCAAGACGCTTTTATGCCGGGTGAGTAAGTTTATACACACCAATGAGATGGGGGTTACAGAAGGTCAAGGAATCACAAAATATTTTTGTGTCATTTGGAGATTGTTTGCGTAGGGGAACAGGGAAGAGGGAAGGGTGGTAGGCTAATATTTAGGAGGGGTGAATGGGGTTTAAATACATGGTCATTACAGAGGTTAAATTGCGCTGGCGTGTTGACAATTTCACATTGCTCGAGGAAATCAAATAAATTGCGTTTTGCGTGTTGAAAACTTCAAATTGCTTGAGGAATTAACTAAACATTTTTTATTAACATCTTTTATCTTTATTTTTTTTGAAATATCTCACAAAGTGCAGTTAGTGGTTACTTTGGTATCATAAGAGATGTGAGCTTAATTGCCTCACGACGAGACGAAATGGATTGAATTTTCATGCGTGGTGACACCTTATATTCTCTCCAGTTATGTTAAAACTCAAAATTCGCAAAACTTCCGCCCGTAATCGAGTTAATACAGGCATAATATTAACTACTTGACGAAAATGCGTAATGTGTGCTCCGCTGATGACGGTCACGAGACGTAATTCTTTTTATTTCTCTCTGCTTCCACTGTTTCGCTTGAAGCAAAGGAAAACAGCTGCTTTGAAAACTTACCTCTGTTTCTTCGTAGTCGGAGAAAGCATCTTTCATCGACAGAGTGATATTTTTGGAAGCGTGGTCGAAATTTGCCACCACAAACTTGTCAAAAATTGGTTTTATTCCTATAAAAGATAATACAGCATTAACAAGTGGAAAAGAACGTTTAATTAACACCCTTAAATTGTATTCTAACTTTTGTGATTTTACGCTCTTACACATTTGAGACAACAATTACCTATGACGCCATCAGTTTCTAGAGTAACGAACGGAGTATTTGGCTCTTGCGTGTCCTCCACCGTGAAGAGAAACATCTCTCCGGTCGGTTTCCCTTCGTACAACACTTCACAACCTGCCGGAATATGCAAAAAGAAAACAGTTGGTGAGTATTTTTAACCCAAAATACCGAAATTCAAAATTCAGATACAGTTAAATATTTTGGAATTACCTTAAATCCTGATATATCGTATACAACGGAACGTATGCATCGGAACACATATACAAAACATAGGCGGCTCAGTATTTAAAAAACTAGGTTTTTTTAAGCATACAATAGGAACGTCCTGGATGAAAAAGTAAAAGAGAGATGCTACTTCGCTCTGGTTAGGCCACACATCGAATACGCCGCGAGCATTTGGGACCTTGGCCATGAAGATTTAACAAAAAAATGAATACAATACAAAGAAAAGCAGCACGCTTCGTTAAAAACTGCTACGAGAGTACATAGAATATTATCTGCCCAGGACATGGGTGTGCGTGTTTGTCTATTGTCAATGTTAAAACACCCGATGTAAAAGGCCTTTGTTGTGCTGTTTTCGGGGTTGTGAGTATATATAAATAAATAAAATAAATAAAAAATATAGTGTCTCACAACCTTAAGAGGGATTAAGTTTGGAGCCCCTGGAGACCCGGAGGCTACACGCTAGGCTTAGCCTGCGTGAGAAATTCATAATTATGTGTTTCAGAACGATACAGAGAATATTATCATGACGCCTCACTACATCTCAAGGTCTGACAGAAGCGATAAAATAAGGGAGATACACTGCCGGACAGATAGGTACAAAAACTCGTTCTTTCCGCGCACAATAAGCGACCACAGTAAAAACTGAATTCCATTAAGTACACCCCCCCAATATATGTCATCATTTCACCACCCAAAACCTTATCTCTTACATCTTTACACGGCTGGTGACCTAACACCCCATGCCACATGCCCATGTAGCGGCTCGCAGGGTAGTATGTAGATGTGGATGTAGAAGTAAGGAAATGTCGAGCTAAATAGAATTTCTACGAATAGTTTGAGGAAGTTTTCCGTTTCCATTCGTAACATAATCGGGGTGCACAAATATCATCCGGTGTTAGTGCTATTGAGGTAGATGGGGAGGGCATTATGTCATCAATAGTCGCTGACAGACGAAGTAACGACCACATTGGTTATCCCTGATCTTTCCATACTTTCCTTTGGATGACACAAGAAAATTGATGAATTAGCGGACATTATCATGAATATTCACCATATCTTTGAACTTTTAGGTAAATTACCATTTAAACATGTATTAGCTACTCTGTATAAAAAAAAGAGAGTAGATTCTACTCGATTTTACCTTACTAATAAGTAAATTAGTATACTAATAAATAAGTATACCAATAAATTAGAACCAGGAATTGCTGTGAATTAGTTTCTTCAAAATCTCTTATTTTACTCCTTATAAAAGTAGCTATGTAATCAGTAGCAGAAACCTATGGATTGAATTGAATATAAGAGATACTACCAACAGCTGAGGTTATTTGCGCCATAGGGGACAGGTAAGGGAGGAAGGGTGGGTAGAAACCCGGCGTCAGCATTAGCCTGCTCTTTACGAAATGCCCCAAGGGGATCACGGTTTATCATCTCATCCGACAGACGGAGTACTGTACTTGGAGTCCCCTCCACAAGGCGCTCAAGTAGGGACCGGGTTTCCTCTGAAAAACATCCTCCTCTGCAGGGATTTGAACCCTGGCCGCCCGTATAGTTAGCCAGTACTCGAACCACCACACCAACCCGATCACCAGCAGAGACCTATTGAATACCTTCTTTCATATCAATCCAGTGCAAACCGAGGGATAATAACTCGTATTTCCCCACACGTATCTGTTCTCACTCACAGGGGATCAAGTTTTGAATGCCATGCATCCTGTCTTCAGCTCCTCACCAACACGTGAACTGACCGTCAACAATCGAAAGTACATCCTTCCTTTGGGCTCAGTTTTACAGTAACTCAAAACTTTCATATTTCTCACTATCATACCATTCATCAACTCATGCTCTTTTCGAAAGACACCTCTTACCCTTAAAGGTAGTATGATCGATATAATAAATTAGTGCACTGATAAATTAAAACCAGGAATAAGAAATGGACCAAATGAAGAGGAAGTTACATAGGAAGAGATTCCAGGAGGTCAGGGAACTAGTATTCTATTGTATAGGGAAGGGTGGAGGACTGCAGTCAACCAATTTTGGGATTGAACGACCAATGATGATGATGAAGTTATGAGTAAGCAGACGATACCCTGTGAGTGGCGATACGATTCGAGATATCGCTACACTTGCTTCTCCTTCCATGTTTACTTCCTCTTTTATTATTACCACCACTCATTACTTTTTACCATTTACTGATGTTTCCCAATACCTTAGTAGTCTATTGATTCGTCTTCCTGCCCGTCCATTCATTTGGATAAAGTTCTGATGAAGTTTACTATACCTATGTGTTAGGAAATATATTACATCTGTCACCTCATTGCAGTTGCAGACTAGTGGGTTTTGACTCCAAATCTATCATTTATTTCCCACTATCTAGCTTAAAACACACTTAACGTGTAGACACACGACAGAATTCAAACCCGCGACCTGGAGGTGTTAGGATTTTGTGTTTTTTATTGATCTAAGGACACGTTTTTCTACAGCTTATCCCTCAAGTCTAGGCCAAAAGTAAATCTCATTAACAATAAGTATTATAAAAAAAGGAAATCTAATTAACTGTATTATAAAAAATAAAATCTCATTGACTATAAGCAGTCTATGCCTGGTCCGTACTACTGGGACACCTGAGGATAAAAAAATTACATTTAAGGCAGTTTGAACGAAATATTATTTCATCAATAAATCGATGAATTTGGTCTCATTTGAAAGAAAAATATCTCACCCTTACTGAACTGCTTTCCGAAATTTTTGACGAAAAGTACCTGCCTTTCGCGTGGGAAATGGTACGTGTATCCTCTTCAGAGACCTTGTGTACAAAATAATGAGTCTATAACACCTAGATCTCGTCAAAAAATTAATTATGTCATCTTCCATCCATACTTGTCAACGAGAGCACCGTTAAAATAAAAAACCGTTCCTTGGTCTAACACTTTCTCCTAACTAAACATGATATAAGCATGTCTCTGAAATCTGTCACAAAGGAAATAAAATCCTCGATTTACTTGAACTCCAAAAGAAAAATGTACCTGTTTCTACCATAGCTATACTTGTAACTTCTCTGATGTTTCCAATCATGGATTAATGTATATTAGTCTATAGAGATTTAGCTAATGTCCTTGACATTTGCCTTCAGCGCTTAATTAACCGCTGTGTCAGGTTTATATTTCACCTTCGTAGAGGCGATCATGCGGCCAAATACTTTCTTGACCTGGAGTGGCTACCTCTCGACTCCCGAAGGAAATACTTCCTAGGGTTTTTCCTTTTTTTCCTCTTCCATAACCAAACGCCTGATAACCCATAGGTACAATTTATTTTCCTACAGAACAAGTGTTTCCAATATAGAATAACCCGATCCGATCCTAGTCTTCTACACATCCCTCAAGCTTGTAACAGCCTCTACCTAAACTCCTTCATAATCACCGCTTCTTAGTTGTGTAACTCATTACCTTCTCATATTAAATCTTCCTCTTCACTGGAATCTTTCAAAAATAAATTTTACTTATATTTACAACCTTTAGACTGAATCTTGTAGAGTTGAATTATGTAAAGCTGTTTAAATATTTTTGTAAAATTGTTCAATTATGGTTTTTCTTAACTGTTGTACTATTATTTGAGCAGAATGAGAAATTGTAACAAAGTTTTTTCTTTAATGGGTTTTCCCAGAGCGTAAATAAATTATTAATTCATTCATTCATGCTGGAGCAGGTTTACCGCTGAGGGAAGAGTCATCAGCCCACGTTCGGAAAACCATATGTCCAGCATTAACACATCTACATCAACATATACTTATTACCCTACAAGCCATCACAAGGGTGTTTGGAAGGGGGTGATTATCGCTAACATAAACTACAGTAAAGAAATTTACTTTGAAGCACCACATGATGGGTACGCTACAAATGCTACAGAAACTACTAAAATAATCTATAATGTAACTATGAAAACGTGACACAATGTGCATGTAGGCAACATGCAAAACATGGTGTTAGCACTAGATTTAGAATCATGCATTAAGGGGCATATGACTTAATCTGATACACTATCTTTCAACTAATCTACTTCAAAGTCTAAACGCAACCATTAAAGTTTCTTATCGATCGCGGGAAAAACAAAATTTTGAACTTTTCTGTTCTACAATCTATTAACCTTATTTTATTCTCATGATCTGATCTACCGTAGTATGTAGGAGCTGGAAAGATATTGATAACTTCTTCTGAAAATAAATCGGTTTTGAATTTACTTAAAAGATTGAGTTTACATTTCAATCGACGATCTGAAAGTGATTCCCATCATAGTGTTTGCTAGGGGTCAGTTACATTAACGACACTATCATAATTTCCATTCACGTATCTTTCTGATCTTCTCTGCACGCATTCTAACTCTGTTTTTAAGCCCACCTCATGAGGATCCCAAACACTGGCAGCGTATTCTAAGTGAGGTCTAAAAAGGGAGAAACAAATACCTCAGTTAACCACAATATTTCATCGAAATTTTCTCCCAATCACACTGCATAAATATCAGCGATACTAGGCTGAAATATCTTACCACTGGTAACTTCCTCTCCGATAATTTCTTCTATCTTAACCCAAGATCGATAAGAATTTTCCTCACGAATTCATTCTCCCCCTTCTATCACGCGTCACTTTCCATCAAAGGCACCGACATTTTTTTCAAGAGTGGGTATCTCCTTTCCTTTACAGGAAACCAGCCGAGCCACCCGACTTCGCACGCGTAAGAGTCAAATATTAAGGTCAAACTACACCAATCAATGATAAAACGAACCAGATTAAAGTTGTGAGCCCTCGCATTCCCGGACGAATCTACCGGTTTTTTAAATACATATTAGTTAAATTACATATCCATTTCGGTCCCGGTAAGTCCCAAAGACTGGTCAGCGAGAACCAAGACAAGATAAGAATATGGCAATAACATTTAACAAAGATTTCATACCCTGTTTACATATATACACATGCATACTCATATTCATGTATGTATACACACATACATACATACATGCAAACACATATCTACTTATATTTCCAGCATATTTTTCAAATTTATGGTGAGCGGTATAGAAAGCATAAGTAATGAGATTCTCTAGGACAAAGTAATCGAGGCTGGCCATTTAAGTTGGAGGACACAAACTCGAGCAAGTAGAGCATTTTAATTACTTAGGTAGCACGCTAGATGAAAATTGGCATAGTAACAAAGACATATGGAAGAGAATAGAGCTAGCTAAGAAGGCGCTTAGCAATAGAAGGGAGTTGATGACGGGGACATTAGGCTTGCAGAAGGGTCCGGGTGAACTGTGGGGACTTTGACATATGGTCCGATCTCACACCCGGCCTAGCCGACCCTACCTCCTCGTGGTGCAAGCTGGATAACAGGGCTCCGGCGACAAAATCGGGCTTGCGGGCTACCACCCCGTTCGTCTGAAATTAGCATTGGTCCAAACTCTAAAACAAGCCTCGGAAATACGGATGGCTCAACCACCGAAGGGCCCACTGGCCCTGAACGACCCATGCCTGATTTCGGACAATGATTATGGTATACAAAATCAACCCTCGCAAGAATTTAAATGTGAAGTCCACAGTTGCGGAAGAAGTTTCCCCTCTAAGATAGGATTAGGGGTACACTATAGCCGTGCCCACAAAGTATGGAACGACAGGAAAACTCTGGAGAAGAAGAAGACCACCACGAAATCTCGGTGGACTAGAGAGGAGAAAACCTTAATGGCAAGACAGGAGGTTCTCCTATTAACTGAAAAGGAAGCCTCAAGGAATAATATTATTATTAAACTTCATGAACTATTTCCAGATAGAACGATTGGAGGTATAAGGGGAATTAGGAAAAGAAATAGTTATAAAAATCTGGTGGAGGCCGCCTCAAATGCTCCAGAGGAGGCTACAACAAGACAGAACCTGGATGAAGGTGTTACAGAAGGATGATCAACTGGAAAACCCTCTAAAGCGTATGCGGCTATCGAAGAATATTTCCTTAAATTGGAGAACCTCCCAATTAGTGATTATGATGCCAAATTATTAAACTTCCTATGTACAAAACTACCCAAATTAAGTATTGAAGAAGTGGTAACTGAAGTGGAAATTTATTTAAACAGGATTTTCATAGCATCAAGTGCGGATAAGAAGACAGTTAAGGGTCCAAAGAACCAACAGGAGAACAAGCGTCAAAGAAGACGGGGAGAGTTTGTAACTGTCCAAAACCTATGGAAGAAAGATAGGTCTAAGTGCTGGAAAATGATAGAGAGTGGGACGACTTTAGAATCTCCCAGTATTGATATGGATGGAATGGTCCCATATTGGAAAGAGGTAATGAGGGGTAAAAATGAAACGCTACCCTTGACCCCCCCCTCCCCCGCAGGAGATAGAACCTGAAAGAGTAGAAATTTGGAAACCTATAACGGAAGAAGAAGTCAGGAAGGCATTTCCTGAACTCAACACAGCGCCAGAACCAGATAAAATGTCAGCAAGACAACTGAGAACAGTGCCAGTAGGGATTTTAGCTCGCATCTTTAATATATTCCTTTACTGGAAGAGAGTACCAACGACCCTTTTAAAATCTTGAAATATGATGATTCCTAAAAAACATGCTCACAAGCCCGGTTAATTTAGGCCAATTTCAGTTTAATCGGTAATAGTTCGTACGTTCCATGAAATATTGGCCGAAAGATTAAAGCAAATCCCATTGGATGACAGACAAAGGGCCTTCATCAACGCAAATGGATGTTGCGAAAACCCTTTCCTCTAAGACTTCATCCTCTTTCATGGAGGGGATCGGGTTGGTGTGGTGGTTAGAGTACTCGCCTACCACACGGGCGGCCAGGGTTCAAATCCCTGCAGTGGCGGATGTTTTTCAGAGGAACCCGATCCCTACTTGAGTGCCTTGTGGAGGGCACTTCAAGTAGAGTACTCCGTCTGTCGGATGAGACGTTAAGCCGTGGTCCCCTTGGCGCCTTTCGTTAAGAGCAGGCTAATGCCGACGCCGGGTTTCTACCCACCCTTCCTCCCTTACCTCTCCCCTATGGCGCAAATGACCTTAGCCGTCGGTCGCCTCCCCAAATATCCAATCTCTTTCATGGAGAAGGCAGAAACACCTGCCATTATACCTCGAATCCATTGACATGTCAAAAGCTCTCTCATAACTCAATAATAGAAAAGTTAATGGCCAGGGGAGCTCCCGAAGCATTATGTAACTATTGTCTTCTGAGAGTTCAGGAGTAGGGTTATCTGACACTGAACTCTTAGCTCTTTACGGCCAATATTTACCTTGTGAATATCAAGCTTGGCGATGAATGATGAAATAATTCCTTTGGCCTTGATAAGGTTCATCTTGTTTCCTTGAAGCCTTATATTGACTTCGTTCACTTTTTCAAAAATATCTTAAAGGTACGCAAGTTTCAACTTGCGTTGCTTCAAATTCTCGCTTAAAACATGATCAGACGTGTCGAGAAACTCAGTAACCGTGTCAAATAATTCGAAGAAACGGCACAAACAGTTTCCTTTGGAAAGCCACCTCACGGCCGTATGTAGAAGCAAGCGTTCGAATTCCTCATCGTTTTCATGGAAAAGTTGTCGGAACAGACGGTCATTGAGGGAATTACCTTTGATCTTGTCGACACCAGTAATGACCAGTTGTAGAGTTTCATGCAGGACCCCACTCAATTTTTTCGCACCTAAGTGTTGACGATGAATGACGCAGTGAATAGTGATGACCTCTGGCACTTCATTCTTAAGGTGGGCTAGAAACCCAGCATGACGACCTGACATGGCAAGAGCACCGTCTGTTGCGCAAGCGCTCACGTTTGTTAGGGGAATCTCTTTTTCCTCAAAATAATCTTGCGCCACTTTAAAAATCGACGATCCCTTCGTATCAGTGATCAAAGATCTAGCAAACAATATTTCCTCCGTAATTTCCTTTTGTACACTGATAAACCTCACATAAGCTATTAAAAATGCTTTGTAATCATTCACAGTTTATTCATCAACATGCAATGCAAATTTCCTTGTTTTCAACAAATTGGTGAGTTTGTATTCAACGTCCGTGGCCATTTCGTCAATTCGCCTGGAAACAGTATTGTTGCTCAAAGGGACCGATTGATTTATCTTATTACTAGGGCCCCCGCCAAGCATGATTTCAACAATTTTTTTGGTTAGCCGGTAAAACAAGAGTTTCGCCAATTGTGTGAGGTTTACCACATTTAGCGATCAATAAAGACGCCTCGTAAGGAGCAAGAAGACCTTTGTCAGGATTGCTTTCTCCTTTTTTAAATAATTCACTCACATTAGGCCGTTTATCAGCTTTAGCTTTGAGGTGTTGACAATAACCATGTTCTTTACTCACTTTATCACTGTGTACTCTTGATAAATGATCTTTCATTCGCGAGGGCTTCATGGCTTCATTACTTGTAAATGTTTTATCGCACAAAAGACAATTTGGAAACTGCATATTTTGCGGTGACGCGATAAAACCGAATTTGAAATACTCAGCTGAGTATGAACACACTTCTTCTTTTTTGAATCCATTGTGCATGAACTTCTACACTTCAAAACAAACGCACAAAAACAGAAAAGACACGCACAAAAACTGATGGTGAGGCACACAAAGGCTAGTGAAGACTGATGACGAATGTAGGTTAATGGCAAGTGTGTTGTGATGGCAGGAGGGGGTTGGGTCACCAGTCGGCCGCGCTGAGCAACAACAGGTGGGGACTGTGGAGAGGGGTGAGTGCAGTGAACTCGCCGGCTGAGAATAGCCAGTGACTCGTGCTAACCGGCAACTTCTACTGTACAGGTTCTACTGTACAGTAATAATTTAATTTTTCCCCCTTTGAATACTCATCGCCCCCAAATCGCTCCCCACGTATCTATTGCCCCCCTGTTAATCCAAATCGCCCACTTGGGGGCGGTCGCCCCCAGGTTGGGAACCACTGCTCTAGACTGTGCGACGAGGAGGGCCCTCCGAAAATGGCTATTACTTCCCAAGGATGCACCCAACGCATTCTTTCATGCCGACCCTAAGGATGGCGGATTAGCAATCCCCTCGCTCAGATGAAATACCCCGCTTCTGAGATTAAATAGCTAATTACCTGATGAATAACCTAAACCTAATAAACTAATGAATAACCTACACCTAATAAACCTAATAAACTAATGAATAACCTAAACTAATAACCTAATGAAATCATCGGTTGTAAACCATAGGACTCCAAATGAGTTTCTCGTAACAGAAAAGGAAAACGAAAAACGCAAATTGCTAGTAGAAGGAGGCAGACAGCTGAGTAGGAGTGATGAAATTAAGAAATGGTGGGCCAGTATGCTCTACAAATCGGTGGATGGTGTTGCTCCTAGGTATTCAAGACAAACTCCCTCACAAAATCAATGGATCACCGACGGCACCCGTATCCTAAACGGGAGAGATTTTATAAATTCTTGTAAAATAAAAATCAACGCGCTCTCCACAAAGTCAAGAACATCAATAGGACGTATGGACAACCGATTCTGTAGGGCCGGGTGCAACGTGATGGAAACGATGAACCATATTTTACAGAACTGCCACCGCACACACGGATGCGAATTAAGAGGCATGATGTGGTTATGGCTTATATTTAGCGGGAACTTGAACTTTAAAGGCTTCACAATGGAAAAAGAGAAGGCGTACCTGACTCAGACCGGGAAATTCGTTCCAGACATGGTCGCCTACATGGAGAAAGTAAGGTACATCATCGACGCCCAGGTGGTGGGCGACCAGGACAACCCAGACAAGGCTAACCATGTGAAAGTTAAAAAGTACGGCGTCAACGAAGACCTGAAGAACAAGATACGGGAAGAGAAGCAGCTGGAGGAAGAGCTCCTTGCGGCCATCGTCACCTGCAGAGGTATTTGGAGCGGAAAGTCAGCGAGGGAACTCCTCAAGGAAAAGATCCTGAATAAGAATGACTCAAAAGTTATTTCCAGCCGTGTTATCATCCGGGGAATCGCTGAGTGGCCTTACTTCAACAGGTCAAGCGTAGGACGGAGGTGGCGCACCAAGACCGGCGTCGGATGAAGCAGCAGAGGGTGTCCAATTGGAGGGAGGCTGCCGCCGTCACACGGCGAAATAAAGAGGAAGGGGGGCTGGTGTTCCCTTACGAAGGCGAGTCTCACAGTACCTGGCCAATCCACCTAAGGCCGGGTCTGCGTTAACGCATTTCCCTAACCCTTTCCAAAAATAAAATAATAAGATTTGAAGAAGAGGCTGGTGAAGAGCTTGATATGGAACGTATGGTGCAGAAATGTGGACCCTGAGAAAGGCAGACGAGAATAGGCTGCAGGCATTTGAGATGTGGGTGTGGAGAAGGATGGAGAAGGTTAGGTGGACGGAGAGGAAGACTATCGAGGAAGTGTTTGAGTTACTGGACGAGGAAAGGAAGCTTCTGAATGAAATCCGGGATAGACAGAGTAGGTGGCTGGAGGATGTAATAAAGGGCGAGGGGTTGCTCAAGAGTGTGATAGAGGGAAGGATGATGAGCCAACGGAGAAGAGGAAGAAAGAGAATAGATTTCATGCACGGGATGAAGAAGGGGAGATCGTATGCTGAGGCGAAAAAGGATGTACTAGAGGGGGATAGGCCCCTGAAAGTGTATAAAACCGGGAGGAGATTCTCTGGCATTCAACAAAACCTACATTTCCAGGAGGAATACTTAAATAACCCTAACAACGGTAAACAATATAATAAAATACACGGATTCAATTACCCATCATTTTCATTCACCCTACAACCATTTTCTAATTTTTACTTCAACTTCATTTCTTGTTGTCTAGTTTCTTATACCATATGGTGCCTGATTAAATTCTTTTGGTACAACCACTTAAAATATATTATGACAATACCTTGTGTATTGCAGAGGTATAAAATAATTTTTTACAAATCGAAAATTTCAATTTTTTTAAAAGAACGTGTTTTTTTATAAGTATTACAGAGGTAGTTGTCCAGGATGATGATATACCTGTATAATTTTTCTAACCTTCATGGCCAATCTGCTATTTCCAAAGGAAAAAGGTTATTTTGAAGTGATGGAAATGTTGATCGTAATTTTGTGAGTAACTTAATGCTGAAACAGAAACAACGTTTGGTACAAAATCATTAGTTATGATGAATTTCAACACTTAGTAGTCCTCAGCTGATTTATACCGTGGCACCTTGGTGGTGGTGGTTTTGCGAGCCTTTTACGTCAAATTTATGTGCCAGACAATATATCTGTGGAAGATTACTAGTGTTTTTCATTCATCATGAATATTGAAAACTTCTTCCAAGTCGGATGATACGATTTAATTTAATTATTTAGAATAATCTCGACGGTGAGTAAAACAATTAGTCGCATGCGTCAGCATTTCATCATCAGCATCAATCGTAATGCTCAATTGGGAACTCTTGGAACATCGACCGTACAGTCCTGACTTAGTCCCCAGTGATTTTCATCTGTTCGGGCAAGTAAAAGATCATGTGAGTAGCCGACGTTTTGAAACTGAAAGTGTCGTAGTCCAAGAGGTTACTCGTTGGCTGCGACAGCAAACAAAAGACTTCTTTGTTGCCGGCTATCAGGGACTTGTAAAGGGATGGGATGAGTTTTTTTTTAAGTGCAGGGTAAATATGTAGGAAAGTGAAATAAATTTCAGGAAGTTACTTTGATTGTTATTGCCTCTATCCATTTTTGCGAGCTATTTATTGACTTGCCCTCTTAAATTGTTTCCCTAAAAATAACTGCTGCAGTTATTCCCATTCTGGTCTCATGCGAGTAAGGCGGCTTCGTGGGGGAAGTGGGGAATCGGTTGTGAAAATCCATGCATAAAGTTATTCGGGTAAATTTTACCATTTTAACGGCTACATATATGTTCCAATAGCACATAATTTTGAGATATGATTACTTGAGTGCATTTCACAAATATTTAATTCCATAGATTTTTCCGTTTCCAGGAAAAAAACAATGCGCTATTGCTAAAAATTGTCTAAGGTGACAGCGAGGATTTTCCGGGCTCTTTTCTTGCCAGGAGTTAATCACTCAGCAACTTCGCCCCTGCCATGAGTGTATTTCTAGAGGTAGGCCAATCTGTAGTGCCTTGGCTGTTCTATTTACGACTTACATAACCGGCGCAAGTGGGCCATTATAGTAATCAACTGAGCATTTCGGTTTTAACCATGAATATACATAATAAATTTTTGGCTCGTCGGCAAAAACTGTTGCTTTTAAATCCGTAAACAAACAAATTTTTCGATTGGGTCGCCGTCTAGTGATGAAAGACGGCAGTTCAAATGTAAATACAGTCTACAGATCGTATGTAATCACGTCTTACCGGTTTTACTAGCCAGTAATCATAATGTAGTGGATAAAAAATGTAGTACTACTCACGGGATGTAATTACACGCTTTTTTAATATTGTCCGATCTACAGATATATTTAATTCCCTTCCAAATTTAATTACACAAATGCACAATTAACTTCTAAGCACTTCGTGAATATCTTTCCACAGCAATTCAATAACCATACGACATGAAAAATGTGGAATGAATTAGAAGACGGATACAAGTACCATAAGGATTTCAAAACCAAAATCCGACAATATCATCTATGGTTGAGACATTGCGCCAATAACTATGATAATAGTTATTGGCATATCACAAATAAAGGAGAAATTTTTGAACCTACTCTGAGGCCACACATGAATAGTAGGTTACACATTAACGTGCACATCAATCTATCTAGATCATACCTTCTGATTCCTAAGGCTCTCAACAGGTAATAAATCAAAATTATGTAGCCGTAAATTAACAGGAAAAGATCCACACAGCAGATAAATGGCTCAGGATGGAAGTTTAATATGTCTCTTACACACTCCCTGTGTTAGATATTTCCTCTCTAGCATTTACAAAGTAACTGCGAGGTCTCAAAAATAGCCAGCGATTATTCACAGCATCAAGTAGTTCATGTCTCTTCAATCGCCATTGAATATTCACCACAGTCTCAGGTTAACAACAATCAACAACGACCATTTACGAGTCGACTGAGAAGGCTTTATTCTAAGTAGCGCCAAGGACTGGGTGAATTAAAAGTGGAAATTTAGGCAACACGTAGCCTAGGCAACGATTCCAAACATTTGAATCCATTATGTATATTCATGGTTTTAACATAAGCATTTTACGTCCGGAGATATCGAAGACAGACCAAACACAAGTTTGCGAAACGCTCTATTCTATATACTCCCGTAACTAGGTAACGGATGCATATTTTGCAAAAGTATTGGGAATGGTCAGCAATGCAGTAAAACGGAGTATGTCCTTTTATCCCATCTGCCCCTCAAGGGAATATGTTCTTTTCACATCGCATTTTAAACATTCTTTAGATCCTATGCATTCTTAAAGGAACTTACTATTGTACGGTTCATATTTTTACCAGTTTTTTCTGAATGCTCCCTCTTGTCAAGTATACAAACCTGGAAATTGGCTTGATTTTGGATCGTAACACATAATAGAATTGAAATATTGAAGAAATACATCGCTGCACATCGAAAACGACAATGTTAGGTGCTGTGTTTACTCTGTATGAGTTAAGATTTACTGGATGCAGTTCAGGGGTGTCTTTTAATGCTTTTCGAAATCACTTGCACTCAAATATAAGGTTAACATTTATAGAGACATTTAAAGCCCAGATTTTTTAATCAATATTATGATTACAATTGAAGTTCAGAGGCAAATCATACGCCCCAGCATGGCATATCAGATTAAAGACTCCCGCAAGGTAACTATATATGTTTTTCACGTCGCTTTTAAAATATTCTTTAAATCTCATTCTATGAACTTGTTCCTCCCCACAATGGGTTTCAATGGAGACCCTTTCCTTGTTCACTACATATTACATTTTTATTCGTACCAGGTTTTATCTTTGCCACGGTTCCTCGTCTGTTTTGACCGTTTTGACATACATTTGGGTTTCTGATAAAGGGGACTGATAACATAGCCAAACACGATCGTACTGTGTGGTAAAGAGAATTTTCCTCTCCCAGCTGCGAGCTAAACATTTATCGATCGGATAAAATTAATTCATTTTCATCACCTGTATGCTCGTAATTATTCAGGTCAAAGCTTAGCAATGAAAACTGCAGTATTTATGGGTTTTTGAGGCAATTTGGGTTATAACAAAAAGCGTTTTACTCAAACTGTCGTTGTAGTCTGTATGATTTTCAGACTAGACCCGCAAAATTACCTCTGAAAAAATCGAATTCCTATCCGGGAGACATGTGGCCAAGAAAGACTCAAACTATATGGCACGCACTTAATGACTAACGAGATTTCTCGCAAGATGGATCGTGATTACATCATCAATATTGCTGTAGAAGTTAAACCAAGACACATGATCGAATAACAAAGTCCTTCTGTACCAATGTTATGCCTGTTGCCATTTAATACCGATTATATGGACGGACCGAAAGAGAAATGATGAATTGTACAGAAGAGTAGAAGAAGAAAGGACCCTTTGTAACTGATGAATGAACGCAGCTGAACGGAACACCATAGATAGAAGAAGAACGAGATGGGTTGGACACACTCTGAGACCCAATGTGTTTGCGATGATTATAATTTAGGGCAAAATATAGGGAAAAGTCCCCAGAAGAAGATAAAGGAATAAGTTCATGGACCAAATAAAGAGGGAAGTACATAGGAAGAGATACCAGGAGGTAATGGAACTAGTATTAGATAGGGAAGGGTGGAGGGCTGCAGTCAACCAATCTTAGGATTGAATAACCAATGATGAATGCTTCAAATTTATGCTTGTTTACACGCCGCCAGTTTCATAAACCTTGTCCCGACAACCTAGAGAATCCTTCCATTACATAAAAAAGGTGTAACAAAAATCGTTCTGGATTATATATGGGGTGATCGTCAAATATATTTTTCAGATTTCATTGAGCTTCTGAGATCAGGAAATTTGCCTCGGGGGCTTAGGAATTCCTCAAACTCAAGAATTTTTTGGGATTTTTTTTCAAATCTCTTTAGATTCCTTTAAGTGGTGAAAGTTTCAAAATTTTGGGCCACTTTGGTAAAAAGTCGAAATATTCGGAAACGCTTACATATTGTTAGAAGCTAAGTGAAAGAGACATTAAAGTAGTACTATGAGTGCAGAATCCACAGAAAAGGGGAATAATAGGAGTGCATTTCAGGTACCCGACAAGTGCCTTTTGGACGAGGCGTTCCGAAGAAAATTTTGCATTATGTTAAGCCTCAAAGCCAACTTTTCTGACGCGAAGCTCATTTAAATCGGAGAAAATGTTTTTCATGTTCAACCCATATAAACAGTTGAGATTCTCATCGTTTTAACTTCTTATGGCTTCATTTTAATGCAGAATTCAATCGAGAAGTATGAAAACAAATTTATTTGTCCTTACAATTGAAAATTGCACTGACCGTTACCGTTTCTTGAAGGCGTCAAGCCAATGTCACACCAGGCAAGGCAGTACGCTGTTAGCCGTAGATCTGCATGCTCAACTACGCGTTACGAGACTTTGTACGAAATATCGTAACATATAGTCATTATCATTGGCTGTTCAATTCTAAGATTGGTTGACTGCAGCCCTCCACCCTTCCCCTGCTAGTTCTCTTACCTCCTTGTATCTCTTCCTATGTATTTTCCTCTTTATTTGGACCATGAACTTATTCCTGGGTCTTCCTCTGGGGACTTCACCTTCAATTTTTCCTTCGATTGTGTTCTTCACAAAGAACAAAGTTCATTTGCGAAGCAAAGTGCATTTGCGAAGTGTTCTTCACAAAGAACAAAGTTCATTTGCGAAGAACATGAACTAATGAGTGTTATTTACTCTACTAGTGCCACAACCCGCAATGCATAACGAAAATGTATGTAATGTACCTGCAGAAGGAAACCAATCATTTCATTAAACACGTATTATAGAATGCATATTGCTGTAGGCTTCTTAATTTAAAATTCTTGGACAATATTGATTATGCATGGGGAAATATGAAATTCCATAGAATAATGACCGTTATCATAATAGTCGACAATCCAGTTCGTCAGTGAATTATTCATCGAAGAGTCAACTACCCGTACGATTGTCTAAAACTGAATGACAGGAATACCCCATGATTCAGTTAAGTGAAGTCATTCATAATTTCAAGTCTACAAATTACATTTCCTAGTCATCTGTAATCCCAGATAGGATACTAGAACTCTACAAAATACCACCGACTGACTGCATATTTGATAACCCTTCATCGAACAAAATTTCATGTTCCCATCTAAGAAGCGTGCTATTCTCATAAAGGACTCCCTTACGATAAAAACATTATTTTTTAAAAGTATTCTACCGGTAAAAGTAGGCTTTAATGAAGGTCAGAGAAACATCTCCCGATTATATACACATTCAGGGGCCTATCTCTCTCTAGTATATCCTTTTTCACCTCAGCGTACCTTCTAACATTCCGTCCGTGAAACCTATTCTCTTAATTTCCCTTCCCCGCTTGCCCAACATCCTTCCCTCCATCATTCTCTTTAGCAACCCATCACCCTTTACTGCTTCCTCCAGCCACTTCTCCAGCCACTGCCTATCTCAGATTTAATTCAGACGTTTCCTTTCCTCACCCACGATCTCAAGCACTTCCTCGTTAGTCTTCTTTTCCGTCCACCTAACCTTCTACATCCTTCTCCACACCCACATCTCAAATGCCTGCAGCCTCTTCTCATCCTCCTTTCTGAGGGTCCACGTTTCTGCCCCATACATCGCTACGCTCCATATCAATCTCTTCAAACACCAGACTTTATCTCACATCCTAGTCTAAGGTCCTCAGCTTCTTAGAATTCCTTATTGATTTGTTATGGGCTTTAATTTCCGGATATATTCAATATGGGCCTCGTCTCCAACCATTGAGGCATATGGGGAGGGCACAACGTCGTCAAACTGATTCCTGATTACGGGAATAACAACCTTAAGTCTTTCCTTACTTTTTTTGGATAGCCTGACGGAATGGCCGAATTAGGGGATGTAAAGCAAGAATATCAACCATATGTTTGAAATTTTTGTGAAGCAACTCTTGAAACATATATTGGCTGCTAAGTGCTATGACTTCCATTCCATTTTACAATAGTTTTCACTGGGCATGTGGATTATTATTTATTTAAATGTGTAAACAAAATATATTTGGATAATGCGTATCAAAAAAGTAAGAGCATGCTGGTGTTTAGTAAGATATCGATGGAAAACATTGTATAAATGCAAAGTCAGAGCGTTAGCCCGCAAACGTTGTAGGAGAGTGAAGGTTAACGAATATGGCGGACTTGCATCAGCTTCTAGTATTGGCCAGCATAGCAAACGCCCTCACCATCCACTTCAATGGCTCCAACAATCCTATCGGTCGTCAAGAGGACGGTTCACGAAAAACGCGTGATTTGAGCAATTCCAGACTTGTATTTACCAAACTTTCACGACTTCGAAAGTAAAACGAATTCATCATTAGGAAATTAAAATCTTTATTGTA
This sequence comes from Ceriagrion tenellum, assembly GCA_963169105.1. Taxonomy (NCBI): domain Eukaryota; kingdom Metazoa; phylum Arthropoda; class Insecta; order Odonata; family Coenagrionidae; genus Ceriagrion; species Ceriagrion tenellum. Next base: position 43,311,616 of record OY720637.1, read on the forward strand.
TTGTTTTTTGTTTGGCATTAGTATCGACTCTGTACGGCAAGAAAGTCTAATTTAATTATGAAAAAAAAGACTGCAGGTGACTAAAATAGCCCAATACGTATATTCATCGCGGGAGTTTGCTGACAGACAAATTGAAAAAATTTGCTTTTTTTGTCACTAACTAGCAGAAATATCCATTGATTCTCAATGGGACGGATGAGAGGAAGAAATATTATAGCATTTATATCTATGATAAACAGAGATTCTATTTTATATAGATATAATTACTATAATCGTATTTTTTTTAGTGGAAACCTGTTTTCTTAGCCACTCAAAACTTTGAGTTTTATGGACGTAATGGTAAGTCCTCCCATATTTTTTGAGAAGGACGATGGACGTACTAGGTCGTCCATGGAATATCATTATCTACATATTACCTCGCTAGCCGCCGCATGGGCATGTGGAAGGGGGGGTATGTCACCAGCCGAATAAAGATGTAAGTTTTTGGGAGGTGAAATGGTGACATGAATTGTGGGAGTGTATTTAGAGGAGCTCAGTTTTTATTGTGGTCACTTATTGTGGCCGGAAAGAACGAGTTTTTATACCTATCTGTTCGGCAGTGTATCTCTCGTATTTTATCGAATCTGTCAGACCTAGAAATATAGTGAGGCGTCAAGATAATATTCTCTGTGTCGCTATAAAACACACCGGTTCTGAATATGTTAACCCTTTAAGGTCCATAAGGATTGCAGCCATAAAATTGAAATGCAAAACACATTTTAGGCTAATATTGATGCGTAGATTCCAAAAATATTTATTTTAAAGTGATATCTGTAATATTTTATGAGATACAGCCTGGGACAAATATGCCCCCATGGACGGTAAGGGTAAAATTCGTCCAAAATTAAAAGAACCAAACATATTGATTATGGAATGATATATTTCTATAAATTAGGCCAATAAATATCGTCTTCTGGTATTTAAAACAATTTGTTATGCAAATTCTTAAAATCCCATGCTTATGGCAACGTTTAGCATGTGCATAAATTGCAACGTTTAGCATGTGCAGCCTAAGCCATATGTGCAGCCTCCGAGTCTCTAGGAGCTCCCACCTTAATCCCTCTATCAGTTGTGAAACACTATATGCTCGTTCGTAGCAGTTTTTAACGAAGCGTGCTGCTTTTCTTTGTATTTTATGTTTTTTTTTTCGTTAAATCTTTATGACCAAGGTCCCAAATGCTCGCGGCGTATTCGAGGTGTGGCGTAACTAGGACTAAGTAGCATCTCTATGTGACTTTTTAATCCTAGGACCTTCCCATTATACGTTTGACAAAACCTAGTTTCTTTAATGCTGTGCCGCATATGTTTTGTATGTGTGCTCCCCACGATATTAATGCAGTTAAGGTAATTCGAAGATATTTGACTGCATCTGAAGATTTGATGTTCACTCCACCCACAGTATTGGTATGGCATTTGTGTGATGACTTTCGCAGGAAGTGAACTGTGGAGCATTTACTACTTTTTAGTTCTAAACCCCACTCCTGGCACCACGAATGAACGTTGTTAAGGTCAGATGACAGGACTTCAAAGTCCACGTCTTCGCTTAGTTCACTGTAGATACCTATTTCGTCTGCAAATAATCTTAATTTACTGTTAACTCTAAAACTTAGGTCATTAATATAAATAATCAATAAAAGAGGGCCAATCACGCTTTCTCGAGGAACACCGGATGTGACTTCGACCATTTCTTAGCTTTTTTGTTTTTTGAACAATTATTGAACGACGTAATGGTATGTCTGCAGTCTTAGCAGACATACCATTACCCCGTCGTTCAATAATTGTTCCTAAGCAGGTAGACATACGTATGTGGTACACAAAAAGTGCCAAAAAGAATTTTAATTTTATGTAAATGTTCATTAACCCAGATTTTAAAAGTCTTCTTTCACAATTCAGGTAATTGTGTAAAATTCTCAGTTTTGCTGAGAGGACCTTCAATTAAAAGCCCAGCACGCAAAGTTCTTAGCTCTTTCACTGTAATGGTTCCGTTTTAAAACGGTAAATAATATACTACACAGCCAAATTTGTGGTTTTGATCATTCCAATTAAATTTTTTAAATGAATTGAGCCTGAAAGCGTTAATAACACTGTTCTGCAAAAAAAAGTTCAAAAAATGCTCGGCTACAATTTAGGGTGTTTCTGGCTAATTTTGGGTCGCTGAATCCGAAAATGACCCCTGTTTTTTTCTATCACCCTCCATTTTTACGAGCAACCCCTAAATTGGGGAAACCAACCCCGTATCTAAACTTATCGCTTTTCAAGGGACTTTTACTAATGTTACTGCTTCTGATTTAAAAAAACTGACGTTTTGAGGCTATCAGGGTCATGAAAGAGACAAACTTGACTGGGGTTGAAAATATTTAGGGGGTGAAAATCGAAAAAACCTTTAAAAAACCATTGAAATAACCATTAAACTTTAACAAAGGTTTCGTCGTTAAAGACTTTTTTGATTTGAGGTCCCACGAATACACCTTTCAATTTCGCGCCACTGATCATCGGAAATTTCGTTTTCAAGTATTCAAATCCTTTCCCTTCTTTATTCATAGCTTTCACAAATTGCTTAAAGATGCCTAATTTTAGATGGAGGGGAGGAATAAGGATTTTACTTGGATCCACTAAAGCCTTGTTAGAGATATTTTTTTCCCCGATCACATGACTTAGACGCAAGGGCCAGTCTTTTTGCTTGTAATGTTTCGCGTATGCTCTGCTGTCCCATTCGCAAATAAAACAGGGATGTTTTGTATAACCTCCTTGTAATCCTGCAATAATAGCTACAACTTTCAAATCTGCATAAATATACCATTGGTGCCTTACGTAATCGATTTTTTCCAGAGCGCTTTCCAAATTTTCGTAGGTTTCCTTTAAAACAGTGGCATATCCAACAGGAACCGAAGGTAAATGGTGGCCGTTGTTCAGTAAAACAACCTTTAAAATTGTCTTCGACGAGTCGATGAATAGCCTCCATTGGTCTGGATCATACGTAATTGCTAATTCTCTCATCAGTCCTTCAATATCAGTGCAGTAAATCAGATCATCATTTTCACCATCCATTGAAAAAATGGTGTGAGGGTTGACTGTCTGCTTCTGTAATAAGAAACATTCACACCATCGGCCAAAAGATTCCACTGCTGTAAACGCGAGCCAAGAAGTTAAGCTTTACACTTTGGTAAATCTAAATCTCGTATTAGATCACTTAGCTCCTCTTGTGTTATTGGATGAGGTGCCCTTTTTTGACTAGTCTGGGGTTCTTCCACATCAGGGCTGTAATCTTCATCTCGGCGGCTAGGACCTGCTTCCACTTCTGGTGTAGCTTCGTTCATTAAGACATCAGAATCATCGAGGGTGTAAGTAGCTGAAGCTTTAGGGATAGGAAGAGCATCACTATGCTTCACCGGGCGAATTGCTGACGGTACATTCGGATAAATCATTTGAGCTTTGTTTTTTTTTTTAAACCCCATAGTGTCGGTTTGGCAAAAATAGCAATCCGTTAAATGGCAAGTGGGTTCACGCCAAACCATTGGCACTCCGAAATTTAGGGAACGATTTCCCCCGTTTAACCATTCACAAAGACTTCTATGACAACCACTGCAACAGAATTTAGGGGCCCACGATTTGTCTTGGTCACCAATTTTACACCCGAAATAAAGTTCATAACATTTCCGCACAATTGCAGTCATCGCTTTCCTTTGGTCTTTAAACGTTAAATCCCCACAGATGTAACAAAATGAATTGGGATGATTTTTGCAAGATCGCGGCATGATCGCGAGAAAACTTTATCGCTCGCAAAATAACACGCTAAATCGAACACACCACTAGAAAAATAAAGAAAGAACTTGGAAGATTATAACCCGACACGCACGAAAGAGAGTGAAGTACTGAATAGACCACTGGTTTATTTCATAGATGAACATCAGCAAGTGCGACTGCCAAGTCACATGAAGACACGTTACAACGTGTCCGAGCATGTCAAAACATGTGGTGAGTAACTTTTACAATGTATTTCCCAATGTTTCCCAATGTATTTACAATGTATATACAATGTATTTCCCAACGTTTCCCTATGTATTAAATGGAAAGGTCTCAGCTCTTACTTTAAAAGTAAGGAGGACAACGAAGTCAAATCATGAGCCCCCAAATGCTGTTACAATAATATTTTGACAAATCTGATTTGTGTCCAGATTTTTGTGGCAGCTCTTTATATCACCTCCTATACCCCCCGTCCCCTCTTATATTTTATGTAATATTAATCCTTTACAAAAGAGGGGGGTGGGTGAACAGTGTATTCATCCCTTAAAAACTTTTCTATTAGCTACCATATCATATGCAAAAAAAAGCGAAGAAAAATGGTTATTTAAATGGTTTTTAAAGGTTTTTTTCGATTTTCATCCCCTAAATATTTTCAACCCCAGTCAAGTTTGTCTCTTTCATGACCCTGATAGCCTCAAAACATCAGTTTTTTTAATCAGAAGCAGATAACATTAGTAAAAGTCCCTTGAAAAGCGATAAGTTTAGATACGGGGTTGGTTTCACCAATTTAGGGGTTGCTGGTAAAAATGGAGCGTGATAGAAAAAAACAGGGGTCATTTTCGGATTCAGCGACCCAAAATTAGCCAGAAACACCCTAAATTGTAGCCGAGCATTTTTTGAACTTTTTTTTGCAGAACAGTGTAATCATCTTTAGAAATATCTTTCACTGGAACGATTTGACATGTGTGGGGTGGAATTGCATTGACAATTTGTATTGTGCATGTCTTTCCACATTTATTTATTTTCTGCGAACGCACATTAACAATATGTATGCGGTCAAAGTTGAACAAATTTCGCAAAAAAAACGCCCACCTTTGATTTTTCTCCGTGAATTACCAAAATTAACCCCTTGCTATGCTTTAATGGATTAAATTATGGAAAAAAACTATCACAGCATTTTTTAATACCGTTCTTTTTCGAACATTTAATGGTTTTGTTAAGATTTTATTTTCTTGTTAATTATAGATACACAACAAAATGGCGGAGCCTATTTTCAGTAAATTTTTTACATATTTGTTGAGAATAAGTAGTTGGTGCCACCTGGTTTAGCTAAGTAACTCATACCACGCCACTCTACAAGGCTTCCAGATTGCGAATCTAAAGAAAAATCTTGCGCATATTTGCGACCCCGAATATTACATCGTTTTTTCGAGCCCCCGGTCAAGTCTGGCTCCGCCCGCCGGCGATCGGGAGTGCGAAGTCGCGGCAAGTATGCGTCGCGACGTTTGGATGACGCCGATTCTGCCATCTTCTTCAGGGTGAATCATCATGATGGCAGACTACGTCATCAAAAATTCGGTGCAGTTTTCAGAGCCATAACTCGGCTGGAAATCCGAGAACTATTAATCCTAACTATCATATGAGGACCCCAGAAGTCAAGGGGTCTAAGTAACAAAACCATTGTTTAGAGAAAACTTAAGTCAAAGTTGAAAATGTTCAGTACAACCCACTAAGTAGTTAAGAGGCATTACCTTAGATTGTTTCACCTGTCAAGAAAATCACTTGGATCCCTTTACCACCTAAAAGATTAATATTTTCACATCCCATTCCTGTACCTAACTTATTTTTTTCAAAAATGTCACTTAGACCCCTTGACTTCTAGGGTCCACATATACCTTCACGCAAAGTGTCAAGATATAGGCTCCATTGGTTTATTTATTTGGAGATTAAATAGAGATAAGTATTTTGAAACTTAGAGCCTATTAGAATCCTAATCATCTCTCTAGAGCTCTGGACTGAATCATGGTTTAGTAAATTGTAGTAGATAACTATGAAACATAAAGTCTGTGACGAGCGATGAAAGGATTGTTTCACTTACCTTGCGCTGATATACATAGTAGCAAGATGCGACAGATGATGACACAGAATCGCTCCACCTTGAGATCCATTAGGCAGTTCCACCAAGGAGCGAAAATAGAAATGAAAACACAACTAGCAGCCTTAAATCCAGTATTGAAGGCCGTCACTGCCCGCCAGACGCTGTCAACGCGTCATGTGAAGTTCCGTGTATCGTTCTTATCGTATCCTTAAGGTTGAGGAGGCCCACATCGGCGGGACGTCCTGCTTCCCAGTCGAATGTTCGAGAAGAATGCATTGCGGGGAGTGAAGAGAAAAGCCGGCTCAACAAATTGAGAGATAAACGCTTTGATTCCATCGGTGCATCAAATGGATTGTTTCGTTTCTCTCCCACCGACGGCTAATGGCTATCATCATTCCACTCGCCTCCTGCTATCAATAATCACGGTGGGGAGATAATCGTTTTATCTCAGCGAAAATATCTTTCCAAATTGTTTTATCTCATTGTGGGAGTCATCGCTGAGGACTAATGCGGGTTTTCATCGATAACGGAAGACTTGTCTCTCCTCTCGCATATCTTACATCCCTTTCTCACATCCCGTTCTTCATTTGTTGCCCCTCATACAGTGTTTCACCAAACAACAGGGAGCAGTGAAAACCTTTGGCATATGGAGGAGCAGGGAGGTGTAGGTTGAGTAATAATGAGGCAGTGTTGCACCCTCAGAACGTTGAGCATACATTATAAATACTCCTCCATGACAACGTACAGCAATTTACAGCATTCAGTAGTTGCAAATACCTTCATTCAAGCTATCTGAATGACAGAGTCAAAATTATGCCTCTAGTGTTCTCAGTAAATCTGTAAATAAATTGAATATTTTGAGACCACCATTAGTGGTCTAAGTATGTTATTGTGATTTTTACACAATATAAAATAGTGGAATTTGGGAAAAGTCATCAGAGCAAATGGCTTCTACTTCTACATTAATTGAGACCTTAATTTAATTCATCAATGTACAGATTTTTCATATGAAAGAGATACCAATTAGAAGTTTATTATTAATTTTGAATACAGTAGATTTTACTGTAATTTTTTGCTAAGAATATTTGTGGATGTCATTATTCAAATAGTTCACTTTCCTTTGCATTTCAACTGCTAACTCTTATGAGCAAAAGCATTTCTACATAACAAGGAGAAACTCTTTGTATTCTAGATTCTGCTTCATATGGGTATCTTACCAAAAATCTGGTATCATGACTTATTGTCCCCTTTTTGAGCCCAGGCTGATCTTCTGGCAGGAAGTTCTTCACCTTCTCGTCATAACATTCTTCATAGATTATGTCCTCACCTCTGCTGGCTCAAGGCATTTGCAATTCAGGGACACAGACAAAAAAGCTGCAGATGACCGGAGATCTGGAGTTGCAGACTGGATGACCGGTCATCCAGTCTGAAACTAATTAATTACTCAGCCAAAAAAGCCACAGATTACCAGAGGTAGGGTCACCCAGTCTGCAACTAATTAATTAGGAAACATGTGGAGTAATCATCAAGTATGTGAATCAAAAACGTTTTCTAACGTGTTGAATGACTTTCCATCCATAACAACCCTCTTTAAGTGACTGGTAGGTACTCTAACTGCTATGAAAACATGGTGAAACCAGAAGAGGAAATGTCCTTCATTGTCATTTTTGTCACAGACCTAAGGAAAGTAGCTTTGGTTAAATTTGCTTTTCAGTATTATAAAAATTACATATACTATTGTGCACGTTGGCTGGTGCATTATTACACCTACCTACCAGGAATTTTATGGTAACAGGACAAGCCACAGTATTACCTTTGTCAATTCCCTTATGTTCACAATTATCTCCTCAGCTGGAGCAAACCTATATCTAATGTCCTTTTTACATGCTGAAGCAGTTTTCCTTCAAAATTCTGCCAAAGCATGTAAATTTATTTTCTTCTATTTTTTTGACAACAGTCGACAAAGATATTTACTTCAGTCTTTTTAACAAGTAACAATAGACATGCCTAAACAACAGGACAAGCCACAGTATTACCTGTGTCAATTCCCTTATGTTCAAAATTATCTCCTCAGCTGGAGCAAACCTATATCTAATGTCATTTTTACATGCTGAAGCAGTTTTCCTTCAAAATTCTGCCCAAGCATGTAAATTTATTTTCTTCTACTTTTTTGAAAACAGTCGACAAAGATATTTGCATCAGGCTTTTAAACAAGTAACAATAGACATGCCTAAACAACAGGACAAGCCACAGTATTACCTTTGTCAATTCCCTTATGTTCAAAATTATCTCCTCAGCTGGAGCAAACCTATATCTAATGTCCTTTTTACATGCTGAAGCAGTTTTCCTCCAAAATTCTGCCAAAGCATGTAAATTTATTTTCCTCTATTTTTTTGACAACAGTCGACAAAGATATTTACTTCAGTCTTTTTAACAAGTAACAATAGACATGCCTAAACACCCTAAATCTGGCTGATGTACCCTGGCTGGCTGGTACCAGGTTCACTTGGGCAATCCTCTACCTTTATTACCATAGGTCCCTATTATGCATTCATCGTCGACTGTTACACCTCGAAAGCCTGGCAAACCAATTCATTGTCTTCGGCAAATCTTACGGACTTTATCAGATCCCCCATATCTTGGTTACAAACTCCATCTCCCCCATGCTAACCAGCACCAGAAGAGGGTCTCAACGGGCTTTGTCCCGTGTCTTTCGATGTCCCTGGTTGTAGAGGGCTTCTCCCTTCAGCAATGACCTCGCAAAGTCAAATTTTTACCTTAACATTCTCAAATATACTACCTCATGAGCCACCACAGAGTGTGAGTTAAAGGGTGATATCTCACCAGACATTGAAGAGGGCTTACAAGCATTGTTAGTAAAGGGAACATAAAGGGAGAGGACAGAGGCAGCACCACCTAAGTGGTGTTGACAGTGGTGATCTGTATGATAACGATGTACATCACGTTATTGTCACACTATTTCTGTTACAATCGCTAATGAGGCATGGAAGGAAGGATTTTTGCACCTGTCAGCTCGGAAAAGAAGGTATTTGTCGCTCCTAACCATTCTAGAGATATAGTTTTTTTTTAAGTATTCTACTGGTAGAGGTAGGCTTTGTTGAATGTCAGAGAATCTCCTCCCGGTTTTCTACCCTTTAAGAGTCCTATTTACCTTTAGTATTCTGATCCAGTGTCCTACTTTCGTGAAATTCACCGTGGTGAATAAGTGACCGTGGAGACGAAAGAATTCTAAAAATCGTGTTGATGTTAAGCGGATGATTTGATACCTGCACGTTATATAAATGCATCCCAAAAGACGACAAAATGTGATTAGAAGAACGTCGGAAATTATTCATCATTGTATGATACCTGCATGCATTTCAGCTGTTCCTGGCACTTGCGAGGCAAACAAGAGAAGGAATTTTAACGTAAGATGATCAAGGATAGATGAGGAAGACGTCGACCTTTGTAAACAACATCATGATGTAATGTCGTTGTCGATCTCAGAACACCAGTTGTTTTGCTGACAAGTAGCAGGATTGAATTAATAGAGTTCCTGTCAAAGGTAATTCAACAAGTAAAAATTCCTCCATCAAAGTAATGCTAACCGTAAAGGAAATGAGAGGAGTCGGCGTATTCTCGCACGATTCCTTAACGATATAAATATAGAGAGAAAAACGTGATCATACTACTTCTAAATCTAGGGTTAGCCGTATCTGTAAATCAATACTTGAAAGAAACCGTATATGGCTTACCTGTCCTTTTATAAATGTAATGGGTTATAGGTAATTTTGTCAATAGTGACTATACCATATTATAGGATACTGTAAACACATTCTTACGATAAATCATACAGGGAGACTCTTAACACATTTTTGCATTAAATTTAATAATATACAGGTAAATGTCCGCTTCCGTCACACACCTTTCAAACACTTATTCCCGGAAATTGGTGATCTTAAGGATTATGAGAGTGACATAGTTTAGTTCTTTAAGAATCACAGTACAAAACAAAAGTTACAGCAAAGTTGTTAAGTCACAGATTTTTGAGATATTCACTTTAGAAAATGACCAATTTTCGTCGTTTTTCCGACTTTTTCGACGCCATTTTCTCAGTTTCGCGAAAGCTCCGACAGAGGGATATTTCTAACTTCACCTCTACAATATACGCTAAATACGTCTCTACATGCCTACACCACCTATTTCCACCCTTCTAATCACCAACCGTCTCGAGGGAGATTTTTTTCTAGAAAATATACGTCTCTACATGCCCACACCTCATATTTCCACCCTTCTAATCACCAACCGTCTCGAGGGAGATTTTTTTCTAGAAAATATACGTAAATAACATGGAACGGGAGATGTTAGTAGGTAAACGCAACTCAGCGACTGTCGCGCCACGCTGCGATCAAAAGTGGAAACAGTGCAATGGCGGCCGGGAAAAACGTCACCTCAAGCTTTAAAAATTTCCTATTAATCGTACATTACTTATTCCCCCAAAATAATATTATCACTAGATACCGGAATCTTTCTAGTTTTTGTCACATAAATTTCGCGGCGATACGCTATGTGAAAAGGGTCGAAAACAATTTTTGAAAGGTGTGTGACGGAAGCGGACATTTACCTTATATTCAAACACATCCTCCCCGGGCGCCATCTTCGTAGACAGTGGAACATTTGGGAGTAGTGCTTATTATTCCTCATGCTTAATTAGCTGCAAAATTTGTGGAACTAATGGTTAAAGCCGTTTTAAAAATTGCGGAAAGAGTTTCATGAAGTAATTTTGCATTGTTATGCGCCATTTAGGGTTTTGACGGACTAATCCGATTACATATTTCAATGACGTCACGGCTGTCGAGGTCACGTGACTCTTCTTCGACTTGTATGATTCTTTCTCCCGCCTTTCACATCAGTAGCCGCCCAGCCGTCTCTCGGGAAAGAGGTGAGTACTGCTAGTGTTGTGAATTATTTCAAATATTAGATCATATTTTGGAAACGAATTTGCTGTCTTCTCGCATTCGTTTCAAGGGGAGAATTTGTGACTTGTCGCGGAAGATATTTGAAAATGTGATTCTTGATTCTCACAATGAACGTGTTAAGAAGATGGATACCGATGAATTTCTTCCGGCGTCACTTTAGAATATGCCTCTTCTTAAAAGTCAACACATGGTTAACCGGAATTAGTGTTCATGCCGATTTATTCGTTATACTTGCAAGTTCACGATCCCTGACTGAAAAATTTCTTACGTTGAGTTTGTGTTTCACGTAGGATGTGTTTTTGTGACTATGACGATCTCAACGTCCTTTGTGAGTGTATCTATCTTCTGTACGTTTTCTCGCTTTACCAATGCTACCCAAATAGCGTTTCACGCGTTGATGCTTTGTTACGTAGTTTTTGTTGAGTCCACATTCCATTATAAAAAAATGATCTTTCTAGGAAATCTGCCCGATAATTATGTGATTTTCCTCATCTTACGCCACTTATGCGTTAAATGTTTTTTCTTCCACTGCTGGAATCCGGCTCATTTCATCCTGCGACACTTATGCCTCTTCTGGGTTTGCAAATCATTGTAGTGCGGTCATTAAATTCTTTTATCGTGCATACTTTCTATCGATTCTGTGAAGGACAAAAATTTAAATAAATATTGATCCTGATGATGTAATATTTCATTGATATTTTATTGTTGATTGTTACGTTTGAAACATACGCCTCCGAGCATATGTTAGTGTCATTTATTATTTAAAATGTATTTTTGACACAATTTATTACAGGTCAGCTAATGGCTGCTTCGGTCATGAAATTTGTTTTCAAGTTGAAACTATCCGTGTGGAAGCGACGGTTTTCCGAAATGCAGTGAGAGCTTTGAAGGGGAACCTCATGGAAATTGCGGTAAGTATTTCCCTGAGTTTTCATGCACTTTCATCCTTTCGAAGACGTCAAATAACAGTCGGTGTGCTATCATGAAACAGATCACGCGAGTTCAATAAAATGGGGCTGAGGTCCCATTCACTTTTGCCCAAAAGATTCAAGCCGTAGGATGATGTTTACATTGAGTGTGTTTAGAGAGCCTGTTTCCTTTAAGAGGAGGCTCCATTTCCGAACAAAGTGGAAGGACATTCACCGGGCAATTTCCATCTTTAGAAGATTTAATTTCCGTAGATGCTTTCTTTCTTCGGAGTTAAGCAAGGTCTTGATGAGTAAATGCTGCGATTTTAAATGAATATATCCATTCTGTTATTTAACTCGTTGAATCTAAGCATTACTTTGAAATAGGAAAAGGACCTGTGCAACCATTTTTCTGGCTGGACCGTGCACTATAGGATATTTCTTCATTCTAGGCATTAAAGTACGTTCTGGGTAAATTCAACAGATTCAGGCGAGATATCGTGGAAGTTCTTCATAATGTAAGAGAAACTAGATTGGATTGGATATTTGGGGAGGCGACCGACGGCTAAGGTCATTTACGCCATAGGAGATGCGTGCGGCATATCCTGACGGAGTGTGACAAATACCGATGCTTGCGTAGCAGGCTGCAGTTAGCGGGAGACGTGAAGTCGATCCTAGGCGATGACTCAGTTGTTCTCAACCGCGTTTTATCATTTTTAATTGAAACTGGCCTTTTTAACAGTATTTTAAGGGTGTAAAATTTATTTTAATTTTGACTAAGGGTACTTATTAACAATTTTATTTTAATACCAATATATGTAACATGTATATAATTTTTTTAAATAAACATGACGTGTAGTGGTGCATAATGACCATGTTGTCGACGCACCCTATAAACCAAATACTACTACTGTAAGAGAGACAATTGCACTTTTCCCCATATTGCTTTAATGCGTACAACGCGTTTCGGCTCACAGAGCCATCATCAGGTACAAGACCCAGACAAGTCTTGTACCTGATAATGGCTCTGTGAGCCGAAACGCGTTGTACGCATTAAAGCAATATGTGGAAAAGTGCAATTGTCTCTCTTACATTACGTTCTGGGTCACTGACAGGTTAAAATTCACCGGTTGTACTGTTGATTTTTTTATCTTAACGTTTTGCTTCTTATCAATTTGCTTCTTTGACGACTACTTACGCCCTATGGTTGTCACTGTGATAGCGTATCCATATCGTTTCCTTGTGCAGCTTCATAATTATTTTATTTAACATAAACGTTTCAGATGCGCGCGAAAATTGTGAACTGCCACGTACGAGGACTGGTTTGAGGACTTGGCAAAGCGCTCGTTTTGCTTCATTTACCTGTAATTTTGAAAATGTTTTTATGATTTTGAAGCCTATGTTAGCCTTGGAGCGTAGTTAGGTAACGTAGGATGCGTCTAATTTCTCAAAAATACGCATCTGATTTCAAATTTAAATCTCTGAAATAATGCTATGGCGTTAGATAAATTAACAGTAAGTCGTCGCCCACGAGACATAAGGGCTATGGATATCGGTTTCTTCATTGGAGGAAAAGCATCAGGTCCTGTGTGCGTCCCGTTGCTCTGGCGAGGGGGATTGAGGGTAGCGCTGAATGATATGATTGTATGCAAGGTTGCTTCGATTTTAATTTTGTTTGATAACAGTCTGAGGAAAGTTTCACAGAGGGAGAATCCGTGATAGGTCTGTGAGTTGATGTCCTTTTGGCGGCTGTGTATTTTTCCTGATTAACCATGTTTATTTTTCCAGATAATGTTCTCAGTAATTCATATTGTTCGTTCAAATGCTAATAATGTCCTGTTGTCAAGAAGTTTTTTTATTGGAAGCATTGTTGTTTTGTGGAGATCGCCGTGACTGCCCTGATTTCTCGAGGATATTGGTCTGAGGACTTCATGGTGGAGCGCTCGTTTAGTTTCGATTATCGTACAGAAAACCTTGGCCATGCATGAGAAACTTAATACATCAGGTAGCGTACGGTGTGCTTTAACGTCCGACTCTGCGTGCGTAGCGTTGATCTGGTGAGGGGGGGTTAGGGTAATAATGAATAATGTAAATGCGTTCAAGGTTGCTACGATATTTGTTTGTACGATAAAAATCAGGATGAGGATTAACAATGGGAGAATCCGTGATAGGTTGCCTTGGTTTCCTTTTGGCACCTGTGTGAGCAATATACCATCCATTCCAATTATATACTGAGACACTATTATTATACACTATTATATATACAAATAGTAATACTTAATCTTTAAAACAACATTTCCTCTTTCTCTACCATTAAAACGATCTCCTGCTATGCTGGGGATTTTATCCGTTACGATGCGAGGAGGGGTTTCTTCCGTCATTTCGCCGATGTGCTCATTGCATTACTTCTTCCGGTCACTGGGATATCGTCGCATATGATTTTCCCTTGCCTTACTTCGATATTTCTCTATGTAAGTCTGTGTTGCCCGCCGTCATTCTTACCGCTCGTGTTTCTGTTCTTCTCAAAAGCCTTAAAGAGTGTGATGTTTCCTTATTCATTTCTGCAACGTGTATTGTGATGGATATGTCGTGTTTTTACGCACACTTCGTTCTCAGCTATTCTAACTGTGCATTCTAATGACTCATGCTTTCTTCCGAGCATGCTAACAATTTCTAGCAGTTCGACAGTCGAATGCCTTGGTCAGAGGCAAGCAAATGCGAATGTATTGTATTCTTATGATTTAACCATTAACTTTCAAACGGAGGACAACGTTAGGAACTGGTGGTTGCTCAATTTTCAAAAGTGTTCGGTCAGTTTTTTCTTTGGAAGCCTTGTTTTTTCTCGGCGATTATGGTGACTGCCCTAGTTTCTCGTGGACTGGTCAACTTCATGGCTGAACGATCGTTTAGTTCCGTTTATCATACAGAAAATTTGGACGAATGTTTGTATTTGAAACCTTGTCTAGGGATGAAATACTTAATGTATCAGGTAGCGTGGGGTTTGCCGTAATAAAAAAACTTTGATTTTCACTTTCAATCTCTTAATAAATCATATTTCGATAGATTAATTATTTTAAAGATGCTGATTAGAAGGCATAAATAGAACCACAATCAGAATCCTTGGAAGAAAAAAAACGTCAGGTCCTGCGTGCTTAGCGTTGCTCTGGTGAGGATGGGTGAGGGTAACTCTGAATAATGTAAATGCGTGAAGGTTACTACGATATTATTTTGTACGCTAGTAATCAGGAGGAGGATTCACAGAAGGATAACGCGTAATAGGTGTGGCCTTGATTTCCTTTTGGCATGTGTGATAAGTACATCATCCGTTCTAATGAAGTGTTGAGGCTTTCATTTACTCCTTTTCCTTCCTCTACTATGGTCAATGATCTTTTAGGGATTTTATCCGTTACAATGCGAGGAAGTCACCACAGGTACGAGTCATACTTTATTGGGGCAATTTTTGGTTTCGATTTTTCTTGTTTGTTGGGAGGTTAAATTTTTAATATTAAGTAAATCAGAAAAGGATCATAAGACTGAGTACTTAATGGAACTGAATTTGCGGAAAGTATACTCGTCCACATTGAAAAGAGATTAACTGAGGAAAATTTTTCCCAGTGTTATCTACCACCGGCCATGAGATTTTATGTAGGACCCGGCCATTTATGTAGGACTGATCAAAGAAATCGTCGACCTTCGATTGATGCCGGTTCATGTTAATGGGACGTTTTGATTGAGAGGTGCAACTTTGTAATATAGGCTTTTGCACCTGTTGTTGGGAGCTGATGGAAGTTTTCGTGTTATGCTGCGCTCGACCAATATTTCCAGTTCGCGTCGCAGTGAATATCTTCGGATGCGAAGTTTTGTTGCTGTTAAATCGCTCATTTCATTGCCTTGGTCGCGAATCTTTTGAGCGGATATTGAGGTGTCAATTCGTCTAGCTAGGAGGCGTTTCCATGAGAGGGAAGCTCGTGTAGCCATCGTCACGATTAAAAGTCTCCGCCCTTTCAGCGATTTCTGTAGATTCGTGAATCATGCGGGCCTGGTGGGATTATTTCAAAGGCCATTGAGTACAAAATCAAGAAAATTCTTAGATCACACTTCACATAAGTCGTTACAACTGTTTATACGGTGGAGAGAATGATGTATGTGACGAATACACGGTTCAAGAGTTATATTTGAATATTGCCTTTTCAATTAAAGCATCGTAATGGCCTCGGTATAGCGGCGCGGAATTCGAAATGAAAGAAAAATCATGTGTAACTGTGTTATTTAGTCAGCTTGATAATTGTTAGCAACAACTTTTGTAATGTGAAACGTATGTCTTTTCCTTTTAAGAAAATGTTGGCATGTAGAATCAAAGGATTTGGAAAATGTCTTGTGCCTTAAAATTTAATTATTTTAAATATAAATCGCCAAGAAATTAAATCTGAAGAAGACACTTTTTTCGCTCTTATCTCTACGTATTACTGAGTACGGATTACGTTTTACGCAAATCTGTGCGTAAATAATAATATCTCCAACCACCTTAATTTTGCCGTTTGCCTCAATTCCACTTTTTATATGTTCCTCGTCCAATCTGTTGTGTTTCATAGAGCGGGGTAAAGTTCGTCTATAGAGAGGGACTCTGCGTCGCACTCCTTATCAACTTGTGAGCTCAAGGTCAAGGAGGACAACGGCTTTTGTTGTGGATGGTGATGTGAAGTCACATGAAGATGACGACCAGTTAGTGCGGGCTTTCAATTTTAAAGAGTGGTTTAGCGTTCCATTGCTCCTCCTTTTCACGAGAATATCAACGAGGGGAGTCACCCGTATTCTTCGGCTACTCCTCGGCTACTGAATCCTGTGGACTGTAAAGCAGGATTCACGTTCTTAAATGCCAGATTAAATGCTTCGAGTTTTTCTCACCGCACGTCGTCGCTCAAAAACCAGGGCTTGTGGCTGTCTTTGTAGCCAGTTGTCACTTTCTAAGGCTGCTTTTTTCATTTCCCTGTAGGAGTTGCAGGTCATGATTGACATCACACTGTGAAGTACGGATACTCTAGGTCGTCCTCTCCTTTTTTTCCCCAACACTTTTCCTTCAACTATGTTGCTGATGAACTCGTTATGCCTTACTAAGTGACTAACAAGTTGGATTTCCTGGAGTGGATTGCTTTGAGAAGCGTTCTTTGTGCGCCTACTTCGTCTACACATCATAGACACATTTGAGTGTCAAATTTTAGGTTGAGATGTCTCCTTTCGAACTATTCCATAAATGTAATGGCGAAACATTGGATCGTGGGGGCTCCATTGTAGCTCTTTATTTTTGTTGGCTTATTTACAAATTCCACATGACTAATTTTCATTCCAAATGTCGATCGGTTTGGGAGTCATTCATGGGTGAATTTCTCAATTTTTTGGTGGTTTTTTTTGGTGAATCACGAGACCACGTCAAATTTTGCGGGGATGTATAGCGGTGAGACTCGCATTCATGTATCATCTCGATGAAGTTGACTGAATCGCTTACATATTAGCTGAAGAGTTTGAAACATCTTGATAAGAACTATGCTAATTTATAATGCAGCTAACGGCGGTATATGGGATCCGTACGAGGAATGTATGATAAAAGAATTAGAGCGCGTGCAAAGAAAATCTGCTTGGTTTGTTAAAGGCCGTTATGATAATTGTATAAGTGTTACGAGTTTAACAGAAGAACTAGGATGAGAATTATTATCAGAACTTAGGTTAAAATTTAGTGTAAACCTTTCAAGTAAATTCGAAACCGATTTGTTCACAGATGACGTTAGATATATATTGAGAACCCCTGCGTATTAGGCTAGGTTTGATCGTATTAACAAGATTAGAGAGATAGATAGTCGTACCGATAGATTAAAAATGTCATTTTTCCCTCTTACTATAAGAGAGAACAATAGGCAGCGTAGCAAAGGGATAGGTAGGTGAAATATAGTTAGTAGTCTGTGGTGCATGATGCATGTAATAACAACCAATAATCCCTTCCTAATTAAGTAGATACTAACCATCTAGCTCCATGTGACCCTATTATCTAGCATATCTCCCGTAAATATCCTACTAGCATGTCAATAGTGCATGTTTGGTGATCTTCACCCCCGGCCACACACCCTCGTGGTGGCTCGCAGGGTATCACGTAGATGATTGGATGTTGTCTAATGTTGTGTTGACTATTTTGCGTTACTCGGATTTCATTGTCTTGGTCACGAATTGTCTCAGAGGAGTTTGAGCCGTCACCTTGTACTGATAGGAGGCGTTCACAGGAGAGGGAAGTTTGTGTAGCCATCGTCACGATTCCCACGAAAATGTTTCAGCCCTTTCGGCGATTTCTTAAGACTTGTGAATCAAGCCGGTCAGATAGGGTTCTTTTCTCGCCAACAATTTTGCGATCTTGTATTTTCTCAAGTGTCCGGTTTCCGCGAAATGAGGTGTTCGGAAAAATCTGATTTTTTTGCCATAGCCTTTTGTCACGTCTCTTTCATGTTCTTGAATACTCGTATGGATTAAACGGTAGGTTTTCCTCTCATATAAATGCTGTAGGAGCTGTAAGGTTTTTCATACGCTCCTTCCGACAGCGTGGGCAGTTGATCGTCTTTCGAGTATGGAATAATTTATTCTTAACGATACAAAAGCGGATGGAAATATTCTTTTTAGACTTAAACTATTCGTTCTGTTGTTCTCTTAACGTACGGCAATTTACCCAAAGCTGTTGGCTCTTACTTTAGATTTGCTTAAGGCAGACAGAGGCTACCGAGAGACATTGCATGCAAAGGCGAAATAATCTTGTACCACACCACTTACGTGGTTACAACTACAACTAAGTAGTACAATTAGGTGGAAGCATGTGAAGCTTAAACTTTTTCGTTATATTTACAACATTCTAATAACTTTGGGTTTACGGCGCGGTTTTCGAAATCAAAGAAAATCATTTGTAAATACGTGTCATTTAGTCCGCATGATTCCTTTTATAATTGTTAAAACGAATATTGTAACACGAAACCTATTCATTTTGGCTTCGAGAAATTATGGGTAAATATATGGAATCAAATGATTTTGAAAATTTCGTGTGCTTTGAGACTATTGGTTAAAATTAATAGCACAGTATTTAAATTGAAAGGTTACAATTTTATGTCTCATATCTGCACATTTTATTTACAAGTAGAGGAGTTGATAGTTATCGTAATCTGTTCGTGAAAAAAGTTAAGTCGAACGAAGTGTATCCTGCCGTTTAATTGGATTCCTCTTCTCATGAATCCCCCGTCGTAAACTTTGTTATTAATAGATTGGGGCAAAACGTTTAAATCTATTGAAGAAGGACTCTGCGTTACACTCAGGTCATGAACTCTAGGTCCTGAGTATTTTTGTAGTGTATGATGATGTGAAGTTGCATGAAGGTGACGACGAGTTTGTGTGGGATTTCAATTTTAAACAGGGTAATTTAGCGTTCCATTAATTCTTCTCTTTACGAGAATATCAAGGAGGGGAGGCACCTGTTTCCCTCGACTTCTTTTGTGAATTTTAAATCGGGATTCTCGTACATAAATTCCTGGTTAATTTCTATTAATAAAAAACCTTCCATTTTTTTCTCACCATGTGACCATGTTGAGATCGTGTCGTCCAACTCAGCGCAGCCAAATTTAAGAGTCAAATTTTAGGCTAAGAAATATTCTCGAATTATTAGATAAATTGAGAAATCTGGGGATTGTGGGAATGAAATTGCCGTTCCTTCTCTTTTTTGTCATATTTTTCCATTCAAATGGGCTACATTCTTTTTCAGGCAAGCTTTAATCAATGTTGGATAGTCTGGCGGGAGCCCTTCGTCGGTGAATTTCTCAACTTTTTTATCGGTTCCCCCATTTTTAGTCGTGTGAATAGCGAGAGGACGTCAAATTTCACGAGAACGTATTGCGGTGAGACTCATTAATGCTAATATCTCGATGAATTCGCGGAATCGTTTGCCAAGCCTCTTTGAGTGTATATGTAAGAACTATGCTAATTTGTAAGTAAGCTAACCAATTCAGCTTACAGTAGACCTTCTTGGATACCTTCTGAAATACCTTATTTGTCCAAATTCCTTCTTTGTCGATTTCGAGTAGTCATGTAGCCTTGGATGACTGGGGACTGACTGGCGCAATTCCATGCGCTCGTTCAAATTGACAAATGACTTTTTATCTGCTCTTTCACTTCTCGCTCTATTCTCGCTCTCGATAGCAGTTGGGTCACGCTTAGGTCTGCAGTACATCTATAAAACTAATACGAACTAATATAATTGTCATAGGTTTTTCCAATAGTTATGCTATTTTACTTCTCATGGTCCTCCTTATTGATGACTAACGTGGTACTCCCCTAGTAGAAGACCTTGTTATATATGAACAGTAAGATTGGTGGGAGGACGTTTTAAGGCACCATGTGGCTGAGCCTTAGCTGCTTAGCTGTTGTAGAAAGTAAGGTCAAGGAGATGGTTTTAAGATGTGGGGGACTTTTGGTGGAGTTTGGGTTGAAATGGGAGGGGAAGGTACGGGAAACTCCCCTTGTGCTTGCGACAAGGTTAAATGCCCAAGGTGGGAATAAAAAGGTCTGCAAAAATGTTTACCCCACCAAACCGCCTTAGGCCTGAAGGGGCACAAAAATTCGTTTAATCAATATCAGTGGTGTCACGCCGGAGATATTGGGCTGTTAACGTGGTTTAAAATTCACCCTAATTGCAGTGCAGTTATTAATATAAAACGTTTTTTGAAAAGCATCTGACATGGGCAGCGTCTCGATGGAATGGAACTATTCTTTGTTTTAACGGACTAGATAGGTGTATATTATTATGAGTTGTTACTGTCAAAGCCGTGTATTAATAGTGCGCAACGTGTTAGAATAGAAGAAAAATGAAGTTTCATGTCAAGGCAAGGAGGGGGAAGGGTAAAATTTGTTTAAAAACTACTTTTTCCCTTGTTTTGTCTCTTTACATCCCTAAATTAATATCAGTCACCTTTACAGCTACACTTGCACACCACCATGCTAGGGGGCACATGGACGTGTGGCAGGGGGTGTTAGGCATCCAGCCGTGTAAAGTTGTAATGGATAATGTTTTGGGAGTAGATATGGTAACGTGTATTACGTAAGTGTATTTAGTGGAGCTCAGGTTTTATTGTGGATTTTGTGCGCGGAACGAACAAGTTTCGATACCTATCCGTTCGGCAATGTATCTCTCTTATTCTATCGCTTCTGTCAGACCTAGAGGTGTAACGAGTCATTTTGATAATATTCTATAAGAGGGAGAGGTAGACAGAGAAAGTTGTGGTTGAGGAAATTCTTAGGAGGAGGAATATTAGGAGTCTTAAAAACAGTAGGGCGTGTATGAAGCAGTGTATGGGGTTGAATGAGGCAAAAGAGGTTTGCAATGACAGGTCAGTATGGAGGAAATTATTGAAGCAGAGTTAGGTTTACAATTATGAATTTATGAGTGAAACATTTTGACTATGCCTACCCCGGAAGGTAACGGCGTGATGGGTATGTATGTAACAATAAAAGAGGGCCGATTTATCTTCCTTGAGGAAAACCGGATTTGACTCCAACCTCATCAGAGCTAAAACCACCGATAGCTACTTTTTGTTTTCGTGAGGAAATAGCTTTTTTGTGAGGAACGCTGTCTGATGCCTTCTTGAAATCAAAGAATAACGTGTCGACTTCCTTTTTCGATTCGCCTCATTTTACGATATCATGAAGGAAGAGCGCATGCTGTGTTTCGCAGGACCTGCCATTAAGGAGGCTATGCTTACTGCTGTGTAAGAAGTTCCGATCATCCAGGAATGTCATAATATTACTAACACTAATTCGTTCAAGGATCTTGCATGGAAGTGATGTTTACGATATAGGCCGGTAATTTCCTTGGTCAGTTCTATTTCTTTTTTTTAAATATTGGAGTGACGTTGGCTATTTTCCAGTCTTGGTGCATCTTGCCTTCGGATAATCATTTGCTAAATATAATTTATAATATTGGTGCAATCTTTGGCGCTAACTCCTAGAGCACGCGTGCAGGTATTCCTTCTAGACCTGGAGACTTGTTACCTTTAATCGAACGCAGTTGGTTAGTTATTCCATCACGTTTAATTTTCATGGCTCTTTAAAGTAAGGAATGTCTAAATTGTGTAGTGGGTCATCCTTTGCGCGAAGTGTCGGTTTCACAAGTTGGCTTTGTCATTGCTGTTGGTGACCACTTAGCCCTTTGTGTCCAATAAAGACTCTACTATCGAAGTCTCGCACTGGAGATCTCTCGCGGAAGTCCAGAATGACTTAGGGCATCCATCAAGTAAATCACCGAGGACTTTTTTCTTGAAGTTTCGTAGGGTAGTGCGCATTATTTTCTTCGTTTTTGATCGATGAGCAACGTAAATTTCTCTCTCCCTAAGTTCCATAGTTTTATTACCTGACTTAACAGAATATATGTATAGGTTGTCTAAATGCCTTTGTCGCCTGAGCTACTGCCTTACTTAGTGGTAATACCAAAGAGTTTCCTTTACCCTCCGATTTAATTTTTTGTGGAATATGTTCATCGATTCCTGTCCGTAGTTTTTCCTAAAAGTATGCATCGGTGCTCTCCTTTTATTGTGGATCTGATTTATTGTGTATCTCCTCTCATATTTCGTGAATAAAGCTGCCTACGTCTCTCCAAATTTATGTAATAGCATTTTTCGGAAATGTAATTACGCATAGGTTTTACTATGGATTCTACTGTTGTTTTCAAAGTCGTAGAATTACTTTATGATCACTTATGCCTTTGAGTATATCGACGTGGCGACTAGGGTGTGGTCTTGATTTCCTTTTGGCATCTGAGTGATAAGTACACTATCCGTTGTAATGAAGTGTTGAGGCTTTCATTTAGTTCTATTCCTTCCTCTACTATGGTCAATCATCTATTATGTTGGGGTTTTTATCCGTGACAATGCGAGGAAGTCTATGATCACCAGTTGGAAGTTCACAACTGTATTCCCTAGTATTGCTGTCAATTATATAGCCACACCATGTGGACTTCCGTTTCCTACAGTATAAATTATCTCGTCATCTATCATTGCTATCGTTCGTCACCGCTATCCCTCCATCTCTTTTCGTACAGACTTAAAGCTTATTTTCATTTTTTATTCACTTTTTCTTATATATCAGTCAAGCCGCTGCCTTGAAAATTGCTTGTGCTTCTCTTACAGTCATGCGTTGCTTCATACTCACTCTCCCATTTTGTAAAATCATAATTTTTGTCTATCTACGACACAAGTCCCACCATCATTTCTTGATACAATATTAATACCAACTGACTGGTGAATATTTTTTGTTTTACATTTTTATCTGCGATCTAGATAAATTGAACACTGAGTAGTTTTCTCTTGTGTTTACTACTTTTTATCATTTTTAACTCCGGAAAATCTGTTTTCCCAGTACTTAAGATCTCTAATAGATAAGATAGACTATTAATCGTGACGATGGCTACACGAGCTTCCCTCGCATGGAAACGCTCTTCAGCACTTCTATATAATTAGTGAAGGTAAACTTTTTTTTCTAATATTTAAATTAATAGAAATTTTCAAATGTGAGTTCCAATAAAAATAAGCAAGTCAAATTAGCGATTTATTTTGTTACCATTCACCTAGGCGATGAATAAGTGTATCATTTGATCTCAACAGCATTCAAGCCCGGTTCTCTCAATTTTCTGATGGGTGCATTAGACACTTGGGCAGTATAGTTTGGACAAGTACACGTGACATCATATCTTTATATTTGTTCAAATAAATGTTTAGATAGATGTCCTAAATAATCTCTTCAAACGCTGCTGAAAACACTCAGCATTTTGATTCTCGTTTGGATCTCGTCTGGATCGCCCATTAGCTATAACTAATGGATTCTAATCTTAAGTTCATATTTGTGTTCACAATTTTACGATATTTTGGTCAAGCTTTTGCACTTATTGTGATATAGAATAAATTTCTCAAATTTACCAATCTATATAATTTGATAACCCTATATTTTGATAAAAGATTTAAAAAATTCATATTGATCTAATAAATACTCTTACCTTGTTGTCCATTGCAGGATGGAGTTAGACGCTCAGCTGTATTTATGCATGAATACTGTAATCAATGCTTCAACTGAAGGGAATGAAAATGGAATACTTGATCCTTAATAAGAAAAGAGATGAATGGAGCCATGACTTTGGAATGAAAGAAAAGGCAAGATCTGAATGCAGCATTGACACAAGGAGTGTGACCGAAGCATGGTGTTGTGACGTTTTGTTTGAGAGGTTTTGTTAGTAATATAGGATTAGGCTTTCGCACCTGTTGATGGGAGTTGATCTAGTTTTCGTGTTGTTCTGCGCCTGGCTTATATTTCCAGTTCGCGTCGCAGTGAGTATCTTCAGATGCGAATATTTGTTGCTGTTAAATAGCTCATTTCATTGACATGGTCACGAATTGTCTGAGCGGATATTGAGGAGTCAATTTGTCCAGCTAGGAGGCGTTTCCATGTGAGGGAAGCTCGTGTAGCCATCATCACGATTAAAAGTCTAGGCCGTTTCAGCGATTTCTTTAGACTCGTGAATCAAGTGGGCCTGGTAGGATTATTTCCAACGCCAATACTTTTGCGATCTTTAATTTTGCTGTCCAGCTTTGGTTGTTTATGGTCGGCGTCGATTGCTTGAATTTGTCAATGCCTTATTTTCTAGTCTGTTTCATATTTTTTAATACGTACTGGTATGAATTGGGCGGTTGGTTTGCTTCTCATAACTTCCGAAGCAACTGCAAGGTATCTCTTACCCTCCTTCCAACTGTATGGGCTGTTGTTAGTCTTTCAAGGGCGGAAATTTTATTCTTCACGGTATCAGAGCGGGTAGAATATTCTTTTTTTGACTCGAGCTGCTTGTTGGTAATTATCTCATACATTCACAGTAAAGTAATCGTTTTCTGATGCCACGTACGGCAATTTGGCTAAAGCTGTCGTCCTTTACTTTTTTTTAATTCTTAAGGTTGCCGATGCGTTTATCGTGAACCATTGAGTGCGAAATCGAGAAAATTCGTGGATCACACTTCGCGTAAGTAGTTACAAGTTTAACGGTGCAGATAATCATGCATGCGACGCATATAAACGATTCAACTTCATTCAAACGATTCAAATTTGAATAGTGCTGATTTAGTTAAAGCGTCGTAATGACTTCGGTTTTGCGGCGTGGAATTCGAACTTAAAGATAAATGACGTGTAACTGTGTTATTTAGTGAGCTTGATAATTGTTGGCTACAATTTTAGTGTCGCAAATTCATTTCGTTTTGAGAAAATCTTCGCATATAGAATACGTTTTGAAAATGTCTGGTGCTCTACATTTGATACAATATTCATTGTCGTCTAATATACGTGCGGTACTATTCTAATTTGATTTATCTGATAAGAATACTCCGCCGCCAATCCCTTCTGGTTGAACACGTCTATAGATTTTATATCCTATTGCCTTTCAGCAATTCTATATAATTAGTGAAGATATACGTAAACCTATAGTTCCTAATATTTAAATTAATAGAAAATTTCAAATTTGATCGCCAATAAAAATAAGCAAGTCAAATTAACGATTTATTTTGTCCTCATTCACCTAGGCGATGAATAATGTATCATTCGATCTCTACGGCATTCTAACCCGGTTCTCTCATTTTCTGATGGGTGTATTAGACACTTGGGCATTATAGTTCCAAGTACAAGTGACTTCATATCGTTATATTTGTTCAAATAAATGCTTAGAAAAATGTCCTAAATAATCTCTTCAAACGCTGCTGAAAACACTCAGCATTTTGATTCTCGTTTGGATCTCGTCTGGATCGCCCATTAGTTATCACTTATGGATTCTAATCTTAAGTTCATACTTGTGTTCACTATTTTACGATATTTTGTCAAGCTTTTGCATTTATTATGATATAGAAGAAATTTCTCAAATTTACCAATCTATATAATTTGATAACCCTATATTTTGATAAAAGATTTAAAAAATTCATATTGATCTAATAAATACTCTTACCTTGTTGTCCATTGCAGGATGGAGTTAGACATTCAGCGTGGATTAGTGCACAAATACTGTAATCAACCCGTCAACTGAAGAGCAATGAAAATGGAATGCTTTATTCCTTAATAAGAAAAGAGATGAATGGAGCCATGACTTTGGAATGAAAGAAAAGGCAAGATCTGAATGCAGCATTGACACTCGGGAGAAAAATTTGTCGATGGAGGCAAAAATTGGATGTCGAGCGTGACTAATGCTAATTTTTTTCTTACAGGCGTATGTTATAGTGTTGTCACCGGTATTTGTAATGCTTGCATATTACATGTATTGGTGTAAATTTACACCTGTATTTCACACCCTTGGCCAGGGTGTGATTTAACAATCTCAACCATTCCCAAAAAATCTGCCAGTACTGAGCAGGAACCCCTGAAAAATGGTCTGACCAATGTGGTTGAGAGTTGAGAACATCTCCTTGGTGGTAGCAATAAAAAAAAGTCCATGGCAAAGGTGTTTGTGCAAAATATGCATGCATAACCCCAAAATACAGAGAAAAATGTAATTAGGAATGGATGAAAGACTAGACATTATGTTTGAGTTACTGGTACCAAGATTCATTTCCTGTGTGTATCTGTTGTTGTGTGTATGTTATTGTGTGTTCTTGCAGATGTGTGAATGATTTTTTTAACTGCTAATATGTAACTGAAATAATCCATTCTTTACACAGTGATCACCTTTGGCTAAGAAGATTCATCACGGAAGAGCTGTCAGTGCATAGGAGGTAGATGCGAATTATCTTGGGCCAATAGGGCCATAAAAAATATCCTGTTGAATAAAGCTAGGGGTGCTTTCTATTTTTGTGTACTAATCCGCCATTTCCACAGGCTGCCCTCATCACTGGACAAGAATAGAAGAATGAAGACTTCACATGAAGGAAAGCAACCTTAGCTTAACCTTGGGCCAATAGGGCAATGATATATTTCACGTCCAGTAAGGCTAGGAGTGCTATGTATATTTGTGTACTAATCCACTCTCCACAGGCTACCTGCATTCTTGGACCAGAATAGAAGGAGGAAGACTTCACATGAAGAGGAACGACCATAGCTTAGCCTTGGGCCAATAGGGCCATGAAATTTTTCACGTCGAGTAAGGCTAGGAGTGCTATATATATTTGTGTACTAATCCACTCCACAGGCTACCCTCATTGCTGTACAAGAAGAGAAGAATGAATACTTCAGGTGAAGAGGAGCGACCTTAGCTTAGCCTTGGGCCAATAGGGCCATGAAATATTTCACCTTGTTTAAGGCTAGGAGTGCTATGTATATTTGTGTACTAATCCACTCTCCACAGGCTACCCTCATCCTTGGACCAGAATAGAAGGAGGAAGACTTCACATGAAGAGGAACGACCATAGCTTAGCCTTGGGCCAATAGGGCCATGAAATATTTATCTTGTTTAAGGCTAGGAGTGCTATGTATCTTTGTGTACTAATCCACTCTACACAGGCTACCCTCAGCGCTGGACAAGATCAGAAGAATGAATGCTTCAAGTGAAGAGGAGCGACCTTAGCTTAGCCTTGGGCCAATAGGGCCATGAAATATTTCACCTTGTTTAAGGCAAGGAGTACTATGTATCTTTGTGTACTAATCCACTCTACACAGGCTACCCTCGTCGCTGGACAAGATCAGAAGAATGAATGCTTCAAGTGAAGAGGAGCGACCTTGCCTTAGCCTTGGGCCAATAGGGCCATGATATATTTCACGTCCAGTAAGGCTAGGAGTGCTATGTATATTTGTGTACTAATCCGCTCTACACAGGCTACCCTCATCGCTGGACAAGATCAGAAGAATGAATGCTTCAAGTGAAGAGGAGCGACCTTAGCTTAGCCTTGGGCCAATAGGGCCATGAATTATTTCACGTCCAGTAAGGCTAGGAGTGCTATGTATATTTGTGTACTAATCCACTCTCCACAGGCTACCCTCATCCTTGGACCAGAATAGAAGGAGGAAGACTTCACATGAAGAGGAACGACCATAGCTTAGCCTTGGGCCAATAGGGCCATGAAATATTTATCTTGTTTAAGGCTAGGAGTGCTATGTATCTTTGTGTACTAATCCACTCTACACAGGCTACCCTCAGCGCTGGACAAGATCAGAAGAATGAATGCTTCAAGTGAAGAGGAGCGACCTTAGCTTAGCCTTGGGCCAATAGGGCCATGAAATATTTCACCTTGTTTAAGGCAAGGAGTACTATGTATCTTTGTGTACTAATCCACTCTACACAGGCTACCCTCGTCGCTGGACAAGATCAGAAGAATGAATGCTTCAAGTGAAGAGGAGCGACCTTAGCTTAGCCTTGGGCCAATAGGGCCATGATATATTTCACGTCCAGTAAGGCTAGGAGTGCTATGTATATTTGTGTACTAATCCGCTCTACACAGGCTACCCTCATCGCTGGACAAGATCAGAAGAATGAATGCTTCAAGTGAAGAGGAGCGACCTTAGCTTAGCCTTGGGCCAATAGGGCCATGAATTATTTCACGTCCAGTAAGGCTAGGAGTGCTATGTATATTTGTGTACTAATCCACTCTCCACAGGCTACCCTCATCCTTGGACCAGAATAGGAGGAGGAAGACTTCACATGAAGAGGTACGACCTTAGCTTAGCCTTGGGCCAATAGGGCCATGATATATTTCACGTCCAGTAAGGCTAGGAGTGCTATGTATATTTGTGTACTAATCCGCTCTACACAGGCTACCCTCATCGCTGGACAAGATCAGAAGAATGAATGCTTCAAGTGAAGAGGAGCGACCTTAGCTTAGCCTTGGGCCAATAGGGCCATGAAATATTTATCTTGTTTAAGGCTAGAATTGCTATGTATATTTGTGTAATAATCCACTCTACACAGGCTACCCTCGTCGTTGGACAAGGACAGAAGAATGAATGCTTCAAGTGAAGAGGAACGACCTTAGCTTAGCCTTGGGCCAATAGGGCCATGAAATATTTCACCTTGTTTAAGGCTAGGAGTGCTATGTATATTTGTGTACTAATCCACTCTCCACAGGCTACCCTCATCGCTGGACAAGATCAGAAGAATGAATGCTTCAAGTGAAGAGGAGCGACCTTAGCTTAGCCTTGGGCCAATAGGGCCATGATATATTTCACGTCCAGTAAGGCTAGGAGTGCTATGTATATTTGTGTACTAATCCACTCTCCACAGGCTACCCTCATCCTTGGACCAGAATAGAAGGAGGAAGACTTCACATGAAGAGGAACGACTATAGCTTAACCTTGGGCCAATAGGGCCATGAAATATTTATCTTGTTTAAGGCTAGGAGTACTATGTATCTTTGTGTACTAATCCACTCTACACAGGCTACCCTCGTCGTTGGACAAGGACAGAAGAATGAATGCTTCAAGTGAAGAGGAGCGACCTTAGCTTAGCCTTGGTCCAATAGGGCCATGAAATATTTCACCTTGTTTAAGGCTAGGAGTGCTATGTATATTTGTGTACTAATCCACTCTCCACAGGCTACCCTCATCGCTGGACAAGATCAGAAGAATGAATGCTTCAAGTGAAGAGGAGCGACCTTAGCTTCGCCTTGGGCCAATAGGGCCATGAAATATTTCACCTTGTTTAAGGCTAGGAGTGCTATGTATATTTGTGTACTAATCCTCTCTCCACAGGCTACCCTCATCGCTGGACAAGAAGAGAAGAATGAAGACTTCACATGAAGAGGAGCGACCTTAGCTTAGCCTTGGGCCAATAGGGCCATGAAATATTTCACCTTGTTTAAGGCTAGGAGTGCTATGTATCTTTGTGTACTTATCCACTCTCCAAAGGCTACCCTCATCGTTGGACAAGGACAGAAGAATGAATGCTTCAAGTGAAGAGGAGCGACCTTAGCTTAGCCTTGGGCCAATAGGGCCATGACATATTTCACGTCCAGTAAGGCTAGGAGTGCTGTGTATTTTTATGTACTTGTCCGCTCTATCCACAGGCTACCCTCATCCTAGGACCAGAATAGAAGAAGGAAGACTTCACATGAAGAGAAGCAACCTTAGCTTAGCCTTGGGCCAATAGGGCCATGAAATATTTCACCTTGTTTAAGGCTAGGAGTGCTATGTATATTTGTCCTAATCCACCCTCCACAGGCTACCCTCATCACTGGATGAGAAGAACAGAAGCAGGAAGGCATCAATTGGATAGGAGCAACATTAGCAACAGCAAGATCAGGAAGACTTGACTCAAAGACTTGTATAAGAGGATTTGGTGAGTCCCTTGAGGATTTTTAATCTGCTTCCTTGCCTGCATAGCATTGATATTTTTATTTCCATTTTGAAATTATCGTCAAACTAATCATTTAAGTTTTTATTACTAACAATCTACCAAAAGGTGTAAATACTCTATAATAATTTTTAGCGTTCGAATGATTCATTTTGTAATATCATGGAAGACGAATCTCTCAAACTATCTAGGCAGGTCTTAATTTTGACTCAATGCATTGAGTTTACATACATCCAAATATGGCTCTTATTGAACTAATTTATGGAAAATTTAGTGCATTGAAAACCAATACATATAAGAGAAATATAGAAATAAGGTGTATAAA
Organism: Ceriagrion tenellum; assembly: GCA_963169105.1. NCBI lineage: Eukaryota > Metazoa > Arthropoda > Insecta > Odonata > Coenagrionidae > Ceriagrion > Ceriagrion tenellum. The sequence continues at coordinate 43,342,016 of OY720637.1, forward strand.
TTAAAATTCTTTCATAATTTGTTTTTTTCTTGTTTCTTTATGGATACTTACACTGCTCGACATATATTTCCGTCATATACTTTCACAGGGAAAAAATTTATTTTCTTTGCAATTGTCAGTTTTTTCATATTAACATAAATTCATTTATATTATCTCACCTTTCTCTCCTCAAAGCCTTGTGAGATATCTCTAGCAATAGCACCTTAGGCCCCTTATCTTTTAATAAATGCAATGTAACGAATTTTAATATAATGATGGGGATGATGATGCTCTTTAGTGGTATTTTTCTTATTTTAAATTTCTTTAAGTCAATTTCTAAATGAATTAAATATTATTATGGAGACATACACTGTATAGTAATTTTGATCTTTACAGATAAATAGTAGTCATTATTGTACATAATCAAGGTCCTCATGCCAACTTCAATGTACAATTTAAGTGCAAGTCTTCTTCCCAAGAAAGTACTAGCAGTCTTTCTTATTGAACTAAACTATACAGTACAGAACAGGCAGTTCAATAAAGTACCAGCATAATGTGTTTTACTCTGTCATCTATTGATAGCGTTTTGTAAATACTTGATTATTACGAGCCTGATTTTGATTCAAATTTCAAGATGATTTGCACGATTGGTAATGAAATATTTTTATAAATTATTATGGTTGCCCTCATTAAACTAAATTATGGAAATTTTAGTGCATGGAGCACTTTATCATTGCAAACCAGTTGTATCCATAATAATAGTTATGGAAAAATTTTGGAAGGTGACATAAATGTAGTTTTAAAGAACAGGTTTCAAAACAAAAAAAAAACAAACATTTCTTATGGTCTATTAGTGTCCAGAATAGGTTTTTTAAATGTGTGTATGGATACACAACTATCTTACACTCCCCTTCAATGTCAACTTCAATAGGTTTTTATGTGCATGTTCAAACGTGTTCTAGTTTTGAGTATGTCTTATTAACTTTAGGTGTGAGGAAGCCTATGGACTGCATGACTCAAGCATGCCTGTGTACTGGATATTATGAAGCTCAAGAGGACAAGCTGAAGATGACAAGTGGAAGGGGAGAGGCTGAAGGGACAAACTGAAGAGGACTATGAGGAGGACTAAAGAAGATCCATGTGTGCTGCGTGTGTGATCAATTGCTCAATTGGACATGAAAATATTTGTAAATTATCCTTTGTAAAGGGTGTGTATCATGTTATATTTGTCACATGCAGTGAGGGCAGGCAGGCAGGCTTGTAGGTTAGGTAGGTAACCAAAGTACAAGTTTATTAGATGCTCCGGCAAGAGTAGGTATGAGTCAGTGCTAGGTAGGTTGGTAGTCCTTAGCTGAAGATTGTAAAGGTTAGGTAAGACTCATGACAGGTAGACTCCAATCTTAGAATAGCTCATATCTCAGGACGTAAACAGTTAGTAATCGCTTAACATGAGTGTTCATAGGTATTGAGGTGGTAGTTTTTTTGAGAGCTTGAGTGTGGTGGTGTGAATCGGTGAATTTGGAGTGTGGATGATTGTATGTGTTAGTTTGGTAGCTGCATTTTTGCTGGTATTGTAGTGTTTTGGTTCGTTTGGAAGAGTTATTTTCCATCCACATTTCATGTAGTTAGTATCGTGTAGAAGTAGATGTAGCTGTAGTGCATGTCCCTCTCAAATCCAAACTGCTGCCTCATCGTGGCGAGGGGGTGTAACAAGGGAAGGTCATCACCAATTTAAATGTCAAATGTGAATTCAAGTGTCAAAATTTAATTTTGTATTGATTGACATGGCTTTCCCTTGGCTAATGCAGTTGGTATCATCACATTGAATATGATCTTTTTCTCTTGAAACCTTTGTGAGAGTATGACTTGTCATTGTGAGACTTGGTAACTTGTGAAGTATCAGGGAGAAATTTCATGACTTTTGTACCTATGTTATAAATATGATAAAATTAATAAATTTATTTAAATAAATAAAATTAAGTTACAGAAAATATTCTTTATTCTTGTTTTTTTTATATTTGTACATTTATTATTTCAAGGCCTTGTGAGATGTTCATTGAAATTAATACTCACTTAGTCTGTTGTATACTTCATTAAAAGTGTATTCATTCAGAACAATGTCAAGGAGTATACACTGGGAATGAAATGGTGTCATAGTGTTTTCAAGGTGTTATCACATTCATGGACTGAATATTTTGAATGCTACTATCATTTCATGTATCTTGGCAGGATGTCGATCTAAAAAATGCCAGAGTGACTGATTCGGTTAACTTAAATTAACCAATAGCTATCTTATGAGAACTTATTTAGTAGGAAAATTAGGGTGCCGAGGCATTTTTCAGTGCGTACATTTTTGATTCTTAAGTGCTATTTAGATACAGAGGAAGGTTTGTTAGTGTGTACTTTAGGGTTTTAATGTTCCAAATTCAAATTGTAGAGCTGATTCGACTTCCTGATTTGATTCGATTATATTAGGAAGTGATTTTGAGGAGGTAGTCTCATACATTCACCAGCCTCTTACCCTGAATATTATGACTCTCTGTATACCTCTGCCATTATGTTATTTAGGCTTACGTTATTGATACTTAATCAAGTTGGTTCATCAATTTCTTGGGACTAGACATAACATAGATACTATTGAAATCAATCTTGATATGATTGAGTAGGGTGCCATTGAAGGGAAGATATAATGTTGCACTATGTGTACTGATGGAATGCAAGAATTGCAAATTTTATCGAATAAAAACTTTTTATGAATTAAAAATGAATAAATGAATAAATATTTAATGAATTGAGAGTAAAATAATGCTAGGCCTTAATGTAAGGAGGAGTGAAGTGCTGTACGAATGGTATACGATAGTGGGTGAAGAAATGTCACATGACAAATATTTTCGATTGTTTCCAAATGCTGACATGAACATTGGTTCTCTTTATATAGGTGGTTTTTTTTGAGCAGGTCATTTTTGGGTGTCGCTGCTAAATTCATTTTACTGAGCGAGTAACATTATAAAACTTGTGTACAAATACTCCATCTCATTAAAATGAAATGTACATATATGAAAAATTAAGATCACATCTTTTTCTTGCGCGAAACATTACCAATAAAGCTCATTCTTCTTATTGACCGCAAGAGAGTTTTCAAATAAGGCGCCGAAGTTCGATAAGGTAAATTAGCTAGTATCATGTGGCAATACTAAATTTGACAGTTTCAGGTTATTTTTTAAGTATTTCTATGAATTTTTCAATTGCCTTTGAAAATTTGTCTCAAAGCTGCGACTTAGTAGGCAATCTCCGAAATTAGTTTTTCAGCTTTTTAATTTCTGAAAAATAAAATTTGACTGAATTAATTTTCTGCATCATGTAAATTTGTTTCATTCATTTTAGTGGGTGCCACTGAAACTTGGTCAGCTTGTAGCTACCGTTATTGCCACCAGAGAGAGACTTATTCGCAGAAATTTGATATTAAGCCTCAGCGTGCTTCATGAGGAGTAATTAAAATCATTTGATTCTTTCGGGGTAATTTACCACTAATTTGTTTTTTCGTATGCCATGTGAAAAATTCCGCTTTAAATTTCCAATTAAAAAAATAGTTCTGGGCTCATGAAGTCATAAAAGCATACTTGATTTTTGCCCACAATTTGGGAGCATCGTGGCAAAGAGTTCTAAACAAATTTGAAAATGGCGGAACATTATGCCAAAAAAAAAAAAAAAAACTAAGATACTTCTTTTGTCCTCAAAACAATACCATAGTTTATTTAGTTTGTATATCAGTTTTTAAATTTTTTTCATATTGTAACTTAGCACTAATAATATTTGAAATAGAGCGAGATTCGAACATTACAGATAATTCTCAACTATAAATTATCATCAGAAAAACTGCTTATTTATATATATATATGCCGAGACCGTGCTCGCCTAGATCGTTGAACTGGGCAAGAGGGTTTTTGAGTAACTCCGTTAAATTTGATTACTTAGAAAACGTGATTTATTTTCACAAATAAATAATCTTTGGTGGAGTTTTGATCACTCATAGTTGAAAACATAACACAGTTGAAAACACTTTCTTATGTAAAAAGATTGAGCAAATGATTGAAAGTTGACATGATTTATCGAAGAAGACCGCGGAATAAATTTATTTTCGTTTTTCATGTTTTTCGCCACCTAAATACTAGAAAATAGACTGAGTTACTCTGCTTTTTTCCATCCCTTGGTCTTGTTCATACGACGCTATGAAATTTTTTTTCCATCCCTTGGTCTCCAGTCAAACACGCTACCACTGGACCAATTTAAATTCATAAATGCAATTAGAAAAAGAGTAAATAACCAAGCAAAATGATACCACAAATTTAAAGTAGTACTTTTTTTAGGCGTATGTCATTTTGTTTCGTTCCTGTTCAATGTGTGCGACACAATTAAGTCAAAAAAGCAACTGCAATTACTTTATTCCAACACTTGGTATCGATCCCACGACGCTATAAATTCGAGTCAAACTCGCTACCACTGGACCAATTGAATTTCATAAATTCCATTAGAAAAAATAATCTTTGCTATAATTTTTCTGTTATTTAAAAATGTTTCAATATATGACGCTTTCAATAATTTTATGTACGCTGGACCAACTTTTTCCAAATATTTTCCGCATTTGTTTCCATAAAGAATTTAGCTGTCGCAATATTTTTTTTAGCTTTTTATTTCACTCTTTCAATTTTTTTGCAAATACTGCAATCATTGCTACATATAATTAATTAGAAAAAGAATAAATTGTGGTATATTTCTGCTTGGTTATTTTAAAACATTTGTTTTTATCTCTCGCTTTAATAATCGCTGCAGCAGCACATGTCAACTGAAGAGCGTCAGCAGCGGCTCAGCAGCGCTCTCAATGAGCGAATTCGCAGCTCGTGTTTGTAGCGCAGCAGCCGCAACTCGATCCAACTCGGTATGTCACGATGCGACGGCGTTAACGTTTTGTACTCTTGCCTCAGTCCTCTGCTATTGCCACAACTATTACAACATCATATGATGATATCAGATATCATATGTCCTGACGCGCTTGTGCAGCGCTGCTGACATTCAAAAAAGTTTAGCAGTGCTAGACGCGCTGCAGCAACGCATTCGCGGCAGGTGCAGCGCTGCCGCGAATGGTATCGATGGTATTTTCCGTTGATTTTTAAAATATAAAAGATTTTTCTCTCGTATTCATTAATTTTGTGAATGCTTTATTTGGACCAATTATATTTTTATAATTAATAATAATATAATAATAATTTTTATACGAATTTTGATAATTACAAGTTTTTATTACGAATATTATATGATTTATGAGATTTTATCAAACAGCTTGCCTCTCAATTTTTTTATAATACTGATTTTATAATACTGACTTCCAAATTTTATGAAGTCTTCACGGGTTTTAAGCCGAGTCAGGACGGTTTGATGGCAATGAAAGCCATCGAAACGTTGGCAGCTACGACCTTCCTCACCCGGCTGAAAACCAGAGAAGATTTCATCAGCCTTGTTCGCCCGGAAAACACCAAATATTTCACTCCCCAGTTCGTCTCGTATCGTCGTGACACAATATTCTTCGCGTTTATAATATTTGTCTATTCTTGTCCAGTGATGAGGGCAGCCTGTGGAAATGGCGGATTAGTACACAAAAATAGAAAGCACCCCTAGTCTTATTCGACAGGATATTTTTTTATGGCACTATTGGCCCAAGATAATTCGCATCTACCTCCTATGCACTGACAGCTCTTCCGTGATGAATCTTCTTAGCCAAAGGTGATCACTGTGTAAAGAACAGATTACTTATTTCAAATAAATATAAGCAATTAAAAAAAATCATTCACAGATCTGCAAAGGCACACAACAACATACACACAACAGCAGACACACAGGAAATGTATGTTGGTACCACTACCTCAAGCCTAATGCCTTGGCTTTCATCCTACCTAATTATATTATTCCCTGTACTTTGGGGTTATGCATGGATATTTTGCCATAAAAGCCATGTCAGTCAATACAAAATAAAACTTTGACAGTTAAGTTGACACTTGACATTAAAATTAGAGATGGCCTTTGCTTGTTACACCCCCTCACCACGATGAGGCAGCAGTTTGGATTTGAGAGGGACATGCACTACAGCTACGTCTACACGATACTAACTATATGAAATGGGGATGAAAATGAACTCTACCAAACAAACCAAAACACTACAATACCAGCTAAAATCATTATACTTTAAAAATGCAGCTACCAAACTAGCACATTCATTCATCCACACTCCACATTCACTCATTCACACCACCACATTAAAACTCTCAAAACACTACCACCTCAATGTCTATATCCACTCATGTTAAGCGATTACCTACTGTTTAAGTCCTGAGATATGAGCTATTCTAAGATTGGAGTCTCCCTGTCATCATGAGTCTTACCAACCCTTAACATTCTTCAGCTAAGGACTACCAACCTACCTAGCATATGACTGACTAATACCTACTCTTGCCAGAGCATCTAATAAACTGCTACTTTAGTTACCTGCCTGACCTACAAGCCTGCCTGCCCTCACTGCATGTGACACAAATATAACATGATACACACCCTTTACAAAGGATAATTTACAAATATTTTCATGCCCAATTGAGCAATTGATCACACACGCAGCACACATGGCTCTTCTTTGGTCCTCTCCATAGTCCTCTTCAGTTTGTCCCTTCAGCCTGTCCCCTTAACCTTGTCTTCTTTAGCTTGTCCTCTTGAGCTTCATAATATCTAGTAGGTACACAGGCATGCTTGAGTCATGCAGTCCATTGGATTCCTCAAACCTAAAATTAATAACACATACTCAAAGCTAGAACACTTTTGAACGTGCACATAAAAACCTATTGAAGTTGACATTGAAGGGGAGTGTAAGATAGTTGTGTATCCATACACGCATTTAAAAAACCTATTTTGGACACTAGTAGACCGTCAGAAATGGCTTAATATGTATTTAAAACTACATTTATGTCCCCTTCCAAAGTTTTTCCAGAACTACTATTATGGATACTACTTGTTTGCAATGATAAAGTGCTCCATGCACTAAAATTTCCATAATTTAGTTATTGAGGGCAACCATAATAGGATTATAAAAGTATTTCATTACCAATTGTGCAAATCATTTGGAAATTTCAATCAAAATCAGACTCGTAATATTGAAATATTTACAAAATGCTGTCCATAGATGACATAGTAAAACACAGATATTAGGCTGGTACTGTATTGAATATTTATGTGCTAGTACTTTCATGGGAAGAAGACTTGTACTTGAATTGTACATTGAAGTTGACATGAGGACCTTGATTGTGTACAATCATGACTAACATTTATCTGTAAAGATCAAAATTACTTGGAATGTATGACTCCATAATAATATTAAATTCATTTAGAAATTTACTCGAGGAAAATTAAAATAAGAAAAATACCATTAAGGAGTATCATCATCCCCATCATTATATTACAATTCGTTAAAACGTATTTATTAAAAGATTAGGTGGCTATGGTGCTATAGCTAGGGATATCTCACAAGGCCTTGAGGAGAGAAAGGTGAGATAATATACATGAGTGAGGAAATTAATGTGAGGAAACTGACAATTACAAACAAAATAAATTTTTTTCCTGTGAAAGTATATGACGGAAATATGTGTCGAGCAGTGTAAGTATCCATAAAGAAACAAGAAAAAAACAAACAAATTATGAAAGAATTTCAAATTTAACACATTTTTATATCTATTCCTTTTACATGCATAAAATTTTCCATAAATTAGTTCAATAAGAGCTACCATGTTTGGATGTATGTGAACTCAATGCGTTGAGTCAACATTGAGACCGAACTAGCTAGTTTTAGCAATTTGTCTTCCATGATATAACAAAATTAATCATTTGAACGCTTAAAATTATTCCAGAGTATTTACACCTTTTGGTAGGGTGTTAGCAATAAAAAATTAAATGATTAGATTGACGATAATTTCGAAATGGAAAAAGAAATATCAATGCTATGCGGGCAAGGAAGCAGATTAAAAAACCTCTAGAGACTCACCGAATCCTCTTCTGCAAGTCTTTGAGTCAAGTCTTCCCGATCTTGCTGTTGCTAATGTTACTCCTCTTCAATTGATGCCTTCCTGCTTCTGTTCTTCTCATTCAGCAATGAGGGTAGCCTTTGGAGAGTGGATTAGTACAAAAATATACATAGCAGTCCTAGCCTTACTGGATGTGAAATATTTCATGGCCCTATTGGCCCAAGGCTAAACTCCTCTTCTCTCGCTCTACGCTCGCTCCTCTTCATATGAAGTCTTCCTTCTTCCATTCTTGTCCGACGATGAGGGTAGCCTGTGGAAATGGTGGATTAGTACACAAAAATAGAAAGCACCCCTAGCTTTATTCAAAAGGATATTTTTTTATGGCCCTATTGGCCAAAAGCTAATTCTCATCTACCTCCTACGCACTGACTGCTCTTCCGTGATGCCTCTTCTTTGCCAAAGGTGATCACTGTGTAGAGAACAAATTATTTCACATACATATAAGCAGTTTAAAAAAATCATTCACACATCTGCAAGAGCACACAACAACAGACACACAGGAAATGTATGTTGGTACCATTACCTCAAACATACCTGTAACATATGGCTGTAAGAAAAAAATTAGCATTAGTCACGCTCTGCACCCAAGTTTTGCCTCCATCGACAAATTTTTCTCCCGAGTGTCAATGCTGCATTCAGATCTTGCCTTTTCTTTCAGTCCAAAGTCATGGCTCCATTCATCTCTTTTTTTATTAAGGAATGAAGTATTCCATTTTAATTGCTCTTCAGTTGACGCATTGATTACAGTATTTGGTGTTAGTCAAATCTGCTATTTGTTAACCCTCTACATCCATGTCTTGCCTCCACACCCAAATTTTTCTTCTGATACTCAATGCTGAATTCAGATCTTGCCATTTTCTTTCATTCCAAAGTTATGGCTCTATTCATCTTTTTCTTTGAGGGAATGAAGATTTCTATTTTCATTCCTCTTCAGTTAAAGCATTGATTAGAATATTCGTGCATAAATCCAGCTGAACGTCTAACTCCATCCTGCAATGGACAACAAGGTAAGAGTATTTATTAGTTAAATATGAATTTGTTTTTAAAATTTTCTTTTACTACATCGATAGAAGATAGAATATAGAGTTACCAAAGTAAATATAATTAATTGATTATATATCATAATAAAAGCAAAAGGTTGACCAAAATATCATAAAATATTGAGAGCAAATATGACCTTATGATTACATTCCATATGTTATTGTTAAAATTTAATGCTCAGGATTATCAGCGGATGATACTTTTAAGGAAATGATTTAGGACATCTTTCTAACCACCATGTAATATGCAAGCATTACAAATACCAGTGACAACACTATAACATATGCCTATAAGAAAAAATTAGCATTAGTCACACCCTACATCCAAGTTTTGCCTCCACCCACAAATTTTTCTCCCGAGTGTAGTGTTCTATATTTATGTGTTAGCAACACTTTGATATTGCGATATGAGTTACAAAGTGTAACAAAGGAGGTTCAATAAAGATGGCGAGATGTCATGTCTTAACTGGGTATAACTGAAGTTATTTAGTGAGGATCACTACAATTTTGGCGATGAGGTAGAGGATGTATCACATAATTACTTAAATGTTGTGGAGAAGTCGATTAGAGTACTCAAAAGTAGCTTAAATGCTGTTGAAGTATTTAATGAGAAGTTAGCATAAAACTCTCTCACATGGTACCAGTTAAGTGGCTAAGATGGAGAAAGAAAGAGAACTGCCCATATTTTATCCCCACGGTGATAAATCCAGTAGAGAGCCGAAAGATGGAGAAAGTGGATGAGGGCATTCCAGTTTTACATGGACTCGAGAGGTATAACTGTGGCAGCCAGAAAAAAGGTAGCATTGTTACATTATGCAGGCCCTGATGTGCAGGGTATTTTTGAGACACTGACCGTACCTGCCACTCAAGTAGGTCAACAAGTGGAAGATGAGTATTTAGTTGCTTTTAAAATGCTAAATGATGTTTTCCATACAAGGGAATGGCACTTTTAGGACAGTGAAGTTTCAAGAGATGTATCCTGTGCAGGGTGAGACGATGGAAGCGTTTACTGTAAGGCTTCGTCAACAAGCCAAGTTATGTGCTTTTGTGGCAGAAGAAGTAGACAGACACACAAAAGACCAAGTAGTGAGGAAATGCCCTGAAAAGGAACTACGACTTAAATTGCTTGATGAACAGGATGCTCTTAACCTGGAGAGAGCTGAAGAAATTATTCTCGTTTGGGAGCGGTCTTTACTAAATACTATATTATATATATAGAGCGAATATTTATTAAATGTTGTCCATAGATGACAGAGTAAAACACATATTATGTTGCTACTGTATTGAATATTTATGTGCTAGTACTTTCATGGGAAGAAGACTTGTACTTGAATTGTACATTAAGTTGACATGAGGAACTTGATTGTGAACAATCATGACTAACATTTATCTGTAAAGATCAAAATAACTTGGAGTGTATGTGTCCATAATAATATTAAATTCATTTAGAAATTTACTTGAGGAAAATAAAAATAAGAAAAATACCATTAAGGAGTATAATCTTCCCCATCATTATATTACAATTCCTTAAAATGTATTTATTAAAAGATTAGGTGCTATTGCTAGAGATATTTCTCTCAAGGCATTGAGGAGAGAAAGGTGAGATAATATACATGAGTTGAAGTTAATGTGAGGAAACTGACAATTACAAATAAAATAAATTTTTTCCCTGTGAAAGTATATGACAAATATATGTCGAGCAGTGTAAGTATCCATAAAGAAACAAAAAAAGAAACAAATTATGAAAGAATTTCAAATTTATATACCTTATTTCTATATTTCTCTTATGTATTGCTTTCCATGCACAAAATTTTCCATTAATTGGTTCAATAAAAGCTACCATAATTGGATGTATGCAAACTCAATTAATGGAGTCAACATTGTAACCGAAACTAGCTAGTTTTAGAGAATCGTCTTCCATGATATTACAAAATGAACATTCGAATGCTAAAATATATTCCAGAGTATTTACACCTTTTGGTAGTGTTAGTAAGAAACAATTAAATGATTAGATTGACAATAATTTTGAAATAGAAAAAGAAATATCAATGCTATGCGGGTAGGGAAGCAGATTAAAAAACCTAAAGAGACTCACCGAATCCTCTTCTGCGACTCTTTGAGTCAAGTCTTCCTGATCTTGCTGTTGCTAATGTTACTCCTCTTCAATTGATGCCTTCATGCTTCTGTTCTTCTCATCCAGCGATGAGAGTAGCCTTTGGAGAGTGGATTAGTACACAAATATACATAGCACTCCTAGCCTTACTCGACATGAAATATTTCATGGCCCTATTGGCCCAAGGCTAAGATAAGGTCGCTCCTCTTCACCTGAAGTATTCATTCTTCTCTTCTTGTCCAGAATGACCATGAATTTTTTAAATCTTTGTTTTAATTTATTAAAGAAAAAATTGCTAGGAGCACTCTTCATGTGAATTCTTCTTTCTTCTTTTCTGGTCCAAGGATGAGGGTAGCCTGTGGATAGAGCGGACTAGTACATAAAAATACATAGCACTCCTAGCCTTATTCGACATTAAATATTTCATAGCCCTAATGGCCCAAGGCTAAGCTAAGGTCGCTCCTCTTCACATGAAGTCTTCAATCTTCTCTTCTTGTCTAGCGATGAGGGTAGCCTGTGGAGAGTGGATTTTTACACAAATTATACATAGCACTCCTAGCCTTAAAGAAGGTGAAATATTTCTTGGCCCTATTGGCCCAAGGCTAAGCTAAGGTCACTCCTCTTCATGTGAAGTCTTCCTCCTCCTATTCTGGTCCAACAATGAGGGTAGCCTGTGGATAGAGCGGACTAGTACATAAAAATACATAACACTCCTAGCGTTATTCGACATTAAATATTTCATGGCCCTAATGGCCCAAGGCTAAGCTAAGGTCACTCCTCTTCACCTGAAGTCTTCAATCTTCTCTTCTTGTATAGCGATGAGGGTAGCCTGTGGAGAGTGGATTATTACACAAATATACATAGCACTCCTAGCCTTAAAGAAGGTGAAATATTTCATGGCCCTATTGGCCCAAGGCTAAGCTAAGGTTGCTCCTCTTCATGTGAAGTCTTCCTCCTCCTATTCTGGTCCAAGGATGAGGGTAGCCTGTGGATAGAGCAGACTAGTACATAAAAATACATAGCACTCCTAGCCTTATTCGACATTAAATATTTCATGGCCCTAATGGCCCAAGGCTAAGCTAAGGTCACTCCTCTTCACATGAAGTCTTCAATCTTCTCTTCTTGTCCAGCGATGAGGGTAGCCTGTGGAGAGTGGATTATTACACAAATATACATAGCACTCCCAGCCTTAAAGAAGGTGAAATATTTCATGGCCCTATTGGCCCAAGGCTAAGCTAAGGTTGCTCCTCTTCATGTGAAGTCTTCCTCCTCCTATTCTGGTCCAAGGATGAGGGTAGCCTGTGGATAGAGCGGACTAGTACATACAAATACATAGCACTCCTAGCCTTATTCGACATTAAATATTTCATGGCCCTAATGGCCCAAGGCTAAGCTAAGGTCACTCCTCTTCACCTGAAGTCTTCAATCTTCTCTTCTTGTCTAGCGATGAGGGTAGCCTGTGGAGAGTGGATTATTACACAAATATACATAGCACTCCTAGCCTTAAAGAAGGTGAAATATTTCATGGCCCTATTGGCCCAAGGCTAAGCTAAGGTTGCTCCTCTTCATGTGAAGTCTTCCTCCTCCTATTCTGGTCCAAGGATGAGGGTAGCCTGTGGATAGAGCAGACTAGTACATAAAAATACATAGCACTCCTAGCCTTATTCGACATTAAATATTTCATGGCCCTAACGGCCCAAGGCTAAGCTAAGGTCCCTCCTCTTCATGTGAAGTCTTCATTCTTCAATTCTTGTCCAGTGACTAAGGTAGCCTTTGGAAAGAGTGGATTAGTACACAAAAATACAAAGCACCGCTTGCTTTATTCAACAGGATATTTTTTATGGCCCTATTGGTCCAAAGCTAATTCTCATCTACCTCCTACGCACTGACTGCTCTTCCGTGATGACTCTTCTTAGCCGATGGTGATCACTGTATAGAGAACAGATTATTTCACATACATATAAGCAGTTTAAAAAAATCATTCACACATCTGCAAGAGCACACAACAACATGCACACAACGACAGACACACAGGAAATGCATGTTGGTACCATTTCCTCAAACCGAATGCCTTGGCTTTCATCCTGCCTAATTATTTTCCTCTGTACTTTGGGGTTATGCATGCATATTTTGCACAAACACCTTTGCCATGGACTTTTTTTTATTGCTACCACCAAGGAGATGTTCTCAACTCTCAACCACATTGGTCAGACCATTTTTCAGGGGTTCCTGCTCAGTACTGGCAGATTTTTTGGGAATGATTGAGATTGTTAAATCACACCCTGGCCAAAGGTATGAAATAACAATCTCTATTTCACACCCTGGCCAAGGGTGTGAAATACAGGTGTAAATTCACACCAATAAATGTATTATGCAAGCATTACAAATACCAGAGACAACACTATAACACACGCCTGTAACAAAAAAATTAGCATTAGTCACGCCATTCAAGTTTTGCCTCCACCCACAAATTTCTCTCTCGAGTGTCAATGCTGCATTCAGATCTTGCCTTTTCTTTCATTCCAATGTCATGACTCCATTCATCTCTTTTCTTATTAAGGAATAAAGTATTCCATTTTCATTGCTCTTCAGTTGACGCGTTGATTACAATATTTGCACACTAATCCACACAATGTCAACTCCATCCTGCAATGGACAACAAGGTAAGAGTATTTTTTTAGATCAATATGAATTTTTTAAATCTTTATTTTAATTTATTAAAATATAGGTTTATCAAAGTTTATACATTGATAAATATGAGAAATTTATTCTACATCATAATAAATGCATAAGCTTAACCAAAATATTATAAAATTGTGAACACAAATATTAACTTAAGATTAGAATCCATAAGTTTTAGTTAAAAATTAATGCTGAGTTTGAGAGACCATTTTTCATGGGGTTCCTGCTCAGTAGGTACTGGCAGATTTTTTGGGAATGATTGAGATTGTTTAATCACACCCTGGCCAAGGGTATGAAATAACAAAGTCTATTTCACATCCTGGCCAAAGGTGTTAGTCAAATCTAGTATTAGTTAACCCTCGATATCCATGTCTTGCCTCTACATCCAAATTTTTCTCCTGATACTCAATGCTGAATTCATATCTTGCCGTTTACTTTCATACCAATGTTATGGCTCCATTCATCTTTTTCTTTGAGGGAATGAAGATTTCCATTTCCATTCCTCTTCAGTTGAAGCATTGATTACAGTATTCGTGCATAAATCCAGCTGAGCTCCATACTGCAATGGACAACAAGGTAAGAGTTTTTATTAGTTCAATATGAATTTGTTTTTAAAATTTTGTTTTACTACCTACATCAATAAAAGATAGAATATAGAGTTACCAAAGTATATAGATTGGTAAATATAATAATTTGATCATATATCATAATAAAAGCAAAAGCTTGACCAAAATATCGTAAAATATTGAAAGCAAATATGAACTTATGATTACATTCCAAATGTTATTGTTAAAATTTAATGCTCAGGATTATCAGCGGATGATACGTTTGAGGAAATGATTTAGGACATCTTTCTAACCACCATGTAATATGGAAGCATTACAAATACCAGAGACAACACTATAACATATGCCTATAAGAAAAAAATTACCATTAGTCACGCCCTACATCCAAGTTTTGCCTCCGCCCACAAATTTTTCTCCCAAGTGTCAATGCTGCATTCAGATCTTGCCTTTTCTTTATTTCCAATGTCATGGCTCCATTCATCTCTTTTCTTATTAAGGAATGAAGATTTCCATTTTAATTGCTCTTCAGTTGACGCGTTGATTACAGTATTCCCACACTAATCCACACTGAATGTCAACTCCATCCTGCAATGGACAACAAGGTAAGAGTATTTATTAGATCAATATGAGTTTTTTTAAATCTTTTTATCAAAATATAGGGTTATCAAAGTATATAGATTGGTTAATACGAGAAATTTATTCTATGTCGTAATAAGTGCAAAAGCTTGACCAAAATATTGTAAAATTGTGAAAACAAATATGAACTTATGATTACATTCCATATGTTATTGTTAAAATTTAATGCTCAGGATTATCAGCGGATGATACGTTTGACGAAATGATTTAAGACATCTTTTTAACCATTTAACTGAACAAATGGCATGGTATGAAGTCACTTGCACGAATGTTTATGCCTACACCTAGGAGGTGAAATTCGGCATGAAAATAATATTTGATTTGACTGACTCGACTACATCTCATATGTAATAATTTTGACTTCTGACGAATGTATTCAATTCGCTGAAACTACCTACAGAATTCACCATGACCTATAATGCCCCTGTGGCTTTCTTGTTAATACACCCGACAGAAAATTGTGAAAACCGAGAGTGAATGCCGTTGAGATCGAATGATCCCCTCATGCGGATGAATTTATCGCCTAGGTGACCGAGGACAAAATGCATCGTAGATTTGTGTTCTTTAGTTTTATTGGTGAGCATAACTGCAATGTTCGATTTTTTTAATCTTAGGAACTATAAATGTGTGTTTATCTACTCCGATTGTATAGAAGAGCTGAAGAGCGTCATGATATAAAATCTTTAATCGTATTCGACCACATAGGACTGGCAGCGAAGTATACTCCGAATAATAATATGATTTAACTGATAAGGATAAATTCATATCTGTCAAATCATATTAGTAGAATAGTACCGCACATATAGTAGACGACAATATATTTTGTATTAAGTAGTGATGGTAGGATTTATGTCGTAGATGAGACTATATAGACATATGTTATGAATTCACGAAATGGGAGAGCAAGTATGAAGCAACGCAAGACTGTAAGAGAAGCACAAGCAATTTACATGGCAGCGGCTTGACTAATTTATAAGAAGAAATGAAGGAAAAATTAAAATAAGCTTTAGGTCTGTACGAAAAGAGACGGAGGGATAGCGGTGAAGAGCGATAGCGTCGATAGATAACGAGATCATTTATACTGTATTACTAAACGTATGTCCACATGGGGTAGCTATGGTTTTGAAAGCAATACCAGGGAAAACAGTTGTGAACTTCCGACTAGTGATCATCAAATAGACTTTCTCGCATTGTAACGGATAAAATCCCTAAAAGATGATTGACAATAGTAGAGGAAGGAAAAGTGCAAGACTATAGGCAGTATAAGAAAATAAAAGTATGAGAAAGCCTCAACGAAAATTTATCTCGCTTCAAGTTCCTTTGTTTTGTTACCTGAATTAATAGAATTTATGTAGATATTGTCTAATCGCCTTTGACACGTGAGCTCCCGCCTTACTTCATGGTAATACCAACGAGTTTCCTTACATTCCCGTTAGAAATTGGGTGGAATATATTCATCGATTCCTTTCCGCTGTAATTCTAAGAAGTACCTATATGATACTTAGGTGCTCTCCTCAACTTGAAAACTACGATAACAGCCCAATATCGCCGGCGAGACTCCAATTGATCAAACGAATTTTTGTACCCCTTCAGGCCTAAGGCGGTTTGGTGCGGGTAACCTTCTTACCAGACCTTTTTATGCCCACCTTGGACATTCAGCTTTGTCGCGAGTACAAGGGGAGTTTCCCGTACCTTCCCCTCCCATTTCAACCGAAACACCGCTAGGAAACTTCCTCCCCCACATCTTAAACCCATCTCACTGACCTTACTATTTACAACAGCTAAGTCTCAGCCACACGATGTCGTAAAACGTCCAGTACTCGCCATTCCCCTTCAATTACCCCCCCCCTCCACCCATCGTACTGTTCATAACATCATCTACTGGGGGAATACCACGGTGGTCATCACGAAAGAGGTCCACGTAAAGTAAAACAGCAGACCTATTAGAACAAACCTACGAAAAGTATGTTAGTTCGTATTAGTTGTATGGACGTGTTACAAACCTAAACGTTACCCAACCGCTATCGAGAGCGAGAAGTGAAAGAAGTCATTTGTCAATTCGGATGAGGGCATAAAAATTGCGCCACTCAGTCTCCAGTCATCCAAGGCTACATTGGCTACTCGAAATCGACAAGAACGGTATTTCGACAGAAAAGGTACTCTATTAAGATCTACTGTTAGCAGAATTGTTTAGCTGACTTACAAATTATCACAATTCTCGATGAAATCTGCTGAATTAAACGATTCAGCAGATTTCATCGAGATATTAGCATTAATGAGTCTCACGTTAATACGTTCCCGTAAAATTCGACGTCTTCTCGCTTTTCTCACAAGTGCAAATAGGGAAACGATAACAAAATTGAGACATTCAGCAATGAAGGGCTCCCGCGAGACTATCCAACATTGATTGAAGTTTGCTTGACAAAGAATGCAGCCATGTGGAATGGAAAAATATGACAAAAACAGAAGGAACGGCAATTCCATCCCTACCATCCCCAGATTTCTCAATTTATCGAAGAACTCGAGAAGATTTCTTAACCTGAAATTTAACTATTAAATTTGGCTGCGCTGTGTTGGACGACACGATCACAACATGGTCACATGGTGAGAAAAAAATGGAAGCTTTTTTATTAGAAGAAATAAACCAAGAATTAAAGTACGTGAATCCTGCTTTACAATTAACAGAAGTCGAGGGAAAAGGGTGCCTTCCCTCCTTGATATTCTCGTAAACAGAAGAATAAAAGGAACGCTAAATTACCCTGTTTAAAATTGAAAGCCCACACAAACTCGTCGTCACCTTCATGCGACTTCACATCACCATACACTACAAAAATACTCACGACCTAGAGTTCATGACCTGAGTAGGTGTCTAACTCATAGTTCTTCTCAACAGATATAAACGTTTTGCCTCAATCTATGTTTGAAAAAGGGGCACAAAGTTTACGATGGGGGATTCATGAGAAGAGGATACCAATCAAACGGAAGGATTAACTTCGTTCGAGGTAACTTTTTTCATTTTTTCACGAACTGATTCACGATAAAACTATGAACTCCGGTACTCGTAAATAAAATGTGCAGATGTGACTGATAAAACTGTATCCTTTCGATTTAAATTCTGTGCAGTTAATTTTAAAAAGTAGTCTCCAAGCACACGATATTTTCAAAATCATTTGATTATTAAAATTCAAAAAACCCCACTTATTCGTTCCTTGATCATTATGCCCATAATTTTTAAAGCGAAAAAAAATAGGTTTCGTGTTAACAATTATAAAAGGCACCGTGCTGACTAAATCACACGTATTTAGACGTGATTTTCCTTTGATTTCGAAAACCGCGCCGTAAACCCAAAGCTATTACAATGTTGTAATTATACCGAAAAAGTTTAAGCGTCACATATTTCCACCTAATTGTACTACGTAGTTGTAACTACGTAAGTGGTGTGGTACAAGACTATCTCGCCTTTGCACGCAATGTCTCACAGTAACCACCGTCTAAAATAAAAAAAATTGAAAGTAAGAGCCAACAGGTTATGGTACCTTGCCGTAAGTTAAGAGGACAACAGAACGAATAGTTTAAGTCTAAAAAGAATATTTCCATCCGCTTTTGTATCGTTAATAATAAATTATTCCAGGAATGGAAAGACATCAACTGCCCACGCCGTCGGAAGGAGCGTATGAAAAACCTTACAGCTGCTACAGCATTTATATGAGAGGAAAACCTACCGTTTAATTCATACGAGTATTCAAGAACATGAAAGAGACGTGACAAAAGGCTATGGCAAAAAATTCAGCTTTTTCCGAACACATCATTTCGGGAAACCGGACAATTGAGAAAATACAAGATCGCAAAATTGTTGGCGAGAAAAGAACCCTATCTGACCGGCTTGATTCACAAGTCTAAAGAAATCACTGAAAGGGCTGAAATATTTTCGTGGGAATCGTGAAAATGGCTACACTAACTTCCCTCTCCTCAGAACGCCTCCTATCAGTACAAGGTGACAGCTCAAACTCCGCTGAGACAATTCGTGACCAAGACAATGAAATCCGAGTATCGCAAAATAGTCAACACAACATTAGACAAACATCCAATCGCCGTTAGTTGCATAATAAATTAGTATAGTTATTATCAAGATATTTCAAACTCTTCAGATAAAATGTAAGCGATTCAGTCAATCTCGGTCAACCGTCTGCCTTAAGCAAATCGAAAGTCAGGGCCAACAGCTTTGGTTAAATTGCCGTGCGTTAAGAGAACAACAAAACGAATAGCTCAAGTCTTAAAAGGTTATTTCTACCCGCTTTGGTACCGTAAAGAAGGAATATTTCCATCCTCGAAAAACAAACAACAGCCCATGCAGTCGTAAGTAGCGTAGCAGGCAGGAGCGTAAGAGATACCTCGTAGATGTTGCGGCAGTTACGAGGGTGGGCCCAATTCATACCAGTATTCAGGAACATGAAAAAGATGTGATAAACAGGCCATGACTAAAATCAGTCGGAATCGGAAGCCGAACGATTGAACAAATTCAAGATAGCAAATGTGTTGGCGAGAAAAGAACACTACCTGCCCCACTTGATTCACGAGTCTACTTAAATCGCGGAAGGGCCTGAGACTTTTGGTCGTAACGATGACTACTCTTAGCTTCTCTCTCCTTGAAAAGCGTCCTAGCAGAAAAACTTCACACTGAGAAGTCCGTCGAGAGTGGTCGTACCCAGACAACCAAAGCAGCGATACGCAATACTGGTCAACACAACAGTCAACAAATAAATCTAATCTTTTCAACTCTCCGATGAAGAAGAGGGCAATTTAACAGGACAAACACTGAATACTGAAGAAATACGCTTCTGAAGACGGTCGCTGCAACGCGAATGATACGTATGGCTAAAAATTCACTCAGCGCAGCATAATTCGAAAACCACACCAGCTTACATCAATAGAGGCGAAAGCCTAACCCTATATTACAAATTTAAACTTTTCATTCAATACGTCCGAATATCATGAATCGGAAACAATTTGATGTCGACGATACACCTATTAGATCAGTCCCACTCCTCGGGAGGAGCGTAAGAGGTACAGATAAAAAGTAGAGAGCCTGTCTTATGACTACATACCCTCTTTCATTTCATAGAGGCTATTAATATGAAGAATGGAGTACTGGGAAAATAGATTTTACAGTCTGCAAAGCGATAAAAAATAGTAAACACCACAGGAGAACACTGTGTGTTCATTTTTTGCTAGAGTACATGTAAATGAGATTATAAAACACAAAAAATAATTACCAGTTTGCTGGGTCTTATATTTTCTCAAGGAATGACGGTAGAACTTTTGTCGTATATGAGATTACTCAGAAAAAACATTGTTTCCACAAAATAGGAGAGCAAGTATGAAGCAATGCACAACTGTAAAAGAAGCACATGTGATTTTAAAGGCAGCTGCTTCACAAAGAGTAAATACTAAAATAACCTTTAGGTCTGAGAGGAGTGAGACGGACGGATAAGCGGTGACTACTGTGGTGACTAATATACTAGTGAAATAATAATTATATTATATGATATTATTATGTGACATAATATCACCACATCGGAGAACATAATCGAAGGCAAAATAGAGGGAAAATCCCCAGAGGAATACCCATGAATAGGTTCATTGATTAAATAAAGAGTACAAAAGTACATAGGAAGTACATATGTACAAAAGTACATAATTACAAAAGTACACAGGAAGAGATAACAGGAGGTAAAGGAAAGTTGTAATAAATAGAAAAGGGTGAAGGGCTGCAGTCAACCAATGTTAGGATTGAACGACTAATCATGAACAAATACTTGGCTTAAGCAACAACAGGTAGACCAACACACATGGATATTTCGAGAGATATGGGCAGATATTAATCTGTTTACATGAGAGTGAAGCGTAGTTCAAGTAAAGGCATAAAAACCTCGTGCGGCTATCCGAAGGTGAATGACCTTAACAACCCTAGTTTAGTGCGTCATCAATTCTCAAGACTCATTTCGATATGGATGACAAAGAGGTGGGACATGGGAGCCTAGAAATTCACGAAAAGAATAGAATACCTGGAATTAGTAGAAAAGAGCAAAAGTGAATCAAAGAAAGTGGGAACAATGGAGAAAACTATGAAAGTCTAAAAATGTTCCAGAAAGAACAGCAAAATAACAATAGTATGTTACTTAGCCGCTCCTATTGGAAATGAGAAGGGTAAAGCAGCAGAGAGCCACAGAGGTAATGAACAGAAAAAGAGAGAGAAAACTAAAAAACTGTCAACACGGAAATTTCTATAGAGGAGGTCTTAAGATTCATACAAAAAATTTCCAGCGAGCTACCAATACGGAAATGAGACCGGTGGAAAGGACGCTTATGCCCGAATCACACGATCATTTTTTCCGTCCCTTTCAAGGAATAGCTCAAATGATCGCTCGAAAATGATCGTGTGACTCGAACAAAGTCAGGAATGGCTCCAGCAAAAGGGATCCCTATCGCTTTTTCCATCCCTGGCCACGTCCCTTTTTCCGTCCCTGGAGGCATCGCTGACTCCACCATTTAGCCAATCAACAGTGCTCGACCGCAAAGAGCGACTCTAACGCCACGTTCGGCTTTCAATGGAATGAGAGTAGTTAAACATAGAAATGATGCGAAAAGGGACGGAAAAAATGATGGAAAAAGTGAAGGGCCAAAATGACCGTGTGATTGAGAAAAATGATAGCTCGAGCTATCATTGCCACGGTCCCTGAAAAGCTATCATTGGAGCTATCCCTTAAAAGGGACGGAAAAAATGATCGTGTGATTCAGGCTTTGGACACTGGAAAACTTAAAAGGGCAAGAGGGCAAGTCATTGTTGCCGGGCAGCGAGAGAAGGCTGATAATGTAAAACGGCAAAACAGGAAAGATGTTAGTGGAGGAGGAGGAAATCAAAGACTGGTGGAGTAAATACGTGTAAGACCTATCTTATTGGGGTAATAGACATATAAATTGAAAGAGATAGCATAATAGAAGAATAATGTTGTTACTCCACAGCAAAATAGACAAGACAGAGAGAGAGATAAGTGGAAGAAAAGATGTGTCAGCATGTTACATTCCTAATTCGTAGGATCCAGGAGGAAGGACTGTGACCAGAGGTCTGCGTGAACTCAGTCTATGAAATCTCAGACTTATCCCGAGGAAGAGCATAATCTTGGAATAGGAGGAGTTTCATTTCATGCGAACGCAAGGTTTAGCTTAAGAGATATTTATAAGAAGTTGGAGATCAATGCAAGTATTCACTTATGAAATGACCAATCAGAGTTTAATCAGGACGATTTTACTTGTTTAGTCAGTTACGAAATCATTTATAACGTATGTGAATGGGAAAAATCATCGAAGATACACAATAAAAAAGGAAAATGTATCCAGAAGGTGAGGTTAGAAAATGGAAAATAAAGGTAAACAGTAGTCGGTTGTGGGGTAAGGCAAGAGTAAACTTTGACGCCTTTTGTTTGCTGGAGTTCACGGCTAGAAATGATGGAAGAGGCATGATCTCTATGTTGATATTTAAAAGGAAGAGCAGGATAAGAAGCCAGCTAGGTTCGTTGACGACCAGTTGATAGTCCAAGTAAGGATTTCAACCTTTGGTTTATTCCTAAGGAAGTCAGTTAACCAAATACGGAATGAAGATACATTGTAAGAAAGCAATAGTAATGAGAAGTTCTTGGACATTAAAAATCTACTATTTAGACATAAACAGATGATCACGAACTGAAGTGAGTAATTGTAACCTGAAATTTAATATGATATCAAATCAAATGTTTAACGTACCGAATCGATTGACTGGAGAATAACGCTAGATACGCTAAGGTATAAGCGTATTAACATGCAACCAGAGGGGCTAACGACGGGGCCTCAGCAAAGGACGTCAATTATGAAGAGCTGAGTATGTAGTGCAGCATTGTATGGAACAGAAATGTGGACTACAACAAAATATCACTAGTAAAGGCTGAAAGCGTTTGAGGTGTGTTTCTGAGGACGGAGGACTCGTAGAGAATGGAGGAATTGCTGAGGATGGAAAAGACGCTTAACGAGAAAGTGCTCGGCTGGTGAGAAAGACAAACCGGTAAAGGTACTGGTCAGGAGGGATTAGGAGGAGACAATGAAGGGCCAAGGGATGCTGAATACATCGATAGATGGGAGACTGTATTGAATTTTCAGGGAATGGAAAGGAGGAGTATAGGGTTCACAGACGGGATGAAGATGGTATTTTGAGATGAAGAGAGAAATTGCAACGCAAGCCACTGAAACTTGACGTCGCGAGTGAATTGACTGCGATTGGTGAGCGGAAACGAGAGAAAAATGACAATAACCTTAGCCAGTTTTGAATTACTTCAAGTAACAGCATTTATATAACCACAAATATTACAATAGAAAGCAACCCCGTAGGATAATTACCGTTAACTTGGTCTATACAAGACGAACACAAGTCACAACTGGAACCAAGGAGATACGTCCTTCCCCGGTGATAGGTTCAAAGAGAGGGCGAGCGCCGAGCTGTGTCGATGCGGCCGGCGATCGAGGGGAGTCAGCTGACCGATGCAGGAGTCGGGGGTAGTAGGGGAACTGTTCGTCCAGCCATTGGTTGAGACGGCGGCGTAGAGGAGCACTATTGCCACGAAGTTCCGAAAAGAGGACGCCAGATGCGAATCCACTATAAAAGTAGAGGACCTTGTTCTTGTCGCGCAATATCGCCGACAACGCGCAATATCGCCGACAGTGCGCACTTTGAAATCTCCCTACCGCACTTCCGCGAGCGAAAATGTCCGCGGCGAAATTATGGCAAAATTTGTGCTGAAAATTAGGCAGAACATTATGGGCGAAGCGCATCTAAAAATCTGAAAAAAAAACAACTCCAATTTCATTTATATCTTGCTTATCGGGTACATATCATTAATTATTTTTCGTATTATTTAGATATCAACGTATTCCTATGATTAAAATATTAAAGTATCCGTGTTATTGTTATATCCGTATACTGTATATATTATATCCGTATGATTAACATATTAACGTAAGCATTAACGTATTCGTTGAATCAGTTTAAAATAATTCAAACAAATATATCAGATGGGTAAGAGCTTTTGATGAGGTCATGCCTTGGCAAGAAGAATTGTACGAACGAGGTGAAGGAAGGAGGTCATATTCCAAGATGATAGCCTCACAAATGGACTATGGCTCGGTGAAAAATGCGCTTCATATAGACTTATGAGAATAAAGAATGTAACTATGGTGTCTAAGAGGCGAACCTCGGGGAATTATAACGACTGGAAAAAGTATATCGTCTCTAAAACAGCCTACTGACAGCAATATTTAACAAAATTATCACAGATGTGAGTGTTCCACTGGAATAAACGACTGGGAAAAGTATATCGTCTCTAAAACAGCCTACTGACAGCAATATTTAACCAAATTATCACAGATGGGTGTGTTCCACTGGAATAAAAACTAAGCACACACCTTTTCAATAATGTTTTGCCAATTTAAAATTAACAACTTTTGTCTTCAATCATGATGCTATTCACAAGCCTCCCAGTCTCAGAAATTACGGCACTCAGGATTTTCGCATACAAGCAACAATATTTAAAAAAAACTGCCAGAGCACTGTAGAAAACTGAGAAGCGACCAGTCCGTAACGTTATCCTCCGTCAGAAAATGAGCGGATGAATCACAACAATACAATACGTTCGAATCAGTTTGCCTCTGACTGAGAAATTCGACAGAGACAGAAATGCTAGACATTTATAGCATGCTCGGAAATAAGCTTGAGCCATTAGAATACATAATACCTTGATGATATCTTAACTTGGAAAAAAATGTTGCGCATGGCCTGAGAACGAAGTATACAAAAAACATGACATATCCATCACGACACACGTTGCAGAAATTAAAACTGAAACTTCAAAAGGGTATTGAGAAGAATAGAAACGCGGGCGATGTGAATAATCGCGGGTAACACATACATAGAATTAGAAATATCCAAGTTAGGCAAGTGGAAAGATTATGTGACGATGGCCCAGTGACCGGAGGGGGTACCTACTGGAATGAGCGCACGTCGGCGAAATGACGGAAGACAGACTTACGCGCATTGTAACGGATAAAATCCCCATCATAGCAGATCGATCGATCGAATAGAGGAGAAAGAGAGGTAGCAGAGTGAAAGAGAATAAGCTTTACAATTAGTATACTAGTCTCAACATGCCATTGGAACGGATGATGTACTGCACGCAAAGATGCCAAAAGGAAATCAAGGCCTATCACGAGTTCTCCCGCTGTGAATCTTCCTCCTGATTACTATCGTACAAAACAATATCGTAGCAACCTTGCGCACAATTACATTCAGTGTTACCCACAACCCCTCACCAGGATAACGCTACGCACACAGGACCTGACGTTTTTTTCCTCCAATGAAAGAATTGATCGTGGTTGTATTTATGCCTCCTAAGCGACGTCTTTAAAAATAATTAATCAAAAATCCATATCATTCATTAAGAGATTGAAACTGAAAATCAGAGTTATTTTTTTAAACAAGGCACACCCTAAGCTACCTGATGTATTAAGTTTTTCACGCCTGGCCATGGTTTGAAAACTAAATCATTCGTCCACACCTGAATATAATTATGGTGTCTAAGTGGTGATTCTTCGTTAAATTGAAATGGGAATAACATGAAAACTATGATAAACGAAACTAAACGAGAGCTCTGCCATGACGTCTTCACACCAGACCTTGGTAAATTAGGGCAGTCACCATAATTGCCGAGAAAAAACAAGGCTTCCAAAAAAAACTGCCAGAACACTTTTGAAAATTGAGCAACCATCAGTTCCTTACGTTGTCCTCCGTTTGAAAGGTAGTTGATAAATCATAGGAATAAAATACATTCACATTTGCTTGCCTCTGACCAAGGCATGCGACAGTCAGACTGCTAGACATTATTAGCATGCTCGCAAGAAAGCATGAGCCATTAGAATGCCCAGTTAAAATTGCTGAGAACGAAGTGTGCGTAAAAACACGACATATCCATCACAATACACGTTGCAGAAATGAATAAGGAAACACCACACACTAAAAGGCTTTTGAGAAGAACAGAAACACGAGCGGTAAGGATGACCGCAGGCAACACAGACTTACATAGAAAGAGAAATATCGAAGTAAGGCAAGGGAAAATCTTATGTGACGATATCCCAGTGACAGGAAGAAGTAATGCAATGAGCACATCGGCGAAATGACGGAAGAAACCCCTCCTCGCATTGTAACGGATAAAATCCCCAGCATAGCAGGATATCTATTGAATGGTAGAGAAAGAGAGGAACTGTTGTTTTAGAGATTAAGTCTTACTATATGTGTAATAGAGTCTCAATATATAATGGGAATGGATGGTATACTGCTCACACAGGTGCCAAAAGGACACCAAGGCAACCTATCACGGATTCTCCCACTGTTAATCCTCCTCCTGATCTTTATCGTACAAAAAAATATCGTAGCAACCTTGCACGCATTTACATTATTCATTATTACCCTAACCCCCTTCACCAGATCAACGCTACGCACGCAGTCGGACGTTAAGGCACACCGTACGCTACCTGATGTATTAAGTTTCTCATGCCTGGCCAAGGTTTTCTGTACGATAATCGAAACTAAACGAGCGCTCTGCCATGAGGTCCTCACACCAGTCCTCGGTAAATTAGGGCAGTCACGAAAATCTCCGCGAAACAACGAGGCTTCCAAAAAAAACAACTGCCAAGACACTTGAAAATTGACCTGTCCCTAACGTTGTCCGGCATCAGAAAGGCAAAGGATTAATTATAAGAATACAATACATTCGCATTTGTATGCCTCTGACCAAGGCATTCGAAAGTCAAACAGCTAGACGTTATTAGCATGCTTAGAAGTGAGTATGAGCCATTAGAACGCACAATATGACTTGCTGGGACCTTAATCTGGATAAATGAACAGTCGTAGACGCATGGACTGAGAACGAAGCATGCGTAAAATCATTATGCATCCATCAAGACACTTTGCAGAAATGAACTTTGAGACATTGTACTCAAGAGTATTGATACAATAGAAATAACAAGAAATCGAGAAGAATAGACATATTGCCGATAAGAATGAGAGCGGGAAACAGACTTACATAGAGAGAGAGAGAGATATAGAAGTTAAGCAGGGGAAAGACATATGTGACGATGGCCTAGTGGTCGGAGGAGGTACTGGAATGAGCACTTCGGTGGAATGACTGATGACAGACTTCCTCACATTGCAGCGGATAGTATCACCAACATAGCAGAATATCGATTGAATAGTGTAGGAGGAAAGGAAGTGGTGTTAAGCAGATCAAGTCTCACAATTGGTATAAAAGTCTCAACCATTCATTGAAACGCATGGTGTACTAATCGTAGAGCTACCAAAAGGAAATTAGCGCACACACTTATCACGGATTTTCCCGCTATGAACACATCTTTAGGACTACTGTGTTACAAAATTAACATCGTAGCAACCTTTCAGAATACGCATAGCTCAAATGCTACAATCATTCGCCTTCACCATAGCAACGAAACGCACATAGAAAATGTTATTTTCCTCCAACGAAGATTACTGATTGCCGTTGTACTTATGCCCCCTAAGCCACGACTTACGTATCTAGTAATCTAACACCATAGCATAATTGTAGAGATTAAATTTCAAAATCAGAGATTTTTTAAAAATAATACGAACCATACGCCACCTAATTACGCTCCATGCCTAACAAAGGATTTTCTAAATTT
This sequence comes from Ceriagrion tenellum, assembly GCA_963169105.1. NCBI lineage: Eukaryota > Metazoa > Arthropoda > Insecta > Odonata > Coenagrionidae > Ceriagrion > Ceriagrion tenellum. The sequence goes on from OY720637.1 coordinate 43,369,941, forward strand.
TCCAAATGATAAACGAAACAAACCTATCGCTCTGCCATGAAGCCCTCATACCTGTCCTCGCATGTAGCACTTCTCAATTTTCGTGAAAAGAACTCATCGATAACGTTAATGATATATAAAATACAAATACGATTAAGTAGGGTACACACACGATGAGGATAGGGTGTAAGAGCGTCGATCATAGGGCGTACGAAGTCGTCATAGAAGCAAATACCATAAACATCAAAAAAATTATAATAGCATAAGTGGTGGAGTTAAACTTGTGACTAACCAAGAATGTAATTAATGGTATATGAATGTAGAAATAAATCTTAAGAGTATAGTCTAGCTAGAAAAACGGTTCCGCAGATCCTTTTCCCAAATCTTATCAAAATGAGGCTTAGATTCAACGAGTTAAATAACTGAGAGGATGTATTCATTTCAAATCGCAGTCTTTATGCCTCAAGACCTTGCGTAACACTAATGAAAGAAAACATCGACATAAAATTAAATCTTCTAAAGATGGAAAGCGTCCCGAAAAGAACGTTCACTTTTGTTCGGAACTTGAGCCTCCTCTTGAAAAGAAACAGGCTCTCCAGACACATGCACCGTAATGATATCATCCTACGGGTTGTATCTTATGGGTAAGGTTGAATGACACCTCAGCTCCATTAGATTAACCTTGTGCGGTCTGCTCAATGATAACACACTGACTGTCATTTGACGTCTTTGAATGGATGAAAGTGCTTTAAAACACAGAGTAATAGAAAACTACTTACCGTTATTTCCATCAGGTTCCCCTTCAAAGCTCTCACTACGTTTCGGATAACAGTCACTTTCACACAGATTTTTTCGTCTTCAAAGCAAAATCATGACCGAAGCCGCCATTCGCTGAACTGTAATGAACAATGTCAAAAATATATTTTTTAAAATATATCTCTGAAATAACAATAACGTTGGCTCGGAGGGCCAATTAACCATGAAGATGACAAGCACTACTCCCAAAATTACGAAAGCCACAATCAAAAAGTCAACAATGAAATCTAATCTAATAAAACGAATTACCATGACAATGGTCAGAAATATTCCCATTGTAAATTCATCAGGCCTGCCAGAAATTTTTAAATGTTTTTCTTTTCCGGAAACGATAATTTAACTGAAAGTATGCACCATAAAAGAATGCCATGATCGCCCTACAATGATTTGCAAAACCTGAAGCGGTATAAATAACGCAGGAAGAAATGAGCCGGAATCAAGCCATGGGGAAAAAATACAACGGGAAATGATGAAAAGATGAGAAATGCCACACAACAATACTTGAGCAGATTTTCGAGACGGATCATCTTTTTATAATCTACTAAGGGTACAATAAAAACTGAAGAAAAATGCATAGTCAGTGGCACTTCGTAAATGTGGAAATATACAAGCGAAAGATACACTCACAAGGACGATGAGGCCTTCATTATCACGAAGGAAACATCCTACGTGTTGCCAAACTACACAAGCCCCAACTCAACGTAAGAAATTTTTCAGTAAGAGATCGTAAACTTGCTAATATAACGCATGAATCGGCATTTATTTCAATTCCGGCTAGCATTATATTGATTTTGAACAGGAAAAATGAGTTCTTGAACTTTTTTTTATATTTGCAATGAAATAACCAAGGATGAATGGAATTCACATTTTCAAAGAACTTCCGCGACAATTCACAAATTCTTCCCTTGAAATGAAGCCTAGGTGACGGACAATTGATATCGAAATTATGATCTAATATTTGAAATATTCACATCGCTCGTGGCAGTACTCACGTCTTTTCCGAGAGACATCTTGGCGGCAACTGATGTGAAAGGCGGGAAAAGTAATCATACAAGTCGAAGAAGAGTCACGTGACCGTGACGTCATTGAAATTCGTAATCGGTTTATTCCGTCAAACGCCTAAATAGCCCATAACAATATTAATTTACTTCATGAAACTTTTTCCCAATTTTTAAAACGACTTTAGCCATAAGTTTCACAAATTTTGCAACTAATTAAGCATGAAGCCAATAAGCACTACTCCCAAAATGCTCCATTGACTACGAAGATGGCGCCCGGGGAGGATATGTTTGGATATTATCCAACGAAACATATAAGTAGCTCTTTAGCATAGGCATTACTTCATTCGACCTGCTACGTTTAAAATGTAAATTGAGTGTTTTAAGAGCCTCCTAATATAATTAATCGTAATAATATGTCTACACTTAGCTATATAACGGTATAGTCGCTATTGAAAAAATTATCTTCAGCCCATTACATTTAATATAAGGATAGGTAAGCCAATGTTTGTAGGTTTCTTTCATGTAGTGATTTACAGATACGCCAAACCCTAGATTTAGTAGTAGTATGAACTCGTTTTTCTCTCGATATTTCGATCGTTTAGGAATCGTGCGCGAATACGCCGACTCCACCGCATTTCTGTTCCGTCTAGCATTACCTTCATGTAGGGAGAGATATTCATTGAACTACTGTTGACAGAAACTCGCAGTTAATAAGCATCAATCCTGCTACTTGTCATCAAAATAACTGCATTTCTGATTCGTCAAGCATTACCTTCATTTATGGAGAGATATTTATTGAACTACTGTTGACAGAAACTCACAGTCAATAAGCATCAATCCTGTTACTTATCATCAAAATTACTGGCTATCTATGGTCGAAATCAATATTACCTGAGTCATGGAGTTCCTCACAAAGGCCCACGTCTTCCTCTTCTACCTTCGATCACCGCTCGGTGAAACGCCTTCTCTTATTCGCCTCGCAAGCGCCGAGAACAGGTGGAATGTACCTATGCAGATAGGATTACACCATGAAGAATTATTTGGACTTTCTTCTAATCACATTGTGTCGTCTTTCGGGATGAATTTTTGTAACGTGTAGTTATCAAATTGCTCACTCAACGTCAACACGATTTTTAGAATTCTTTCGTCTCCACGGTCACTTGATCACCACGATGAATTTCACGAAAGTAGAACTCTGTATCAGTTTGTAAGCACACAAATACTCCGAGAGAAATGCTCGAGTCGTGGGTTCACTCCACTTTCCTCAAGTCACTACGTGTTCATAAAACGATCGACGAGGGCACGATTCTTGCGATGAGGCTGAGCCAATCAATATTTTGGGTGATGTCTGCTTTGAATTTGTTTTTCACGACAAACGCATGCACGACCCGCACCAAAGTCACCGTTGGTCTTCATTTACACCAACCATTCGTACTTCTTACCGCATGAAATACTTTTACACCCGATGGATTCGCAAAAGCTCGCGCATAATGCTGAGGACACGTTTCACAGGCAGTGGAACGAACCTCACTGATTTCACAAAGCCAGAGAACGAGCCTGCCGGGTCGAGCGAGGAACGAGCAAGAGTCATTTCAAATTCCTCTTGCCCGAGAGCCCGGTAATATGACGCCCGATAGCTGTCATTTTACGTGGCACATAGGAATGGATTGATATTTTCAACACGAGTCAAAATTTATTTCGGCACAAAACATGATATTTATGCGACAAAATGCCCCTTTTTACAGCTAGATAGGTACTACTTTAATAGATAGGTACTACTCATTTACAGCTAGATAGGTACTACTGAGGAAATTGAATCTCTGTGAATCAGCGATATTTTCCTTAAATAGCCTTAAGGAAATGTGGAGGCCGGTGATGCAGGACATATCGTCATATTGATTTCGCCTTCTATTTAGTTATGTGAGTACTTACTAAGAGTAATTTCCGAGCTCGTTCTGTGTTTAGGTTCATTGTCACTCATACATTAAATAAAAAGCATGCAATTCACATCAAATACTAGCCCTAGATATAGACGTAGTACGATCGCGATTTTCTGTCTATATTTTTAGCGTTAAGAAATCGTGCGTGAATACGCCGACTCGTCTCATTTCCTTTCAGGATATCATTTCTTTGACTGAGGGATTTCTATTTACATAATTACTTTTGACAGAAACTCTCAGTTAATAAATATCAACCCTGTGATTCGTGAGCAAAGTAACTGGCGACCTAAGGTCGATGATAACATTACCTGAGTCACGGAGTTTCTTACAAAGGCCCACGTTCCATCTCTGATCACCGTTTGGTAAAATGCATTTTTGTTGCACGAGTTCCGAGAACGGCCGAATTGCATGCAGATGTAATTACACAACGCTGAATTTATTCCGATAATTTTTCTAAACACATTGTGTCGTCTTTCAGGATGTATATATGTGGGTGTCAAATCACTCACTTAACATCAACACGATTTTTAAAATCATTTCGTCTTCACGGTCACTTATTCACTAAGATAAATTTCATGAGAGTAGAACACTGTATCAGGTTGTAACCACTCCTATACTCCGAGAGAACTGCACGATTCGCGAGTTCAGTCCACTTTCCTCATGTAACCACAATTTCACGAAACAAGAGTACGATGGCACGATCTTCTTGACGAGGCTGAATAAATCAATAATCTGGGTGATGACTACTTTGAATTTGTTCCTAACAAAGAGCGTAAGAACAACTCGCTCCTGAGTCACTGTTACTCTTCACTAACCAATCATACGTCTTACTGCATGAAGGACTTTTACACCCGATGGCATTGGCAAAAACTCGCGCATAAGGACGAGGACACGTTTCAAAGTCAGAGAAGCGAACCTCACAGATTTTCTTTAGGGCCTCAATCGTGAGAAAGAGCTCTCTACCTGCCGGGTTCACAGCAGGGGTCATATCACGTTCCTGTTGCCCGAGATCCCGGTTATATGACACCCGATAGCTGGTATTTTACGTAGCGCACGGGAATGAATTGATATTTCCAACGTGAGTGAAAATTTTTTTAAGCTCAAAACATGAGATAAATGCGCCCAAAACGCCCTTTAGAACTCATTCATAGCTAAGTAGGGATTGTTGAGGAAATCAAATCGCGGTGAATCGGTGATGTTTCCTCAATCCATTAAATGGCGTTGTGGAAATGTGAAGGCCGGTGATGCAGGACATATAGTCATTTTTATTTCGTTTTCTATTCGCGTATGTGAGTATTTATAAAGAATAATTTTCGAATTCTTTAAGTAGCCACAGTGTCATTCATACATTGAATAAATAGCATACAGTTTACATCAAATACCTCTCTGAAATTTCTGGCGTTTGAGAGGCGTATTATCCAGGAACTCCGAAAATGAGTTTTACTGTGCGGTTTTCTTCAAAGCTAAAATTTTAGGTCGACAAATCATGTACATTTTCAATCAATTGGTCAATCGTTTTAGATGGAAAAAGATTGTAATTTTTCGCGATGTAAACGTGCTCATGTAACGCTGAGATGTTTAACTATTACACTCCAAATCCTCAATTGTTTTCAACTTGGTCCATGGCTCAGGTACGAACATCTATGACGAACAGCGGCCTTAGAGAAAATAATAAGTTGGAGCATGGACTGAAAAGTGCTCGTAACCCGTTTTAACATCCCGCGCCAACACCCATTTGGCTGAAACGTTACTGTTATTCTCGGCGTAATCCACCGAGTTCTCAGAAAATTTATAATAATTCCTTATATTTCATCCAAAGAACCTAATAGAGATGTGTGCCTACTCATACCATTATCAGGAGTGAGATGAGCGCAATATTTTTTTTGCTACGTGTGTAGTTTTGTTTTGCTGATTTCATTCGCGAAGTAAATAAAATACAAAGGCAAGCCGTCGTTGAAATCGTTATCGTTAAAAACGGCTACGAGTGAAGAGATATACACAGCTGACGGAAGGCTTGGGTGCAAACGAGAGGATATTCGGAGGCCACACACTCGGCTTGGATTAACGGAAACATTCAGATCTGGCGAGTTTCAGTACAGCACGGAGAATGTCATTTTGACTCCGCGCTGAATATCTAGAATGGGTAGGAGCGACAAATATCACCTTTAACGAGCTTTCAGGTCAAAAATTCCGTCCTGCCACGCTCCATTAGTGATCGTAACCAAAATAGCGTGACACCAACGTGATACACTTCGTTGACATACAGATCACCACTAAATGTCTGTACTCCCTGCCTCTGTCCTCCCCTTTCTGTTCCTAACACCGGGATTGGATTTTGGGGAGGCGATCGACAGCTGAGGTCATTTGCGCCACAGGGGACAGGTAAGGGAGGAAGGGTGGATAGTAGGGATGGACCGATTCCGATACCGATATAAAGTATCGGCCGATATTTATGGTATCAGTAGCATCGGTATCGGCAGTCAAGTCAGTGCTTTTCCGATATTTTCAAATTTCAGATTTTTACCGCCAATATGGCCAATCAAACGAGATGTCGACTTCTACCGCTAGAGTGCTCTGGTACCAAATGCCATCAGTAAGGTTATCTAATTGTAAGACAGACAGTTTCAGAGTGCGTTTCTTTCGAACACCAAAGTTATATTTTTTTTATTACATTAGATAATTAAAAATCAAGAAGTAGGCAAATTAACTTATGACTACATGCTTTTGTTTTTACGATAAAGCAGTTTTTGCAATTTTCTCTTCCTTATATGGAATCGCGTGTCGAAGTAATGTCGTTTACTTAAGCTACGCAATGCTGACTTCATGGTAGCGTGGGAATAATTTGATGAAATGTGATTAATTGCAATAACAGTCAAGGAAAAAAAGTCATGTCCGGTAAAAAACTTAAAACTAAAAATTATTAAAACTTTTTCAGTGAATGAAGTGTTTTGCCTGTGTAATAATGGTTGTTTCCATAATCTGGTTTCTTAGTTGGCCGAGCCAGCTTAAAGTGCTTGTGATGAAATGCTGAGTTTGTATTATAGCTAGAATGGAGTAGTATCGGTATCGGTAATGGTATCGGGGGGAGGAGAACTGGTATCGGAATCGGTATCGGAAATTTCTGGTATCGGTCCATCCCTAGTGGATAGTAACCCGGCGTCGGCATTAGCCTGCTCTTAACGAAAGGCGCCAAGGGGACCACGGCCTAACGTCTCATCCGACAGACGGAGTACTGTACTTGAAGTGCTCTCCACAAGGCACTCAAGTAGGTTACCAGGTATACCAGGTTTCCTATGAAAAACATCCTCCTCTGCAGGGATTTGAACCCTAGCCGCCCGAATAGTTAGCCAGTACTCTAACCACCACACCAACCCGATCCCCTTCCCTACATCACCCCCCTTCAATGGCTGGTGAGATAACACCCTTGTCACACGCCTCTGTGGCTCATCGTGGGGTAGTAATTTTGGGAATGTGGTTAAGGTTAAAATTAGACTTCTCGAGGTTAATTCTGAAGGGGGAGCTCTCCACTTCTAGGGTCATCAAAATACCGGGGAGGAGGCCTTTGGTGCAGATCTTTCGGTGCTAATAAGCATGGGAGAGATGAAGCTGGTCACAAAGGTAGGGGCAGGGAATTTGATAAAATCAGTTTAATTTGATAATTACCATGCATTGGTTTGCCAGTCTTCCAATGAGAAACAGTTGATGACAAAAGCGTCATAGGTGAAAAATATGGGATCGCCCAAATGAACTTTCAACCGGCCAAGGTGTGGGTGTTTAGGCATGTCTATTGGTTCATGTTACAGAGCCTAAAGTAAATAGATTTGAGTACAGTTGTCAGAAATATAGAAGAAAATAAACTTAAATGCATTGGTAGTATTTAAGAAGAAAATGGCTTCAGCATGTAAAAAGGACATCAGATATGGAGGTTCCACCTGAGGAAATAATTTTGAGAATAAGGGAATTAACAAAGGTAATGCTGTGACTAGTCCCTCAATCTGGCTAGTTCCTTGTAGGTAAGTAGAAAAACGTCCAATGTGGCTAGTTCCTAGTAGGTAGGTGCACAATATAACACCGATCAACATACATGAGAGTGTAAGTAATTTTAACCACATTGGAGAGAAAATTTAACCACAACTAATTACCGTAAGCTACTAACAAAAATAAAAATGATAGTGAAGAGAATTGTTACTCTACTGGTTTCACTGCGTTTTCATTGCAGTTAGTTTGAGGTGTCAGTCACTTTTCCCTACTTAACCCTCTAAGATGCAGTGTGACTGAACGTTCACGCATACGGGAACACGGAGGATCGTACGCACCGCGTGATGAAGGGAAGGAAGGGTACACGGAATGAAAAAACAGGGGGAAAGAAAAAGAATGGGGAATAAGAGGACGCTCACCTGATATGCCGCCGATGCACCTCCGACAGACCATCGTGAATTTTTAACCAAGGGCCCCTTATTATGAGAGAAAAATTACGAATCACCCATTTCTTTTTCAATTATTAAGATCATTTTAAAATACAGTCCTTAAAGAAAACCATCGTAATTTAGTTCAAAATTGCCTACGACAACTGCGTTATGAGATACATTTTTTTCCTTATCAGATTTAAAAATCAATATGTGGTTAAGCGTATTCTCAATTTAGAATACAGTTTCCCATTTCTGTCAGTGCGACCGAAAACACGAATCACCTATTTCTCTTTTAATTATTAAGATCATTTTAAAATGCAGTCATTAAAGGAAACCACTAGAATATAATTTTGAATCGCAAAACGACAAATGGGTTTTGATATACATATTTTTCCCAATCAGATTTAAAATTCAATATGTGGTTAAGAGTAATCTCAATTTAGAATTCTGCTACTCAATTCTGGCGGAAAAATCTATCCAAAAGGCAATATAATCTTGCTCGAGTCTAGAATACCTATTTATTTTAAGCAGTTCTTGAGTGAATATTTTGAACCAATGGCCTCTTATTATGCGAGGGAAATCACGAATCACCCATTCATTTCTTTACCAATTATTTAGATCATTTCAATAGAGTCCTTAAAGAAAACAATCATAATTTATTTCTGATTATTGCTCGATTCTAGAATGATTATTTATTTTAGGCTGTTTTTGTGTGAATATTTTTAACTAATACATTATTATAATGCGAATGAAAACACGAATCACCTATTTCTCTTTCAATTATCAAGACCATTTTAAAATGCAGCCATAAAGCAAACCACTATAATCTTAATTTTAAATCGCAAAACGATAAATGCGTTTTGATATACAAATGTTTCCTTATCAGATTTAAAATTCCAAATATGGTTAAGCGTATTCTCAATTTATAATTCTGTTTCTCAATTCTGGCGAAAAAATCACTCCAAAAGGCAATATAATCTTGCTTGAGACTAGAATACCTATTTGTGTTAAGCAGTTCTAGAGTGAATATTTTGAACCAATGGCCACTTACTATAAGAGGGAAATTACGAAGCACCCATTTCTTTACCAATTATTTAGATCATTTAAAAATACAGTCCTTAAAGTATACAACCACTATTTATTTCAGAATTGCCTAACGACAACTGCGTTGAGACATACATCTTTTTCCATATCAGATTTCAAATTCAAAAATTGGCTATTCGTATTCTTAGTTTAGAATTCACCTTCTCGTTTCTGGCGATAAAATATCTTCAAAAGCCAATTGAATATTGCTCGATTGTAGAATGATTATTTATTTAAAGCTGTTCTTGAGTGAATACTTTTAACTAAAGTCTTATATTACTTCGACAGAAAACACGAATCAACTATTTCTTTTTTAATTATGAAGATCATATTAAAATACAGCCATTAAAGTAAATCAATATAATTGAATTTTGAATCGCAAAACGACAAATGTGATTTGATATACATATTTTTCCGTTACAGATTTAAAATTCAATATTTGGTTAAGCGTATTCTCAATTTAAAATTCTGTTTCTCAATTCTGGCGGAAAAATCACTCCAAAAGGCAGTATAATCTTTCTCGAATGTAGAATACCTATTTATTTTAAGCAGTTCTAGAGTGAATATTATGAGCCAATGGCCACTAACTCTGCGAGGAAAATTACGAATCACCAATTTGTTGCCCAATTATTTAGATCATTTTAAAATACAGTCCTTAAAGTAAACCATCATTCATATATCTGGGATGCATAACGACAACTGCGATTTGGGTTACATGTTTTTCCATATCAGATTTAAAAATCAAAAAGTGGTTATTCGTATTCTAATTTTAGATATCAGCTTCTCGTTTCTGGCGATAAAATATCTTAAAAAGGCAATTCAATATTGCTCGATTCTAGAATGATTATTTATTTTAAGCTGTTCTTGAGTTAGTACTTTTAACTATAAGCTTATTATAGTGCAACCGAAAACATGAATCACCTATTTCTATTTTAATTATTAAGATCATTTTAAAGTGCAGTCATTAAAGCAAACCACTATAGTTTATTTTGAATCGCAAAACAACAAATGCGTTTTGATATACATATTTATCCGTATCAGTTTAAAAATTCAATATGTGGTTAAGCGTATTCTCAATTTAGAATTCTGTTTCTCAAATCTGGCGGAAAAATACTTCAAAAGGCAGTATAATCTTTCTCGAGTCTAGAATACCTATTTATTTTAAGCAGTTCTTGAGTGAATATTTTAACAAATGTCCCCTTATTATGAGAGAAAAATTACGAATCACAGCATTCTTTTTCAATTCTTTATATCATTTTAATATACAGTCCTTAAAGAAAACCATCATGATTTAGTTCATAATTGCCTAACGACAACTGGGTTATGAGGTACATATTTTTTCCTTAACTGATTTAAAATTCGATATGTGGTTAAGCGTATTCTCAATTTAGAATACTGTTTCCCATTTCTGTCTGAATAATCACTCCAAAAGGCAATATAATCTTGCTCGAGACTTAAAAACCTATTAGTTTTAAGCAGTTCTAGAGTGAATATTTTGAACCAATGGCCACTTACTATGCGACGGAAATTACGAATCACCCATTTCTTTACCAATTATTTAGATCATTTTAAAATACAGTCCTAAAAGAAAAACAGCAAAATTTATTTCAGAATTGCTTAACAACTGCGTTATGAGATACATATTTTCCCTTAACAGATTTAAAATTCAATATGTGGTTAAGCGTATTCTCAATTTAGAATATATTTTCCCATTTCTGTCTGAATAATCACTCCAAAAAGCCAATATAATCTTGCTCGAGACTAGAATACCTATTCCAGTTCTAGAGTGAATATATTTTTACCAATTATTTAGATCATTTTAAAATACAGTCCTTAGAGAAAACCATCATTAATTATTTCTCAATTGCATTACGACAACTGAGTTTATAGATACAGATTTTTCCATATCAGATTTAAAATTTATAAAGTGGTTATTCGTATTCTCATTTTAGAAATCTGCTTCTCGTTTCAGGCGATAAAATATCTTCAAAAGGCAATTCAATATTGCTCGATTCTAGAATGATTATTATTTTAAGCTGTTCTTGAGTGAATAGCTTTAACTAATGGCTTATAATAGTGCGACTGAAAACACGAATCATTTATTCCTCTTTTAATTATTAAGATCATATTAAAATGCAGTCATTAAACCAAACCACTATACTAAATTTTGAATCGCAAATCGACAAATGGGTTTTTATATACATTTAATCATTATCATTATACATTTAATCATTATACATGCAATATAATCTTGTTCGAGTCTAGTTTACCTATTTATTTTAAGCAGTTCTTGAGTGAATATTTTGAACTAATGGCCACTTACTATGCGAGGGAAATCACAAAGCACCCATTTCGTTACCAATTATTTAGATCATTTAAAAATACAGTCCTTAAAGTAAACAACCATTATTTATTTCAGAATTGCCTAACGACAACTGCGATTTGACATACATTTTTTCCATATCAGATTTAAATTCCTGAAAGTGGTTATTCGTATTCTCATTTAGAATTCAGCTTCTCGTTTCTGGCGATAAAATATCTTCAAAAGGCAATTCAATATTGCTCTATTCTAGAATGATTATTTATATTAAGCGGTTTTTGAGTGAATACTTTTAACTAATACATAATTATAATGCAAATGAAAACACGAATCACCAATTTCCCTTTTATTTATTAAGACCATTTTAAAATGTAGACATTAAAGCAAACCACTATAGTTTAATTTTGAATCGCAAAATGACAAATGCGTTTTGTTATACAAATTGTTCCATATCAGATTTAATATTCAAAATATGGTTAAGCGATTTCTCAATTTAGAATTCTGTTTCCCAATTATGGCGAAAATATCACTCCAAAAGGTAATAATATCTTGCTCGAGTCTAGAATACCTATTTATTTTAAGCAGTTCTTGAGTGAATACTTTGAACCAATGGCCACTTACTATGCGAGGGAAATCAAGAATCACCCATTTCTTTTTCAATTATTTTGATCATTTTAAAATACAGTCCTAAAAGAAAACCAGCACAATTTATTTCAGAATTGCCTAACGACAACTGCGTTATGAGATACATATTTTCCCTTAACAGATTTAAAATTCAATATGTGGTTAAGCATATTCTCAATTTAGAATATAGTTTCCCATTTCTGTCTGAATAATCACTCCAAAAGGCAATATAATCTTGCTCGAGACTAGAATACCTATTTGTTTTAAGCAGTTGTAGAGTGAATATTTTGAACCAATGGCCACTTACTATGCGAGGGAAATTACGAATCACCCATTCATTTCTTTACCAATTATTTAGATCATTTTAAAATACAGTACTTAAAGAAAACAATAATAATTTATTTCTGAATTGCATAACGACAACTGAGTTTATAGATACATATTTTTCCATATCAGATTTAAAATTCAAAAAGTGGTTATTCGTATTCTCATTTGGAATTCAGCTTCTCCTTTCTGGCGATAAAATATCTTCAAAAGGCAATTCAATATTGCTCGATTCTAGAATGATTATTTATTTTAAGCGGTTTTTGAGTGAATACTTTTAACTGATAGATTATTATAATGCGAGTGAAAACACGTATCACCTATTTCTCTTTTAATTATTAAGACCATTTTAAAATGCAGTCATTTAGGCAAACCACTATAGTTTATTTTGAATCGCAAAACGACAAATGCGTTTTGATATACAAATTTATCCTTATCAGATTTAAAATTCCAAATATGGTAAGCGTATTCTCAATTTAGAATTCTGTTTCTCAATTCTGGCGAAAAAATCACTCCAAAAGGCAATATATTCTTGCTCGTGTCTAGAATACCTATTTATTTTAAGCAGTTCTTGAGTGAATATTTTGAAATAATGGCCTCTTATTATGCGAGGGAAATCACGAATCATCCATTTCTTTTTCAAATATTTAGGTCATTTTAAAATACAGTCCTCAAAGAAAACAATCATAATTTATTTGTGAATTGCATAACGACAACTGCGCTTTGCGATACAGATTTTTCTATATCAGATTTAAATTCCTGAAAGTGGTTATTCGTATTCTCATTTTAGAATTCAGCTTCTCGTTTCTGGCGATAAAAGATCTTCAAAAGGCAATTCAATATTGCTCTATTCTAGAAGGATTGTTTATATTAAGCGGTTTTTGAGTGAATACTTTTAACTAATACATAATTATAATGCAAATGAAAACACGAATCACCTATTTCCCTTTTCATTATTAAGACCATTTTAAAATGTGGTCATTAAAGCAAACCACTATAGTTTAATTTTGAATCGCAAAATGACAAATGCGTTTTGATATACAAATTGTTCCATATCAGATTTAATATTCAAAATATGGTTAATCGATTTCTCAATTTAGAATTCTGTTTCCCAATTATGGCGAAAATATCACTCCAAAAGGTAATAATATCTTGCTCGAGTCTAGAATACCTATTTGTTTTAAGCAGTTGTAGAGTGAATATTTTGAACCAATGGCCGCTTACTATGCGAGGGAAATTACGAATCACCCATTCATTTCTTTACCAATTATTTAGATCATTTTAAAATACAGTGCTTAAAGAAAACAATAATAATTTATTTCTGAATTGCATAACGACAACTGAGTTTATAGATACATATTTTTCCATATCAGATTTAAAATTCAAAAAGTGGTTATTCGTATTCTCATTTGGAATTCAGCTTCTCCTTTCTGGCGATAAAATATCTTCAAAAGGCAATTCAATATTGCTCGATTCTAGAATGATTATTTATTTTAAGCGGTTTTTGAGTGAATACTTTTAACTGATAGATTATTATAATGCGAGTGAAAACACGTATCACCTATTTCTCTTTTAATTATTAAGACCATTTTAAAATGCAGTCATTTAGGCAAACCACTATAGTTTATTTTGAATCGCAAAACGACAAATGCGTTTTGATATACAAATTTATCCTTATCAGATTTAAAATTCCAAATATGATAAGCGTATTCTCAATTTAGAATTCTGTTTCTCAATTCTGGCGAAAAAATACTCCAAAAGGCAATATAATCTTGCTCAAGTCTAGAATACCTATTTATTTTAAGCAGTTCTTGAGTTAATATTTTGAACAAATGGCCTCTTATTATGCGGGGAAAATCAAGAATCACCCATTTCTTTTTCAATTATTTAGATCATTTTAAAATACAGTCCTAAAAGAAAACCAGCAAAATTTATTTCAGAATTGCCTAACGACAACTGCGTTATGAAATACATATTTTCCCTTAACAGATTTAAAATTCAATATGTGGTTAAGCGTATTCTCAATTTAGAATATAGTTTCCCATTTCTGTGTGAAAAATCACTCCAAAAGGCAATATAACCTTGCTCGAATGTAGAATACCTATTTATTTTAAGCAGTTGTAGAGTGAATGTTTTGAAGCAATGGCCTCTTACTATGCGACGGAAATTACGAATCACCCATTTATTTTCCAATTATTTAGATCATTTTAAAATACAGTCCTTAAAGTAAACCATCATTCATTATTTCTGGGTTTCATAACGACATCTGCGAATTTGGTTACATGTTTTTCCATGTCAGATTTAAAAATCAAAAAGTGGTTATTCGTATTCACATTTTAGAATTCAGCTTCTCGTTTCTGGCGATAAAATATCTTCAAAAGGCGATTCAATATTGCTCGATTCTAGAATTATTATTTATTTTAAGCGGTTTTTGAGTTAATACTTTTAAGTAATGGCTTATTATAGTGCGACCGAAAAAGCATATCACATATTTCTCTTTTAATTATTAAAATCATTTTGAAATGCAGTCATTAAAGCAAACCACTATAGTTTATTTTGAATCGCAAAACGACAAATGCGTTTTGATATACATATTTTTCCGTATCAGATTAAAAATTCAATATATGGTTAAGCCTATTCTCAGTTAAGAATTCTGTTTCTCAATTCTGGCGGAAAAATACTCCAAAGAAAACCATCATAATTTATTTCTGAATTGCATATCGACAACTGCGATTTGGGTTACATATTTTTCCATATCAGATTTAAAATTCAAAAAGTGGTTTTTCGTATTCTCATTTTAGAATTCAGCTTCTCGTTTCTGGCGAGAAGGTATCTTCAAACGGCAATTCAATATTGCTCGATTCTAGAATGATTATTTATTTTAAGCTGTTCTCTAGTGAATACTTTTAACTAATGGCTTATTATAGTGCGACCGAAAATACGAATCACCTTCATGTGATTCATGTTTTCGGTCGCAATATATAAAGCCATTGGTAAAAAATATTCACTCAAGAACTGCTAAAACTATTAAGCATTCTAGATTCGAGCAATATTATATTTCCTTTTGAAGTGATTATCCCGCCAGAAACGAGAAACTGAATTTTTAAAAGAGAATACGCTTAACCTCTTCTTTAATTTTTGTTTGGTTCAAAATATTCACTCACATGGTCATTGGTTCAAAATATTCACTCAAGAACTGCTTAAAGTAAATAGGTATTCTAGACTCGAGCAAGATTATATTGCCTTTTGGATAGATTTTTCCGCCAGATTTGAGTAGCAGAATTCTAAATTGAGATTACTCTTAACCACATATTGAATTTTAAATCTGATTGGGAAAAATATGTATATCAAATCACATTTGTCGTTTTGCGATTCAAAATTTTACTATAGTGGTTTCCTTTAATGACTGCATTTTAAAATGATCTTAATAATTAAAAGAGAAATAGGTGATTCGTGTTTTCGGTCGCACTGACAGAAATGGGAAACTGTATTCTAAATTGAGAATACGCTTAACCACATATTGAATTTTAAATCTGATATGGAAAAATATGTATTTTTAACGCATTTGTCGTTTTGCAATTCAGAATTAAAATATAATGGCTTTCTTTAAAGACTATGTTTTAAAAGGATCATAATAAATGAAAGAGAAATGCATGATCCGTTTTTTTTCTCGCAATATAATAAGCCTTTGGTTGAAAATATTCACTCTAGAACTGCATAAAAAAATTAATCATTCTCGATTGGAGAAATATTATGTAGATTTTTGAAACGATTTTCTCGCTAGAAATAAGTAGCTGAATTCTAATTTGAGAATACACTTAATTTTTTTTCGAATTTTCAATCATATATGGAAAAAATATGTATCGCAAAACGCAGGATTTGTATTGTAATTCAGAAATCAATAATAATGGTTTGCTTATAGGACTGTTTTTTAATGGATCTTAATAATTGAAAGAGAAATGGATGATTCGTCTTTTTGTTCGCAATATAATAAGGCTTTGGTTGAAAATATTCATTCGAGAACTGCATAAAATAATAATGGATTCTATATTCGAGCAATTATAATGCCTTTTAAAGTGATATTCTAGCCAGAATTGAGAAATTAAATTTTAAAATGAGAATATGCTTAAACTCTTGTTAAAAATTTAACTCTGATATAGAAAAATATGTATCTGAAAACACAAGATCCGTTTTGCGATTCAGAAATGAAGTATGATAGTTTGCTTTAAGGACTGTATTTTAAAATGCTCTGAATAATTGAAAGAGAAATGAATGATTCGTGTTTTCGCTCGCAGTATAAAAGGCCATTGGTTTAAATTATTTACTCGAGAACTGCTTAAAATAAATAATCATTCTAGAATCGAGCAATATTATACAGCATTTTGAAGTGATTTTCTCGCCAGAAATGAGAAGCTAAATTCTAAAATGAGAATACGCTCAACCTCTTTTTGTTTTTTAAATGTGACATGGAAAAATATATTTCTAAAAACGCAGTTGTCGTACAGAAATTCGCGAAGTTGGCGATTCAGAAATTAATAATGATGGTTTGCTTAAAGGACTGTATTTTAAAATGATCTAATTAATTGAAAGATAAATGAGTGATGCGTGTTTTCGCTCGCAATAAAATAGGCCATTGGCTCAAAATATTCACTCAAGAAATGCAAAAAAATGTATAACCATACTATATGCGAACAATATTATATTGCCTTTTGAAGTTATTTTCCCGCGAGAAATGAGAAACTAAATTCTAAAATGAGAATGCGCTTAACCTCTTTTTGAATTATGAATCTGATATGGAAAAATATGTATTTCAAAACGCATTTTTCGTTTTGCGATTCAGATATAAATTATGATGGTTTTCTTAAAGTACTGTATTTTAAAATGAACTAAATAATGGAAAATGAAATGTGTGATTCGTGTTTTCGCTCGCAATATAGTTGGCCATTGATTCAGTGGTCTTATAGTGGATATATAGTGGTCTTGTCGAAGTCGACTTTTTGGGCGTGAATGAATGAAGGCGTGACGAGACTGTGTTCAGCTATGGCCGACTTGTCGGGTTGTTTCAGACGGATGCATCGTTCGTGTTCTTTCAGCCTTATCTCCACAGTCCTAGGAGTTAGCAAAAATGGAGTGGCGAGAGAGTTAATTTTAGAGGTAAGCAAAACGCAGCTCCAAACTTCAGATCATAAACCAAGAATATGTCAAAATCTGAAAATGGAATATTTTCGATTTCAACACAGCTGGTCGGGTGGGCGGGCGACGCAACAAAGATGATTCCTATCTACTGGGATAAATTCTTCAACTCTTTAACGCCGATGAAGTTATCGAAGTTGACGAATTCATCGACTCTCCGAGGTCGATGAATGACAACTATCGAAACCGAATTACTTTGATACATTTTTTCGTCGACTATCGATGAGAAAAATCGTTCATCACACAAGCCTACTTTCTTTGCCTCTCTTTCTTTCCCCGTCCTTCCCCTTCACCCCATACCCCTCTACCTCTCATTCCTGACGCGATGGTGCGCACCAGTATCCTTTGCGTGAGCTACGATGACACTTTTGATAAAATATGCTGGAAGGAGCTCATTAGCAATCCATATATTTACACGTGCCACCCTGGTGACCATAATTTGAAGGACTTCGAGCAAAAATATTTAATAGAAAAAGAGTTTGCGTAAAGCATTTCGAACTTAATGATGTATTTCCAATTAGACGTCTGAGAAGATTGTCTCGTCCATATCCTTACCGCTCAGAAGCTCGGCATATTCATGCTGAACTTTGATCCAGTCACAAGAAGGATGCTTTAATTACGAGGCCATCGATAAAATCATTTCTATAAATGGATGGCTATCCAACAGCACAACGCACCGTATGAACAGCGGGGAGGTCATTGCCACTGAGTTGTCTTTATAAACATCTGAATGAAATTCTTGGAACTAAATGCGTCTACATATTCCAAATCATTGTTCTTAACCCACAGTCCTACTCCCTATTCCTCCAACTACTCCATATCTGTCGTAGCAGGAGGAATATATGCCAAAATGTTCTCAAATTTTACCGCTTTGTAGTGGATCTGATAGAGGACAAATTTCTAGAAGTGTAGTGACACTTGATGCGCCTTGAAAAAAAACGAACTCCTGGGTCTAATAGGAAAACAATAAATAATGAAGGATAATCAAGGAGTCATTATTTTCGAACAGAAGAAGAAGGCAAAGGAGATGAAAAGTGAGATGAACTTTAAATCAATATATTTGCTATGTTTGGAGAATTTCAATACGTTAAAGTCACACTTGCAACTGCCTCATAAAGAAAAATCCACGGTGGAGAAAGTATGTGAGCAATTTTGCTGTGCATGCTCATTTTAAGTACCCAACCGCCCATTGGTCTCTCTGCGGAAAGTTGATACCATGTGGAGTGTCTCTTGTTCGGAGATAGATTGGGGTTCGGCTCACATTTTTGTCGGGGTTTTACAAATTCATTTCTCTAGAACGAATGATTAAGGTAGATTGAATGTCACTAATGATCAGGGAGTGTGTAATTTAATTTCATAGAATGTCTCCAGTTAATAATTTTAAATATTTACTTGTGTCAATATATATACAGATTTGTTGACAAATTCGTAAACAATGGCCATTATCTTTAAATCTCTCGTATTACATAACTTTTGCAGGACACCAGAAGGTACGTACAAAGACCTCATCACTTTACAATTCCTATTATGTAGGCATTCATTCGCAAAGCATTATCAGGAAACTTGTACAATATATCGTCCAACTGCCTTTTTTCCATTACCTTGGCGAGCACAGTTTCACATTACGGAATAAGTACGCCATGCCCAAAGATTTAACACCCATATACTTTATCCGAGATTGAGAGAAAATCACTTGCGGCGTCAATTATGTAATATGAATGAAACATTCATGGCATACCCTAGAATATGTGAGTGAGGGAAATAAACCTTAAATTTGGAGTATCTACAATTAGGAAATGCATCTGGGGAAGGATTACATTTTTAACGGGGCTATACAAAATCTTTTTTCTGTAAGTAATGCTTTAGGTAGATTGAGTGTCACAAATGATCAGGGAGTGTGTAATTTTACTTCATAAAATCTCTCTTATACATAACTTTGAACGCCCATCTGTGTTAGATAATAATGAAGGATTTCAAGATTCGGTTCTTTGAAAGAAATAAAAAAATGCCGGGATGAACATTGACAAGGTCTCCACTACAATTGCATTTTACCATCTGGACACATCATCAGCGGTATTACGAATGGAATTCAAATTTCACTGTCATCATGTTGCCTCCAAATAAATTATTTCGATTAACCTGTAGCCGAGAGCGCTCGTGCAACAGGCGACCAGGCAAGTACAAATAGGAAAACTTTTTTCTGATATGGGACTAGTTCTTTGAAGGTATATGACCAAAGATAATCTGCCTTCGACCGACCACACCGTTTCTAGACTTACACTCTCACTTTGAATTTCTAGCTAGATGCAAACATGTCCCATTTTCACCTCACCTCTCCAAATTCTTTCATGACCTACCTCCTTTTCCCTTCCACTGAAATGATAATAACGTTGGCTACTGTCTACAATTTACGCTTTGTCCAGCATTATGCAATAGTAGATCTGCCGCTACCCTTGGTAGATCCAACCATTTAGAGTAAAGAAAAGAAACCTCAGGAATAAATGAGGTAACACTCATCCCTTCCACACACCACCCAACAGTAACTGCAAAACTACGTCTAAGCGTCCAAAACATAAAATACATACAATTATTCGTTAACACATTCGTCCACTGTGGATATTTTTATATTAGAATTTCAGAATTAGACAAATGTAGCAGCACATCGAGAAGCACATACGTAGATGATTACTGTCTATTGCCTGATTTCCAGGCACTCGTTCAAAAAGCATTCTCAGGAAACTATATCGTTGTAACGTCTATTTCCACGGAATGAACTTGACAATGGGTCCATCATTCACTAAACCCAAGCACTTCCAGGCATTCTTTGTACGACTCTTCCACCCATTCTCGATAGAATGGACTCTTCTCACAGTAATAAGCGATGCGTTCGCCTCTATCATTCAATAAGTCTCCAATGCGATCCTCTGGATCACGCCGTATGTCGTCACTGAGGGTCCACTCCAGAATTTTGGGTAAGTAGGCAGAAGAAATCAGGGGTCCAACTGTTTTCAGGTCCTCGTAGCTCTCCATAAAGGATTTGAAGGGAAGGACACTATCGCATAGCCCTGGAGGCATGCTTTTGGTGAGTTCTTCGTGATAAATTTCCAGAAACTTCGGAACGTTCAGGTCCCTGAATGACTTTCTGACGCTCACGTGTAGGAAAAATATTACATCGTAGATCGGAGGGAGGAATTGTACCAGCTGCATGTCCACCAGGATTGTATCAACCGGTTTCCCGTTCCCGTCCGATCCTACCTCGTAAGAAAACATGAAGTTGTCCCCCCAAGCGTCTCCCTCGACGAAAGCTTTGACGTACTTGGGATTATTGCGGGCCAGCGAGTGAAACTTAGCCCAAGCCTCGCTCAGCGAGCCTAGGATCTCCCCACGCCGACCGGAAAACTTCTGGAGCCACATGGCGCACACGGCTGTGGCGGTGCTCTCCGTAGATCTCGTCACGAAGGATTTTTCATAATCCAGATTCCAAAGCTCGTCAGATAAGTCTGGAGCGCCATTCGACGTGCTCGTCGGGTATGCCGCAACGTCTTTGCGCCTGCGCAGAGCCAGCAAGATGGAGGCAGCGTGGAACCGCGCCATCGACTTTAGCGCCACGTGGCAGTGTTGCAGGTCCATGACGCGGGATTTCCTGCGGCAGAATCCTCGATGTGTGACGTCCTCGAGAACGATCAGCTCTTCCTCCACCGATCCAGGGACTGGAACAAACCCTGGTTCGAGACTGTCACGAGTGAGGACGCACCTGAGATTCAAGAATGACATTAATCACTACATGAAATCCAAACAATAGTCTCGTAGTTTACTTGAGTATTTGCAACACTCCCAGGGAAGGGATATGTTTTACCCATTCGTTCGGGAACCTTGCGATGGGAAATAAATGTACCTGCCACTAGTACCCACTGTGAGAATTCGACTCAATTCCCCTGTTCGTGATTCTCTCGAGGTTAGGGATTACGCAAATATATTTTTCAACCGCCTTGGGGTCAATTTTGCAGAGAGTTATGTCCTTTACTGGTCCGGCGGTCGGAAGATATCGAAACGATTGCCTTCTCATTAGCTTACATTGAGGATTAACTAAGAAAACACATGCTACGTACTTGGAAAATACAGACGCAGTCCATGATGCTTTCTTGCACGTTGATGATGATAAGTCTTTCGTTCATGGTACTTTGAACAACATAAAAGATTATAGTTCCGTTCATGATTTGTAAATGATCCGTACAACATAATGGACGTTCTTCGAACACTATATTTTCGAGTTAGCAACTAATAAATGGTCTTGTGTAGAATCTATAGAAAAAATATACAGTTTGAGATTGGCCACATGCTGGGCTGTCGCCGAGTCAAATGATATTAATAACCTCTATTCATAGAACGGATACTAGGTTCCATATCCAGCTTTGTGAGGCCCCAAATGACATCTTGGACCTTTTTTATTGCATCTCGCTTGACCACAGAGTCGTATTAGCACAGCGATTGTTACCCAATGCTATAAAACATATGCCATATGTAAACGGCGTTTGTTCACAGGAGATAGAAAAAATACGAATTAAGAATTAACAAGGTGTTCATTACGGAGCAAATGGGTAAACGGAGAAGAAATAAACATGATCCACATCGCATATGATATGGCAGTCATAGCAGAAAATCACGATGATCTTCATAGGTCACTAAACCTAATGGATCGAGTTATCCACGAAAGAGCATGAAAATTATTAAGACGAAGACTAAAATCCTAGTATGTGGAAGAGAGAAGCTGAATGTAGAAGTCATTCTGAGAGCAGAAAAATTAGAGCAAGTGGATTCCTTCACCTATCTTGGAAGTACCATCACGTGGGACGGAAGCAGTTCAACAGACATCAAGCGGAGAATAGTCATAGCTAAGAAGGCGTTCACGGAAAAAAAGACATCTGCTGTGCTCAAAAAAGATAGGACTACAAACCAGAAAATAATATGTGAAAACATTCGTGTGGAGCGTGGCACTCTATGAAACAAGCATGGACCATTGGGAAAGCTGACCAGAAAAGACTGGATAGCTTCACAACCTGGTGCTGGAGGAGGATGCTGAAGATAAAATGGACGGGCAAAATAATAAATGATGAAGTGTAAAGAAGAGTAGAAGAGGAGACAACCATATGGAAAATCATATAAAAGAGAAGAACCAGATGGATGGGACACACCCATAGGTACACTGGGTTTGTGAGGAACATAATTGAAGGAAAAATAGAGGGTAAAGTCCCCAGAGAAAGAAACAGGAATAAGTTCATAGATGAAATAAAGAGCAAAGTACATAGGAAGCTATACCAGGAGGTAAAGAAACTAGCATTAGCTAGGGATGGCAGGAGGGCTGCAGTCAACCAATCTTAGAATTGAACAACCAATGAATGAAGGCGTTCGTAGTGAAACGTTCCTCTTAATTCCTCGAAATTAGATGCCCCGGATATATGAAAGGTGAGATGAAGGTTTTGCAGCGATTTTTGTGGAATAGTTCTAATCTACAGTAAGGGGCATAAGAATCACTGTGGAACAGCTATAGTACTCGATACATAATTAGGGAAGGGGCCGTAAGAATAAAACAGCATCAGGATAATAGAAGAGGGAATAAAAGCTCGACGGACCAAGTATTTAATGGTTCAGCTGCTTTTCCCTTCAGGTAGTCTTAATAGGGAAGCTGTGAAAGGGGTAAGGGCTACTAGGGAGGTAATTAGAGACGTCTCAAGAAATCAAAACCAGATCCTGAAGGGTGACCGGAATGCAGAGGTGGGAGAAGGAAGGGATGGATACGAAGTGAGAGGATATGAGCTGGGGAAGTGTAATGAGCGCGCTGAGGAAGTAGTTAAATCTTCTTGTAAAAAAAACTCGTAATGACGATCGTAATTGCTGATACAACAATAATGACGTTAGTACGCACAGAAAATGCCGGGCAAAACAGAGAGATATCAAACAGTTAACATCACGGCAATACAGTACTTAAGGAACAGTGTCAAGTACTTGCAAAGAGTTCCGGGGTCCGATGCAAACTCAGGGCATTATTCGTTATGAGACAGGTGATGTTATATTCAAATGGTATTTTAACAATAGGAGGATGAAGGCTAGACGCGTGGAGGCATTGAAATGGGACGAAAAGGATGGAATAGCAGGGGCTTGTGAAAAGAGACATAGTTAAAGAAATTAAAATGGAAAATCGAGAAAATAATGGCAAGTATGAAATCAAAATGTGGCAAGAGCAGGAGAGATGGCAATAGGATCTACGGAAGTGCGTAGCAAGAAGTAGGAGATCAGGTGAAAAAAAAGTTATATTCTCGGATGACAATTAACTTTGACCATCAGATGACAGGGCTTCGATCATCAATGGGTCAACAAGCTTTAGCCCAGCGAACTAGAAATTCAGTGTGGAAAACACTGAATGAAGATAAATCCTAAGAAAACAAATGAAATGAGACTATCTAGAAATAAAAGGGCTGGTCATAAGAGAACGTCACCAACTGTAGCAAATAGAACGATAAAATTTCTTACTACAAAGGTGCAATGACAATATAAGATGAATCTCGCTAGCGAAGGAAGAGTTACTATTGGAGAGGAGACACCAAGGACCTTGGGTTAGGGTGAAGAAGTGACTAATAAAGTGCTTGATAGTACATCACTGTTTGTCGCAGAAACGTGAACTGAAAAAGGAACATGAGAATAGATCGCAGGTTTTGAGATTAGGGTGTGAAGGAAGTTCGAAAAAGTTTGGTGCTCGGAAAGGGAGACATACGAAGAAGTACAAGGTAAGGTGGGTTACGGAAGGAAACTTGTAGTTATAATTAGGAAGAGACTAAGTAGTAGGTTCCATAACGTAACGTGGGTAGCAGGTTTGGTTAATGATGTGATACAAGAGCGGAGGTATAATCAGCGGGGATAGGAAAGGAAGAGATAAGGTTTGAAGGACGGGATGAAGAATGATAGCATACTAAATTTGAGAAAGAAATACTTTTTTATGCATGGGTCTTTGTGCATCAAACACTTAAAGAATTTTTATCCCTTCCATACATACCTACCTGGGACGTGAGAAGTACAACGATGTATCACGTGGGACTGAAGATGAAGAGGGACTGAACGGACATCAAGGAGAGAATACCCCAAGTTAAGAAGGCGTTCATGGAAAAAAGACAAATGCTCTGCTCCAAGAATATAGGACTACAAACCAGGAAACAATATGTAAAGAATTCGTGTGGAGCGTGGCACTCTATGGATCGGAAGCATGGACCATTGGAAAAGCTGACCAGAAAAGAATAGAAGCCTTCGAATCCTGGTGCTGAAGAAGGATTCTGAGGATGATTTGGACGGACAAAATAAGAAATTATGAAGTTTACAAGAGTGGAAGAGAAAAGAACCATATGACACACCATACAGAAAAGAAGAACAAGATGAATTGGATACACCCTGAGACACAATGGGTTTGTGAAGAACATAATCTAAGGTGAAATAGAGGGAAAAGTCTCAAAGTCCC
Source organism: Ceriagrion tenellum (assembly GCA_963169105.1). NCBI lineage: Eukaryota > Metazoa > Arthropoda > Insecta > Odonata > Coenagrionidae > Ceriagrion > Ceriagrion tenellum. The sequence goes on from OY720637.1 coordinate 43,395,134, forward strand.
CAGAGAAAGACCAAGGAATAAGTTCAGGGACCAAACAAAAAGGAAAGTATATAGGATGAGATACGAAAAGGTAAGGGAACTAGCATTAGACAGAGAAGGGCGAAGAGCTGCAGTCAACCAATGTTATGATTCAATAACCTATGAATGAAGGAATGAGCATACCTAACTTAACTGGTATTTCACTCGTTCCTAACCGCTATCCAATTGCAAACGAATTGATACTTCATTACATGGTGCTAAAATAAAGGTTCCACTTCAATTTTATGGTGACTGAATGAATGATAGGTCAGGATATATGCCATTTGTTAAACTTGCCTAAGATTCTAAATAATATTTCTTTCTTTTACCTATCCTTTCACCCTTCGGCATATTTAAGTGCAAATAACAAAAAATCTGATCTTCTTGGATGACTGAATAAACTTCATTCCTTTAGTTGGCAGCAGTATTTGTTGAAATAAAATGTATGTACTCTATTGACAGTGATTTGCAAAAAATGTTAATCATATGGGTAGTTAACTATGTTAGTATATATACACTGGGAAACACTATATTTGTTGATTTAGGCCTGACACCTGTTTTTGACTAACTTTTGGCTTCTGAATCCAAAAATAACCTCGGTTTTTTTCTATCACATCATATTTTTAAGCTACAGGATACCCTCTCTTTATTCCAAAAGTCATACAAAATATGCATGCTAAGGAAAATAAAGGAAGACATTGTCAAATCACTGTCCATAGAGAATAATTGTATTCATGCAAAGTCTATATATAGTAACTTGGACAAATTAAAAAGCAGTAAATAGACAAATTAAAAAATAGTGGTAAAAGACACAAAAGTAGATAATTTCTTTTGCCAAAGGGCAAAAATGTATGTTAAGGTAAAGATTTTCGCTTTTAGCTTTTCCTGGAGTGTTCAATCTGTGGACGATCTCGCCTGATGCTCCAACAATAGTCAGCCATCATATTTACATCTCATCTACCCTGATAGGTACCTTGCCTCCATGGTCTTCAAATCTTGGTGGAATCGCTCACCCTGCTCATCACTGACTGCACCAAGATTTTCCGGAAAGTCAGCAAGATGGCTATGCAGAAAATGAATCTTGATGTTCATGTTGCAACCAAGCATTTTTAAGCTTTTCAAGAATTGCGGGACCATTTTGTTGTGGTTGGGCCTTTTGGTGACCCCCGAGTGAATGATAATAGTGAAAACTTGGTGAGTGTGTACTTGGAAAGAGGATTGTTTGTATCGAATACATGGTTTAACCATAAGAGAATACATATGTATCCTTGGTAAAGGAGTGGTTGTAAAAGTATGATTGATTTCGATGTGTATGATGAGGGATTGAGGGAGTTAGCGTGGGACACGAGAGTGATGAGGGGTGGTGAATGTGGAACAGACCACTGTTTGGTACTCTCCAAAGTGAATCAGGGCAGAAATTGGGTGCCAATGAAGAATGTTGCGCGTAAGCAGTTGAGAGTAAAAGTGGAGAGGTTGCTAGACGGTGAGGTAAGAATACAGTATGGATGCATGCTTGAGGATGCTCTATCCTTGAAACCGAGAAAATGGGACGAGTATATCAGAAACGAGAATGCGAATTATGCGTGGTAGTGACTAAAAGGAGTGATTGTAGAATATTCTGAAAGTGTAGGTGGGAAAGGAGTGGTAGGAATGGTGAAATGTGATACTTGGTGGGATGAAGAAGTGAAAATTTCAGTCAGGGAAATGAAAGAGGCGTACAAGAATATGATTGCTGCCAAATTTGAGGAAGAGCGTACTAAGGCATTTGAGATTTACAGAAAGAAAAAGAAGAAATGCAAAATCATCTCGAAGGTAGCAAGGAGAGAATGTGTGCAGATCAAGCTAGCATGATGCAGAGCGATTTTGCAGGCAATAAAAAGCTGTTTTGGAAGTGGGTAAAAAGGGCTAAGATTGGTGAAGACAGGGGAATAAATGCGGTGAAGAACAAAAATGGAGAGATTGTGTGGGATGAGAGCAATATTTGAGACTGCTGGAGGGAGTATTTTGAAGAATTATACAATAATGCTGCAGGCGCTGAGGATGAGCCTTGCGAAGTAGAATGCGAGAATGTGATGATGGAAAAGGAGATCAGTGAGAATGAGGTCAAAACTGCTATGAGAACATTGAAAAATGGGAAGGCTGCAGGCGTAGATGGGATATCCAGTAAATTGTTGAAGTGCAGATGTAATTTACACATTTGTTGGCTGTTTGAACTGCATAATTTACGCTTACAGGCTTCTGTTGTTCGAGTGGATTAGAAGAATGCAATCATCGTTCTACTGTATAGAGCGAAGGGAAGAAAGACCAAATATAATAATTATAGGCCCAATAGTTTATTGAGCATTCCGGGAAAAGGGTTCACCAAAATTTGAATCGAAAGAGTGATGAATATTACCACTGGAAGAATATGGGGTGAGCAGTGTGGGTTTATGTCTGGGAGAGGATATAGTGACCAGCTTTTCGCGCTTCAGCAAGTGATAGAAAAATGTATGGGCATCCGAAAGAAAGTCTATTGTGCGTTTTTTATTTTCGAGAAGGCATATGACAAGGTAAATACAAAAAAGTTGTGGAAGGTTTTGAAGGACTATGGAGTGAATGGGCAGTATAGAATGTTATATTAGCGATATATGATAATAGTAAGGCAAGTGAGAGAGTTAACGGGGTTCTGAGTGATTGGTTTGCAATAAAGCAGGGCGTAAAGTAAGTATGCGTAATGTCACCATGGCTGTTTAATGTATTTATGGATAAATGTGTTAGAGATGCATGTAGTGAAAATGACGGTGTTCTGATTGGAAATATAAAGGTGCGAGTTCTACTATATGCGGATGATGCTGTTTTGATCTCAGACAGTCAACAGGGACTACAGGAGCTCCTTGATAAGTTTTGTGAATCGACAGAGAGAATGGAATAGAGGGTAAATGCGTGGAAGACTAAAGTAGTAGTTTTTGATAAGGGGGATGGGGAGAATAAGCGTGATGAAGTAATTGAACAAGTGGATTATTTTGTGTACTTAGGTTAGATGTTTGGGAAAGATGGACGGATAAGAAAGACGTGCGAATGCTGGAAGGAAAGTGGTATGAAGCATGTGGAGCATATCAAGGAATGATTGCCTGTCAAAGGAAGCTAAAATCGCCGAGTTCAAAAGTGTACTTCTCCCCACTTTGTTGTATGGTAGTGAAACATGGGTAAGTCAGAATAGACATAACAGTAGACTAAACGCCGTGGGTATGAGTTATCTGAGGAGTGTTTGCGGTAAAAGTGGGATGGATAGGGTGAGGAATGAGTGGGCAGTAAATGAATGCGGGTTAGATGCTCCAGTAATGGACACACATGAAAGGAGTGTGCTTAGTTGGTTTGGCCATATTGAGAGAATGTATGAGAGTTGAATAACGAAACAGATATATAAGAGTGAAATGAATGGTGCAAGAGGTAGAGGTAGGTCGAGAAAGTTGTGGTCGAATGTGGTTGAGAGAATTCTTAGGAGGAGGAATATTAGGAGTCTTAAAAACAGGAGAGCGTGTATGAAGCAGTGTATAGGGGTAAATGAAGCAAAATAGGTTTGCAAGGATAGGTAAGTATAGAGGAAATTATTGAAGCAGAGTTAGGTGTACAAATAATTATTTATGAGTGAAACCTAGTGACTCCGCCTACCCCGGGAGGGAACGGCGTGATTGGTATGCATGTATGTACTTATTTCTCAAAGTTGACACCGCTTTGATTTGATGCCCTTTTTCCTCGTGAGACCATTTTTTCCTACCTAGGCAAAGGAAACACCACTCCTTGAGGAAGGCTGGCAATCATATCCGGCACCATATAGTCGTAGAAGACAATTTCTCTGTGAAAATACTTGTAGTCGACGACGAACACCCTCTGAGACTTCAGAATAGGGGGAGTTTTGGCGAACAAGTGTATCTCTTGCATTCTCCCCTCGGACCGGACAAGGGCAAATATCTTGTAATATCTTCCCGTTATGCCAGTAATTTCTGATGTCTGCACCAAACACTTTTCCAGCGTAAAGTCGTCCGATTGGAGATATTCCCGCGCTGCTTTCATGCAGTCTTCTCTCCGTATTCCAGGATCCATCTTGGCCACAGATTTCACACCACTCGAGAACTGCAGAGTGGTCATTCAAAACGATTCAGATATTTTACCTTAAAAGTTGGGAATAAACGTGTCAGCTTGAAAGAGCTTCTGAAGCTGACTTCTCGTAACAGACCTCTCGAAAGCACTTAATTTCACTTCTGAAAGTAAATTTTCTCCAGGAAAACTAGCGGTTCTCTATCTCAGCGCGCGCAAGCCCTTCCTCTGAGAGGGAATTCTACTTAGTGCACGAGAACGTGCCATTTGCCTTCGCAATCCTAGAAGGGTTTCTTAGAACAGGGGTGATATACTATTATGGTTGTTATCATTCGCATGATAGGTTCATTTTATGAGTTTCATATGGCAATTCACCTTGATCGAGAAACGGATAGCCTACCTAGGATCGATGAAATGTTGGTAATAGTGTACTAAACTGATAAGAGCTCACCGCTTTATATCATTTGCGCCCTTAAATCACATTGACTTGAATGGCTGCGCCTCTGCACCGCTCGCACTAGTGAAGGAGGCAACAAACATTGTAGATCTAACGCCTACTTTTTATGTATACCTGTGTAATATGGCGTCACCTCGGTTCTTGATTATGTGCGAGATAAAATGATGCTTCCCCAGGCGCAAGCAGCGAAAGATTCACGTACAATATAAGGCGTTCTTTATAACTGGATAATGATACAAATCATTACCTGAGATAGCTGCTTGTTTTCAAAACAAGAAACATACATGGACGACTCTTTTAATCGTATACGCAAAAGTGACTTGGGGGCGTTGCAAAAAGGTTTTTAACCTTTTAAAAATGATTAAAATAGCAAACGAAAATATGTTGTCTGCCACAATTTTCACCAGAGATTTATTAACAATAATAATATTTTATTTTCTGCCCACATATTACACAAATCACTGATAATTTATCATATGCATAAATGGGCATAAATTTCCAGGGAGTGAAAAAGTTTAAGGCGAAATTTCAAGAAACCACTTCTTACAAATCGACGACTTCACCCCGCTGCCAAGGAGCAAAGAAAAATTGTAGCAATGGAGTGATTTATTAACTTTAAACATCTAAAGATAACTAACGTTTAAAGCAAGACTAACCTAACTCCTGAGAACACATTCATCATAGTCTAATTCAAATTATCTCACGAATGCAAATGCCACTAATTCCTAGATCAACGAAAATATTGATCGGGGATTTGAGGGTAGTGCTTGTTTGCCATTCAAGAACTAATTTGTTTTCCTGTCTCGTCTCTTTTGAGCTCCGATATTGCATAAGCCTAATAGACAATAACTTCCACTGGTTTTGGGTCTTTTCATAACCCAAAGGTACACCAAACCTGTTGCGAAGTTACTGAGTGCACATGTAGTCCAATAGTAGCCTCAGCTACGTTTAGTGAACTCGATTTGTTTTCTTCCTAAAATATTTTCACTCAACTGGTATATAATATGTAAAAAAACAAGTGACGAGAAAATATAACTTACTGCTCTAGCAATCAACTTCGTACAGCTTGACTTTAATTGTATCATACCAAAGAAACTCTCTGTCTGATAGCTCTATAACTCTGTAATTTGCAAATCAACTAAATAATATACAAATGAAGTTACGAATATTTTACATCTCATATCTACCTAATTATGAGTAACACATTAGTTATATGGTAAAATCATGGCGAATATGAAATCTGTCTGCATTCTTCATCTGCACAAATCAAGAAAAACGTTTGCAAACAAATCTACACGAAATAAATAAATAAAAGAATTTAGCAGTAGTAAATCCTAATTTTTGAGCAATATAAACATATACATATAAAAACGAAATTCATATTGTACAACTTAATCAGGTAGCGCTGACATTTTGTCCTTCTTACTGTTCAGCTTAATTCCTAGAGACAACTACGCGGCAACACAGCACCGATTCGGCTAGGCGTTTCGTCTAACGGGACCTCTCACTTTGTCCATAATATATATCACTCGATTTAAATTAAACGCGCTTATTGATGTTTTGGACAATAACATATTGGAAACGTTCAAGGTATGAGAATTGCAACGAGACCAAGAACGAAATTTGAAATGCAATAGTTATAAAACATTAATAATACCTTTATTTTTATTAAACATACATAGCTCAAACTCGCACAATCTACAGCACACATATCTATCCTCCATTTATAGAAATATAGTTATCATTGAAGAACTTGTCTTTGAGTTACAAAGTATCAAAGTCGGAGCTTTTCCCGCAAGCCGTAAACAACCGGTACTTTTTACGATATAGCTGTAGTAAAAAATATGAAAATTCATCAAAAAAATAAAAATTTGCCATTATAGTATAACGTAGAAATGAATGAGAAAAATTATGGTCATTAGTTTTTCTGTAAGTCTTTTTGTTAACTATTTATTTCTACCCAAACTCGAGTGCACATAATTTCTGCGCCGACAGGTCGTTGTTCCTTACTCTCCTTCCTTATTCTGTCCGGTCCTTTGAATCTTCAGGTCTTAGCTCCTTCTCTCTCCGGTTTTCCACGAAGCAGTCTATCCATCTCCTCCTAGGTCTTCTTCTGGGTCGCGTTCCGTTCACCTGCAGGTCCATTATTCCCCTCAAGACATGCCCCTCCTCCCTTCTCATCACATACCCATACCACTGTAATCTTCACTCTTGTACTTTCTTCGAAGCCTCAACTACCCCTCCCTGCTCTCCAAACCACTCATTCCTTACCCTGTCTCTCCTTGCCTTTCCCATTGTCCATCGCAGCATCCTCGTTTCCACAACGTCCAACTTCTTTTCTTGCCTCTTCATTTTTTCTTTTACATTTTGTTAGAAGTGTTTATTTTGGTCAAAAATAACTTGCTTAATTTTCACGCCTGTTGCAAGGTTTTGGTTTTGATGCATCCTTGATTTTCATTGGTTCTTCGAAAATTCATCCGACACACTATTTCCGCATTATTTTCCGCACGCGCATCGTAATTTAGCTCGTGAAGTCAGACATCAACCGAGATAAGGGTCTATGATAATAATAATATAGTAATGATTTATTTCCTCCAAAAAACAAATGGATTCATATATTTCATTTACAAAAAAGGAAGTTAGGTGCCCTACTAGGCATCAGGCCTGTTTTTAGGGTACCGTCAGCATTTTTTCAAATGTATTGCCCAGATAAACATAAAAATATGAGATACACATGACAAATCATGACATAAGCGAATATGTTAAAAACACTTTTTTTAACATAAAAGAAAACTTTCTTTAACAACCAACTTGACTCTGGTAGCAAAATAGCAGCAATATTAACGAAGCACACTTTCAATGTTATTACTAGACATTAACCATTCTTTTACTAATATAAGAAATATTTTAAAATTTGTTTTCTCTTTTATTTTATTTGGCAGTTGATTGTATAATTTCCGTCCCAGGTATAAAAAAACATCTTTTAAATAGCGTTAAATATACTTTAGGCATAGGGACCCAGTAGCCTCTGCGCATATTAAACATTTTGTGACAGTCAATAACTTTAGGCGCACTGCCGCTTCTTACATACAATATTTTCAGTTCCTTGTAACAGTACATATTTCTTAAGGGAAGCGTTCTTAGACTAGAGAAATGAGGTGGGGTATGCTCCCATGGATTCTTCAAGGGCAGCAGTCCGATTATCTTCATTTGTAATATTATAGCAGCCCTTATCGCATTGATTTCGTATGATGGAGGCTTACGTCATCGCCGACCGTCATCGCAATCGCTCGCCGTCGTAGGCATCAAGTTTACATACCCAAGGTGCTGCTGATGGATGTACTTTTTTACGGTACAAATTTTCGGTTACAACGGTATAACTCAAACCTCTATCGCATCGTTAGTATTGGAACTAGCCGAGCTTTACTACTTTTTCAAAAGCTCGTGTAAAGCCTAAATCACAAGATCATTTTTTTCGGTCCCTTTTAAGGGATAGCTCCAATGATAGCTTTTCAGGGACCGTGACAATGATAGCTCGAGCTATCATTTTCTGAATCACACGGTCATTTTGGCCGTCCCTTTTCCATCATTTTTTCCGTCCCTTTTCGCATCATTTCTACGTTAAACTACTCTCATTCCATTGAAAGCCGAACGTGGCGTTAGAGTCGCTCTTTGCGGCCGAGCACTCTGATTGGCTAAATGGTGGAGTCAGCGATGCCTACAGGGACTGAAAAAGGGACGAGCCCAGGGATGGAAAAAGCTATAGGGATCCCTATCGCTGGAGCCATCCCTGACTTTCTTCGAGTCACACGATCATTTTCGAGCGATCATTTGAGCTATCATTGGAGCTATCCCTTAAAAGGGACGGAAAAAATGATCGTGTGATTCAGGCATAAAACTCAACAAAAAAACAATGTTTTCCTTTGTTATGTTAGAAACATGTTTGGCTAACTTATATCAAATTGTCATAACTTTAATATAAAAAGTATGAGAGTGGCAATAACATTTTGTCGGGCCATCGGATTTTGAGCGCCGAAAACAGGGCCTTATTTAAAAAAAAAATATCGTAAAAGTGCAGGTGAGGATAGGAAAAAGTTCCTACATGCATCAGTAAACGTAAAAATTGTTATCCTATCTTATTCATTTTATTTTGTTAAAAATGGCCGACCCTAGTTGAAGATACAACTTCCTAAACTCAACGGAGTCGACTTTTTTAATGGACAGTAGTGAGGGATGTAATGAGTAAGCACCACGGGGTATTCTGTCTGATGACGTCATTGTGACCTGCAAAAGACAAAGAGCAAAATTGGAAGATAAACTAGTAGAATGAAGGAGAGTACTAGTGGACAGAGGAATGAAGGCTAGCGGGTCTAAGGTAGAGTACAGTATATCCCTGCTTTGCGATATTAATTCGTTCCATATGACTGTTCCTAAATTGAATTCCACCTTAAAGAGACCAGCATATTACCGGACGAGGGATCGGCTTAAATCCCCCCTTAACACCCACGGCTACAGCGCCTTCTGACAAAAGAAGCAAAATGATAAGAATTAGAAATATTATAATGGAAATTTCTCACGAACCCGGGACTTAAGGGCAGAAAGTCGTGGAATTTTTACTCCACTTTCAAGGGAAAATTGTTTCGTATGTATCCGTAACATCCGTCACGGCATGTCTCCATGTTAAGCTAATCGTAAGTTGGGATTTTTTAAAAGGGTAATTGCAAAGTGCGACGATAAAGTTAGAGAAAAATGCTACTCATTCCTTGTTAGTCCCCACTTAGAATACGCTGCCGGTGTTTGGGATCCTCATGAGGTGGGCTTAAGAACAGAGTTGGATCGCGTGCAGAAGATCAGCGAGATATGTGAAAGGCCGTCATGATAGTCTTGTTGATGTTACTGATCTATTGCAACAACTTGGATGGGAATCGATTTCAGACCGTCGATTGAAAATTAGATTCAATCTTTTATGTAAATTTAAAACCGAACTATTCTCCGACGAAGTTATCAATATCTTACGAACTCCAAGATACTACGGAAGATCTCCACAGCTTCCTTCACAATGCGATCCCAGTAATCCCTTGTTTTACAAGACACTCTGGTGTGGGCAAAGCAAAGGGCTATAGCCATTTTATTAGGCTGCACTGGATCAGGCAGGAAAGCAATAACTTTAACCGAGACAAAGGTTTCCAACTCAGTAATACTTGGAAACCAGCTCTGAGAATGCTAAAAAATGGCGGAAAAACTGACCAATCAGAGCAAACCTGACCAAAAATATGACTCTATAAATATGTGACAATTCTGGCGAAAATCATTCACCCAGAAGATGATGACAGACTACGTCATCGAAACGTCAGTACAGTTCAACACCATAACCCGGCTGGTAACCCGAGACCTCTTCATCCAAAGTTCTCTCTTGGTAAATCATTTCTTCCTCTAAAATTATACCAGGGAATATACCCAGTAAAAGCATCCAAAGTTACTGTGCCATTCGTTGGAAAAGAATATTGTAGTCACTTATAACATTGTTAAAACATTTTGACCACTTATTTTTAATTTAAATACTGTCAGGCAAATACTAATCATTTTTCGTGTTTTTAGGCGCAACAAAGTCTTTATCGCTAAGGTAGGGCTACCATCATATTAAACGTTAGAAAGAACCAAGGTGTGTTGACTATACAGCGTCATGAGCCTAATATGTTGTAGGACTAGTGTTCTTTCATCTGAATAAAGTTCTCTCTTGGTGAAGCATCTCTTCCTTTAAAATTATATCTGGGAATATACCCGGTAAAGATATTCAAAGCAATCGTGCGATTTTCGGATAGGAGTACCGTAGTCACCTATAATATTGTCAAAACAATTTGGAATCTTTTTAGAAAAAAATTGTAAAAACTGTCAGATAAATATTAATCCTTTTTCGTAATTTAGGAGCAATAAAGTCTTTATCATTTAGATAGAGTGAAATGATTAATGTTACATTGTTACTTTACATTTAATGAAATTTGTGAAGGTGTTGGCTGGGTTATATCACTAAGGTACGGTTGTTTATAAATAAGTGGTTTTTGGGAGGAATTGTCGTCTTTGTTCTCATGAGACTTATTGGGATTCTGAGAAAATTTTGGAGAATTACGAGGATATTGTGTGATCTTTACGTTGAGTTAAATTGTCTTTCTATGATCCTAAGTGTTCTGTTGACTTCGGAGGAAACTTATCCAAAATTACCTGGCGCATTGTATAATAAAAAAAGCCAAAATACCCTATCATCGAGGCGCTAAGCTGGCTTGGGACGTTTTAGGCGTTTTGTGTTATACGGGCTGCCATTATATTAAACGTGAAAAAGAACCACGGTGCGTAGAATTTACACGTTTCCTCATAAACATGTGAAAAGTGGGATTCCTCGATCCACGCCGCTATTGGCTGGCCTCTCGCGTGACTTCACTGACTTCGTTCGACGATCAATTTTTATTCAGTGAGTCTTTTTAGGAGCGTTCATGCGATTATCATTTTAATAAATATTGAAATTATTACGAAAATGGTATTACAAAAGATGAATCAGCAAACTAATTAAGAAAATTGATTAATTTATGATCCTCATTTCAATATATTTTTAAACGGGCTTGTGTGTGACGACGTCAGTGACGTCACAGAGGCAGCGCTGGCGCTAGCAACCATGTCGGTAATTCGTAAACAACTCCGATTGAGGCAACCTTTATATTTTATTCCACGGACCTCAAGAAAGAACCACCTCATTGCAGGGTAATACTAGGATTCATTGTTGGCTTTGTTATGGTTGACCTTCGTTGCGAGAACGTATCTGAACTGCAGAATCCGAATCAGTGGAAAGTGAAGGTTTTCAGATGTTGTCTGCAGTTTTGGAGTCATTTTGAAATAATCTTTCAAACAATCACATCAATGGGACAGCTTTTAGGTAAGTAAAACTAGCCTTGTTTTTTAATGTGTTACATCAATAAAACGGTATCAAGCATGACAACTGAGAAATACGCTGCGATTCTTCAAATCATTGATGGAAAGGACACTTGCTCTGCTGGCCAATTCTAGAAGCTGAAGTCAGTCCACCATCTTTGTTATCCCTAATTTACCTATAGCGCTTGCGGGAAAATGCTCTAATTTTGCAATTTTACTATTTTTCCTTAGATAACTTACTAGAAATCACCATGTACTTACTTCTTTAATATGTCCTTTCCCTATATAAATTGTTTATTTATTTTAATTAATACAAATCTAAATTCCGATGAAACCTGTGGCAAAATCGAGCTGAATCCATAGCACTAAGTAACCAATGCATGTTTTATGAGTTACTTGCCTTAAATTTCAAACAGATGGTGGATATTCTGGCTATGTATCCACTAATGCCCCGTTTACAATGCTAGGGTTAAAATGATAGTTAATATGGCGACATAACTAACTTGCGTTTTCACGGCATTCATTAACCTTTGTTAAAATACTGGTGGCCTCTGGTGGAGAGTCAAGACGGTGATAAAGCCCACAGCCCAACAAACATCGCAAGTCGCTTTTCATTTGTTTCCTGGGCTGTGGACTACGTTCACGAAAATTGTATGGGCGTAAAAAAGGATTGAATATTATTTAATATAAAGGATTTCAAATGTTTCGCACGGTTAGACTTCTCATATATTAGTATTTAACTATATACTTATCATTTCATGTCAAAACATTGCTTTATGTGTCGAAAGATGAAAATTGAGAGAATAAATTTCCTTAATAGAACGACATATCACTATGCTATGCTTTACCATTAAGATATCCCGAGAATATTACGTTATTATGTCGTTTGAACTCTTTTGTGATAGATATAAACAAGTCAAGATGTAGTCTTGATATGCAACAATTATAAATAACTTCCATTTCGAATCCTTGCCACATTACATGCTGCGGAAAAAACGACTTTTTCTTCCTAGTTCTGCCCATGACCTGTCTTCACTTATGCTTTTAAGGTAAATGTTGAACTTAAAAACACAGCTTCATCCCGATTCTTCTGCTTTCTCTTCAGTTTAATCCCTAGATACCTACTTGGGGTCGCTGTGCCTTCTCCATTCTGTCCGGTTCTTCGCGTCCTCAGATGTTAACTCTTTCTACCCCAGATCTTCGGCGATATACTCTCTCCATCTGCTCCTTGGTCTTCCTCTGGGTCGCCGTTCATCCGCAGGTCCACCATTTTGCAGGCCCCTCAAGACATGCCCCTCTTCCCCTCTCATCACATACCCATACCACTGTAATCTTCTCTCTTGTACTTTCTTCGAAGCCTCAACTACCCCTCTCTGCTCTCGAAACCACTCATTTCCTACCCTGTCTCTCCTTGTCTTTCCAATAGTCCATCGCAACATCCTCATATCCACTGCTTCCAATTTATTTTCTTGCCTCTTCTTCATGGACCATGTCTCGCAGCCGTAGATCAGGGTTAGTCTCACAACTGATTTAAAAATACATCCCTTCGTGCTCCTTCCGATCCGCTTATCGCATAACACCCCGGTTGTTTTTCTTCAGTTCATCCATCCTGATTGAGCCCTGTGATTAATCTCACTATCAAGATCTCCACTTTTTGTGATGTACGTCCGGATTGCACCAGGCAAATTAGTAGCAAGATGGTTCGCTAACGAAAACCATAGCGTGGATGTCACACCCTTGAAGACACTCTAGAATAGTCCGTCTAACTGGCACGGCTATGGTTTCAACTTATCCTGGTTATGACTCAATTCGATTTCGACACTCTTCACTATCACAACAGATGAAACACCCTATTTTGCCAAAAACATTTCAATGCGGATGTAGTAATGCTAATTGCTTAAGCAGTACGAGAAGCAAAAGAAGTTGGACTGAGCGGAATAAAGATAAACGGAGAAGAAATAAACATGCTCCGCTCCGCAGATGATATCGCACTCATGGCTGGAAATCGCGAGGATCTTCAAAAGTCACTAAAACGTCATGGATCAAGTTCTCCGAGAATACAACATGAAAATAAATAAGACGAAGACTAAAACCCTAGAATACGGAAGAGAGAAGCTGAATGTAGAAGCCACACTGAGAGGAGAGAAATTAGAGCCACTGAATTCCTTCACCTATCTCGGAAGTACCATCACGTGGGACGGAAGAAGTACAACGGACATAATGCGGAGAATAGACCTAGCTAAGAAGACGTTCATGGAAAAAGACAACTGTTGAGCTCAAAGGAGATAGGACTACAAACCAGGAATAAGTATGTGAAAACATTCGCGTGGAGTGTACAACTCCATGGATCGGCAGCATGGACCATTGGAAAAGTTTAACAGAACAGACTAGAAGCCTTCGAAATCTGGTGCGGGAGGAGGATACTGAAGATGAAAATGGATGGACAAAATAAGAAATGATGAAGTGTAGAGAAGGGTAGAAGAGGAAAGGACCATATGGGACACCATAGAAAAAAGAAGAACATGATGGATTGGGCACACCCTGACACACAATGGGTTTGTAAAGAACATTATTGAAGGAAAACTACAGGGAAAAGCCCCCATGGGAAGCCCCAGGAATCAGTTCATGGACAAAATAAAGAGGGAAGTAGATAGGAAGAGGTACCTGGAGGTAAGGGAACTAGCATTTGATAGGCAAAGGTGGAGGGCTGCAGTCAACCAAACTTAGGATTGAACGACCCCTGACTGAACGTTAACGCTATGATATGACATTCGCAAGCCTGTAAAATGCAGAGGGGAAAATTTGTTTGCCTTAGTCTGACAGATAGATCAGTTGTAGTGGTAATTGTCTATTGTTGACCCAAGAACAACCAGTCTCTTCATCGACTAAGAACCAGAACGAGCTCAGTATTACGTCACGCAGGAGAGACGGAGCGTGCAGTCGGGTCTTAGCTTGCTTGGGCACGGTGTTGCACTTGCTCCTGTCCTTCCCGTTCAAATGGCTCGCCGTCCCGACTTGATCATTGAAATCAAAAAGTAGACACTTTGGCGTATCTTTTAAGCCTAATTATGTCACGGCAGTTGTACCTTACGAGTTCAGAAAAAGATAGTCAAGGTAATCACAGCTCAGCCCTAAGTACTTTTCATTTATCAAATATGTACTTTATAGCATTGTGTGACTTGAATTTGCACTTTTCAGTGACATGAGTAGCCCATTATTGCATTGTGCTGACGACAACATTATTACACGAGACTATACTTCAGTCACGCTCGAGTAATTGACAAGTGTAGATTACCATAAGCATAACTCATTAATATCACAGCTAAGTGCATAGCGCATGTTACATTTATGCATCTGAATATAAATTGAATCTTAACGAACTTGATTAATAGTCAGTTAATAAAACTGATTCTGCTAATTTCTTATCCATTGCCTCATTACATATATTCAGACTACACAGTTTTATTAATATTTTAGAAAACTTAAGAATTGACTTATAAGAACCACCATCTAGTGTAGCATTATGATTATATATCACACGAGAGTAATTTGAATTTATATATGTTGCTTCTTGTACCCATACATCAATATCTGAAATTTAAAAGAAAGCTGGCAATCTTTGTTCCAGTAATATCACTCGTAGAATTTCATTAGATTTTAATTAACGTTGATGATGGAATTCCTTTAATGGCAACACTTTTAATCGATTTTTGTGACAGGATGATTAATTTAGCTTGTTCAAATGTAGATTAAATTGACACTGCGTTGACTTTATCTTCTACCGTATCATAAACAGCATTTGTAAATTTAGCTTGTTTAATAAAAACAATTCCGGAACTTAGTGGAAAATTGCCTTACAATATTTATTTCAAATTTTCCTATCTATAGCGAGAGAATCTTCGAGTACAAAAGCAAAACGATGGCTAAAATTTTCCCATCCATGTAATAGTATTGCTATATCTCTTATCATCATCATCATTTGGTGTTCTGCCTGCTGGCAGGTCCCGTACACCACTGCTGTCTCCATCCGCTTCTGTCCCGAGCTTCTCTCTTTGCTTCATCATAGCTGATGTTCTTCACCTGATCCACCAATTTAATTCTTCTCCTTCCTCTCTTTTTCTTTCCTTCAATTGAACCCCCAAGTGCCACAGTTATTATCCTTTTCCCTCTCATCACATGGCCCAACCAGTTTTCTTTCCTTTTCCTTATTTCCTTTAGGAGCGATCTTCCTTCTTTTACTTTGCTCAAAACCTCTTCATTTCTCATCTTATCTACCCGTCTTACTTTTTCCATCCTTCTCCACATCCACATTTCATAAGCTTCTATTCTATTCCCTTCCCTCTTACCTAATGAATATCTCTCAAGCAACGCGAAAATGAAAAGTAAACAACGGTAACTATGTAGAGCTGATTGAAAATTTTTACGTACTATACTCACTCATCACATTTTTTACCACAGAGGACGGTGAGTTTAACTCACACGACCTATTAATTTACATTTTTGTAAATTAATGGCTCGCATCCTTCCCGTCCAAATGGCTCGCCATCCCAACTTGATATTCGAAAGTCAAAGTAATATAAGATGTTGTTGTTTTAACAAAGTAATGAGAGCCACTCATGACTTACGTGGCTCTCATTACACCGCATGATATCGCCCAAGCGAAGCGAGGGGGCTAACATCACGCCGTGCAATTATGAGCCACTAAAGTTACTATTATCGTAATGTCCCATTGACGGTTTATATCACGTTACTATTATAGGTACATATATCTTTAGCTGCCAATTTCGGTGGCAGTTAAGCCCGCATTTGTATTTTACTCTCAAATAAAGGTTCGCTTTCTTTTCCCTTTTCATTACTTCTCCGCTTTTGAATAGTTTGATTGCAAGTTGCCTGATTGAAATAATTACCCAATTTATATCTTCCGCCATCATAATTTAGCAAGCATTTTTGAGCTATTCCACAAACATTCTTTTCCTGATAGCTTTTCTGCCACATCTTCATTCACACACCAGAACGCAAATTCAGTCGTTCGGTCTCCACTTTTCCAAACTTCTCACCCCGCGTAACAACAATAAAGGGCTGTTTAATGGTGTTTATATAACAACTTACACAACACAACAACGGATTTACTTTCAGTTTAAACAACAACATCTTAGATCAGGTGTAAAAAAATAACTGTTTATACGCGGTTTGAACAATAAGTGCTCTTCAAACACACCATAGTATAGAGGCGATCTCCATTGGTTTACAAGTAGCTCTGGCGCTTGCACTACTCTCGCTCGACTTTTAATTCTCTACGCATAAATCAGGTATTGCTAGATCTCGGACATCTGAAACTTTGTATGCGAAATTTCAAAAATCGTCCACCATACGGCTCAAAACTAACACATCTATCAAAAAAATTACCATAAATATTAACTCACTAGATGACCCGAGCGAATATTTCGCACAGTATGCAGCTTCTTCTGGTTTCTTCCTTCTTTCTTCCTATTCTTCTACCTGTCGAATATTTCGCACAATATGCAGCTTCTTCCTGTTTCTTCCTGTTCTTTTACCTGTTTCTTCTCATGGACAATTATATATGTTATTTATGTTTGTGTTAGAGATACATAACGTAAACGTAAACAGTAAATGGTCACACTGATTGCATGTAGAATGTAAACAATCTAACTAAACGATGTGTTAATAGATGGCGCATCCTACAGTCTTTTAAGCACGTAACCATTGCCAACATATTAGTTGATTATATTGTCAGCAGATGGCGTTGTATCTTTTTTTAACAAAAACTTTAATTTTAAACAATTTGTCTATCTTTCATCAATATTGGGTAATATAAGCTTTAAAACGATGTTTAAACCATTAATTTTGATGAATAATTATGGCAGTTATGGCGTTGCGACAAAAAACACCTTTGAGAAATAATATATACGGATGTGTGGAGTCGATATACCTCGAGCGAGTAATCGACATGGAAAAATCGAAACTTTTAAGTCAAATTAATGGGTAAAAAGTGAAATTTGAGATTGAGATTGTATTTTTCGTCAGAAGCCGGTGATTTAACGTTTAAAATGACACCTCATTTATCACTGTAGGTGCAGTATTAGCGGAGCATATACGGAATGACAGAAAAAGACCTTTCTGTAATAATATATATAATGATTCCCTAAATCTCAAGACTGCGCACCGCCAACGCCCAAATACTATGATGTGTGTGGATTGGCTTTATATGGGGAATAGGGTGGTTTATTTACCGCGAATTTCGATCGGAGTTTTCCATGACTTGGACTTAAAAGAGTGAATATTAATCGTTAGTAGGCAAAAAAATAATTCATTGCTTACGAAAATATACAAAAATGATTGGATACAACTCATAAAAATCGAAAAGAGAGGTGGATAAATGTGATTCCGCGATAAATGAAGGCGAGAGAGAAGATGAGTCCTCGGGAGGAAATGTAGATTTAAATGGCTTGTTGTTTTTTACTTCCGAGAGTTTTGTGTAACATAAAAAAATAAATAGCCAAGTAAGTCCATTAATGATATTTCTGGGGGTATTTTCATTGTGCTATCGAAGCCACTCAGAAATCGCCTCTGACAGCATTCTTCCATGATTTCACAGGCTGTGTTAAGAGGCAGAGAAGGGAGAAGAAAGAAGGGATACCGTTGAAGACTATTTATGTCCCAAGTAAGGAGACGTTGGAGGAAATAGAAAATATCTATTTTCCGCCAATCCTCCGTCCGCCCGTGTTGGACGCAATCCCCGAAGAAGCTGATGCAGAGCCGGTCTTGGAGGAGAATATGGAGGATCTCCCCACCCACCCACTGCTATAAATTTCGAGATTTATACCAGTTGTCAGGTAGCAGCAGACTGAATACAATTACATGCTGTCGCTACCGTTCTGATTGTTCCTTTAACAACTGTGTTCCCCTGTTAACACTCAAACATTGGTGTGCCAGCCATAGCACAGCTTAACTATACTATAAATCTCGTACAAATTAAGTCACAAACCTCAATTTTAAACTTAATGGGGTGCATATCCTTCTAATCTGTAAGCCACAATTGTTCAATAGCTACCCCATAGGAGAAAATCTACTCCGAAAATGATTGATTTAGTTAGACAAGTTACTTTACAATTACCATATTCCTCTTACGAGTAGATTCGCGGACTATAACTTTTTATCCTTTGAAGTATTTTTAAATATACTTATATTCTCCAAGCCACATGTTTTTTTACAATTCCCCCATCGGAGAATATTAAGTCTAATTATGATTGATTATGAGCGTGAAGATTTTAAGATTAAAGAAGAAGATCTTTAAAGTTCAGTGAAAAGATTATATTTTCATATATCTATCTCGTCGACTTAATTATGATTATTTCAAAAGGAAATTAACGATGATCACGTATCTGATTGGATTTATATGGGAAATGGAATGATTTATTCACAGCGGGTTTCAATCGACATTGCTAGAGGTTCGTACTTAAATGGGTGAATATTAATCATTATAACGCAAAAATGGTTAATTACACACGATTATATACTAATAAGAAAGGATGGAGATCGACAAATAGGTGAAAAACTGTGATTCCGTGTTGAACGAAGGCGTAAGAGATGACTAGAGTCCTCATGAGGAAAAAAGGATTTAAATGGCGTGATGTTTTTGCTTCCGAGAGTTTTAAATAACATAAGAAAAAAAGACTATTAGGATCACCATAATCTTTTTTGTGGATATTATCGGTGTGCTGTTGATACAAAATAGGCATCACCTCTGACAACATGTCTCATCTGATTTCACAGGATGCTTCCGGATGCAGGAGGAGGAGGAGAATGAAGAGAAAACATCCACAATATTTTTCGTCCGGACAGCGGAGAGGTCGGATGAGGAACCCCATTATCCGACGGAAAACATCAATCGTCCAAGCGTGTTTTTTTGCTTACGAGTTTTTTTTAATAATTTAAGAAAGAAAGAGACCAGTGAGTTCACCTCAGAACAAATGGAGATATTATCATCGTGCTATTGATGCCAGGCAGGTGTCGTCTCTGACATGTTTCCACTCATTTCACAGATTGCCGCAGAAGGCAAAATGGAGAAAGATGGAAGAGAAAAGGTTGAGATGAAGCGTTTTTTTCCATCCATTCTGCTTCGTCCTCAAAATGACATCACTATTCGCATTATAACTAAACATCGTTCGGATTCAAGCATCGCCTTCAGAGCGCCTGGACCCATTTGGGGAGAGTTTACAAACCCAATTTGCATTGAAAACCCAATGATTGGATGAAAAAAATCTTTTTATGAACGTATCTCGCTCCCTTCAAAAATATCTCATTATTGTACTTTCCTTATCTTCATTTTGTGTTTCTCGAATTGATTTTGTTCAAGCTACCATTGACTTTTTCTTACTAAAACCGGTGTAAACTAAATCGTTTTTTAGGAACTTTTAATTGTTTTTGCATATTTTGTATCGTCATTTATTGATATTAATGGAAAGCAATGCTCGCTGCTGAATATGTTAGCTTCTCCAGTCTTACTCTTTGAGACTTAAACCACTATAGAAAATCGTCTTACGACAACTGCTATATACCAAAAGCTTCTACTAACTTCTGAAAATTTCCCGTGTGGCATTGCAGGGATTTTTTTCAAACGAAAATCCATTTACATAAACAGCTGTTGGAGGCTTCACAATTGAAAGCCAAAAATTATAGTTTAAGTTGACATTCCAGGATTTTAAGACACCAATTCAGTTACACCTCGAAAAATATAATATTTTATGAAGTCTCCAATATCGAGCATCATCATCACATCAGCGCAACAATTATCCAGGAGTTTTCACGGATAGAACTATGAACAAATTCAATTAGTATCAAATTTTACGTCTGAATCAACAACAGAAAAAATATGTGGCTTGCAAAACAGAGACAACATTAATTAATTTGAAAACTGATAAAGTATTACTTAAACATATTTTGACTACGATAGATATACCCATTTTCCTGTTTCTTTCGTCTAAAAATCACTCAAAATATTTTATATTTATTTCAAGGAATATGTATTAAAATATAAGGCAAATTAACCTCTTAAAATGCCTGTGATCCATTTTTCGGCTGTTTGCCATGGCATACCACAGGCAGCTCACGTATGAATTATTTCTACATCTTAAAAAAAGAAATATTTTTGTAATATACAGTTGAATCAATAAAAATTAAACAAATGAAATAACAATATTCTTTTCAATGTTAAAAAAATCTTGAATCTGGCAAAAAACTACAAAATCTACTGGAAGGATGATGTCTCGGTAGCGTAAAAAGCTTAAGCACTCAGCGTGAAATCGAGAGATTGAGGTTCGCGTCTCGGTCACGGCGAATGATTTTTCCTCTAAGGAATTACTGATTTGTGCCCTCTTACAGGTGGAACAACTACGTTATTACTGTGGCTTGTCCCGGCGAATTCAAAGTCTATTCAGAAATCTTGTTATAAAATAGTCATAATCATTCATAGATGATCTTAGACGGCAAAGCATTCCCATCCAACACATTTCAATGAATTGTTTACAGTTGGCCTCATTATTTAGTTGGATAATTCCCTCTTTAGGCATAAGCATATGATGCACAATACGATGATAGAGAAACAGTAAACCCACCCTTTCCATTTCAGTGTAATACCCGGCCTTCCCACCCCCGGGTACTTCGTCGCCCCTTACCAGGTGCCCGCCATACGAAACGTACGCCCAACGGCGATTTGTCCAGACAACATCCCTATTTCATCCAGGATCTATTCTACCGCGTAGGCGCGAAGTGCTTATGGCAATAACGTCCGACTTTTCTGGAAATCTTCCAGAATTTTTCACGGGTTTGTAACATATGAACAGACCAGAGAGACTGGACAGGCCCAAGTGACTTTTGCGTATGGGCCCCAGGGAGTCGCCCGTTTATGGCACTTACTTCTGTAAACAGATGCTTTCGCAGGTAGTGATTTGCATCTTATCCATTTTGAAAAAATTCCCTTCCGTCGTATACATAAATCTTTCGCTGCTGGAGCCTGAGGAAGCACCGTTTTATCTCGCATATAATCGAGAACCGAGGTGACGCCATATTACATGGGTGTATATAGGAAGTAGGCATTAGATTTGTTTGTTGCCCCCTCACTAGTGCAAGCGGTGCGGAGGTGCAGCCATCCCATTCAATGCAATTTATGGACGCAATTGATTTAAAGCGGTGAGCTCTTATCAGTTTAGTGCACCATGACCAACATTCACCAATACTTGGTTGGCTCTTTGCTCCTCGACCGACGTGGTTTTCCCGTGGAAACTGACAAAATGATCCTATCTTGCGATATACTAACAGACCCAGTAATGCATCACATCCTTAATTTTAAGAAGTTCTTTTAGAATTGCGGAGGAAAATGGTTCGTTCTCGCGCACTAAAAATTATTCCCTTACAGATGAAGAGCACGAGGGCGCTGGGATGACAAATCGATTTATTTCCAGGCGAAAATTTAGTTCCTCAGTTAGATTAAGTGCTTGCGAGAGGTCTGTTACGTGAAGACGGCTTCAGAAGCTATTTCAAGTTGACACGATTATTCCTATCTTTTAAGGAAAAATCACGGAATCGTTTTAAATGACCACTCCATAGTTCTCAAATGGTGTGAAATCTGTGGCCAAGATGGATCTTGGAATACGGAGAGAAGACTGCGTGAAAGCACTGCGGGGATATCTCCAATTAGACGACTTTGCGCTAGAAAAGTGTTTGGTGCAGACCTCAGAAATCACTGGCATAACGGGAAGATATTACAAGATATCCGCCATTGTCCGATCCAAGGGGAGAATGCAACAGATACATTTGTTCGCCAAATCTCCCCCTATTCTGAAGTCACAGAGGGTGTACGTCGTCGACTACAAGTATTTTCGCAGAGACACTGTCTTCTACAATTATATGGTGCCGTGTATGATTGCCAGTCTTTCTCCAAGTGATGTGTTTCCTTTGCTTAGGTCGGAAAAAGGTCTCAAGAGGGAAATGGGCATAAAAGCCAAATCAACTTTGCGGCATTAGTAATTAGTATAAAACACAACTTAGATCAAATTATGATTGCATCATTTCAGCAGCACCATTCGTTTTCGGGATGTTCTTCTCGCAAATGTTCACAGTTTAAGGTAGACTTCAATAGAATACTGGAAGTTAACTTGTTTTGTGATCATTATTTTGTGCAAATTACTGTCGATAGATAACGTATTTTTCATCACAACGAATGATATTGTCAACTAAAACGACTGAGAAGATGAGTCAGTCGTTCAAAGAAACCTGTTTCTTTGTATTTTATCCAATAATATTATGAAGGGTGGAAGGAGTGGTATGAAAACAAGCTTAAGGGAGTAATAACATTTATAATGTTTGGTCAGTTTAACAAATACCTAATACCCTGATCGATTTTTCATTCGTATCTCCATAAAATGAAATTCAACCTTCATTTCAATCGGCATGTTGTCCTACTGTGTTTCTTCCTAATCTTAAGCTGAAGTTTATTTCCCTCACACTCAATACCTAGTAATAATTCGTTTTTCTTCATTTCTGGCAACCTTCCCTTCTTCACCCTATTCCACACGCATATCATGAAGCATACGATCAATTCTTGACCTCTTCTTTCAGAGTCAACATTTCTCCTCCAAGGAGCAATTCACTATATGTGAAGCTCTTCATTCACCTTTTATCAATTCCGGTTCTGCAGTCAAGCAAAACAAAGCTCCAAGGTATCATTGTGGGTCTCACATGGCTGCATGTGGAATATAGTCTCCGTTCTAAGAGTGGATGTGATCAAGATCATTTCTCTCAGCGAAAGATCAGCAAGCGGCTAACTTCATCTGTTTTTTTTTCTTCTGTAGATACAAAAATGCCATTATTTGCTATCTAAGAAAAAATGGGGTCCGCAGAACGAATATTATGATGCACAGATCAATTCCAAATCATGAAGGAAGTTCAACCTTCTTAGGGATTGATAGAATCATAACCAAAGAGCTTTAGGACCAGAATTCCACATAAAATTCTTAATGCAGAAAATTCATAGTGAACAGGTTTCTGCGTCTATATTTTTCAAGTATGGAGCATATGATTTCGTAGTCAAACCTCAATGTAAGCTAATGAGAAGGGCTAAGCTATATGGGTGAGATTAATTCCTACCGCCGGACCAGTAAAGTGCATGACTATCTGCAATATTGACCTCAAAATGGTCGAAAAGTATATTTTCCCGATTCCTAACCCCGAGAGAATAACAAACAGGCGAATTGAGTCAAATTCTCGCGGTAGGTACATGTGACATGCACATACATCTCCAATCTCAAGGCTACAGAGCGAACGGGTCAAACATATTCCTTCCAAGGAATGTGTTGCAAACATTCAGGTAACCTACCAGATCATTTTATGGATTTCATGAAGTGGTAAATGCCATTCTTGAATCTCAGGTGCGTCCTCACCCGTGACAGTCTCTAACCAGGGTTAGACCCAGCCCCTGGAACGGCAGAGGAAGTGCTGATCGTTCTCGCGGACGTCACACACCGAGGATTCTGCCACAGGAAATCCCATGTCATAGCCTTACATCACTGCCATGTGGTGCTGAAGTCCATGGCGCAGTTCAACGCTGCCTCTATCTTCCTGGCCCTCCGCAGGCGCAAAGACGTTGTGGACGGTCCGATTGGCTCGTCGAATAGTGCTCCAGCCGTATTCGACGACCTTTGGAATTTGGATTGTGAAAAATCCTTCGTGACGAGATCTACGGAGAGCACTGCCACCGCCGTGTGTGCCATATGGCCCCAGAAGTTATCCGGTCGGCGTGGGGAGATCCTAGGTTCGCTGAGCGAGGCTTGGGCTAAGTTTCACTCGCAGACCCGCAAAAATCCCAAGTACGTCAAAGCTTTTGTCGAGGGAGATGCATGGAGGGACAACTCTTCATGTTTGGTAACAAGAAACCTGCTGATGTTCTGGTGGACATTCAGCTGGTTCAATTCCTCCCTCCAATCTATGATGTAATATTCTTCTTACACGTAAATATCAGAAAATCTTTCGGGGACCTGAACGTTCTGAAGTTCCTACAAAGTTACTACTAAGTTTCACGAAGAACTCACCAACTGCATGCCTCCAGGCGTATGCGATAGCGTCCTTTCCTTCAAATCCCGTATGGAGTGCCACAAAGACCTGAAAACAGTCGGGCTCCTGATTTCTTTCGCATACTTACCCAACATTCTGGAGTCCACCCTGTTTGACGCCGTACGGCGTGATCCAGAGGAGACTTATTGAAGGATAGAGGTGAACGCATCCCTTAAAACTGTGATAAGAGTCCATTCTAATGATAACACTATGCGACAAATTGCAAGGTCATAAAAATTTTTCGAAAATGTAGGCATTCTTAATTTATTTCAACCTCCTGAATTCGGAAATGATACTCAAAACATCGTATCACCCACAGTTTTTGCACAAATCGCTTACATCTGCAATTAACGATAATGCAATATAATGATATTATAATATACACGAAAACACCATTTGAAGCTCAGAAGCGGCTCATCGCTTTCAACTGTTCAACACTTGCGCCGCTAGTGTCACACAGCGAACTGTCACGTTGCAAATGGCGTTGTCTGTCCGTCACTGTGTTGTGTTTGTGGAAGGAAGTACGGGTTAGTGTTAGTGTACAATGTCTACCCGCAGCTGTATAAACTCTCCTAACTGTTTTTGTTATATTTGTGATGAACTTGTGGTGAAAAAAGACCGAAGAAATATTACTGCTTTCATGAAAAAGGTCTAATATACCTATTTCGGAGTGAAACTAGGCGACATCAATAAACGTTGGGCTCCACAGGTCGTGTGTGTTGTGTGTGTAGAAGATTTACGACGGTGGGTAGCAGGAAAGAAGTCACTACGATTTAGCATCCATACGGTCTGGCGGGTGCAACAGAATCATACCGACGACTACGACTTCTGCTCTTGTAAGGTAACTGGTTTCAACAAGAAAAACAAGAGGACTATTGAGTGTCCTAACAACGTTTGCTCAGAAATTTGTCCTGTTCCACATGGCCCGGATATACCTATACCACAGCCTCCGCAGACATTAAATACGGACGACAGTGATGACATAGATACCGTGCAGGAGATGGATGATACTGAGCTTGAAGAAGGCACATATAAGGGCCCTCTTCTGTTCACTCAGCCAGATCTAAATGATGTAGTACGTGATCTGGGATTGACAAAGGATGAAGCAGAGCTCCTAGGGTCAAGACTGCGTGAAAGACATTAGGCTTCTTTTAGATGAATCAGTGAAAAGTCACCAGGCACGTACGGAATGTTGATCTAACCCATCAAACCTTGTACATCACTGTAGTACACTAACAAGTCCTTTTGAGAAAAATATTGTGTGAATATTTTTCTCAAAAGGACTTGTTAGTGTACTGCAGTGATGTACAAGGTTTGATGGGTTAGATCAACATTCCGTACGTGCCTGGTAACTTTTCACTGATTCATCTAAAAGAAGCCTGAAGGCAGTTCTGCTGCACAATGGTAACATGTATGCCTCAATACCTGTCGGCTATTCTGTGCACCTGAAGGAAACATATGGCAACATGAAGGTGCTTCTTACAACCATTCATTATGTGGATTACAATTGGATGGTGTGTGGCAATTTGAAAGTGTTGGGTATGCTTCGAGGACAAAAATCAGGATATACCAAGTCATCTGTCAAGTTTCATCTGTGAATGGGACAGTCGGGCTCGTGATAAACATCGGGAGCAAAAACAGTGGCCCTGAAGGTTGGAATTGGTTCCAGGGGACAAAAATATCATGTGTGACCCTCTAGTGGAAAGAGACAAAATACTCTTGCTGTAAATTACTCTGCATCTTAAACTGGGCATAATGAAGCAGTTTGTCAAGGCATTACCTAAGTGTGGCAACTGTTTCAAATATCTATGTAACAAGCTTCCCAACCTATCAGATGCTTAGTTGAAAGAGGACGTGTTCACTGGTCCCGATATTAGGAAACTAATGCTAGATGAAGATTTCCTTCATTCAATTAATGCCGTGGAGCGAGGAGCCTGGACTGCCTTTAAATGTGTGGTTCAAAACTTCCTGGGAAACAATCGTTGCCCAGAGTATATAGATATAGTTGAGATCATGCAGACGAAATTGAAAATGCTGGGATGCTCAATGAATTTGAAGTTACATTTTCTTTACAGTCGCACCTTAACTTTTTTCCTCCAAACCTGGGTGCTGTAAGTGAGGGACAGGGTGAAAGATTCTATCCGGATATCAAGGACATGGGACGACGATACCAGGGAACTTAGAATGTTCGAATGCTGGGCGACTACTGCTGGATGCTTCACCGTGAACACATGGAAATGCCCCATAAGAGGAAAAGCTGGGGTAATGCCATGACAACTAAGAAAGCACGGAATGAATGACGCCAGTGCATGTTTTGTACCACATTCCCTGTATGCATCTGTTCACTGTGTGCTTATTTCAATATGATGCTGTTTTAAACTTGTATTCTACTTTAGCATGATTCGTGTGCCATATATACGTAGTACTTCAATATGTGATATCAACTTTGGTAAAATATACGATTTGTGCCAAAACTGTGGGTGATACGATGTTTAGAGTATCATTTTCGAATTCAGGAGGTCGAAATACATAAATAACACCTACTTTTGCGAAAAAAGTTTTTTCACTGCTGCATTGTGTAATGGATGAAAGAATCTTATAAAGAATGCCTTGAAGTTCTAGGGTTTAGTGAATTATGACCCAATATGCAGGTCATTCTGTGGACGTTTAATTCGTATTAAATAATCGATGGCGCTTTGTGACTTTCTCTTAATCCTAGATGACGTATGTGTGTTGAATCTTTGAGTATGATGTACTTATCCATGATATGAAATTCTACACGCTGAGGTAAATAAAAATGGAGATTGATGTTTAACGGACACGTTTCCGGTGAATGAGCGCCTGCCCATCAGGAAATAGAATGTGATCATCTATGTATGCGCTCCCGGTGTGCTACAACAATTGCATAATTCTAGAGATTTAGAGAAAATAGCCATTTTGAACAAAGTTGTTAATGAATCATTGCATGTATTTAGAGCGCTTAGGCGCAGTTCTGCAGTAGTTGCTGATTGGTGTGTATAAGGGATGAGTAATACCTCATTCTTAGGGTTGATTTCCCTTACTTTGAATGGCCGGACCTGCCACCGTTAGCGGTAGATTTACCAATGTATAATGCTGGGGAAAACTTGAAATTGTTGACAGTAGGCAAAATTATTACTGTTTCGGGAGGAGGGGAAGGGAGGTAGGTGATGGAGGCATTAGGAGTGGGGGTGAGGTTCACAAGGGACAATGTATCTTGCACGAACTCAGAGGGAGAGTTTACTTCTAGAAACGGCGAGGGCGGTCGTAAGCAGAATATCTCTTTTCCCATAACCTCGAAGAATTGTGAACTAGCTTCAGAGCAGAAAGACTATTCGTATTTGTGCTTACCCGGTCGCGCACGGACGCTCTCGGCTAAAGATAAATCGAAATCACTGCCGGCAAGTATATGGCATAGTGAAATTTGAATTCCAGTCATTCCTCTCTCGCTGGTGATGTGTCCAACTGGTAATATCCGATTGTGGTGGAGACCTTTGATGATGTACACCCCAGTATTTTTACTGCAATTTTGTTTCTTTCAAAGTGGCCAAATCTTTAAATTATTCATTTATATCTAACACAGGTGGACATTCAAAGATACGTATAAGTGACATTTTATGAAATCAAATTACACATTCCCTGATAATTTATAATATTCAATCTACCTTAAGCATTAGTTCCAGAAAAAAGTATGTGTATAACCCCGAAGAAAGTGTAAACCATCCTCCAATCCATTTCCTGACAGTTGATATTCCAGATTGTACCAATTTTCCACATATAAACCAACGGGTGGATGGGGATTTAATATAAGCATACACAGGAAAATCACTGCAATCATTTCTCTAATTTAGTTATTAAAATTTGTTTTTATTGTAGATATAAGGTACTGAAAAATTTTACTTGAAGTGATTAACTTACCTATATTGTCAAATTTAAAAAAAATCATTTTTGCAACGTCGGCATTTTCCCTTCTATGCCTTCAGAACTTAAGACTTATAAAATATCTGCGCGATCAGAGATTAGATAATAGTAAAATAAATACTTAAATTGAAATTGGACGGATATGTAAAACAACCATTGCAGAAATGTTGGTATTCTCTGAACAGCAATTCGGACTTTAGGAAGGGCGTCTGAATAAACAGCATGATTTTGTATAAACTCCATCGATTTAGGCTTCACTTTCAGGCAGGGTTAGTTTACTCGAGATTAGTTTTTCGGGGAGAAGTGGAGAGGGCTGCAGGAACAATCGTACATTACAGAGGGGTGGGCTGGGGTTTGCCAAATGCCTTCTTTTCTCGATCCCTCCATTTTTAATTCTTTGGGAAGGGTAAGTAAGATGTCGGGGAAGATCGCTGATGTGTTCGCACTCCTGAAGGTGCTTGGCAAAGAGAGACGTGTGCCTTCCAGAGAACACGAGCGAGCTTCCGAGCGCTGCACCAATAGCTCCGTAGTGCTTCCGTAGAACTGAAGACGTAACACAAGGCGTCATCACTTTCTTCCTGCCACACATCAGACGGTCTCCTTAAAACTAGGGTCTGCAGGAGCGAGCGAGAAAATTATGGCGGAATTTCAATGTGGATAGTTCAGCAAGTTGTTTGTGGATGAGTATACCGGTTAGACCCACTCGATGTAATAAGTTATTTGACTATTTGCAATAGAGATCATCCTACCGCAATGTAAGATATTTCTGAATCTTGTTTATTGGAATATTTTTCACGGTAATGTGATGGTAACGGCCTCTACGTCCTCAAATGTAAGAACAAGAGAAATATTGCGCTGGTTGGAGTGCAATTATCCGCGTGACCTTTATAAATACATGTAAATTATAATTTCTCTTTTACGATATTTATCATAGTAAATTTATTCAGTCACCTAAAAGTGTTTCCTTTTCTTGAATTGTCCATTGCAATAAATATTTCTCGTGCTCTAGAATTTCACTCGAGTAATAGGAGTCAATACCTGAACGATTGAGGGAGCAATTGGGGATGGAAATAAAAAAATGTGATTGCTTTATGATGTCTTGTGTTTTATGATCTCACAGCAGAACTTAATATTAAGCTTCAACGCCTGATGAATTCCTCCGTAAGATTCATCTATGACTTGCGGAAAGATGAGTATATAACCCCATATTTAAACAAGCTCTCCTGGATGGACATAAAAACAAGAAGAAAATTCTAATTGGCCTGCTGCATGTATTCCCTGCTCAAACACGATGACCCACAGTACATCATTGACTTTTATCCCAAGAGAACCATATTGACAAATGTAGTTACTAGAACCTACCCTAACTATCTACAAGTCTCACATTATTGGTCCTCTACATTTCAAAAATCATTTACCGTTGCCGCCTCTCAAACTTGGAATAACTTGCCAAAATCAATCAGAGACTCCTCAACGTTGCCCAAATTCAAAAATAAATTATACTTATACCTAACTCGCTCCATATAAGCTATCTTTACTCTTTTCAATACCTTATAATCATGTATGGGCTGTATTATTGTTGTATAATTTCCATTCCTTTTGATTTCAAAATTATTATATCAAAATATTTAATTTATTTATTATCAAAATAATAGAATCGTGCTAACATTTAATTCAATGTATAAACTTGCTTTTTGTATTCCATACTTTATATCGTGTTGTTATTTCTATATATTTTCCATTGTTATTGATTTCAAAATTATTATATCAAAATAATTTATTTATTTATTATCAAAATAGTAGAATCGTGCTAACATTTAATTCAATGTATAAACCTGCTTTTTGTATTCCATGCTTTATATCGTGTTGTTGTTTTTGTATATTTTTCACTGTTATTGATTTCAAAATTACTATATCAACATATTTGATCGCATTAACACTTAATACAAAGTATAAAATTGCTTTTTGTATTCCATACATTACGTCGTGTTTGGTTTCCGATGTTCACTGATTCAAATGACATGTTGGGTTTTTGTTTCACTTAACTATAATTTTTTTCCTTTTTTCCTGAAATTGGTGCCTCAAGTATAAACTTAATAGTATATTGAGCTTCAATATGTTTCATGAAAATGGTTCAAATCGGATGTAAAATCTGTGAATAATAAATTATATATTCTCATTGTTATGTGGTGATAAAGCAGCAAGTTAGCCTTTCAGCCATTTTTAGATTCTGCCCAGTGTAAGTATACAATGACTGTACTTCATAAACAGGCTGAGAGGAAGTTTAATTATCCCAGGCCAATTACATTCCTTGAATCTTTCTACATAGATAAAAAGTATTTTCTCAATTATTATTATCCAACATTTCAGGCCGATTTTCTACTATTAGGTACGGTTATCAACAGCATCTAGCAGCTAATCATATTGAGGGTGTGGTCATTTGATCAAAAAAATATCATTTTGCAAGCAAACTATAGGGACTTAGAATAAGAGTACCTGGTTTTAACATAGTTAATATTTTTTAAAGCAATGAAGGCACAAGTTAAAAATAGAGAACCGAATTTTTTACTTCCTTAGCAAAAACTTGAGTTTCAATAGCCAGGTGGAATAAG
The DNA here is from genome assembly GCA_963169105.1 of Ceriagrion tenellum. Lineage (NCBI taxonomy): Eukaryota > Metazoa > Arthropoda > Insecta > Odonata > Coenagrionidae > Ceriagrion > Ceriagrion tenellum. The sequence continues at coordinate 43,426,286 of OY720637.1, forward strand.
TTGCCATCCCGATTTTACCTCATTATCATTAAATCCTTTCCCGTGGACTACAACCATGACGTGGCGGAAGTGCTTACGCGTTCCAATGACCCCTAGAGCAGGACTGGCGGGAGAAATTTATAATGCTTCCGGTGTCGAAGGGTAGGGGCTAGACGAAAGGTAGTCCAGAGAAGGTGTCGCGTGAAATACACTGTTGGGAAGTGAGGGTGGGAGTTCCCTCCCAACTACGAGGTCTGTTCAAAAAGTTCCCGAACCTTTTTATTACAAAAAAAAAACTTCACTAGCAAAATATATCTCAGGTTCCCCTTCAAAGTAGTCGTCTCCACAACGTATACACTTATCCCAAAGGTTTTTCCACTTCTTGAAATAGTCCTGGAACGCTTCTTCCGGAATGCTCATAAGCTCCTCTGCTGAATTTTTATCTATCTCTGAAATGGTGGCAAATCTCTCTCCTTTGAGAGGGTTTTTTTGTTTGGGGAACAGGAGAAAGTCACACGGGGTCAGGTCTTGTGAGTAGGGTGGGTAGGGAAGCACAGCGGTCTTGTTTTTGGCTAAAAACTCACGAGTTCTGAGAGCCAAATGAGCCGGCGCGTTGTCGTGGTGAAAAAAATTACTCGCCGCTTCTCCGAATTTCGGGTCGTTTTCGACTTATTCTCTCTCTTAGGCGTGTCATAACCCCCAGGCAGTACTCCTTGTTGACTGTCTGGCATTTAGGTAGGTATTTGTGATGCAAAACCTCCTTTGCATTGAAAAAAAACAGTCTACATCACCTTGACATTCCAGCAAACTTGTCAGGGCGGGGAAATGTTTCACCAATCCATTGTGAAGATGCACTTTTTAATCGATTTCATATCCATAAACCCATTACTCATCATCTGTTATGATCCTGGAGAAGAAGGTTTCATCCTCTTCAGCTTGATCAATCAGTCAATTCCTGACAGACTTGAAATCGATGTTGTTTCTGGTCTGCTGTCATCAGGCGAGGCACGAATTTGGCGGCGACTTGATACATCCTAAGGATTTCATAGCACGAACCAATCGAAATGCCACACTCTTCTGCAAGTTCCCTGAAAGTCAAACGTCGATTTCCACGAACGAGATCGTTCACTTTGCCGATCAGTCGACGTTGATGATCTTCCGGAACGCTCGTCGTCTTCCACTGATTTCCACCCCTTTTTGAACCGGATAAAACACTCAAAACACGCGGTAAATTATATAGCATCCTCACCATAAGCCTTTGTAATCAACTCAAAAGTTTTTGTGAAGGATTTTCAGAGTTTCACGCAGTATTTTACAGAACAACGGTGCTCCTTCAAAGAGCTCATTTCCGCGGATCCGCGGATTTTTCGCCGCGCTCCACGTACACCCTTTCACATAAACGGCCGTAACTAAGCAACAAAACAATACATCAACTAAGTGGTTTTAGGCGATTATTTTGGAAGTTTTTGCGGACACAACGCCTCCATGTGGATTAAAAATTAACCAGCTGGAGGCGCGCAATTAAAAAAGTTCGGGAACTTTTTGAACAGACCTCGTACTTACTTCCCAAAACAATGAATCCTGGCAACTACGGGACGCCGCACAATGTGTTGTCGAGGGTGTTGGGCCCGGAATCGGGCAAGGCCCCCGAGATCGTCATCGTGGAATAAGGTGCCTTCCCGATTTTCTCTCGTTATCATGAAAATCCTTTCCCGCGGACTACATCCTTGACGTGGCGGAGGGGCTTACGCGTTCCAATGACCCCTAGAGCAGGAGTCGCGGGAGCAATTTATAATGCACAACTGAGACATCACAGGATACAAGGACCAAAGAAGATAAGAAGAAAAGGAGGTAGAGAAGGAAAGTACCGATAAATAAGGGACTTGGAACGTTAGGACTATGATGATGGCTGGGAAGCTGGAAAATATTAAACGGGAAATGGATAGAAGAAAAATGGATGCCTTGGGGCTGTGCGAGGTGAGATGGAAGGACAGCGGGGACTACTGGAGTGATAGTTACAGGGTAATCTATAGTGGTGGGGTTGAGAGTCAATATGGGGTAGCCATAGTATTGAACGCAAAATTGGGGAGGAGGGTAGTAAATACTGAACAGGTGAGCGACAGGATACTAGTGGTAGAAATAAAAGCGCGCCGTACAAATTTCGTATTGGTCCAGGTGTACATGCCTACGAGAAATTATAGGGAGGAAGAGGCGGATGGGCTGTATGGGCATATAGAGAAGATAATCAGAGAAGTCCTGGGCAAGAAAAATCTAATAGTAATGGGCGACTGGAACGTAGCAGTGGGGGAAGGGAGAGATGGGTATGTAGTGGGAGGGTTTGGATCAGGAACGAGAAATGATCGCGGAGAGAAGGCAGTGGAATTTGATGGCAGTGGTTCGATCTTTCCTCGTGGGCAGTGGCGCTAAGCGCTCAGTGCGACTGGTTGTTACATTGTATGTCCGGCAGTCGAGAACATCTAGTCCCGTAAAGGTCATAAAAATCCACAGGGAAAGAGGACGCCTCGGTAGCTTAACTGGCCATCACACAAAAACTACTGGACTAATTGAGCTGAAATTTGGCATGTAGGTAAAAAATATATCCGGTCGCAACGTAGGGTAAATAAAAATGTTCTCAGGGCCCTCAAAGGCCCCCCTAACCGCTTGAAATTGAAACCATTGCACCAAACCCATGCTAAGCTTTGGGTTCGGTGCAGTGGTTTCAATTTTTGCTTTTTAAAAGTACTTTCACTCAAGATATAGGGCTAAGGTTTTTTATCAGATGGCTGAATAAGTAAGTTTTATAATTCTTTCAATCAATTTTCTTTGACGCTTCGTATTTGTCTTAAAATCATCTTTTTTAACTGAAAAATCTCACATTTTTCTCTGAAATCAACAATAGCATATTTCCTTGACAACCAGGGATTTGACTTTCCTTTGAATTTTGATGCCTCTAGCATTAAAATATCACGTTTTCCTGCAGGGCACGCAGAAAGAAAATCTCTATGAGAAGGGCCCAGAGTCTCAAAGGCCAAATGATAGATAGCTTCGGGCTGGGGGAACGATAAATTCAATGCATATTTACAAGTATACTCTGCATTGTCTATTCTTAAAGTAGCCCTCGTAGGGGCACTGTATGTACATGAGAGAACAGTTACGTAGTAAACGATGCACTTAAAGGAATTAAATAGACTACACACACAATAAAATATGCAAAAATACTTACGTGCAGCGAATAGTAATGGTAATAATGCCTCTGTTGCTACAATAAACACAGCGTTGTTTATTATCGTTTAATACTCAGATGTATTACACGGAGTGGAACCATCTTCCTCTCATTACGATTGCGAACTGTTTTAGACCAATTTGCACATCACAAACTTTACGAGTTATTAATCTATGTTTAAAAGTAAATATATAAAGGGCAGTTAACTTACATTCACTCAATCATCGAGGACTCTTCTTGCGTAAGCCACTCAACCTCAAATGACTAAAAAGATACTTTCATTACACACTTGCCGTAAGCTCGATTTGGTGTTCAAATTGTCTTGTCGCACCATTATCATGTAGGCATAATAGTCTTAGAAGAAACTTTCTTGTTCATAGGCCGAAGTGGTCACAACGTACAATATAGGTTTCGAACTCCTCAAATGACCACGCTGACAGTATTCTCCAGGCATTGTGTTACTATAAAATACTACTTTAAAAAACTTATTTTTACCCTACGTTACGACCGGATATATTTTCTACCTACATGCCAAATTTCAGCTCAATTGGTCCAGTAGTTTTTGCGTTATGGAGCAACAGACAGACACAATTAAATTTTTATATATTAGTAAGGATATACTTAGCAGTTACTATAAAAAACTTGTCTTGTTATAAAATAAGTTCAATGTTTTTCATACCCGTTTAATTTCAACGGGCACCTTCAGATAGTTCAAAAATGAAAAGTAAAACGTCCAGCTTCACTTTCCATTAAAAGAATTATTAGATATAAACTGGAAATCTCACTTCCTTATAGATGAATGCTATCGCCAGCTATCTACCATAATAATATTTTAATTGCAAATGAGTGAAGTGAAATTTTCTAACGTGAACCTTTATATTGTTTTAACAGAAATGATTTGCCGAAAAGTGGCATTCATTCGAAAAGAACCACAGACAAAACCTCCAAAAAACACTCATGTGTGCGATGTGAAATTTATACTTTTCTGCTTTTGCATTCTTGTAACGACATGAGAACGAATTAATTCTGGCGTAGAACTACTCACGCGTCTATCGTGCGCGCGGCTATTTATTCATGAAATCACAGATATGGTTATCTCAATTCGATCAATGGTGTTAAGGAGCTTGTTTGGCAAAAGTTCTATGAAATCGAAATACATACATTCTATGAAATCGATTTCATCAACAACTTATCGACAGATAAAACATTATGAAATCGCAATGATGTTTGGAGTTATGCTCCCATAAGGTGGTTGGAGCGATTATAAACTTTATTATAAGGTGGTAACCTTTTCCACACCCATCCTACATCCATTCCACACCCTCTCCATAAGGTGGTTGGAGCGATTAAAATCACTCTCTAAATACTTGGTCACTAAGTTTCCAGGCCTTTCGGAGGCAAAATTGAAGGAAGGTGTGTTCGTCGGACCAGACATTAGAAGGCTTATGGCTGATGAAGAATTTATCAATACCATGACGGATTTTCAAAAAGAAGGATGGATTGCATTTAAAGAGGTCATAGAAAAATGTTTAGGCAATAACAAAGATCCTGACTACAAAATGATCGTCAGACGAATGATAAAAGCTTTTCAAGCTTTAGGTTATCTGATGAGTTTAAAAGCGCATTTCCACCATTCCCACCTTGACAACTTTCCTGAAAATTTGGGAGCTGTTAGTGAAGAGCAAGGTGAACTATTCCACTAGGATATTAAAGAGATGGAAAGAAGATATCAGGGAAGAAGGAGGATTACAATTATGGCAGACTACTGTTGGACACTTCAGAGAGACATGCCAGATGCTACTCACAAGCGTAAATGTACTCACAGGGAAGAGAAATAGATTTTAGCGTGTGCTAATAAGCTCATTTCAGTGATACAAATGATTTTCATGAAAAATTTCTAATAAAAATTAATTTTGTAAGACTATTTTCTATTATTTTTAGGTATTACCTTTTTTAACATAGTTACCTAAATTGTCAAAAAACGTAATGTCCTATGACAAAACGGAGGTCATTTTCGAATTCAGCGCATGCAAAAGCATAAAGATCACGTGGAATAATTAAAACAGCTCATAAAAAATTTTTTTTTCAGACCTGTGTTATCGTTTATGTACAGATTTGCGTTAAATTTTTCATGCGCGTACTTCTTAGTAATGTGTGTAGATAAAAGCGAAAAAAATTGTATGTAACCAAATTGGTTTCTTGGCTACTTAATTCTACCCTGGTATGTAACCTTATGGCTTTTGACATATATTTCGAAATAATTCGATGATATACGTAAGTATTTTCTTCTAATGCGAAAACCATGAATAAACATAACGGATTCAAATGTTTGGAATCGTTGCCTAGGCTACGTGTTGCCTAAATTTCCACTTTTAGTTCCCCTAGTCTTTGGCGCCACTTAGAAAAAAGTCTTCTCAGTCGACTCGTTATGGCCCTTGTTGATTGTTGTTAACGTGAGACAGTGGTGAATATTCAATAACGATTGAAGAGATATGAACTTGCTGCTATGAAAAATATCTGGCTATTTTTGAGACCTTACTTCTACTTTTTAATTGCCAGAGGGGAAATATCTACTACAGGAAGTGTGTAAGAGGCATATGAAACTTCCATCGTGAGCCTTTTCTCTGCTGTGTGGATCTTTTACTGTTAAGTTACTGCTATATTTTTTGGTTTATTTTTGGTCTTCTAATTCATTCCACTTGTTTCACCTCGTATTATTATTAAATTGCCGTAGAACCATGATCACGAGGTGCTAAGAAGTTAATTGTGCATTTGTGTAATTAAATTTGGACACGAAATAAATATACCTGAGACCGGACAGTATTAAAAAAGTGTGTAATTACGTCCCGCGTGTAGTACTACATTTTTTTCAACAACATTATTATTACTGGGAGGTAAAACCGGTAAGACGTGATTATAAACGATCTGTACTCTGTATTTATATTTAAACTGCCGTCTTTCATCGCTAGAGGGCGACTCAATCGAAAAAGTTGTTCGTTTACGGAATTCAAGGCAACAGCTTTTGGTGACTAGTCAACAATCCATATTTATATTCATGGAGAAAACATACCTTTTATATAATTACTAGATAGGTTCCTATTAAATATCAAAGTATCTCGTCGAGTACAAAAACTCGTATTTATACGGAGTGTTTGCTTAAACTTCGATTTCGTGCCGTAAACCCAAGTCTTAACAATTCTTTCATTGAGACAAAATATTTGAAATATGATACATTCACTACATATTGTTATTTCTAACATATAGGTAGATGTACTTAAATGAAGTGCGTTCCAAGAATGTTTTCGACCTAATTGAAACGTAATTTAAATGTGCCCTTAACGTCTCAAGATTTGCGCTCCAACCACCTTAACAAACACTGAATTATCGCAATTAATAATGTTACTGGAAGCGTCTGATGTCCAATTTCCTCTTAAATAAAATGAGTCTAATTGAATAAAATACTTTAGTGAGCACTTAAGCGGTCATTAGTCGTTTTTAGTACAATCTTTTTACATGTGCGACGGGAAAAAAATCAAGATACCAGCGCGTAACGCTGTTAATTGTTGTTCACTGAATTGTTACCAAAAATGAGGGGTTTGCCGGTGAACTAGTAACCTCATTGCCAGATGCGCCTTAGGTTTGTCAATTAAGTAGTTAAATTAAGTTCATAACACTGAAAACACTATGCGATTAAACATTTTCTGCAAACAGAAAATGTAGCACGCTGCTGGTTTTAAAGATCGATCATCTACAGCTTTTAGCCAGAGGTAAAATTGTTTAGAAATAAGCTCTTAAATATTTGCAATATTTCATCAATTTCATCCATCATTTGCAATATTTCATCAATTTTTCTTTAATAATGAATGGAGTCGTGGAATTCTGAGGCTTCTAAGTATATGGTGACTGAGTTAAGTACTCCTGATAGTTTATACGGCTAACATTCATCAGATGTTCATTAAAATTAGGCACAATTAATCGCCCGATGCATTTTTTGTTCGTTCTGTGTTGATGAAATTTTTGTAGCTTTAATTTATCTTGTCTCTATTGACATGAATAAATCTCAGCCATTGGCACACACGCAAGGAAAAGACGATTTGCTCATATATAATAAATTATTTTTAAAGACGCATCTAAGGATAAAAATTGTCCTCATAAGGAAATATTCTTCCTGCATTGTCCTTTTATTACATGCTGCCCATAATATTTGCTCAAAAATGTAATTAGCTAAGCGTTACACGATAGTATTTAAGTCTCCTATCAAACTTTCTTCAAAAAATGCCATTTATATCAGGGATGTAGTGAAGTGCGGCTCAGGAGGTAGACCCGAGACGTGTAAATAAAAACTATAATTTGCTAATTATAATTTACTAGCCTAATTGAGATATACTTTTTAGTATATCCAGGGATGTGAACCGAAATTAAACGAGCCTAAAAGAGAGAATTCTCACAGTCTTTCGTCATAGGAGTACTCTCCATATAATATAAACTATAAGTTTCTAAAACTCATATTTGGCTGCTGACATTCAAATTCAGGGAGACAAATTGGACTTTACTCGTACCTCTCACCCGAAAAAATTATGCGATTATTTCCGGTTTCTCACAAATTGTTTCATTCCGAATGCATTGATATTAAGATACGATCCTATTTTGTAAGGCTGGCGGGTGTACATTATTTTTCTAACACTCGAATTACGAATGGAGAATTATAATCTGGAATCCGATCTCCAACCTGATTGTATTTTTTTTGGGCGAATTAATAGAAAAATTTACCAATCTGAACAAATATCTTTTAGAATTTCGTCGTAAGACGTCACAAGTCAAACAATCGCTTAACAAACGTGAGATTTATCTTGTGATGAACTTCTCGTACCTGAAAGGAGAGTGCGTCGTTGGTTTGGCCATGTCGATAAAATCCATGTCCTTATCGGATCGGTTCGTAACTAATTGTAGCTTCTCCTTCTTATAAAACTATAGATTTATGTAACTCAACCGCCTGAGCCTATTAAGTGGTAAAGGGAAAAATTCAAAATGTTCATACATATTGAATGTAATGTTCACATCAAGTATTTTCAAACAGTTGATTTTACTGATGCAATATATTCTTGGCAACAGAGATACATGTGATGTGACTTACCCTGAATTGTGTGGAACATCATTTTAAACAATAATTCAACAGTTTTTCTCTCCAAAGTAAAACACTTTCTGTAAGTTAAATAGTTTGGATCCAAGCTGAAGCGATACAAAATATTCACTATCCTTTTAGTTCTCATCCTGGTTACAATTTGGTTTTTCAATGTTTTGACAGCTGAATATCGAAAATAATCGTTTGCAAATCCATAGTTACGGATGCCAATATATATCTTTTCTATTCCTTTTTAAAGAAGCCCGTAAGTATGTCTAGCAGGCGGCGCAGTTACACTTTGAATTATCAAAGACAAAAAAATAATGTTAACATAATTCAAAGGAACGAGGTTGAGGTATCAAATGACAAGAAAAATTACCTAGTATCAGCTTAACATCATTCGCAAAAAGGTCCACAAGACTCTTCGATTGATGAGAATTAACCAAATCCATCAAAAGCGCAAGCGCAACTAAACACATTACTTGATGAGAATCGGTCTACTACATCAACAAATAGAATCCCATCAAAGGGATAAGCAGTCGACTCCATGAGAGTGGGCCACACACATCAAGACCGATGAGAAAAGAGATTGTGCCCATTGAATTCAAGAATTATGGAAGGATCTTGAGGAATCTCGATCCCAAGAAACACTGGAAAATATTGAAATATTAATACACGGAGGAAGAGTAAGCTGAACTCTGAAAAGGTCGTAAGCGACGATTAGAAAACACGAATCTGCGAAAAAGATAGAAATAACACCAGAAAGAAAAGAGGAGAGAAGGCCACGTCTCCAGGCCGGAAGCGCACCAGCGAATCAACGGTTAACTTTAGAAACGGAAGATGAAAGATGCCAAAGTCTTCAGAATATTTAAGTGCTAGCAAGACTACGGTTAGCTGAAGAAATGGTTAGTCATAATGAGGTTCATTAGGACCAAGAGGTTGCGGTGGTTGGCATGCATCGAGACGATTCCTTGGGAGCACATCCCGAAACGGATGTTTAAATGATGGCTTTTGAGCCGAAGAAGTCTGGGGCACCCTAGGAACAGATAAAGGATTCAAGTGCAGGGCGACCCGGCACAAGATGGGGCTCGGAGGATGCCGATCCCGGACAGACTATCGACCGGGCAGTGTGAAGAGCGATAATACAGCAGGCCAAAGCCCAAACCTGGCTGTCGCGCCAGTGGAGATACAAGAAATTACGGTAGCAACGTGACAGCTTAATAAGAGCTAGTAACGTTTTCATTGCGTGAGATATACACCGCCGTCGAAACTATCGCCAGATAGAGCATTTATCAGCCACTAGCACATGACAGTAAAATTATCTTTCAGGCGCGTTTGACTTTTCCAAAAATCACGAAACTAGCATGTCTTCATCCTGGCGCACCCCTCTAACTCCCCTTAATATTTACGTTATATTCCTTCGAAAATTCCCTTGACTATCCACCCAACCAAATCGATCGATGCAATTCAAGCCATTTGAACGCCTTCCGTGGACGTTGTAACTTTAGTTGATCTTAGGTTGAAACTAAGTCGGTGACCTACCGTCATTTCTGCACTAATCAGTTTCTTAAATCCTTGTTTATGTCATATCCGTTTTAGTAAAAACGACATGGGTTTCAACACTCTAAATCTATATTTTATGTACCAAGGATCCGTTCCTACTGTACTACGTAATGTAAATATATCTATTTTCAAATGCGATTATTGGAAAAACCAGGACGGAAAGGTGTATTTCTAATGAAGCCAAACGATAGAGGGCCTTTTATTCTATAATTCTTGCGAATATGAAGAAGATGACATGGACTTTAGTTTTCGGACCAACCTACTTAATCAATAACTCATATTAAAATGCTACGCAGCGTGGGTCGTGGGTCATCCCTTTAGATGTCGGAATCCGCCAAGTGGCGGAGAAACATGACATCCGCTGGTGACCAAATGACGCCTGTGGCGGCTATCCTCAAGCCAAATCATAGCCATGTTTTCTGGTCGGAATTCAGGACATTAAGCCTATAGCTAGTAATTTATATAAGCCATATTAATAGGTTTTCCTTTCGGCTCTATTTGCAATTATATATAATCTTGCAATCTTGCAATCTTGCAATCTTGCAATGATCTTGCAATAATGCAATTGCAATAATCTTGTTCTGCGTTATTGAGTGACAGGGAAAAATTGTACTTAGTTCAAATGAACCCTCGACCCCCTAGAATGTATGGTTTACCCAAAATTCATAAAGCTAACATTCCTATACGCCCAGTGATATCGGGGGTAGGTTCCCCGACCCATAAACTGGCGCACAAAATCAATAGCATCTTCCGTCAAATTTCTAAATTTGTGCCTAAATATACCATCCAGAATTCTAGTAAACTAACGGAGCAATTGAGCAAGAAAATGATACCGAACAATGCTAAACTTTACTCTTTTGATGTAACTAATTTGTTTACTTCAGTTCCTGTGAGAGAAACTTTAAATTTAGTGGAAGAAATTTTATTTGACTCAACCATCAACCCAGTGGTTACTAATGAATTACTCAAACTCATGGAAATATGCACAAACCAAAATTACTTTTTATTTAATGGTAACTTTTATCGGCAGGAAGAAGGTCTAGCCATGGGATCACCTTTGTCTCCATTGCTAGCCGACATTTTTATGGATCACTTAGAGAAGAAGCTTTTTAATTCAAATGTTAACCTTTTATCTAATGTGTTTTATTGGTTTAGATACGTGGATGATATTTTATGTTGCTGGACAGGTAGTCATAGGCAAGCCACCAAATTTTTAACCGTTTTAAATTCCTTACACCCACGTATCAATTTTACCATGGAATCTGAATCAAACGGTAATTTAAATTTTCTTGACTTAAGTATCTCAACTTCAAATAATCTCCATCAATTTGCAATATACCGCAAACCAACTTATACAGACCACGCTATACCGTTCGATTCGTGCCACCCGTGGTCTCATAAAACTGCAGCGTTCAACCATATGATCCAGCGAGCTTTAAATATCCCTCTTTCTGGGGATAATTTTGGAAAAGAATTAAACATAATTAGAGAAATCGCTAAATATAATGGTTATGACGGAAATTTTGTAAATAAAATATTAAACAGGAAACTAGAGAATAGGGCATTAAAAGACATTTCATCATTGCAACCAGTCAAAGAAAAAAAACTTAAATGGGTAAAGCAGCCTTACTTGGGAAAAATGTCTTACGATGCAGTTAAATCATTCCCTAAAGACAAATACAGAGTGAGTTTTTACACTCCAAGAACTCTGGGAACAATATTCAATAATGCCAAAGATCCTTTTGACCCCCTGCTAAAATCGGGAGTTTATGAACTTAAGTGTGACACATGTGGTAGTATTTATGTCGGTCAAACTGGTAGAAATTTTTTAACCAGGGTGTCGGAACACAAAAGGTGTTTGGTGAACAGAGACCCGAAGTCTTATTTCGCCAAACATCTAATGGAAGAATTTCACCACTCCACATTTAATGTGAAAATCCTCCGTTCCCAGGAGAAAGGACACCGTCTAGATGTTGCGGAACAGTGGGAAATAGTTAAAAGAAAACGAAAGAAAATGAACTTATTAAACGAGAATGAATTTGTCTGTCATTCTCCGATTTTTGACTCCATTGTTGAATAACTTTACCTCCTCCAACAAACCACCCTCTCTCCTCACACCACCCTCCCCCCCCCCTCCCCACTTCCATTTTCTCCCACTTGTCCTTCTATCCTTTCACAGTGTGACGTAAACACGGTGTTTCACGTACTATATAAGCCCATATCTGTTTATGTTGTATTTGTCTTGCCTGAGGATGACTGTTGTTCAGTTGAAACACGTGTAGCAAGAGGTGAAATAAAAACTAGTAGACAGTACGAAATCGTTTGAGCTTTTATTATATAATTTAGGGTACGTGTGAGTATGCGACAATCACTGCAAGTAGTATGATAAACCTCTGTGCGTGCTGGTGGTCAAATTGTTGAGAAAGCATTATGCTACTGCGTCACATAACCTAGAGAGATTCAAGAAAAATGTCAAATTGACAGGTAAAGGCAGCGCGAGGCTTGTTATTGTTGTTATGCTTTAACTGGTTTATTGCGAGGAATTGTACAAAAAAATGTCGCCCTCCTCAATCGGGAAGACCTCAACTCGGGATTCGAATCTGTTAGGAACGATAAATGAATGAATACCTACTAGATGCGATGATAATCATTCTTTCGCACTCTTCTCAGTCGTGAATTCTACGGATATTGATCGATGATAAGTAGGTAATAGTAATTTCAAGAGCCTTTTCCTTATTTTGACCTCGATATTTAAATAAATATGGTAATGGAGTTTTGGTTTTGCACTCCAGTATTGCGCCCTCTCTGTCATAACAGTCTAATTCTAGGTGGGTAATAACGATTAAGATGAGGAGCAAAGTATGCAGCTGTAATGCGTCTCCTTCGAGCTCATTCTGCTTCGCCCATGCTTGAGCCAGGGTTGGAAGTAGTGTCCCGGATTCAGGAGGTCAGTGGCACGGCCGAATAGCGGAGGCTACTCCTACTAGTGCTCCTTCGTCAAAAGCCTTCGCGGAGCTGTCGGAGGACGACGAAGCGCCAGACTACGAGTTCTTGATCGTGTGTAATAGAATTCGGTGTGGGTAGTGTTGGGAACCGGAGGCAGTATCCGCTGATTGAATAGGAGTATGCGATTACAGCGAATTCTCCGGATGCCTCACACTGACATGAAAAAGTTCTGAAGAAATTGTCAATTTTCATTCCAGGATATTGACTAATGAAAAGAATTTCCAAAAACTGAAGTGTATACTCATTTCAGCCCAAACTGCCTCTCTGATACCTATTTAGGTAAGCAATATATATCAGGATAAAATATTGACTGTGAAGAAAATAAGGCTATCGGCTCACTCTTTGACAAGAATAAATGCTCTTCCTCTCTTTGAAATCGCTAGTTATTTGAATTTTAGAGAAATTCAAAACACACATGGGCCTTCTGTTTTCACACATCAAAAACTGTAACTTCCTGCCAATAAAATCTAGAACCAGTACAGGGAAGACGAAACAAAATGTTTATTTACTTCAAACTGATGCCTCTCAATTAGTGCTGCGAACCGGAGGCAGTCCTCCGCAGGTTGAATCGGAGAATGCGATGACATCGCATTCTCCGGTTGCCTCCGTTACTACCGACGCAGGTCGGCGGCAATCGCTGGCAAGGCGAAGGAACGGAGATAATCGGAGGGATCGGAGGTTCTTTCGCAGCTGCGAGACAAACTTGACTGCTGCTGCCGTTGACTCCCAACGACATGTCATTTCACTGATTCGCCGTGATTTCACCGTAACTCATGAGGAGTAAAAAATTATTTTAAGCACATCTCATCATAAGTATTAAAAAAGGAACAATTAATATTTACTGGCATTAGTATTTTTTTTAATTAGCCTAATTTCCGAAATTCCTCACAAACAAAACCACATGATAAAGCGTAATTTAGCTTTCATTCCTTTTAACTATGAAGCTTATAATAACATATTAATTTACATTAATACGTTATTTAACATTTTAAATATTTAAACGGGGATTGCTAAAATCTAACTCCAAGCATAAATATTTATAGACAATCCCAACATTGGAGTTAAACAAGCAGAGAAAGAGAGGAAAGTCAATCACGAGTAATCGGAGGCTCCGATTGAAAACGCGGCAAACACTCGCTCCGAAAACCTCCGCTCCGTTCCCAGCACTAGTGTGGAATTCCTGGTACGTTGTTGAGTGGATGGGTACGTATCAGCTCGGCATATGTTGTATTCATCCGCCTGGGACGTCTAACTGGTCTAACTGAGAAGCACTACTTCACGCTTGTTTGTGTAATGATAACCTTCTAGCGAAGGAATCTCACAGCACAAGTCTCGCATTGACACGGGTGACGCATGAAATTTCCCGGACATTTCTCCATCCTTTGTCAAACACACACGTATCACATAAATTTTTGAATCTGCATTAAACTCAACGACCACAGCCCGATTACGCAAAGGACACTTCGTGTCCCCGAGGACACTAATCTGGAATGCAGGAAAGTGGGAAGCATTAACCTTAGAAGGGCACATGGGGTCCAAGGGCCCCGCAAATTTCAAATGTTTTAATACAAGTATTTTTTAAAGAAACTATTTCGTTGTATTTTCAGCATAACCTTCTAATTTTGTGCATCACCTGATAAAAGTAAATCTCTGCACGATAAAAAATTAACGTCAGTAAGCAAAATTCGATTTCATCAATTTCAAGACATTTTCCAATGCTCCATTGCAAAAAATGCATCATTGAATTCAAGTCAAATATCAGAAAATGAAAATACTTCAATGCATTAATAATATTAGTGATAGTTAGGACACTGTTAAGTGAATTCTTATTGTGTTTATTTAATGGACCAAAGACATTTTTGACCACCCGCCACCCCTGAGTGCTGCACACGGGAGGTATAATAATAATAATAATAAACTCGTTTATTGTTCTAGGAGTGAACTCCTTTGGAACATAGAGATGATATGCAGTGAATAGGAATGTATGGGCGAGGTAACAAGTTCGACGAGACCGGCTAATGACGTGTATATTTTTATTATGTGGTAAATAAATGAAAACACTTTTTTTTAGGCTCCAGAGTAATTCTGTTTACCGCATTCACTAAAAAAATAAAGTAAATTGGCGAAATAAAAAATATTGCGTGTCATGGGGTCCGCTGGACTCCAGTGAGCCTTTTACGTTACTCCAAGGAAGTGAGGGTAAGGTGATGGGAAACCCTTCTAGGGTTAATAGTTTTTGATCCAGGCAAACGAGGTCGTCTTCAGGGATTAGCCAACATTAACTCAGGTAAATTCACGTCTAATCACTGCGTATCCTACGTGCGAGGTAGTTAAAGGGCGTGAGGTTCTGTGAGTGTCCACTGATCCGCTGTCCACCTATCTATCATTTGCCAACCTCAACGCCTTGTTGCAAGCGCAAATACATCGCGTTAGTGAAATCACAGATTGGCTTGTGGGAGGTTTCAAGTCTTGCAAGGTTAATTGAGAGTGCCTCAGAAAGACGAACTTCTAAACATATCACTCCTGAAATGAGTATCGCCGATCTGATGACGAAGAACACTATTAGATTTTTCATCCTGAGGATTAGGTACGATTATTTTTACCTGCCAGCCAACAGATGGGGAATGAATACAAGTTTTTACCAAGTAAAAAGATAGCATTGCATAGCTAGTACTCAGTGGCTACCATAATCGTACCCAGGGGGGGGACAATCCCCCTGAATGTGAAATTTCATTCCAAATCTGCTAGACGGATTCAGACAGGATGTTGCCCTGCCCCCTTACATAATACTACAGATACAGATGGGTGAACGGCCCACCCAACAAAAATCCTGGCCACCCCCATGGTGGCTATACTGAGAGGTGGGTAAAGCTGATACATGATTGTTTCTGGACATTAGTCAAGAAAATAATCACTTAGAATTTTTACCTGTGGTTCAAAAGCAAAGATAAAGGGCACCAGGTATAAGACATTGAGCTTTAACAAAAAACACCTAAGTAATCATAATTTTGTTGGGATCCAAAGCTTGAACAATTTCCCTAAGTACTGGAAACATAAACGCCCATTCTCTTTCTCAAATTAGACGATTTCCTCCATTGAAGTTTATGTTACATATATATGTATTGCACAATTTAGCAATTGAGTCATACTAAAATAAAAAAATAGGTCGTGATGTTCTTATCCATTACCAGTGCCAGGTAGTCATCAGCTATCCAGGTAGCAGTTGCTACCTTACCATATGGTGTGCCACTGAGCGTCTATGATTGCTAAGAGAGCACGGCCGCCAATATCTCTCTTACGGCTAAATTTAGGTCAGAATAAATAAAGATTAATTTTTGAAGAGAACAAATATTAGATTTTCCAGAATTCCCAAAGTTGATGAGATAAAAAATATTTCAGCGAAGAGGTTGGCAAGGATAGGTCAGTATGGAGGAAATTATTGAAGCAGAGCTAGGTGTACAAAATGTATTTATGAGTGAAACTTTGTGACTCTGCCCACCCTGGAAGAGAACGGCGTGATGGGTATGTATGTATGTTTTTATGTAATTCCCAGTAGCGTCTGCCACTTATTGCCGAGTCATAGAGAGAAGGAATAAGGCGGGATCAGCTCTATAAAGTTATTTTAAGAAAAGCGCGTTGAGCGATTTTCAGGAAAGTGTTGAAAATGAGTGCTGGTGAACTAAATATACAGCAGAAACATATTTCATGGTTAATTTATTTGAATACATAATTTATTGGAACAATTTTATTTCAAGGAGTGTTTCATCACTCAATTATTTGGGTACATTGTTCAACAAAATCTGCGTGACTTGCAGAAGTGAGGATCGAAATTGCGACAGTATAAGTCACTGTCATAAAGAACGCCATGATGTCTTGTCTCGTTTATTTTTATTTTTAGAGTTTAGAAAGCCTTGAATATGCAGAATGAAGATTGTATAGCCTCCAATTTTTCAATTATACAAACTTTTTACCACAGAAAGGGCCAAAAATAACTCACGTCGGAAGATTCGAACATGTGATTCATTGCGCGAGAGTGATGCGAGGTATGTTGCATATAATGAATCAGAAAACAGTTGGTAAGCATCAGACATTGAATCAGAAGCCATTGCATTTTTTTGTGATCACAAAGGTAAATAAAAAATAATTTCGTAATTTTATGGGTAACTATTATCCAGGAATGATCACCATAATTGGTAAACAACGTAATTCAGCAAATGTGGTGAAAAGATCAGGCAAGCAGTGGTAATAGCCAAATGAGGACGAAAACTGTTACAAAGACAAAGAACATGAGCACAAGGAGACGAAAAGATAGTGATCAATGGGCTCCAAATCAAGCAGAGAAACGAAACCATAAGATCTACCAAAATTATTCAAATTTTGCTTTCTAGTGCCCTTTGCAGTCCTAAAGGAACCACAGAATGTCCAACTACGTGACACATTTTATAATACGGACAAGGATAAAGGAAAATCTAACTGTCGCCAAATTGAACTATTACGAGTATTTCTGTGATCGTCGTTTAGCAAAATACTATCCGCCTAAATAATTATAATTTATGAGGACAAACGATAATTAGAATATGAGTAATGATTATATTAATTTAAAATTTTTAATGTTAACATTTTCACCGAGAAACTTTATAAAAACATAAATAAATGTCGGTTTAATAAAATCCCCGGTTCACGAAAAGGAAAGATAACTATTACAAAAACGTGAAGATTGAATTAGACAAATGAATAAATTTCAATTCCATAGCTGTATTCCAAAGCATGCTCTTGTCAAATATGAATCTAATCGTAATATCGCATTCATTTTCCCATAAGAAATTGCATAATACAGTAATTATGACGTTTGAGTGCAAAATATGGACCGTACCGAACAGAAATTATGAAAAATTTGTTTTCTCTTGTCTTTCAGAGTCCTAGAGCAATCGCATTTTTTATCTTCGGGATACATTTCAAGGGGACAAGTTCAGAAGAAAATCTGAAAGCCGCCAAGTTGAACTGCAACAGGGGTAACTTTGTAACAGTTATTTAGTGAAAAATAATTGCCGAAATAATGTTTAGTTATATGACTAATCGGTATTTAAAATATGAGTAATTATTCTCACCAACAACAAATTATTTTTTGTATTCGGATATTCACAGAGAAAATTTTCGAAAAAAATAAAAAATCACAAAATCCGGTTTGTAGTATGCCAATATTAATATTACAGTAGTGTGAATGTAAAATATGACAAATGACCGAATATCTATTTCACAGGTGTACTCCATATCAAGCTCTAGTCCACCAATAATCTTCTTGTAATATCCGCATTGACTTTCTCATAAACAATTACCTAAAATGAGTAGTACTGACGTTTGAGTACATAATAATGCGAAGTTTGTCATATCCTTGTTGATATAAGTACTCACAAATTTCAATTATCATTTTAAATAAGTTATCAAATTTCTTTAATGGAAAGTTTTACATTGATTTGGGCAAGTTTTCTTGGAAAGCTGCGGATGGAACAACGGTCAACGGTCATTATGTCCAATAAAATTTTTATTTTACATTATGTATGGCAAGTTATTTTTCTAAACTATTTTTTTATTATATACTAATTACTTAGTGATAATTATTGGCATGAACAAGACACCATAATGAAATGTACAAGAAATTGATTTTGTACCGAATACACCATGCATTGCAAACTGAAATCTCGTTTAAAATGGCGTGCATTTATTTAATTTCTCATGGTTTCACTGATATTAAGTGACTATTTTCAGGCATTAATGAGTTTCTTTGTCATTCTAGAGTTCACTTAAGTTACATCAACTAAATTATGCAGAAAGAGAGAGTCATTGGATTACTTCTCGCTAACACTAAGATCCTGGCTTCATTCGATATAAAGATTAGAGAATGCGGCTCTATTGATCGTCACGGTCCGAAACCTCCTGTGTCCATTCGCGAGCTAAACAAGCTGGGTCATATGTAAACGCCCGAACTGACGTATCCACAGCTGTTGCTGTGTGGTACCTCTTCTGCATGGAGGTGACTTTGACCGTGTCTTTTACCTCTTCCCCACTACAAGAGCTCGATGAAGTCCTCACTTCTGGAATTAGTTGTGAATATTATGGTCCGCATCGCCTTTCGGAAATCGATTAGCCTTCTTCCGAGAACATCTCATTCCATCCATTTATAATTTCAAGAAAGATCATAATCTACCCATTAATATTCTTCGATTAGCGAATGCTTTCGAATATTCTCTCATCTCCGCAAGTGTATATTTTACAAACAACGGTATGCAGTTGAATAACAGGGGAACAACGAATTAAAAAACCTTGAATTTGAATCTTTTTAATGGCCTGTTGCAAGAACATTTAGTTATAGAATCAATAGTTATGAGATCCATGAAGTTATAGATCTCATAAAAAAATTTGGGTTTCCCGGAACACATATACTACCTAAATAACGTATTTACCAGCAGTTAATAGCTTCGAATATTTCATCTAATCTTCTAAAGCAGGATAAAAATTATGTATGTTTAGCAAATGAATAATTACTATTGCACATAATAGTTAGTCGGTAAGAGTGAATAAATGGTTATATGTCTCAAAACAACTCTTTTATCCAATAATTAAGTCTCCAAGCGGGCATTTGAGCATCCACCATCTAGCCTACTGATGAAACTCATCAATTCATGCCATAAGTTATGAATCTAATAAAGTTATCTAATGTTACTCCAACACTTATTGAATGGTTTCCATGGCTTATGGGTTCCAGAACTTTATAGAATACATATGTCGTTCCTGCAACTGGCAATAAGTCAGAGATTAAATCAATCATAGATTATACCTATGCTGTTTTATCATTTTGTGCTGATGAATATTCTCAACGTTTCCTCGCACAACATCACTGAGCTGGTTTACTTAATATGCACAGGCTGAAAGATGTGCGCCCTCGCCAGGGATGTAGCTATTCTTTCTCCGTCAAATATGCTGCCGGCTTATATCATCGGCCTAAATTTGCACTTACAGAGCCCCAAATATCGATCATTAGAGGGACTTGATCCATTTGTTCACGATACGCGCGTGTATTTGAGTCTTCAGATTTTATGCAGCATCCTATATTCTAAAAATAGTTTGGGCTCATCGCAGAATGATTGGTTCTGGATTTGTACGTACATACATACCAATCAAGCCGTTCCCTTCCGAGGTAGGCCGAGTCACAAAGTTTCACACATAAATACATGCTTTTACACCTAACACTTCTTCGATAATTTCCTCCATACTGACTTTTCCTTGCAAACCTCTTTTGCTTCATTTACACTGCTTCATACACGCCCTCCTCTTTTTAAGATTCCTAATATTCCTCCTCCTAAGAATTTCCTCAACCACATTCAACCACAACTTTCTCGGCCTACCTCCACCTCGCGCACCATTCATTTCACTTTTATATACCTGTTTCGTTATTCGACTCTCATCCATTCTCTCAAAATGGCCACACCAACGAAGCACACTCATTTCATATATGGAATTGTAACCATAAAATACGATACGATTTCTGGAATTTAACAATAAAATACGACATTAAAGAAGAGTAACTGCCTCCAATAAACCAGAAGTGTAAAATCGAAGGTACATACAACACATGAAGTCAATTAGATATATTTGGAGCATACCTAGAGACGTATACCAAGCCAAATTTTTTCACGTGTTTACATCTTCAAAAAATGGGAGTTGAGGATCCTGAAACATGTCATTGGGGTCCATTAAAACAAGTAAATTGTTAACATTTACCCATAAGACATGATTGACTTGTAATATTTCAACCATTTCCAAATTGGACTAGAGCTAAGAATGGAAGTTATAAAGATGGCAAGTTTTAAAACTCCATCTGTTCATATTAAAACTAAAACTGACGGTTATCTACTAAGCCACCATAACGTTAGCCCCTTAGAAATCCAAAGATCCTTATGGTTACGAGGGTTGCTATTTATATTTCTGGCCTAATAATAAAAAAACAAATATCTATGATCAAAATTGGTTTTCTTGTTTTTCAAAATATTCTCCATGAAGATCAATACACTTTTGCATGCGTTTGAACCAAATTACGAAGCACTTTTTCCACTCCGATTGAGGTAACTCCAAAACATGCGTTTTGAATTCATCAACCGCTTCTTCGGGTGTCTAAAAACGTTGACCACGGAATTTTTCTTTGATATTCGGGAATAAACATAAGTAATTGGGTGCCAAATCAGGGCTGTAGGGCAAATGACCCATTAATTCGATGTTTTGACCGGTCAAAAATTCCTTTGTTTGAGCCGATATATGAGACCTCGCACTGTCATGATGAAGAATGATTCGCCTCTTCTTTGACTTTTTCCGAATTTCTCCAAAGGCTATTGGCAAACAAATGGTCGTGCACCATTCAGAATTGACCGTCCTACGATGCTCTATCGCCACTGTCGCCACTTGACCGGTAATGACGAAGAAACAGGCAACCATTTGCTTCGATGTGCTTCTTCCGCGAACAACTTTTGTTGGATTTGGCTCGTCTTGGAAGACCCAAACAGTCGATTGCTGTTTTGTCTCGGGCTCATATGCATAGATCCATGTGTCGTCACCTGTGTAGATGTTATACATAGCCTTTGACGCACCTCGAACGTATTTTTCCAACATTTCCTTGCACCAATCGACACGAGCCTTCTTTTGAGCATTTGTCAGATTATGCAGGACCCAACGCGAACAAACCTTTTTTACGGCCAAATGATCATACAATATCTTATCGATGCTTGTCATACTCATGCCCAAAGATGCCTCAATTTTACGGTATGTCACATGACAATCTTGCTTTATTAGTTCACGCACAGCATCGATGTTTTCTGGCACAACACCCGATTTTGGACGGCCTTCAGGGAAGTCGTCCTGGAGCGAACGTCGGCCACGATTGAATTCGTTATACCAGTTTTTACAGTGCTGT
This sequence comes from Ceriagrion tenellum, assembly GCA_963169105.1. Taxonomy (NCBI): domain Eukaryota; kingdom Metazoa; phylum Arthropoda; class Insecta; order Odonata; family Coenagrionidae; genus Ceriagrion; species Ceriagrion tenellum. The sequence continues at coordinate 43,448,141 of OY720637.1, forward strand.
AGGATGGTGCTTTATCGCCGTATAAAGAGTTAAGTTCATCGATGCACTCCTGCCTTAAAAATCCACGTCGAAAGTTATAGAAAATAATCGCACGAGAATGTTCGCGAGTCAATTCCATTTTTTGCTCGAGATAAATTTTTCAAGTTACTCTAAACAACAAAAATCGCGCTCAAATGACAAAATGTTCTAAAGAAGGTTATGTTTAAAAATGTCAAGTTTCCAATTTAAACGTTCGATAACGCCTGGCAACACTTATTGTTGCCATGGCCAGAAATATAAATAGCAGTAATCAATTAGCATAGGGTATCGTACCATTGCTGTCTACAGGAGATCTCGACTTAATATTCCTACGTATCCCAAATTTCGAGAGCCTACTTTTATACGTGGCATTGAATTTACTCATATTTGTTTCCTTTTTTACATCTGAAAACCATCCAACATTCCCAAATTTAAGGACGAAAGATGGAGGCAATACAATGAAGCAGCCTGTTGATTTATTCGATGATTTATTTTCAAAAGCACAAATAAATGCTTTATTCGATTGGCTTCTAATTAGGTCTCAGTAAGCCATGTGAAGTCGTCGTTATCAAAAGTGACACAGTTCCATTGTTTTATTGAAGAAATAAACACCTTATTGCATCATATTGCAAATTTTATAATGTAATTTAATGAGACTACACTTTAAAATCCTAATTTTTGAAAATACTGAATTCAAATGAAAGGATACGGTAAGAAAAGAGCCTCAAGCCCAAATGCATTTAATAATAAGCGGTCGTGCAAAATGCAATTAGCCAAATATGCTAGCTGGTTCATGAGCATAAAATATTGACGGATATTTGTTCTTTCATCTGAATAACGTTCTCTCAGGAGAAATCATTCCATCCCCTAAAATTATGTGCGGGAATATACCCGGTAATGATAGTCAAAGTGACCGCAACATACATCGAAAAGGAGTATTGTAGTCACTTAAAACAAAGTGAAACATTTTGGAATTTTAATTAATCTGCGAATATCAACCCTTTTCTGCGTTTCTAGGAGCAAAATAAGTCTCTATCATTGAGATAGGGCAGCCCATATGCTATATGTGACAAAGAGCCACCTCATTTCGAATGGAAAGGTAACACTCGGACCCGTTGCTGGCATTTTCATGGTTTGCCTTGGTTCCAAAGACATACCTGAACTTCAAAATCTATAGCAGAGGAAATTGAAGGTGCTCCAAAGTTTTCCGAAGTGTCCAAGCCATTTTAAAATAATTTTTCAAGCAATACTATCAATGTGGCAGTTTTTATGACAGTTAAATTAGTCTCAATGGAATAAATATTATATCAAACAACTTTATCAGGCATAACGACTGAGTTATTATTATAATATATTTTATAATATAGTTTATAATATAATAATAATATAGATAAAATATTACGTTACTTCAAATGTTCACGATTATGTTTTACCGGAAGAAATATAAAAAAAATTAATAATATGCTCATTTTTATAAAAATACCGTAGTTTACTTATTCGCCTTCATTCATTATGCTACTCTCAGGCTTATCAAGTTTATTTAACAAAATGCAGGCGAACTTCCATATTTTCAATCACATCAACACATTTTGCAATGCATGAGAGGCATTAAAGCTATTTCACGGTAAATTCTATTGATATTTCTGAACATTATAAGTAAAACATAAAAGGCGCATTCCTAGAGGGTGCAAGTGCAAATTATTTTTATGCCGGAATCCTTTTCAAAAAAAGAATTCCTGCATACACCATCACAAGGGAAATGACCGAAAAAACATCTTGGCAACGACTGAAATCTCTGTATACCTTAAGACTTCAGTAAATAATCGTGTAAGTATTCATCGGTTAGCCCAAGCTATTTTTATTTTTCAAACATCTATGTTGTCGATTAATTTTTCACACGATTCAGTTAAAAATAAATTGAATATGATCAAGTCTCTAAGATAGGCTTTATATAATCTCGATCGGCTTCGAACACTTTATCCACTCTCAGATTCAGTAACAATTGTTAAACGAATATTCATCCTAATAAAAGATTTAGTTCTTTCTCGGCGAATTATATTTATAAATAATTCTGGGGATTCAAGCCGAGTAAGAATTTTAATCTGACGGATGATATCCTTGACGAACCTACATTATCGGTCCTCTCGAAAGGGCTTAACTTTGCTCCTGCTCCTAGATCTATTCCATTTACGGATTTCCGTTTGGAGACTTGCGTTTGACACCGCGGAGGAGATACGAGGAGAGATATCAATGGTTCTGAAAAAAGTCGCTATCCCAAAACCGAATTTGAGCAGAGAGGAGAGATTTGCCTTGGCTAAACTACGGAAGAGAGGAGAGATTTGCCTTGGCCAAACTACGGAAGAATGCTGACTACGCCATCCTTCCAGCTGACAATGGAAACGCGACAGTGGTCATGAAGATCATTGATTACAAGGAAAAGCTTCAACATGTCCTTCAAGACGCTGCATATCGTCCTTTAAACCGTGACCCCACTGACTGCAAAGTCAGAAAGACTTTTTTCTTTAAAAGGACGCCCCGCCTACTCCCGAGGGGTTTGCAGAGCGTCAATTTATTCACAAAGCAATATATGGGAGTATATACTCAATGGTTTCCCCCCCTTTATATACACATTTATAGTTGTTATCTCTCAGCGCCATTTCGGACCGTCTGTCTCGTTTCTGCCTCCCTCCAGTGAAAGACTATTGAGCTCATTAAGAAAGCATGCTTACCGGAAGAAACCAGAAGGAACCTTATGCCACAAGCTCCGGTACCACCAAGGCTATACTGCCAACCAAAAATATATAAGAAAGAAATACCCTTGAGGCCCATTGTGAGTGCCATTGGCTCTCCCACTTATAACCTGGCCAAATATCTCACTGGTGTATTAGCTCCCTACGTGGGAACATGTGAGCGCCACATAAAGAACTCGGCACAGTTTTTAAAGACCCTACAAGATTTCCACCTGGCTCAAACGGACATCATGGTCAGTTTCGATGTCGTGTCTTTATTCACTCGCGCTCCATTGAAGGAAACGCTTCAGCTCGTGGAATCTCGTTTTGACCAAAATACAGTCAGTCTATTTCACCATGTACTGACCTCAACATATTTCCTTCACAAGGGAAAATATTACGAGCAAGTGAACATAGCCTATCAGAAGATCACATCATCTCCTCTTTGATGAGGCTCAAGTGGTCTCCAAAGCGAATGGGTATTGGGATCGTCTCCTTCAAGAAGCCATTGAAATCAGGCTGGAGAATAACCACTTAAATCGGGACTCTGGATGCATCCTCGGCAGGGAATGGAAGCCGTTAGTTCAAACAATAACGGAAAAATGAGACAACAATGCCCGCCGGATTAGACGGATATATAAGCGCAGGAAGAAAGTCCTGCAAATCTTATTGCTCTGAGGACGATGGAAGAGTGTTTCGTTGAAATGTTAGCAACCAGCATTCCCGAGAATTATTTAAGAATATTCATCCTATTCCGTGTTTCTGGATGCAAAATAAGTCTTTAGAATGAAGATACAGCTACGATTATGATAAACGAGAGAAAGAGCCACCTCATTTAAAATTCCAAGTTAATCCTCGGACCCATTGTTGGCGTTGCTATAGCTTCTATAGTTGCTATAGCTTTGCTGATTGCTAAGCCGTATCTGAACTTCAGATTCCTTATCAGAGAGCGGCGAAAGTTTTTCGATGTGTTCGGAAGTGTAGAATCGACTTTGAAGATATTCTTGAAGCAATTGCATCAATGGGACAGTGTTTATGTGAGACGAATCTGTTATAATAGCGCACACTACTTTATCAAGTATGACCACTGAGAAATACGTAACGTTTCTCCAAATGTGCATGACTACGTTTCACGATACCGGAGAAAATTCAAGCAGAAGTTAATGATATTTTAACGCTATGCAAATCCACGGTTAATGCGCTCGGCTTCACTGTCTTTATCCACTCTCAGATTCAGTAAGTTTATTTAACGAAATGCGGGGGAACTTTAAGATTTATAATCAAATTCGCATGTTTAGAACTCTTTGACCTGCAATACAGTTATTTGTAAGTAATAATGATTTCATCTAGATGATTCTTCTCCGTGACCTCTTTTTTTAATATGAAGTTATTTTTCTTAGAAATTGTAGGTAGCACCGAAGGTATCAACAAAAAGTAATTCAAAAGGAACTCTCTCTGAGGTAATAACAAAAATCACATGTATACATATTTTTTTAAATATATGTATACCTAAATTGTAAACATGATTCATTTGGTGTCCAATACAACTATAAATTTTCATTGTAGCCCTGATGAAGCATAAATAAAGATGCGAAACGTTGGCGAAAGATTGAAAGTTTATACATGAATTATGACCTACAATCTCCAGAAAAACTTCATAATAATGATTTTGGTGTACATTAAAATCAATGTAAAGCCACATATATTCCTAGAATGTCACTATCATTCTATGAAAAGAGGATTCATGGACATACCATCACAAGTGAAAAAAAGCTTAAAAAATCGTAAACGGCTGAATCATTTGTATCTAAGGTCCAGTAAAAAGGTCGTCTAGATATTCATAGCTTGGTCCAAAGTACTTTTCATTTTTCAAAAATCAATTTTGTCCATTTATTATTCACATGATTACTCGTATGTTAAAAATGCACAGACTATTATCACGCATTTTATGGTGATAGTGATGAAAACTATGATGGAAGCTTATTTTGAATTTGAAATTTTGAATTTGAATTTGAAAATACACCTCTTCTTGACATTAATAGGAACTTTCTTACCTATCATTTTTCCAATAAATTCTAAATCAAAACAGATACTGCTCTTAATTCTCAAAGTCCACAAAAGAGTAAACATCCGTACCTTAGGTAACATATTAATTAACATAGCATTGTATTTGTTAAATGATTGGGTTGCCAATACTCAACAAATAGGATGATATATTCATCGCTGGTTTCAATCGGCATTTCCCCAGATACGTACTTAATTGGGTAAATATTAATCGTTATGACGCAAAAATGGCTGATTACTTTTTTAAATACTAAAAAGAAAGCATAGATATTGATAAGAGAGGTGGTGGATTGTGATTCCGTGATAAAAGAAGGCGGATTAGATTATTAGAGCCCTCGGGAGGAAAAGCGGATTTAAATGGCATACTGTTTCTGCATCTGAGAGTTTTAAATAACATAAGAAAGAAATAGACTAACATGTTTCACCACTGTCAATTTGGAAAATATTATCAGAGTGTGCTAATGATACCAGATGGGTATCCCATCTGACAACAAGTCCTCTCTGATTTTACAGGCTGTTGTAGGATGCAGGAAGAGGAGGAGATGGAAGAAAAAACCTCCCCAATATTTTACGTACCGAGTCTGGAGACGTCGGAGGATCGAAATCCCATGGAAAAAATCAATTTTCTGCCCATCCTCTGTCAGTTTGTTCTTGTAAAAATCCCGGATGAGGAGGTCTTGGAAAAGATGATCTTGGGAATCAATGATGGGAAAAATACGTTCTTTTGGACTGCTAAAGACTTTGGGCACATCTTATACTTCTAAATATGAGGCTGAGTGTGACAGCGTACAGACAAAAATTGATTTTTTTGTTAGGGTTCCTGGGAGAAAATGCAACGCCAATGATTACTATTTTTCACACACATAAATGGCTTATCAAAACGGCTGGAAATACGATCTCTGTGAGGCCTGGGAACTCGTTGTGGTCAAAAATGACACTATTCCGGAGTTTCATGTAAGAATGAAACACCATATCGCATAAAATCCATATTTTTAATCCGATTTGATTATATGACACTTTAGAAGACTAACGAAACGACTGAATTCAAATGGAGAGAATCGTTGAGCGAAGAGAATCGAGTCCAAAGACGTTAAATTGAAAGTGGCCATACGAAATTCAGACGTCAAATATACGAGCAGTTTCATGATAATAAAATATAGTGGAATTGGTATTCATTCACTGAATATAGTCCCACTGGATAAATCTTTTCTTCCTCTGGCATGAAATCAGGGAATATGCCCGGTAAAGATATCCCAAGTGACCGCACCATTCGCAGGAAAGGTACAATGTTGTCAATTAAAATAATGTCTAATATATTGGAATCACTGAAAACAAACTGTAACAAATGTTACGCGAATATTACTCCTTTTCCGTGTTTCTAAAATCAAAATAAGTCTTTAAAATTAAGATAGGATTACGAATATGCTAAACGAGAGAAAGACCCACCTCATCTTAATTTCCAAGCTAATCCTTGGATCCATTGTTAGAGTTGCTATAGCTGCCCTTGGTTGCAAAGTCGTATCTGAACTTTAGATTCTATATCCGAGGACAGCGAAAGTACTTCGAAGTGTACGGAAGTGTAGAATCGACTTTGAAGATATACTGGAAGCAATTGCATCAATGGGGCAGTGTTGGTGTGAATCGAATCAGTTATTATAGCACAGACAACTTCACACTATCACATTTGGCACTCGTTGGCGTTGCTATAGATTCCCTTGGTTGCGTATTTGCACTTCAGATTCTATATCAGAGGAAAGCGAAGGTGTTGCGAAGTGTTCTGAAGTGTCAAGTCGACTTATAAGCGATTCCATCAATAGGGCAGTGTTTCTGTGAGTGGAATTAGTTTCTATTTCAATAAATATCATAGCCAATACAACTTAATCGAGCATGACAACTGAGAAATACGTTACATTTCTCCAAATTCACATGACTATTTTTCATGATACCGAAGAAAATTCAAGTAGAAATTAATAATATGTTAACGCTATGCAAATCCACGGTTAATGTGCTCGCCTTCATTGATTTATCCAAACTCAGGTTCAATAAGTTTATTTAACGGAATGAGGTGGAATTTTTAGATTCACAATCATATTCGCACGTTTTGAAATCTTTGACCTGCATTACACTTATTCACGGTAACATCTTTTTCACGGTAACATCTTATTCACGGTAACATCTTATTCACGGTATTGGAGAATATTATGAGCAATATGAAATCACGAGCATTCCTAGAACATCATTATCGTTCTAATAAAAAGGTGATCCATGCACATACCACCATAAGTGAAAAAAGTACAAAAAAATCTTGTCAACGCTGAGGTATTTATACCTAGAATTCAGTAAAAAGGTCGACTAGATATTCATAGATCAGTCCAATATACTTTTCATTATAATATATTTGAACTTTGAGGTCACCTAAAACAATGACTAATATTTTAAAATCGCTTAAGGAAAAAATCTAACCATAGTTCGGCGAATATTATTCCTTTCACATGTTTCTAGCCTAAAACAAGTCGTTAACATTAGAAGAGGCCTACCATTATGCTGAACGAGAGAAAGAGCCACATTTTTAATTCCGAGTTAAGTCTTGGACCCTTTGTTGGTGTTGCTATAGTTGCCCTTGGTTGCAAATTCGTATCTGAGCTGCTGGGTGTCTCGGTTTCTTGTAGCGAATTTAATGAAATGCTTGAAGAAATTCCTTCAATGGAGCCGTGTCTATGTTAGTGGAATTAGTTTCTATTTTAATAAATATTATAGTAAACACAACTTTATAAAGCATGACAACTGACGTAACGTTACGTTTCTCCAAATGATCATGACTATGTTTATTAAAACCGGAAAAAATTCAAGTAGGAATTAATTATATGTTAACGCTTTGCAAATACGCGGTTTATATCCTCGCTAAATGGACTTCGTCCACTCTCAGATTCAGTGATTTTATTTAACAAACTTCGGGGGAACTTCTAGATTTATCATCATATTCGCACGTTTGGAAACCATTGACCTGCAATACAGTTATTTGTAAGTAATATTGATTTTGGTGGACATAAAAATCGATGTAATATCACTTACATTCCTATAATGTCACTATGATTCACATACCATCACAAGTGAAAAAAGGTTTTAAAAAATCTTGTCAACGCTGAGGCATTTGTACATTTGAGTTCAGTACAAGGTCGTCTAAATATTCATAGCTTAGTCCAAAATAATTTTCATTTTTCAAAAATCTATTTCGTCGATTTATTTTTCATATAAGGATGTTAAAAAATGAATATTCTATTATCATGTTTCCATTGTTAACTTTGGCCCGAGGCAATTTTTTTAACCAAATAGTAAATTAGGATTTCCTAAAGCTTGGGCTAATATATCCATGCCACTGAGTCCCTATTTTGGAGGCTTACGTGCTTCGTTCATTAGAAAAATTTCATAATCCGCAAGTTCGTTGGTTTTTACAGATCCTGGTCTGATATTTGACTTTTATCCTGCACATCTGTGAAGAGGCCTGAAACCCATTATATGTATATATTATTTCTCAAAGGTGTTTTTTGTCCCAACGCCATAACTCCCATAATTATTCGTCAAAATAAATGATTCAAACATCGTTTTAAAGCTTATGTTCCCCGATGTTGATGAAAAATAGACAAATCGTTTAAAATTAACGTTTTGTTTTTTTAAATGATACAACACCATCTGCTGACAATATAATCAACTAATATGTTGGCAACGGTTACGTGCTTAAAAGACTGTAGGAGGCGCCATCTATTAACACATCGTTTAGTTAGATTGTTTACATTCTACATGCAATCAGTGTGACCATTTACTGTTTACGTTTACGTTATGTATCTCTAACACAAACAGAAACAACATATAATTGTCCATGGGAAGAAACAGGTAAAAGAACAGGAAGAAAGAAGGAAGAAACAGGAAGAAGCTGCATATTGTGCGAAATATTCGCTCGGGTCATCTAGTTCCTCACTAATGTCCTTGAGCAAAATTATTATTTAATTTTTTACAGCAATGCGAGCCTGAAGTGCAAAGGTTTTATGTTCAGTGCATCCGTCAGGTAAAAAGATAGATGCTATCTCAGTAAAAGCCATATATATGACCTCGCAATTTCTTCATGAAGTAAGCATGTTGTAAAGAGTTTTATAGACAAATGTTTCTCATGCCGCTCCAGGTCCGTTTATAAAGAAGCATGTTGGTTCAGAATTATCATTATAAACTGCATTCAGGATAGATTCAGAGATGTCAGTTTATGTTCCCCTTAGAAGCTGGTATCTCAGTTGATTCAGCATTATGAAAAAATTTCATCGTTAAGTTGAATATCATAATCATTAATGTTATCCGTTTTAATAGTTTCCATCCAATATTGAAAGTTTCTTCCTTCATCTACATCTACATTAAACCCCGCGAGCCACCGCATGGGCGTGTGGAAGGGGGTGTTAGGTCACCAGCCGTGCAAAGGTGTAAGTTTTTTGGAGATGAAATGGTGACATGAATTATAGGAAAGTATTTAGTGAGCTTAATTTCTATTGTGATCGCTTATTGTTCGCGGAAAGAATGAGTTCTTGTACCTATCTGTTCGGAAGTGTATCTCTCTTATTTTATCGCGTCTGTCAGACCTAGAGATGTAGTGAGGAGTCATGATAATATTCTCTATATCGCTCTGAAAAATATCAGTTCTGAATTTATCAAGCAACTGAAGCCTAGCGTGTAGCCTCCGAGTCTCTCGGGGCCCCCACCTCAATCCCTCTAATAGTTGTGTAACACTATAGCTCGTAGCAGTTTTTAACGAAGCGCGCTGCTTTCTTTTGTATTTTATTAATTTTTTTGTTAAATCTATTTGACCAGGGTCCCAAATGCTGCCTGTGTATTCGAGGTGTGGCCTAACCAGAGCGAAGTAGCATCTCTCTTTGACTTTTTCATCCGAGAACCTTCCAATTATACGTTTAACAAAACCTAGTTTATTTAATGGTGCGCGACATATGTTTTGTATGTGTAATCCCCACGATATATCAGATGTTAAGGTAATTCCAAGATATATTACAGTATCTGAAGGTTTAATGCTTACTCCACCCACACTATAGGTATGGCATTTTTGTGATGACTTTCGCAGGAAGGGGACTGTGGTTCAGTGTCATTCCGATCCGGAACAGTTATAATTAATTAGGAATATGTCCCCTTGCTGTTCCTCGGTGATTCCGTAGCAAAACTTTAGCCCATCGGCGCATTTAGTCATGAAGTCCATGGAGTAATATTAGGGATTGTAGTTTGTCGCGCGGCCACCTCTTGGTCTCCTTCGGCTCTCGGGTTGTTTACCTTCGTAAGGTGCCAGTCGACTGAAATGGACTACTTTAGGTTTTCCTCGAGGGAGTTTGCGAATGCGATAGATGGCGTCATTTATTCGCTTAATTACTTCATATAGCCCTTCCCACGATCGTCGGAGTTTAGTTTAGGTGAAAGGCCACGCCGCCTCTGGGGGTTGTAGAACCACACTTGGTCTTTGGCCTGAAAACCTCCCTCTTGCGCTCGAATATCGTAAGTCTGCCTCATTCTGTCGCTGGTTTTCCCCATGTTCTTATGGACGAGATTATGAATTCGGTTCATTTTCTCCTTCGAACGGCTAATATAATCCTCTCCTGCAACAATTTCCTCGCCGGGCTTGCTGCCAAACTTCAGGTCACATGGAAGGCGTAGCTCTCTCTCGAAGAGGATGCAGGCCAGTGTCTATCCCGTCATTTCATGGATGGAAAGACCTGTACGCCAGAAGGAATAGTGGCAGATGTTCATCCCATTCTCACTGGTTTTCCGAAACCACATTGGAAAGGTGTCTGCCGATTGTCCTATCCATGCGCTCGACCATGCCATCCGATTCTGCATGCATCGGCGTAGTTCTTGTTCTTCTTATTCCCATGAGCAGGCAGACTTACTGGAATATGGCAGATTCGAAGTTTCTGCCTCGGTCGGAGAGTAGTTTCAAGGGAGTACCGAAATGTGAGAATAATTCCTTCACCAGGACGGTCGCGATGGTAACCGCTTCTTGGTTCGGTATTGGATATGCTTCGACCCCTTTCGAAAAGTAATCTGCAGCCACCAGGATGTATTTATTTCCAATGTCTGTCTCCACGAAGGGGCCCGCTACATCGATGGCAATCCTTTCAAACGGGCTTCCCACGTACTGCCGTCTAGGTGCCGTTTTTTTTTCTCTCGGCCCGTTCCCGGTGGTAAAAACTTCGCATTTCCTGCACCAATTCTTGACATCTTCCTTGCAGTTAATCAGTAAACCTCTCTCAGACCTTGGCTAGTGTTCTTCCGATGCCAAAACGACCTCCGGAAGTTCCGTCGAGCAGATGTTGTAAGACATCAGGAATCAATTTCTACGGCACGACGATCTGTGTCTTCGAGGATGTCCCATCGACGCTCTCTACCACTCGCCTTAAGACTCGTCGTCTAACTTCAAGCTGTCTCACTGGGCCCAATACGACTTTAATATTTGGCTCGAAGGAGCAACCTTTGCCCAACTAGGTCGGCGTCCGGCCTCTTTCCAAAGGTTGATTTTACCTATTTCTGGGTCTTCAGATTGGTTGGCACGGAGCGCGACCGGCACGCAGTCTTCGCCGACCATAGCCACTCGTCTCGCTTCACTCATTTTGCCTTCCTGTTGTGAGCAATGGCTGCAATCCGCCGGGCACGGTGTTCTGGACAAGGCGTCAGCATTCTTGTAAATAATTCCAGTCCGATTGTTCAATCTCAAAGTTATATTCCTGGAGACGCTCTATCCAGCGGGCAATTTGTCTTTCTGGGTTCTTAAATTGCATCAGCCATCTCAGCGCACCGTGGTAGTCCGAAGTAAAAACTTTCTTCCGCAAAGATACTTGTAGAAGTGCTCAACGGACTTCACCACAGCCAACAATTCTCGCCTGGTCTCGTAATAATTTCTTTCAGATTTTGACAGCACTTTACTGAAGTAAGCTATTGCTTTCTCCTGGCCATCCAGTATCTGTGAAAGACCTGCGCCGATTCCCACATTGCGTGCATCAGTGTCAAGTAAAAACAAGGTAGTAGGCTTTGGATAGATCAGAATAGGCGCGGAGACCATCAATGTCTTCAGCTTTTCGAACGTTGCTTGGCTGTCTTCATTCCACACGTATTCTCGGCCTTTTCGGTCAGCATCCGTCAACATCGGTCAGGCGAGTCAACGGTTTGGTTATTTTTGCAAATCCATACATGAAACGTCGATAGTAGGTGGACAATCCCAGGAAGCTTCGGAGTTCGAGCAAGTCTTTCGGGATTGGCCAATGCTTCACGGAACGCGTCTTCTCAGGGTCCACTGAAACGCCATCCTTCGAGATAATGTGACCCAAATATTTCACTTTTTCTTGGAAGTGCTGGCATTTCTTCCGGTTCAGCTTCAAGTTGGCTCCCTTAAACCTTTTGAAGACCTCTTCAATATTCTTGAGATGGTCGTCAAACGTCCTCCCAATCACTATAACGTCGTCCAGGAATACCAAACACGTCTTCCATGACAGTCCTCGTAACACCATCTCCATCAATCTTTCGAAGGTCGCAGGCGCGTTGTCTAATCCAAAGGGCATAGCTGTAAATTGCCAGAGGCCCGTACCAATCGAGAACGCTGTCTTCTCTCGATCTTGTGGATCATTTCAACTTGCCAATATCCACATTTCAAATTAAGTGTGGAGAACACTCAGGATCCGGCCAAGGTGTCTAGAGTGTCGTCTATTCGGGGCAGAGGATAACTAACCTTGGCGGTCTAGCTGTTCAGCTGCCTGTAGTTTACGCAAAATCTGGTCGCTCCGTCCTTTTTCTTTACCAAAACTACCGGCTGCTTGACGGTTCGATGACACCTTGTTCGTGCATGTCTTGGATGATTCTCTCTGCATCTTCACTTTTGATTAACGGTGGTCGTCGTGGGCGTTGAAAAATCGGTTGAGTATCGCCGGTACTTATTTTGTGCTTTACCAGTTTTGTTCTTCCATACGGGCACTCGTCCGTCGCAAAGATGTCCTGATATTTAATCAGCAGCTTATCAACCTTGACCTTCTGCCCTGTGGTTAACTTTGTATTCGCAAGTTGGAGGGTTTCGGTCAACTTCGTCAAATCTACGGCGTCCGCTGGCGGTTTCATCGTCTTTATACTTCCATGGACGATTGACGATACCGGCGTGCACCACGCCACATGAGCTCCTTTCTTCAAGATCACTGACGCGTCGTTGAGGTTCATTATGCGTATTGGTGTGGAACCTTGGATGGAAACCGTAGTTCTTCCCACTATAACCTCTCGACGAATTACTTCGGATATGGGTTCGACAATTCCCGTCACCCTCCGGTCTATGTTGACCAGACGACCCTAGATGACGTTTTCGCTTCTGGGAGAAAGAACCTCATCCGTATCAACGACGACTTTTAAGGCTTCCTCACGTCAATCGTGAAGTAATATCCCTTTATTAGCCATTTTGAGATATCTTCGTTTCAGGTCCAGCATCAACTCAAATTTTGACATAACGTCCATTCCAAGATGACGCCTTCCACGATGTCGGCCACTATCACTCGATGTTCAATCTTGTTGCCCCCTAACGTGATTTCTACGTCCATCTCTTCGTACGTATAAGCTGCTTCATCCGTGGCTGTTCTCAAGACCACTCTCGAAGGCTGGAGGTCTCCTTTCGCGGTACCTTTCTTCAGGATTGCAGTCGTAACCCCAGTGTCCAAAAGCATAGCACGACCCACGCCATTCACGTACCCGTCCACAAAGAGACTGTCCACTCGGCGTACGGGAGACACTACTTGTACAATTTTCTTTGCAGCAACTGGGCTACTCCATGACGCTCGCCCCTCAGCGCCGGCCTATTTATGTTTTCCTGTTGATTCACGATATTTGGGCAGCGACTGCGGACTTGTCCAATCTCACCACATTCCCAACAGCGGATCTCCCTTTTCCTTTTTTGTCCCTTGCTAGGTAAAAATTTTAAGACGACTCTTTCGATTTTTTTCTTCTAGGGACTCTTCCTCGTCCATGCTTCGGGCACGTGCGTGGATTTTTTAAGTAACGGAAGCCGCTTGGAACTCCAGAGCGCGGGCTAATGCGTCATCCAAAGTTTTAGGATGCGCTAACCGAAGAGCATTTTGTAGTTCCGGATCACTCACGCCAATCACGAGTTGACAATTGTTCGATGAAATCGCTGGGCACCGATTAAATCGTTGGGCACCGAAAGATATGTCATGAAGACGAGTCGAGCGATGTCCACTTCAAATTCGTGTAGTGTTTCGACACATTTCTGACGTCTCCGGAGCAATTGGCTGTGGTAGAGTTGTTGGAGGTGCTTGTTGCCGTACCTCATTTCCATCCGGGCCAACAGACGCTCGTAGTTATTTAGATTGTGGGTGGCATTGCTTGAATAATGCTCAAGACGTCACCTCGTAGAGCGACAATGAAGCCTGTAATCTTGTCTTCTTCCGTCCACCCGTTAGCGCTGGCCGCGGCTTCAAACTGCCTTTGGTACGTGGACCACGGAGTCTTGCGGTCGTATGTAGGTGGTTTCACCCGTAGGACTTTTACAGTGGGAGCAATTCCTGACACTAGGTCTACTGCGCCTGTTTGCGTAAATTCGTGCGCTAAAGTTTTCAAAGATCTTCGGTTCGGGTCTTCACGTCGGCTTCTATCTTTTTCAAGTTCTCTTTAGCATTCATGAATCCCTCTTGCACGTCTTGAACCTCCAAAGTAACGTATTTTAATTCTTCCTTCACTTCTCTGATATCGATTTTCAGCTCACTTTGGACCTCGCTGACGTCGTTTCTTAGCTCACTCTTTTATTCGCAGACATCGTTTTTTAACTCACCTCTTACTTCACTGATCTTCTCCAGCAATTCTTCTTTCGTTGCTTGGGATATCTCAACAAAATCTTTCAAAATGCTGGCATTTTTGGCAAGCTCTTCTCTTACTGCTTTGATGATCCACGTGAAGAACTGCGCACTGCCTTTCATCTCGAAAAAGAAATTCTCGGGGTCCACACCTTGGGCTAGTAGCGCCGCACGAAGTCGCAGTTGAAGCACGGCTTTAGTGCCGCTTGTTTCCAGATCGTGTTCCTCCAACTCACTCTTCAATTCTCCCACTCTCAGTTCGCTCAACTTAGCTGGTCTTGAAGCCATGTTACACTTTTACACTTAAATAACGCTTGAAAAGTCCACTATATGTTAATAAATACCTCACCTGACACCAATGGGTTCGTGGGTATAATAATGCACGCTCTATTACTGAACACAATTTATTTCTGCTATTTAACTAAAGAATAAATACTTTTACATCCGCTCAAGGAGACACGATCCATAAACATCATCGTTGTTTATTCTTTTTTTCCATAGCAACCCGTTGCCAGGGCCCGCCGAATATTGACAGGATCATTTACCCCGTTACAATATCATAATCATCAATGTTATCCGTTTTAATAGCTTCCAACCAATAACGAAAGTTTCTTCCTTCAATGGCATCGGTATTAAGTTTGCGTGCAATAAGCTCGTTTGATAGCCTCTTCAACTAAATGACCAGTCCACCTACTCACGCAGCACTTCGCAGAACGTTTGCTGAACGTTCACAGACGACCAGCAAACGTTCCGTTCCACTTCCGTTGCAATTTAACGTTCGAAGAACGTTACTTTTCAAACCTAGCGTTGGAATACCTCTCGTCCTCCAAAAAAGGGAATACCAACTTCACCAGGCTACCTCAGGGATAGTCGGGACGTCGTATTTTTTGCTATTGGAAATTTCGATTCCGCTTAACTTGAGTCTCTTCTACCACATTCACCCATGACTTTCGCGGTCTACCTCTCCCTATTACACTATTTCTCCCAATGTCATAAATTTTTCGTCATTCATCTATCATTCATTTACTCGGCGCGATTAAACCAACGAAGCACACTCCTTTTAGATACGAGAAGTTGATAAAAATTAATTTTCCCTTTGTTGAGCGACTGGTTGACCCGCGACGTGTTTCCGACGACACATTAAAAGATAATAGTTCAGCTCGGGTTATTTTTCCATAAACTCGCCCAAGGAAAAAAAACAATCCGATCGTTGATCGGCCTCCAGTTATCAATCCCTTATTCGCAAATCTTCGAGTATTAGAAAAATGACTTACTTTCGCCAGCCTTAAAAAATAGGAACGTATCGTAGCATAAATATAATTGAACGCGTTCGGAACGAAACATTTTTTGAGAAACGGAACATCAACACTTAATTTTTTCAAACGAGAAGTAAGGTCCAATTTGTTTCCTTGAATTTTAATGTCTGCACCAAATGTGAAGTTAAGTTACTTTTATTTTTTTATATGGAGAGTGCTCCTGTGTCGAAAGCCTGTGAGAATCCCCTCTTTTCATTTCGGTAAACATCCCTGGATTTCCTTAAAATTGTATGCAATATAGCTCGACCTTCGGCGGTACGATGGAATTTAATAACTGCTATTTACCTATGAGGGGGAGGTAATATCTTATAAAAATATGCTATTCACATAAATATAGTATATACCTTAAAAGAATAGACGAGAAAAATCTCGGTCACCAGTAAGATAAAGATTGCACACAGTGTCGAACGTCAGTAAGACAGTTTTGTAATAAACGCCGATTTCATTAAAAGCGTGGTTTAAATTACAGCCCGTAGTCATAATGGTATCGTAGTGATGATAGCCTCTTTTTCATAATAAATAGCTAGTTTTCATAATAATAATTCACTGCTATTGAATCCCTATGTAATACGTTAATGCTAAGTAACTGAGCTCTTTTACGGCAATAAATCTTGGCCCAATTCCTCGTGGCATAAAATGCTTAAATACTCACTCTACTCAGGAATAGGTTTGATAATTTTCGAGGAAAATGTTTGCATGCCCATTCACCCATATCAATACACCATATGCATATACTTGTATTAATATCCTCATATCTATTAACAAAAATTGCTCATTAAAAAAGACATATATCCGTATCTACATAAAAAATATTGATCATTTAATATGTCAAGTCGTCAAACATTGTGTTATTGAAAACTTAATTTTTTTAGCGAAAACGAATAAAAAATTGAATGCAAGAATTAAATCCTCCACTGTATCTATTATCTGATAGTGAAAATTTACAGCACATATCTTTATTGCGAGTAATTTAATAAAGCAAAAAAGAAAACTCTCTACTGAATCCAATGCTTTTAGCACGAATGAAATGCTAAAAGTGGAAACTTTGTGGAATTCTATGTTTTTAAAATGGATTTATTAAACAACTTTTACAATCCACACTGGTCAAAAGCAACGGCACGATCCGGATTTCGACGCTAAAGCATCATCATCAGGTGCTAAATGACAAGAAACATAAAGTATTACCCCCTTATATACGCGCTTTTAGCACAGTGCTTTTAGAATGGGAGTAAAATAGGGGTCCATTTTTGGGGACTTAAGGGCGTTTGCTACCCAGAGGCCTTTGGCCCAATGGATTCCTCGCACCCTGAAATATTAAAATAGACCCGCTGGAGAATCAGGTCGGTAGTTTTCGAGAAGATATTTACATACTTACATTTAAACATGCATACAAATACGGCTCGCTTCATACTATAAGATTTACAACGCCGCTTCTTAGGTTTTTATTGCTACTTTCGGATTCAAGGGAGTACGGAATACCTTAGGGGCTCTCCATAATCCACGTAGACACCAAACAGGGGAGGAGGGGTACGAGGGTTGTCAACGAAGGTCCACGTTGGGAGATTGGAGGGATATCTACGTAGGCTGGTCGACACGACGCGTTTTTAGTTTTACAGTATATAGTAAATGACAGATTATCATAGCTAAAAGAGTAGTTTTTCTTTTACTTACCTTTCCTTAAAATCGACCTTAAATTACAGATAGTCCATGACAATCAATTAGTAACCCGTTTCAATATTTTTTCCGCAAAAAAAGTCTACGTGGACAACAGGGGGGCGCGGGGGGATCCGGATGAAGTCTACAAGTGTCCACGATCAGGGGAGGGGAGCTCAAAAAGTGGCCTACTGTTTGCCTACGTGGATTATGGACAGCTCCTCATGACCGCCATTTTTTCTATTAGATAAGGTTTCAGGGGAGGGGCGCCCCCCTTCTAATCATTTGGGGAAGAGGCTTGTATTTTTGTATTAACGCCTATAACTGTGTGCCGAAGTATTTTCAATTGTGTGCCGAAAAACTTATGGTGCAAGCTCTAGAACTTCGCGGTGGAATTACTGTTGGAAGTGAGAGAACAAACACTCCATCAAGTACGCTGATGGCCAGGCGGTAATAGCAGAAAATCAAGGAGGTTTTCAAAAGATGGGGAAAAACTGGGTAAAGTTTGAAGAATATGAAATGGGAATAAATATGAATAGAACTAAGTCAATGAGGATAGACGAAATTGAAATGTCTTTGAAGATGTGACCAGTTGAAGTAAAACTATGGTAAATATATTCCATCAATTATCTTTGGAAGTAAAGTGAAAAAGAACTGCAATTGTGCGGATGAGATTAAAAAGGGAATGTAGCGCAACCTTAAGCAATATTGAAGCTCTAGTTTCATCCAGACTTTTCAGGATTGAGGTGACCAATCGATGTGCAAAATGTTTCACATAGCGCATTGTACTATTTGAATGCAAAACGTGGTCTTTGAGGAAGAGAGAGGAGCTGAGTGAGCTGAATTGTATATCACAGAAATTTTCCCTACGGACACATCACTACAACAACTTTGTAGCGATTTGGTACTTTCTCATTCTTTATACTAAGATCCAAATACACCCTTGAGTTCCATTGTTATCACAATTGTGTGAAACTCACAGTGGAAAAATCATTCGCCAGGACTGGGAATCGAACCCAGATACCTCGATTTAAAGCCCCCATGAGATTCACAGATGAAGACGACGCCTGGGTAGCTTAGTTGGTTAGAGCACTCGGCGCGAAATCGAGGGATCTGGGTTCCACTCCCAGTCCACGCGAATGATTTTTCCACTGTGAATTTCACACTATTGTGTGATCACTATCGGGTGACTCCGTTGAAGTAACTAGGCTAGTTCCGTGGTTCTTTGAAAATTCCAATGATACATGAATGATATGAAGTTAACTTTCTATCGCAATGCTACTAAAATGCAAAACTAAGGTATCAAGCGACAGCATTTATTATTTAATGATCAAAATCGAAGGTTATATGAATAGTATGTGGTACATACAGATGCGAATCGCAAGAGAGGTCTAATTTACGAAAACAATCCATTTAAATTGCTATTTTGCAGAAAAGTGTGTGAACACCTTATGTTTTCATTTATAAGTTATGTTCCGGTTATAATTAAAAATTGAGCCACGTATAAGCTTTAAACTTACAAGTGCGACTTCACTATACTACTGCACCAAACTACAGATATGGATGGTATATGAATATGAATGAATATATGTATGGTGTCGTATCCCATGTCGACATAAAACCACCGTCCTGCTATACTTCGACTTGCAGAGTCAGGATGATGACTTAAAATAAAAAACCCCATAAGAATCTAACTTTCTATCTCAATGCCACTACAATGCAAAGCTGAGACATCAAGCGACAGCATATATTTTTTAATGATCAAAATAAAAGGGGCACGTGTTTAGAGAAAATCACACGCGAAATATAAAAAATAAGAATACATTCACCAAATTGATTGCTTATATAAAAATATTACTCTTCACCGCTTTCTCTTTCAACCATGCCAATTTATTCGAACATAAGTAATGACGTCCGGTCACTGACAAATCAAACGCAAACTTACGCGAAGACTCCCGAAACTAGGAAACGTATGACATAGTGCTTCTGACTCAAGTGTTCATCATCTTTTGCTAGAGCCCGCAAATTAAAGTAGAAATGATCGCAGGGTAAGATCAAGGAAATAGACTGCAAGATCAATAGATTTGTTATTTTTAAAATTGCCAAAATGTCCGCGTTCAACATCTCACCATAAAAGTTGCGATAGATTAATTTTATGAAACTCCGGCCTTCACAAGGTTGAGTAGAGTTGCCATTGTACTTAATAACACACCACCATCATTAGCAAATCACCTCGCTTAAAATGCCCGGCATGATTTATTTTTCTGAATGATTTAGTATCTCGTAGTATTTATACATAAATAGTTTTACAGATAATAATCACTATCTGTACCTTAACCTGTACACTGCATGGCAGAAAGTTCGTTTCCGTGGCATTCTCCTAGTTTCAAGTTTGACCATGCACTGATCTCTGGACTGCTATTTGCCCTGTGCCCAGCGGCCGGGGAACGTGTGACGCTCTGATCTGAACTGGGAAGAGTGCTGCACCCCTGGTGTGGAAACACCCTATGCCAGACACCCTAGTAATGGCTCGCACGGTACTTCGTAGATGTAGATCTAGAACCAAGAGACCTAAGAATAGATGGATGGACCATCCAAGGCGTAAACAGCTTCAACTTCCTTAGTACGATATTGAATAGCGACAACAGCCTTGGGAGATGCGTCTAGGATCGAGAAGAGGCCGGAAACAGGGCATACCTTACCAATTTGGAACTATTCATGAGTAGACCGAGTAGTAGAATCCAGAGTACTATACTATATATGACGTTATAACGGCCGATAGTGACGAATGGACAGTTACTCTGGCGGACGAGAGAATTCTCAGTACTTTCGAGAGACTGATCCTCCGTAGAATGAAACCAAGGAGACTGGATGATGCAATGCAAAAAGGAAATAGAGAGGATAATTGAAGGAAAACACTTAGTGAGGTTCATTAAGGTCGAGATGGTGAGCTGGTTGGGACATATCGATGTAATTACAAGAGTGAAAATCCCGAAACGGACGTTGAATGGTAGGCCGTTGAACCGAAGAAGTCTGGGGCACCCTAGGTACAGATGAAGGGACCAAGTGCAGTGCGACGCGGCACAAGATGGGACTTGGAGGCTGTCGAGCCAGGACCATCGACCGGGACGTGTAGAGAGCGATATTTCATCAGGCCTAAGCCCAAACCGGGCTGTCCCGTCACCGGAGATGGTGGAAATCACTGTACCATCGTGGCAATCTTAACTAGAAATAGTTACATTTTCATTACACGAGTTATCATGACAAAAAAACTTTCAGGTGTATTTGACCCTTTCCCAAAAAGAATCAACTCAACCCGTGTCCACGTGTCTTCATCCCTTGCGCTCTTCACCTTCGCCTTCAGCCCGATCTTCCCTCCTTTTCATTTGCGTTTTATGTTTTATTCTACCGGGGAGGTACAATAAAATAAAAAACGCAAATGAAAAAGAGGGAAGGTCGGGATTTTAAAGTCAGAGAATCTCCTCCCGGTTTTCCACACTTTCAGGGGCCTAACTAGCTCTAGTATTTCTCTTTCCATCTCGGCATACGATCTACCCTTCTTCATCCCGTCCATGAAACCTATTCTCTTTCTTCCCCTTCCCCTCTTGCCCAACATCCTTCCCTCTATCATATTCTTCAGCAACTCATCGCCCCTTATTACATCCTCCAGCCACTTACACAATCTATCCCTGATTTCATTCAGAAGTTTCCTTTCCCCGCCCACCGTCTCAAGCACCACCTCATTTGTCCTCCTCTCCGTCCACCTCACCTTCTCCATCCTTCTCCAAACCTACATCTCGAATGCCTTCAGCCTTTTCTCGCCCTCCTCTCCGAGCTTCCACATTTTTGCCCAATACAATGCTACGCTCCGTATCAAGCTCTTCACCAGCTTCTTCTCCGCGTCCTTACCCAGGGTACCCATCATTAGCTCCCATCCATTACGACACGAAAGAAAGGGGTGGATAACACGAAGAGCTCAACAGGGATCAAATGCATAATACAGGTAATACTGCGAGAGAGGAGTAGCTAGAGATGACCGAGAGAGAGAGGCGAATTGAGATTAGAGACGTAGACAATTTTACCCTAGACCTAAGTAAACGCCTCCTGAGCTAGCGCTATTCTCTTCCTTATACCTTGGCTACCATGCCCATTATCTTCAAGCGTACTGCCAAAGTAAAGGGGAGTTCCGAGGTGAAGGGACACATTTTGACCATAATTGCTCCGATTTGACCATCATTGGTCCGCTAGGTCCCCGATTCGATGACGAACTCCGACAGACCACACTACGTCCACCCGTAAAGGGAGCCGGCGGACACCCTATCCCAAGAATTTGGGCAATGGGCTTCGCCGGTTCTCAACAGATGTGTGTTAAGTTTTCGCGCAAACGAGACTGGCGGTAACTCGTCTAACGTTGTTGGGGGAACCCAACAGCTACGAGAACTAGGGGGAGGCGGGGGCCCGTTGTCCTTTTGACGGCATTCATGGTGTCGGCCTCCTATTGGCTGTATTTCGCTAACCCTTCCTTCCCACTTCTTACCAATCCCGGTGATAAGCTAGTAGCATCAGACCGGGAGGTAGGTTTTTAGCCCGCGGGGAGACCCGATTCACCTGCCAAAGTAAATAAAATGTTCTACTTACTCGAGTTTGTGCCCTCCAACTTTAATTATTGGTCTCGCTTTCTTTGTCCTAGAGAACCTCATCACTTATTTCTTTTTAAAATGTATCTTCGTTCCGAATTTCCCGCACTGAATTTGTGAAGGAAATGCTAAAGCTTGTGGTCCCTTGGAAGATCGATACATTTGAAAGTTCCCATACTCTCTCTATTACTCAACCGTATTCACTCAACCGTAACGACCGATGCCATTCATTCTATTTGAATGCCTCCTGTGGACCTTGTAACTTCTGTTTCTATTTGTCAATAACTCCTATTAAAATGTTTCGCACTATTGGTATTGGCTTTACCCTTTGGATTCGGCAGCCTCTACGTAGCAGAGGCATATGACGTTCGCTGGTGACCAAATGAGGCCTTAGGCGGATGTCCTCCAGCCGAATCATGCGCGTGTTTTCCAGGGCGAAATTGAGTGCACTTTGCCCATAGTAAGTCATTTATGTATGCCATTTTTACGGGTTTTTCTTGCGAATCTATTTCCATTTATAAAATATAAGGTTGTGTGCGTACGTATTACTCACAGCACCCAGTATGGTACCTCAGTACTGTACTCAGTCACCCAGTCACCAACCCAGTCACCCAGTATGGTACCGCAGTCGCCCAGTATGGTACCGCAGGTACCTCAGTACATACTGGCAGTACGTACCTCAGTACTTACTGGCAGTCAAAGAGTTTAAAAGGTCAAATACATCTACTTCGTAACGTGAATTAGTGGGATACAAGGCAAATGTCAAATGGACAGGTAAATGTGGCTTATTATCGTCGCTTCACACTAACTGTTTCATCGCTTGAAGTTTGGTAAAAAATATTGCCCTTCTACCGGAGAGACATCAGCTCGGTATTCAAATTTGCTAGGAACGATGAACTAATACTGGCCTCGATGGAAAACATTTCTTCGCACTCGTCCCAGTCGTGGTTCTATGGGTACCGATCTGTGATAGGTAGGTAATAATGATTACCAGAGCCTTTTGCTTGTTTTGACCTCGATATTTACATAAATATAGTTATGTTGTGTTGGTCTTCCACCAAGATCGTTCGATATCGTTGAAGATTGTTCGGGATTTCCACCGGGTCAGGTTCTCAGGTCAGGGCATGAGGATGCCCTGAGGATGATGGACGACTCGTCCATCGAAATGTCGGCAGAAATGGAGAACCTGACCCAGCGGAAATCCCGAACAATCTTCAACGGCATAGTTCGCCGGGAAAAACCTTCTGTCATTCTTCGTTCGATATCAATTGTATTCTTCCTTCGATGGAGGTCTTCGCAACAATTTCCACCTCATGTCCGCCAGTAATGTACCATTTGAGCATTTGCAGCCATAACACTCCCAAGGGAATCTGCGAATATGCGGCGCAAGTTGTCATTTCGAATACAAATGCACTGCCACATCAAAATAATCCTCGAACAACCTTTGCTATCTTATGGAGAATGCAGAAAAATAAGCACATTATTGGCGGATGTTTGTACGTTGCGAAGATCTATATCGAAAGAAGAACGAAATCAATATTGAACGACTTTCGCCTTGCCCTATAGTATTGCGTCCTCTTGTGCCACTTCATCCTCATTCTATGTGGGTTATAATGATTAAGTTGAGCAATAAGATACGCACCTGCCATACGTCTCCTTCGAGCACATTTGGCTTCCCTCATCCTTGAGCCAGGGTCGTAAGTGGCGCCTCGGGTTCAAGCGGTCAGCGGCACGGTTGAATCCTGGAGATGGAGTGGAGGTTGCCCCTACTACGGTCCCTTGTATAATGGCCTCACGGAGCTGTCGGAGAACGAACCGGACGTGACGACGGAATGCGAGTTTATGAGCGTGTGCAATGGTACTCGGAGTGGAGCTTCTTGTGCGACGTTGAGCGTAGGGATACGTATCGACAACTTTTGTATTCGTCCGTCGGGGACGTCAAATTGTGGAGCACTACTTGACGCTCGTTCGGTCCGTGTATTCAAAACCTTCTCGCGATACTCTTACAGCACACGTCCCGCATTGACATGGGCGACGTATGACTCGGCAATTTCGCTATCTTCAGTTAAATAGGTGCACAAGTTTCGCAAGAATAACTGAATCTTCATTAAACTCAGCGCAATATGAGACCGCGAATCCCCGATGGGCACCTCGTGCCCCCTAGAGCACCGAGCCCGAAGGCAGTAAGGTGGAAAGCATTAATTGCCTTTAATTCAGGCGACACTAGGTGTACTTACCTATGCAAGGGCTAGCCAACTTCAACTCAGGTGGTCTAACGTCTACTCACCGCGCATCCTACGCGCGCAGTAGTTGAAGCGCGTTAAGTTTCGGCACAGGTGAGAGCGGACGTTTTCTAGGAACGCAAGTTTCTTTTGCCTTATGACAATGATTACGATAAAAATACACTAGGTTTGTCGAATTTTCGAATATCATTTATCACAATGTTTTCTCGTCATTCAACTTCTTAACAAGGAGGGTACATGAACACATTGAGACGTGTTAATAATAATCTTTTTGTCAAAATCCCAGAGCGCTTTAAGAACGTGGCACTAATATACTATATAATTAATAAATAAATATATTTTAAATAAATATATTTCAAGTCTTGCTGGGTTTTTTAGGAATTTTATAGTGAGACAACCTTTTAAATATGCCATTCCTGAAATGAGTATCGCTATTCCATAGAACTGTTCTATAGGGACAACGGATACTGATAGTGTTGGAAACGATAATCTAGATTTAAAATTCATTCCATTTTGTTTGCGTAACTACTGCGTTTCATTTGTTTTTGTCGAATTGTTTATTTAATTTGTTTTGGTGAAACTACTTCCGGTTTTTCTAATGAAGGCAATTTAAAGCAAAAGCACTACTCGTGTTGTTTTATTTTAATCAACGCAAATCCTAACAGATAGATTTTTTCATCCAGGAGACTACATGCGATATTTTTTACCAGCCAGTCAAAATATGGTGATGAATTCAAGTTTTCTTAAGGTCCAAAGATTGTAGATGCATAGCCAGTAGTTTGTAGTCAACAATAGTTGACAACTGCCCCCCTAACACTAATCATGGGTGAAGCCTGAGAGAGGCAGGGGGGTATCCCTCCCCCTCCACGTATGAGAAATTAAATTCCAAATCTACTATATGGATGAGATGGTGTCCTACCTCCCATACATAACTCTACAGCTGTAGGTAGGTGACCTGCCCCCCTAACACTAATCTTGGCTACACCCTTGGTGGCCATACTGAGAGAAGAGTAAAGCTTATACAAGATTTTGTCTGGAAAATAGCAAATTACCCTCCAAACAAATGCCCCTTACTTCAGAATAGTAGCCTTAAGATAATCCCCTCTTCAAGGCAGTATGGCAACTCGAGTCTAATATCTAGACCTGTCTAGAGATAAACAGGTCTAGATATTGGACAGTATCCTTAAGGAGGTTGATATAGGTATTTACGGACATTATTTAGCCTCTTACAATAAGCAAGTTGGTTTCATAATTCATACTATGAGCAGAGGTCAACTTTAAATGCCCACCCTTTTCAAAACCAATGCAATAATATGCTGGTTATTCATTAGGAAACTTTCCGTTATTAATAAACTCCCTAACCCTTTCGCACCGAAGTCTCTGGAAGTGAAATGCTTTCCCTGCTACCAGTAGCATGAGAATTTTCTGTACTCCTCTCGATGGAGCTCTCTTGTGGCGACAAATTGCTTAGGTATGCCTTTCGCCCATTTTGGAACCCCACTCAGTAGGACACCACGCTCTTCCCCTGGGCACTCCACTCCACCCCCAACCCTTAGCAGCCCCTCTCTCAGCAGGAGGCCGCTGTAAATACGTTGCATTAACATTGTTTTTTTAAATAATTCTTTTCTGCAAATTCTGCAAAACCTTATACCTTTACACTAGGGTTGAAATTTGCCATAAAAAAATCTTATACCTTTAAATGAATTTCTAATGTTATTCTGAGCATTTTACAATTTTGAATTAAATTATAGCATTAATATTAACAAATTCAGAGTTCTATTTAAAGCTCAAACTATTGAGAGTTCCACACAAGAACTCCGTTACTATCAACGCTATAATTTCATTTGAAATTTGCTAAGACTAAACAAAAAACAAATACTTCACTCCAAAAAGTTAAAAATTTTGTAGAGTGAAAAAAATAATTGCCGCGAAAAACCATTGCAAATACAATAAATTAACAGCAGATTCATGCAGCAAGGAGGGCTACTAATTATGCGGAGGGTGGAGCTCACTTGTGGAGGAAAGGTTCTGGGTTGTCCCTAAGCATGTGTCGCAAGGGTTTATAGCATACCTAAGATTATTGGTCCCGTAATGGTCACTTCCCTTCCTTCGCGTCGGCCATACCCGACATCAGGTCTTTTGCATTGGTTTTTTTCCATCGGCCATAGCCGACATTCGTTCATTTGCATGGGAAAATTCACGTCGGCTATACCCAATGTAGGTGCAAAAGGGTTAATGACACTGGCATTGTCAGCCATTAAAACGTCAGCAGCCTGATCCTGGCATGGTGGTAAACTCATTATGACTTCATTCACATAGTATGCTCAAAAACAACCAAACCTTACATTCCATTAGAATAATTTCATATCCTAATCGAATACCGCCACTGCTGGATACAAATTATGATTTGCTATCTTCACTAAGCCATGAAAAAGTCAATAGCAACGGCCAAAATTATGAAAGTAAATAGTAAGTATTAAGAGGCAAGGAGAACTGATCTCATTGTAAAACTGATATTTAGGACTTTGGCAGAGCATTTATTGAAGATGTTGATATATTTTTACAAACTATGTAAATATAGAAATGTTTCAAAACAGACAGTTTCTACACTATTCATTAATTAACAGCAGTTATTGCTTTGCTTTCAATTTCAGATGAGTATATTGGAAGCATTATAGTCCAAAAGCTAAGTCAATCAGTACACCCCTGCACACAATCACATATCATGGGAGATGATGACTTGTTGAAACACCCTGGGCATACAAATATAAAAGCATTAAAAAAATGGTACTCACAGAAATAGCCAAACCTGCATTTAAAATTTATGTTTAATAGCTTATGTATATAGTTGATAACAGCTCAGGTATTAAAACCTATACATAGATTAACATTCCATTATTTTTAGTATATTTGACTCGATAAGTTATGGCACATGATATAAATATATATATAATTATAATTTCTCCAGGAAAATGCAGGAGTCATGGGGCACTCACTCACTAAACACAAAGTTTTTTTTTTTAAATTTAAAAGAACAATATACATAGAGGTTAAGTGAGAAAAGAAATACTAAAGGTCTTTATGACTTGGGACACCTTTCCTTAATCAAAATACACAGGAAAGCATGATGTCATCCATTCAAAATAATAATTTTGCAAAGCAGCAGTTGTTACAGGGGAAATGACAAAAGGCACTTAGGGATTTCAGTTCCATAATTTGTACAAGAAAGGCAAGTTCACACTTCACTGCTCTTGCTCAACCTACTGCAATTTAAACAATTTAAAAACAAATAAAATCTGATACGCACTAGCACAATTATTATGTTCTCGCATAGCACATTTTTATGGTCTTTATCTCTGCTAATGTGGCAGAACAACAACACACATATTGCAGTTGCAATAATCACGACTAAAGCTGTTCTAGACCTTTTGTGCGATAATAGCCCTCAGTAAAAATGAATGTTTACAGCACACACATCCAAGCCACACTATAGGGCAACATTACCAAAAAGCTTTGCTTAAATGAAGCATCTTCTCCTGTTATGAGATGAGAATGAGCACATACATGATACATTTAATTATTTCAGCTGAAAAAATAGGTAACTTCAATTTACAACTTTCTATGAACAATGTAGGAGAAGAAGTATCATGCCAGTGGTAGTACTCAATTTTTCTGATAGTGGGCCAAATGTTCAACATCATTTTCATTGTTTTCCGTTGTCAAAAACAAGATCAATTGTGACCCTCTATCAGTGAGACAAGCCAGCTGACTTGAAGATTAAAATAACAACAGTAGTAGGCAACACAAACATATCAAACAATCAGGAGATTTTCATATTTAATTGAGTTCTCATTGTGGACTCCCTCTTAACGAGCATGGTTTTTGCAGAAAGGACGTCCAGATTTGGCATAGAAACTTTGACCTTCCAAATTCTTTTTGCACATCTGAAAATAAATTGATGTGATGATTAAATACACTTGATCTGCAACTCATTAAATGTAACAAACTTTAATTTTTGTAAAGTTATCAACTCATTTATTCAATATTAATAAAAAATTTCATGGTGTATTGACTTGATTTCTTATCCCCCAATATCACACTAAGGGCTTTAGCCAGTTAAGCGACAGAGACATCCAAGGATCATGAGATTCCAGTTCAAATCCTGGTTGAAGCAAATGATTTTTCCTCTGTGGAATTTCACACTTACATGCCCTAGTTGGTGACTCAGTTAAAGCATTACCAAGGCTAGTCCCAAAATCCACAAAATTTGAAATTACATTTCCACAGCAATGGTGCAAAGATTAAATGACTCTAAAACATACGTAGGTATCTGGGCTTAAGTTATGTTTCAAAATAATACAGCAAGGTATGCCAAGTAGAAATAGAACTTTCATATACTTAAATACTTACAGAGCAGTTGAAGCACTGGCTGTGATAATTGTTATTCAGAGCCTCCACCCACTTATCACCTGCTTCAATGGGGAAACCACAAGCAAAGCACTTGGTGGTAAACAGTTCATTCCAATCTGTAAATCATGAACAATAATTACCTTCTTGATCAATAAACGGACCACTATTGTGAACTAATAAAATTCCAACTATTTTAATATTAATAATATTATTTTAGTTTCCCTATTTTTCATGGTGATATCTATAATGAAGTAAATGTCCTTTCTGCATGCTTACTAAGCAATTTAATAATTTGCTATACCACTTTTCAGGACTTCATGTCAGTGTTTTTGTCTCGTATGTTTACAAATGACAATGATGTTCCTCGTATCCACCACAATTTAATGTAACAGATCTCTAGACTCATCAAATGTATTATTCTCCTAAGTTCTTTGAGAAATTAAAAACCAGAGCTGAAATTTTTTAAGGAACTTACCAGCTTCACAGTATGGCAGTCCATCCTCCAAGAAGAACGGATTGTTGCCAAACAGCTTCCTACAGTATGCACAAGCAAAGCATTCAGGATGGAAATGCTGTCCAATGGCATTCAAGCAGTCCTGAAATCATAACATAAAATCACTGGCTGAGCATCTTTTCCTAGTTATGATTAAGAGTATTCAGCCACCACAACTTATCATTCTGATATTTCTATGCATTCACATTGACAAAGAAGATAGACAGGAATGCACATGTTTACATTTCCATTGACAAGTTATGAACCAACATTATCTATTTATACCTAAGTACATTAGACAACAGCTACTTGGTAATTATAAATAATAGAAAGTAAAGTACACTTCCAAAAATTGGATGAGTTAAGTTAGCCCACCCTGCAATGTAAAAATATCTTCTTCACTTACTATATTTTTTTGCTCACAGCAATTAATTTAGTTTATGTGGCAGTCAAGAGATGGCAATGCATTGCCCCATTTACTCATTTTGAAGCCTTTCTCAAGCCTTGGCCAAGGGTAAGCCATGCGGACTGAGATCCCTTCTGCTCTCCCTGTATTACTTGCTCTGAATACTGATGCCAGTCTTTCTGACTAGGTTTTCTGAGGATGGCTACAAAAGTGCCACCAACTATCAAATGCCTTACCATTAAAAATAGAGAGCTATAGGCTACAATACAATATATAGAGCACCTACAAAACCACTGGTAACCTTTTTTAGATGAATATGAGTCCTTCTTGTCCTCACAATCCCCCCAACCCATTCCATAGTTCCAATATATTGATGATATCTTCCTTCTCATGGTGTTGACTCCTCTTAAGTTCTTTCATTTCTTCTCTTTATGAATACTACTTGGGTCTCCTTCAACTCCAACACATCTTCTTTCCTAGTTACCTTTCTTGATGTCGACATCTCTCTTTCCATCAAAACAATTCACCACCTCTGTCTACATCTAACCGACCTTCAAGCAACAATGCCTCCACTATAAAAGTTGCCACCCTTCTCACACCAAAGGATCCTTTCCCAACTCCCATTCCATCAGGGGCTACTGCATTTGTAATAACCCACTCCCTTGATAAATTCCTTACTAGCCTCCATCTATCCCTTCTCCAATGAGGCTAACCCAAGCTCAGCCAAACAAAATAATCCTTAAACATTCCTATTCCCCCAAATCACCTGCCAGTAAAACCAAGGGTAGACAAGGAATATTGAACGCTTTGACCAGAATTGGTCCGAATTGACCCTCCATGTGGTGGTCCCTGATTCGAGGACGTACTCCGGCAAACCGCACGGCGTCTACCCATAAAAGTTAGTCGGGAGATACCTAATCCCAACTTTTTGGGCAATGGGCTCTTATGGCTTTCATTAGAGGTGTGGTAAGTCTTCGCAAAAGCGAGACTGACAGGCACTCGTCTTACATTGCTGGGTGAACCCAGCAGATATGAGAACTGCAGGGAGGCGGAGGCCCATTGTCCTCCTTTTGACGTCAATCTGCCTCATGGTGTCGGCCTCGCAGGGGTTGTGGTTCGCTTAACTTCCATTCCTTTTCCCTACCCTTTTCCCACTACCCCCCATGCTTGGCAATAAGCGAGAGCTTCCGGCCGAGCGGGGAGGTTTTTAGCCCACGGATGACCCGAAACACCTGCCAGTAAACCATTTCAACCTCTCCTTCTGCACTATCTACTTCCCAGGCATCTATTCCCTCACATGAATCCTTAAAAGCCTTTTCCCTCTGCTCTCTGATAATCTCAGTACCACCTAAATCATTCCAAAATGTCTCTCACCTTCCAACACCCCCATATATAGTACCCCCAGATGCAAGACCTGTCCCCTCCTCAAATCTAAATCCCTCCCTCAAAAATTCTGTGCCTTTCTCCAACCTTCCTTTTCTTCTCCATCATTTATCGCATCCAATGTTCTGTGTATCCTTTTGTGCAATCTCTGTAAAGGCTCTAAGTTGGGCTCACCATGGGTGCTCTCAATCTTCGAGGAAATGACCACTGACAATCTTGCAACCCCACCCCCAAGATGCCTCTCTCCCTGATCTCACCCACACCACCTCCCACAACCTGAAGTTTGATCAATGTTTCAACATAGACATCTTTGCCTCCCTCCTCCCCACAGTCTTGAGCAGTCATGCATTTGGCTCCTTCATTCATTCTCTTTCACAGGAATTAATGGAGCTCACTAGTTCCTTTTTCCATCCCTTCTTGACCAACTTCCATTCCTCTTTCCCTGCCACTCCATGTATGATACACAAATATGCCCACGAAATTAGGAATTCCATGTAAATTTGCAGCATCTTAAGTTAAGCAGAATGATCTGAAGTCCCGCAGCAATGAATAATACTAAGACTTTCACAGAAAACAAGGAAAAAGTATGGAATTTGGACTTAGAGTTGTCTTATCAGCAGAGATGGCTACTGCTGTTACTGCAGTTTCTGATGCCTTCTATATCGGCAGCAGGGATTGCAATGCATTTTTATGAAATGCTATGAAAGTTTTTTATGCATATAATATGCAACTCAACACAACAATGCCCACATTAAGTTTTAATTTTTAACCTTCAGCATTTTATGATGAATATCACACCATGATCTTCTAAGTCACTAAATAAATCAGCATATACTTTATATGATAAACAAATATTTAATTTATTCTCATTAAAAAAAGTAAATTGACTGCTTGAAGAAAATAATTCCAGTGGAAAACAATTAATTTAGATTGCAAATTGCACATGATTAAAACTAAGAGGGAGAAAGGGAGGGATAGAAAGAAAAATTAAGGAATATATGCCCCCAAAATCTAGCTGATATGTCAGCCAGCAACAGTTTTTTTCACTTCCAGTGAAGGCACTGAGCATCAGCTCCCTGGCAGCCGAATGGTTTAAGCAAGTAGGGTAAAAGATGAGGGACGTCTTTAAATGACCAACCTACAACATTATGTAGCATGATCACTTTTCATTATAATGTATAAGTATTAAACTTACGCCTTTAATTTTGTTTGAGCATTTGTTACATGTTGGAGCGAGGAATTTCTCATAGCAGTATTCACAATAAAGTTGGCCTTGCTCTTCAACAAAGCCAATATCTTGCAGGGGCCTTCGGCATCCTTCCTTCACGCAGACAAAATGGTCAGGGCACCAGGTTTTTCCCAAAGCTGTTATGAATGGACCCCTAGAAAATTGAAATACTTATATCAGGATTTTCAAACTACAATAAATTCAATAAGTTGTAAATGCATGAACAATATTATTTCAAGAGAGCCATAAAATTTTTACGTACAAGAAATTTGATTAAATTGGCACTGACAGCAAAATTTTGGAAAAAGAAACTGTGTGCCTCTCTCCACTAGATGACTGCAGTTATATTATCTGATTCCAATTTTTTATAAAATGAAATTTTCCTAATTTCTATTTGAGTTCAAATGAATAGGTTGCCACAATGCATACTAGATTATACAATGCATACTAGACCAAAAGGAAATATTTTTCATTTCTAGTAGCAAAAAAACAGATATAAGGGAGTAAAAATGAAAAAAAAGAAATATTGAAAAAACATGCAATAATTTCCCCAATTTAAATCTAATTTTTACAGATTTTGGTAATTGCTAGACTGATGACTATTCTTATGATATTAGATTTCTAGGCTTCATAAGGAACCAATTACTACAAGAAAGAGTGATTTTACAATGTAGTTCAACAACAGAGTAGGTAGTGAAGTAGCCAGGCAACAGGGTCAACCCACATTTTGATTGTATTCACATTGCAGGCTAAAAATGAAAAAGTTATCCCTATATTTCTCAATGAAAATAATCTCCTTCATTTATTCTTTATCCTGAACAACTTCTTTTAAAATCAATTCATAACATTCCAACATTTTAAAAAATCATGATATCATATTCTTTCACAAAATTTTGCTTCAAAAATCTTTAAAATCGCCTGTTATTCTGCAGTTAAAATTGCACTCTTGATTGCCCAAAAGCCCTCCCCACCCTCCCCAGGTGATCTCAACATGGACCCTGCCCCCATAAGGAATCCTGGCTACATCACTGAATGGAGGTCTGTATATATGGATATAAGGCATTTTCAGAGATTTATCCAAGATGAATAAGAGTTTGAAGAGCCTTGAAGAATTTCTTCTTTCAAAACAGAATGATGTAGGTACCTTGGAATTTGGTTTCCACAACTTTCACAGTGAGGATACTCTTTCTTCGTCACTGAATCCCTCAAAGTTGACACACTGTAATCTATAAAAGTAACCATGCAAATAAACAAATTGGCACAAACAGAAGCAAGAATAAATATCAAAATGCAAGCAAAGCAGAAATATTACAGTCAATCATAAAATCACATGCATCTTGAAATCAGTAAAAATTACATAACTATGTGGACACAGGAACAAACAACACTATCATTCTCATTTTTTATCAATAAATACCCAAGCAAAAATGTTATGTTTACACAATAAGTCATTCTGTTAATGGAAACAAATGGTGATAAGAGTAGTGATTAAGACATATAATCAAAAGTGACTGCATTCCTCAGCTACATTAGCACTTCATATTTTATTAAGGACCAAAACTGCTTCCAATTTTCACTAAAAGAAACTACCAGGAGTACTTCCAGTAGCTAATGAATCAGGATTTTTCACACTGATATATCTGTAAGAAATGCATGTTTAATTCAGGAATTTGAAAATGAAGTGAATCCTAAATCTAAATACACTACCATAATAAAATGCTTAGCATTTATAGACTGTTATTAGCACAATACAAGACTTTTTAACCACAACTGACATTTCAGAACACATTCTTCATAATTCCATTTCTTCTGATACATTAAAGTCTTTCCTGATTGCTGCTATTTTGGAATAGATATTCCACTAAATAATCTACTACAATGACAGGGTCCAAATTTGGGATCCCCAAGGTAGCAAATCAGAAGTAATTTGTAACCACAATTCCATTCTAAATGCATGAACCCCTGGAGCATTTGAAATACAAACATTCAGGGTAGGATGTAACCTGCATTCCTTGTGTTACATGTGGTTTCTCTTAAAGACCACACACCTATAAAATGAAATGGCTTGGGTTTAAATTGAGATTTCCAGATGCTTAAATAACATTTGAATCTAAAACCATCAATCAGCAGCCAAATATTCATTCCAATTTGTCATCATATTTGAGTGATAATTAACTGAAAACACCATCCTATTTTCAGATAGCTAAACATCAACTCAACAGTTAATTGTGTTATAGCTCATAAGTCATTTTATTACACCATTCATGCATTCAGTTTCATAGCACGTTTAACAAATAAGGATTTAATTATAAACGTAAAATTCAACCTTTCATGCTGAAGAAGACAAAGTGATGACATGAAATTTGTACCCCTTTGCAAACATCTCTGTAACAAGAAATTTGACCAAATAGTAGTTATAGTTAGTAATACTCATTTAACAAATTCATTTTATAACTAGCAGCTGTTAATATAATTAGTTACCCTTGTCAAGAGACAAAAGCATTATTGAAAATGGAGAACAGAGCATCGGAAACAAGGCATTGCATATCCTAAATTGGCAATGGAGTCACACATCAAGGGATCAAACATATCTACATGTCACACACTCCTCACAAGACGTGCTGGCGAGATCCTTTGTCGACACCCCTGATTACCTGATCTGAGACCCACACACTCCACAGAGGGGGACCCTGGCACCTGGCCCTGCCTGAGGGTTGAGTATACCACGGCCTCGGCGTGGAGCAGTGGAGCCAGCAAAAGAGCCACCCTTTGGAGCCGCCCCTGATGGAGTAGTCGAGGATGGGGGAGCGGATGGCTGAGATGCAGCGGGGGGTGGGGCCATGGGTCGGCTGGGGGCGGGAGCGGGGGCCTTGACCGGGGCGGGGGCGGGAGGCTGGACTGGCTGGAAGGTGGGTACTGGGGCGGGAGCGGGGGCGGGAGCAGAGGCAGGGGCGGGGGCTGCGCTGGGCTGCTCCTGCGCAGCAGGTTTCATGTCTGGTGGCTGATAGATGGGGCAAGCAGTTGGCGTACCCTTCTCCTCCTCCTCTGTTCTCACAGGAGGCCAAATCACTCGATTCGGGCCTTAAGGGAGCCCACCAGACATGTTCACCCACCCATGAGAGAGTACACACATCCGTCCACAGGAATTTTGGACCAGCCCAATTTGATTGTTTTGTGCAGTGCAGACACCAGGGTTTGGTTTAGGTAGAGAATGCAATTTTAAGGCATTCACAGGCATATTTGTTGTGAGGGTAGCAAAACACCATTTGTTTTAATTGTCATTAGCATGAGCGCAAGGGTTATTGGGGAATTTAAATTCCAAGGTATCCAAATGAGTATAGGTTGCCAAATAATACATGTTCGGAGAAGGAAAACAAAAGTCATGCAAAATATCATAATGAGAATGTTTTGGTTTTTGGTAAAACAGGAGAGGGAAATTATGGTTTAAAAGAGAGAGAAAAAAATGAGAGAGACAGTTACTGAAAAGCTTGAAAAAAGAAAAAAGTTCTATCACTACAGAAGCATCAACTATAATTATAAGAAGCAGCTTGAAGTACATAAGTAATAATAAAATGGCAAAAATGAATTTGCAATTTAAAATATTTAATTTATATCTAAGCCCATTGGATGGAGCCAAAAAAATAAATGAATTAGATTGGATTTTCTTTAATATGGTTGAGAACAGCTACAGTAATAAGGAGAACTAGGTAGGCATTAATTCTTGATTCTTCAGGAAGTAAACAATAGCACTGGTGGCTGCACAGCTAGAAAATGGTTCCACTACTGCTCACACAATGAATTTTTGGTAAATGTTAGTATGAAGTATTTAATACCAGCGAGTTCATTCCAGGATTCAATTTAATTTCTCTAAAGGAAACGAAACAGGGCATTTTTGTGAAAAAAACTGAGATGTAGTGAATTATTTACAAGTTTGAAGTAAAAATTCAATTAAAATCATTATTCCCATCAGTCAGTTTTGCCTTTTCCCCATCCTAATGCAATATATTTTTTCAAACTCAGTGCCAAAAAATTTTGAGGTGCTTTGAAATAATAAAAGAAAAATACTTAGGAATTGAAAAGATAATATAGTATAATAATACCCTTAAGTAGATATTTTACAAGGATATTTGAACTTAATTATATCAACAAATACTGAACCAACAATAATTAGTGTTGAATCAGCAAAGCACATACATTTGGGGTGAAAAGTGACAATAGGTTACTACCTTAAAAACCCTAACTTACTCATATGAGACTTCACACTTTTAGCAGTCTAGAAATCAGATAGAAACCAATATTTAAAACCACAGGAGCAGAGACTCAATATTGACTCTGTGTGCAAAAAAGACAACAGAATCCATCAAAATTCTTGAAATAATCATAGTCATAAACTCATCTACTTATGAGACTAAATATCAAAATAAAAACAAATCAAAAATTATACTCCCAAATAAAAAATATACATTTCTCATACAGAAATATTAATTCTCAATTAAACAAATGGAGAGAATTTCACACTCCTCTGCAGATGCAGATCTGTATGAAGGAGGGACAACCATCATTTTCAATTTTATCCCTCAATTAATAAGCAAATAAGCAAACAGCTCCTTTCAGAAAGCAAAATGGCAGAAATATGGAGCAATATATTGTAAGAATATTTTCCTCCCATGGAAGAAATCTCCTGGGAAAATGCTTTCAGCTAAAGATTTCTCCTTCCATTGACATCCCCCTTTCTCTAGCAATCATGAACTTGAAAATCATATCTTCGCAGGTATGGAAAATTGAATTCATAGCACATGCATTTGAATAGGATCATTCATGCTGTTTACACTTCACCAGAAATACCAAAGGTCACAGAGAGTGATTTCATCGTCATCACTGGTCATTCAATCCCAAGATTGGTTGACTACAACCCTCCATCCGTCCCTGCCTAATGCTAGTTTACTGAGAGAGTGATTTGGGATCATATAATCAAGGTATTACTGATAAAATATACAAAATAAAAAGAAATTAAAAAGGATGATTAATAAGCCTTGCACTGTCCTGGTAGAACTCACAAAAGCATTTTTCCCCAAGGTCTTCTCTAGGATACAGCTCTGAAAAAGTACCATGTCCACCAAAAATAACTACTCAACAGTTTAAGAGGGTATGAGAATAATATGAAGAGGTGAACCTGAAAGTGACTGTTAATCACCATGCTTATTCATCAAATTGGGTAACCTTTAAGGATAAGATGCAAGCTCACATTTAAGCCTAATGCCTCTAACAATTGGTGGATCTTGCTAGAGTCTTATAAATATATTTGTGGACTCCACAAAATATAGAAGATACATAATGAGAATCTAGCAGACAACAGATTCGAAGTAAAGATGATGATCACAGAATAAAGTTTTGCACAGGTTGGTATAAGCTTGTGAAGAAACAATCCTGTTTAATTTTAACAAGTTCCGGAAAAGAGATGCATGATGATTGCTAAGTAAATAAGTTTCCAAATTATTATTCTTAATTGAACATTTCAAAATTAGAAATTCACAGGGAGAGAATGGTTGATACATATGAGATTTCATTTTTTATTGATTATCAATTCTCTTGAATACAAGTAAGATCAACACCAGTTCACTATAAGAAACTCACAAAGACCAACATTAGCTGTCAATTTTGTAGAGGGAGAAAGAGATGATTTTCTTATCCACCTTACTTAATAATATGTTTCTGCACTTTCATAGCATCCTGCTATGGCATTTCTATACAAATCATACATGCTTATTATTTTAATAAATTTCTATGACTGTTTTATCATTCTACTTTCATCCTTGGAATCCTAGGTCTAAACGGTTACAAGTAACTCAAACCAGTGGTTTACATTCCTCTTATGTTAGACTCACATATTACGAGAATCAAACAGCATCATTCACACTTGCTCATCTTCTAAAAATGAGTTTGTCCCTTTTCACCCCAATTTATTTTCAATGAGCTTGGCTTGCTGTCCTTTATCATAATCAAGATGGATGATAATGACTTAATGTTGCAGAATAAATAACAAAAAATGAGAAGAGTTTCCCTGGTAAAATCATTTCCCAATCAAAAGTCTTGAAGTCAAATTAAAGGTGTACCATTCTTGATGAATGATAGAGAAGAGATGCAGGCTATGCAAAAATATATACAAAACTAAGATAACATATTAAATATCCATGGTACCAATTTAAAATTCCTGAAACTATATCATGATTTAAAATTAGTGCTAAAAACAAAACCATACACAGAGGTTGCTCATGCTAATAATAGCAGCAAGAAACAATAAAATGCATTGCTTTGCTCTGTGCTACATTCACTGGCTTATAAGCCACAGGGTATTTTTCATTTGGAAAGCTTTATTTTATTTACTGTTCAAGGGGAAGAAGCATTAAGCACTTTTGAGAGCTGTGTATTCAGTTTTTTATTAAGGAGAAAGGTCTAGGTTTAGGATTAAAAGAAGTGATTGGAGCTGAAAAAGAAAAAAAAGCAACGATGATTACTGTTTACATCACTTCAGTAAGCTCAAAAAAAGGTCAACAACAGAATTAAATAAGGGTTTGAGGAATTTTCAAGAGAGTCAATGCCTGGACAGAGAGAACAACATTTGTGGCCAAAGACAGAGGCAACGAAACTTTGAATGAAAGAGACAAGAAAAAAATAAGAAGAAGATTTGGAAGAAAAAATAAGTTTCATCTTACACTTGGTATTTCATGGGGAGTTAAGTCTAGAGACAAAAACAGTTTCTGTAAAATTTCCCATGAATTGGAAAAGTAGTTCTCCAGAGAGCAATTAATGGTAGTAGCATCCCAGCCAGCACAAAAGATATGTGGTTAGGAATAAAAAAAGGATAAGTTAAAGATAAGTGCTCTTTTATGTTTTTCAACCCTAACCTATCTAAACTTCATGAATGAACCTATACGAAGCTCAATGAATCTTTCAGATGATAGATTTATTAGCCAGAGCCTAATTAAGAAGGAATCTAGGAATGAATTCCAAACAATCTATCCCAATATGACACTTATCCCTCTCTATGAGGACAAATATCCAAAAAGCTATCCGTTTTCTTCATGTTCTATCCCTGTCCCATCCTTTCCTATGGGATAGCCTATCCTTACACGGGATGACCTATGCCTAAAAGCATGGACAGTATCCATCCATTTAGGGATGTGTGCCACCTTGTGCCAGTTGGGATACAAGAAGTAGGTAAGAGGGTAACAATAACAGAAAAATCAGATTAAATGGGGAGAACACAAAATCTGCCATCATATGCTACTGTCTGGAGCCATTATTTGACTTAATGAGGTTGTGGTATACATTATGGGTATCATTCTTAGCAGTAACCCAAATAACACAGGGGTTAATCAATCCTCTGCTGGCAAAATAAGGGTCCTTAGACCTCTTAGGTGATTTTTGTCACTCAATACCTTTGAAAACTTATACTGACTGGCCTTTAAAATATGAGTTAGTACCCAGAGCCACTCCCCTCTCTCCCTTTATTAGATCACGCCATTGGCTGGGCTTCAGAAATATAAAACATTTTCCATTATTTCAGGCAATTCTTCATGAAAATCATTGTTCATTTAACAAACAACATCAGCAAAAATTTTATCGAGCAAAAATTTCATCGATGAAATGAATTAAAAGTGTACCATGGATTTTGTCTTTTGATTAGCATAATCAGGTGAAGTTGCATCATACATTATAGTATCTGATTCTGCCATGAAACAAGAGAGCTACAATTTGCACATCAAATTAATTGAAGAGAATACATGTGTATTTTTCATTCCATGACCATAAAAAGTATAGTTGTAGTTGATGATGTAATTGTTGTTCACTAAATTATTTCTTTTCACAGAAACAAATGAGCTTCATTTAATTCTGGAATTTATATTTGATCATAGATTGCCAAAATGAATGACATAAAATTAAATACAGCCTAGCCAGCATAGCATGTCATGTTTATGTAAAATTTGAGTAAGCCTGATGAGGGTGTGAATACATAAATGGGATTTCTCGGTAGTTTTTCATTTCCATGTGACTTCCATGCAAATTTTTTAGTTAAGTATGCATGTTAATTTTAACCAGATTTTAGTGAAAGGAATGAAAAAAGCAAACTGAAATATTATGAAATTTTCACGACTTAAAGAATGTTTATTTTGAAAGTATATTTTTTATTTTTCAAATCTACAGAAGAAAAATATATGTATACCACACCATTTAGGCTCCTGAAAAATTTATGGAATGTTTATCCTTGCAAAATTGAAAAGAAAGTGTCATGTAGTGTTTGTAGATAATATTCTGAAATATATAGGTACAAGTGTCAAGAGCGAAAATGTATTATGAGATGGAAATTGTTACTGTTTTAAGAATTATTTTTCCAATAACATGCTCTACGATTCCTTCAAGTTTTGCTAATTACATTTTTTCTATCAGTCACATTTTTTAGCATAATAATCATGGTCTTAAGGTATTTAATCAAAGTTCTATCTGTATTGTGGGGTTTTTATATAGTTGGTGGTTTCTGGCATGACTTTGTGGAATTTACTGATTGTGAATGAGGTAAATATCAAGAAATCAATATTAAAGGCATGCAAGCAGCCCAGTTGATGTTTTTATAAATGGTTTCTGTGTTGCTTATTTAGTCATGAGAACACTTGGCTGAGAATTCTTTGAGAGACTGCTTCTTTGAATTTATGTATACATTATGAATTGGTATGTACACATAAATTTCGAAAAAAATGGCAGCTAAACAGTATTTCAGCACCGAATGAGTAATTTGGAATTCCTCACAATCACAAATCATTTAATTAAAGAATATGTAGCCTGTAATTTTAGGATAGATAATTTAAGACATGTATTGCAAATAAATTAGAATTTTGGGAGGAAAAGTGAATGGTAAGATTAAATATTAGTAATGATTGGGATATGCAGTATTAGGTTGGCATTCTATTGACATTTTTGTAAATCCGCCATCTAAACTGATGACACAGGTATGTTCCTCACTGGAGAAATTCATTCACAAGGATTAATCTCTCATCACAAAATTTTTCAGGCAGTTCACGGTCAAAATAATCATACGAAATTTCATAGCATGTGCATAATTTTTATTCAATAGGAATCTTCAAGGATATGATTGAATAGGGATTGAGTGTACTAGGCCACATAATAGTTCATTAATTCCATATATAGGGTAGGTACAAGTGCTGGGATGATGAAATTAGGCCGAGTAATTATATGACTTCTATGTTAGTTGCTGCCTAACTTTTAAGTGATTATGTGGAAAAAATGCAATGCAGCCATGATTGAACAAAGATTACATGCCAGTAGTTATTGCTATCTGCCCTCTAAATTTTCAATTGAGGAATAATCAATATTCAATAGAATGTACATTATCCACAAGAAAAAAAATTATTTTCTTGCAGTCAGAGTGCATATTATTAATAGTAGTGAAGTGATTAAATTGACCATTTCATCAGAGTAAGTGCCATAATGCCTGTAATACATATTTAAAATGAGCAAATAAGTCATTGAAAGAGAATTTTGGATACTGTTAAATGAATTCTGGGAATTATCAGTCTCAGAGTACACTGAATTAAAACAAAATAATATTGAAATTTCATACACAATTCCATCAAATGCATTCCCTAACCAAAATAAATCTGTAGCATTAAGTCATTCATACCACAGGGATACTGATGACTATTGTGCAACGAAAAATGTTAAAAGGCACTTGGAAAATGGTTTAAGGAGAGTGGAGAAAGCAGCTCTCAAAAGCATTAGCTATGATTGTAGGTCTTCTGATTTTATCTAATTTCAAAATGCAAAATTGTTAAATGATGAATTATTGTTTCTATTACGTGAAGATAGCACCAGAGCTTGAAGCATTGAGTACATACAATCGAAGCAGAAAATAATTCTGGGCAGTTGGGGACTAGAAAGATAGCAGGAACAATTAAGTTAAAGTAGAAATTAAAATATTACACTACTGATAAGCCTGACTACCAAAATGCCTGGAGAGGTAA
This sequence comes from Ceriagrion tenellum, assembly GCA_963169105.1. Lineage (NCBI taxonomy): Eukaryota > Metazoa > Arthropoda > Insecta > Odonata > Coenagrionidae > Ceriagrion > Ceriagrion tenellum. Next base: position 43,490,636 of record OY720637.1, read on the forward strand.
GTGGATATTTTATTACCTGCTCGGTAGCCTTGAGTAGAAGTTTTCATTGTTGTTGAATAGTAACCTAGGTGATGAAGCATGACCAATGAGTTATTAAGCCTATTGAGTAATACAGATAAAATATATTTCACCAGTGACATGACATTTTATGGTACTGACATGTAAGAGGTAACTGAGATAAGATGTGATTGAAAATATATAAAGGATGATAAATAGGGAAGGGAAATTCTAGCAACCATTCGCAGGTGAAAACTAGGAATGTTTTGCTGAAAATGAATGCCAAAACAACAGAAGTCCACAGATTGAAATCAGAGAGCAAAGACTGAATGGATGTAAATAAATTAAGCCTGTGAAAGGATTTCTGTAGTCAAGGGATGTGACACTGGTAGCCTGTCCTCAGCTGTAACTTCCCCTAAGAAACTACAGAATTTTTCAGAGAAGTAAATCCCTTTTGTTGATAGAGTGGAGGTGCATGCCACCCTTTCAATAAAGATGCAGCATTATTACCTTTACCACAAGCCTGTTCTCAATACAGCCACAAGGGAACATTGAAAGCACTTAGTTGACTTCAGCAATGCAGGTATATTCCTCCTTCATTGTCATATCAGTCATTAACCAACCATTTACCCACCAGATTTTTTAACCAATATTATAACATAAGGTTGAGAAATACAGAATACCTCTTCCAAATTTAATCACAACAGCTTACATGTTCCCAATAATGCCACATGAACCAATTTAATAATATAAATACAATTTCAAGTAAAGATTTCTATCCATGAAACCACAAAAAGTTTCACCTGTGGTTTAAAACACATCATTTGAAAGGTATCCCATGCTACAATTGGCGACTGATGGAATTTTTTACCACAGATAAAATTATCACTTTTATGATATAATGATGAAGATTGGAAATAAGTCAGGATAACTCATCAATCAAACCAAGCCCGTTAAAACTTACAGATATGTAATTCACACATCCAATAAAACTGTAAAAATAAAATTGGCAAACAGAAAATACACATACCTCTGTACATTACTTTTTCACCCTTTTTTGTGCAACAATAATGGTTTAAGACAGCACAATCTAAAGATGATTGATTGTTGGTGATGGCAGCAATTTGCAACACCTCAACATTCCATAAATATGATCAGAAACTTCTAAGACAGTAACAGCAACTTATAATTAGCATTGGTGTACATACAAAATCTTGCCAAAACTTAAGATTAGAAAAGTATTGATTTTGAAATTTAACGCACGTAAAAGTTCTCCGTTCACAGTTGTGAACTGAAACCAGAGATGATGTGAACACAACAATACTTGAGAGCGGATAAAATCTATTGCTTGGAGCAGGTACTTCCATGACTTCAGGGTTTCGCTGCATTATATTATCTTGACGATGACGAAACTCAGCGAAACCCTGAAGTCATGGAAGTACCTGCACTACAGCCTCAAGCAGAAATCTATTGCTTGGAGTCGAAAGACAAACCTTAAACTACCAAGCCAACACATAGGTATAATCACTGAGCCAGAGGCTGCAACTCATGAACAGAGAACTGTATTATATGGGCAGGAAGTAGCCCTTGAGATAAAAATTATGCTTGAATTTTGAAGCCTTTGGATCCTAAAGAGAAAATATATAAGGCATGGCATTTAAAAAATAATGAACTCACCAGATGTTGGGCGCATGACACTTGCAGATGGTGCTGATGCAGACACAGAGGAGAATGGCTTAGGAGCAGTAGCCGAAGGGGTCTGCCATTGGTTTTTCAAGGGGGAAAGAGCACAGAAAAATAATTAGGTAAAATTTATTGAAACAGTACGATCCACCTCAGTTTTAACTAATTCTTTTTTATCAAGCAATTATGTAAGCATTTTTTTCTGATAATGATTTCTAAGTAAAAATGAGAATTCATGCAATAACTTATGTAACTCAATAGTTCAAAATCAATATAATTATTTAATTCATTTTCTTGTTAATAATTTACACAAATCATACACCAACATAAATTCTACTTTGGAATTAATAAATAATATAAAAAAAGATGACATTGGTAAATGGACCAAAATTCTCATGTTCTGTATATATAATAATAATAATAATAATACTTTATTGGTTCCTAATGGACAAGTTTTTCACAAGTATGGAACATGACATTTTGCCTTTTTACAGACAGCACAATAGATATAACTGCAAATCATTACATAAGAATTGTACAAAGAATATGTATGTACACAAGAACATGAAGAGATAAACCAAGTGTTACAACATAATGAACACTGCATTGAAATAATAAAGAGGAAATTCATTTTGTATGTGAAAGTGACATAAATTCATCAATGTCTTATCTTCAGTAGTTATAAAAAAGAATTACCTAACAGTTCTACAGTTTTTCATGTCCCAAAATCAATTCATTATCAATTTAATAAGTCCCCAGTGGGGAGAGACCATGCAGAAGACATTCATGAACTAATTCAAAAGTAGTCCACGACTGAATTATCCTGAGCATACAACCAGAGAACGTTCATTGAATGTTTAAGAGTTAAATAGTAATTTTAGACTGTTCATAGATCGTTTGTTTCCAGTCCACAAAGTATTATTCAAAAATGCTCCCTGGTTGAACATTTAAGAACTTCTTTAAACGATGTATATTTGAAATTTCCAACGACAATATTCATTCTAAATTCTAGGAATATTCTAACATACCATACGAGATTATACCAAAAATAATAAAAACCTATAAAAATTAAAAATAATGAACCTGGCTGTATATTTACCACTCTCTTTTTGGACAAAATGAGTAATTTATAAAGTAGGTGCTTGAAATATCTTCAATTTACCAAGCATTTTTAGTTATATAGTCACGAGAAGTCTGGAAAAAATGTGCATGTGAAGTCTCTGATGCATTTAAAGGGATCCTAAATTTAAACTATCAACAATTCATATTAAATGATATTTGTTCAAAAGTAGTTCAAATGAAAACCATTTCAAAAGAACTATTATCTAACATTCCTTCATGGTTCATATGTTATTCATTCAAAAACAGTGAACATGCGTGATTCATCTACATTGAACACTCTTTGAACAATCAATGAAGTACTCCAATGAATATTCTTTGCATAATAATCAATAAATAAGAATTTATTTGTCGTCAATGTTCACCGTTAAATGAAGGTATTAAAATATAGCTTCAAAGGTCTTTAAAAATACTATATTTTTATTATAAAAATGATTTTATTATGTATTATTAATAATATTATTTTAATAATATATGAATAGATATCTATAGGTACATATGTATTGGTACATATATGCCCATGAGATATCTATAAATAGATGTCCAATAGACTAGATATCTATTAGATGCATTCCCTTCTAACCATCAATATCTAATGTACATCTATTAGATATTTTTTTACGTGTGGGATGTTATTCATTCAAAAACAGTTCATTCGCAATTCATCTACATTAAACATTCTTTGAACAATCTATGAAGTATTCCAATGAATATTCTTTGCACTATCTGTGAGTGCCATTTGAACGTTCATTATAAGTCCTTCTTGAATGATCTTTGAATGTTTTAATAGAGCTCACTGAACGTTCTTTGACCATCTGTTGGACAATAAATTCCTAACTGGGTCTTAAAATTTTAAATTCTCTTGACCATTAACTCGTAAGCACAGAAAAATGTAATTTGTTAAGTATCTATTTGTTTTAGCAAAGACAGATGAAACTTGGCACTCAGACATGAGCCAGTAGACTGAATTTTTTAATACCAAATTTACAATAACTCTTATTATTGAATTTCTATTAGCAATAAAATGTTTACAGCTACCAAATTTACAATAACTCTTATTATTTAATTTCTATTAGCCATAAAATGTTTACAGCTGGGGTGTCATAGTGTTATCAGAGGCAAGGGAGGGCCATAAGATAATGTTATGTATGGTGGGTTGCAGGATCTCCAGGAAAGGCATCCTCCTATGTTTTCAAGTAGTTTTCAGGTAGGTTTTCAAATGGACCCCATTACCCTCATTTTTGCGAAGGGATTTGTCATAATACAAGGAGAAATACAATAACTGATAGCAATTTAGTTTCTTTACCTGTATCATGAAGGGTGCTATAATACCAGAAAAATTAAATTTCGAACTTAGGCTTTACAAGAAGCTGACATGTGAATTTCTAAATGCCCAAATAATATTTCGTATTACATCCATGATGAGTAAATACTTAAAGAGTACATACTCATTTTGGAGTGCAGATAAAAAACAGATTGAATTCATGACAATGGAATTTAGACACTAAATATGGAATAAATTATATAATAGTTTATTCAGTAGAGGAGTTGAATAAGTGTTTTTACACCAATTTTCATAACCATATAAAATCATTAGAAGTGTTATCAATCGAAAAATCAAGCAAAAATTTTTATCACCTTAAAATTTGCAGATAGGGATAGTGGCAAAATCAGCAATGCATTGACTGGACAAGTGCCAAACAATAAAATGGTGTCCATTTTTATTCTACATATTTTTAGAAGTGTGATGCACAGGATCGTTTGCAGAAAAACTTATCCCATTAATAACAGAACTGATGATTAAGCTTCAAGCCCAATTGTAATAATATGCATTGTGTACTTAAGGATGAGGAAAATTTATAACAATGAATCAGCCAAGATACACTTCACAGCCCACAAAGGGACAAGGAATATGGTTAACATTGACTGCATGGTTTCTTGGGTTTCTTCAAAGACAGTACATCTAGGATGTTAGCAGTATCATAGGTATTCCATTCAACCCTAACTTCTATGAGGATGCTAACTGGAATGATGGCAAAAATGCTGTAACCAAAGATATAATGATACAGGGGGAACAAGGACACTTTGCAGTAATCTCATAAACCCCACAGCAGCCTATTCATTATTTCAAGAACTATTGAAGAGTATTTGAGTTTTCCAGCAGGTAAAACTCTCCATCTCGGCCAATGTTTCTATGTACAAGTTGTCCATCATCATCAGGGCATGTCGTGATTTTAAAACTGGGCCAGATTATATACACTAGGCCTCAAGTCAAGTTCTGTCCAGGACAGTAGTTGATTCCTGCTTTATTCTGCCCTCTTGGACATTCCTGAGCTTTGGTTTCCAAGAATTGCTGATAGAGTATCAAGTGTAATGCTTCATGGTTAGAATTTTCAAAAATTAGCGTCATTTTCCAGTTACTTTTAATTTTCAGCAACTAATCGCTAAAAGAGGATTTAAAAGCAAAGCTAATAGCAATACTAAGAGATTAACAACATTTAAACCATTACTTTAGCTACATTAGTTAATGAATTAGAACTAAGGAAAATTATGGCAGGCCACACGCACTTTGAATTTCTTTTGTCACAGTATGAGTATTTTTCATTCAAACCGTTGAACAATAGCCCCACTAATATTCCAGAAGTAGAAATCTGAAAAGTATTCCACCAATGAATTACACGCGCCTTTATTCACAATTGAGCCTCAATGAAATATATTTAGACTGGGTTAAAAGAATAAGTTTGGAATATATCAGTGTGAAAATTCTCCGAAACATAGGGAATATTACCAAAAATTATGGTTATTTTCAGGGATTGCAGTAAAGTATGAAAAATACCACAGTAATTTATAAAAATCAACATGGTAATTTTCGAATTGACCCACAGGTTGCTCATTGAGTGACAAAGAATATTGGAGCAGAAACTTGACAGTTGAATGCTGATCTGAATCTGAATCACCATGATCTGAATTGATATGATTGAAGGAGAAGTTATGGCCCATCTCTATTCATGGTGTTGTCTTCCAGCCAATTTCAACGGCCTTCACTATCAGTTTCTCCCAAAGCCTGTCCAAACAACAAAGAACCTATATCCCATCCCAGCCAATGGCATGCTCCAGGGAAATGCTGTGCTCAACCATAGTGGATTTTTCAGGTTGGCCAAGTCTGAGGTGCCTCTGGCATTCCTTGACTCTCAAGGAGATCATCCATCCTATTGTTCCAGTGATGTCCCGTTGATTATCAAAGATGCATCCAAATATTGGCAGAGATGGAGAGTTCTACCTGGTGGAAAACCTCAATAGTCTTCAAGAAGAACTGACCCCAGGAAAGCATTACATTTTTCTTGACATAAGTCAGAAGCTGTCCTAAGGTCCATAATTCTGGTAATGCTGTCCAAAGAGTTAGAACTGAAGCTGAAACTACCAAAAAAAATACATTTTCCTGAATGGCATTGGTTAACAACACACACACACACAACAACAACAACACGAGCAAGATACCACAACAGTTAGATGGCTCTTGTTTAAACTTGCATAGATATTTTACAATCACAACAAATTGAAGGCAAGGCAAGGAGAAGGTTCAGGAATTGCAGCATAAAATCTCTTATGTTAAATCCTCTGCCAGCTAATGTGTTTGTGCGAATGGGTTCATTTGTTATGATGAAATTGTTATCAGGGGATCCCAACTATTTCATTGCTTTCCTTTATGAAGAGGAAAACGTAGCAATCACTGTTGATTTGACATTACACATTATTGAAGCAAATCATGAGGAAGCAGGACTGAGTGGCAGTGCATAGCCCTAAACACTTCATGCTCTTTGTGTGTATACTTGCTGTCTACCTGGATAATGGTGCGGGGAGCATGGACATGGCTTGTTCCAACTCGGGGAGCCTGTAAGAATTCAACCATCACAATAGCACGCACAATTTTACAGAGCCTTGAGCATGATTCATCCATTCACCACATATACTCATGTATAACTTGAGGATTTAAAATCTATGGCCAAAATGTGTATAACACCCAAAATTTTCAGTTTGGACGTTACATGATAGTTAGAAGAGTGATTTTAGCCTATGAAAATGATTAAACAGATGCCTAGTGTAATTATAACTCTGAAATTTGTCGTCAGTGAGAATAGAAAGACTTCCTTAATTTCATACATATTCTATAATTCTTCTGATGTATTTCTCACACTATTAAATACCTGATGAGTTTTGAAAAAATCACAATGTTGGGAATGTCATCGATAACTTTATACCATGGAGGTTCAACTGCCAAGTACATAAATGGCAATGTAACAGGTTTACGTGTTTATATGGTATTCCAATATAAAAATGAAAACCACTTAACACTTTACACTCTTGTTCTTCTTTACATACTAATAAATGTAAATATAATTCTTACTAAGAGAAGTGATAGACCCAAAGCCAATGAAAGAAAGCATGCCTGCCATTTTCAAAAGCCTTCCTGTAGAAGATTTAGAAAAGCAGCATTGAAGAGATTCCCGAAATACTACATAACTAGAGTAAGATAGAGATTCAATACCTTGTATTCCTTTCCATTGCCATTTGCCATAATGGTTGCATTAGTTTCTTTGGCAATGTTATTGTTGTTCTCATGAATGATAGACACAGGATGAGTGCTACTACTATCCTCTAGAGTAAGTGTTTGGATTTCCATTGGCATATTAACATCCACCACAACATCCTGGCTGCTGGTCCCTCGAAAACCTGGGTTGCTCTCATTTGCAACATGTACTGAAATGTTGGGTTTCATCTCTCTCCTGTGTCCATTCAGTTGTGTAGCATCACTTGTTGCCCTGGCTATACTCGTTTCTAATATCACTGGTCTCGAATTGATACCACCGCCATTTTCTGGTGATTTTGACCTCGTATCACAAAATTCCACAGCTGGCCTTAGACTCACAGCCTGGTTCGGCTCTTTATGTCTCATTACCTCAGAAGGATAATCAGTTTCTGATGTTTCCAATTCAGTGCTTTGTGAGACAGGCTGGAATTTATCAAACACATGCTCAAGATGGTTCAAAAAATAATGGTGATAAAATAACAAAACAAACTATGATTAGTAACAATTGAATTTCAAAAAGGTTAGCACATATAAAACAAAAGAAAAATATTATAAACTCAAGAAAAAATTGGTTTGAAAAATTTCAGGAACCAAAGTCAAAATAAAAACCAAATACTGGGATATTAAGGAAAATGGAAAATTATATGTGTAGGTATTGGTTAAGTTATAAACTGAGTCAAAATATATACTTAATTCTCATCACTGACAGACAATCCTCTTCATGATGACATTTCCCATCATGAAACATCATCATGCATTAAGAAGTGCCAGAGCATTAGTAAAATACAGAAGAAAATCTTCAGAGTCGAAACAAGTTTAAAATGCACTTTAAATCCCAAGCTCAATTTTCAACCTCTCATAAACAGCTCCCAATATAATTGGTTAACACTTAACAAGTCATCTGTAGCCAAGTAAGAAATGGAAATAAAATTCTAATGTATGAACCCACCCTCTAATAGATCACATGGCTCATAACTTTTTGGAGTCTTGATTGGTTTTTAACAAGTCCCATCCTAACTAAAAATACCTAACTGATCTCCTTAACCCTCTTAGTGCTGACCCCTGCCAGCGGTTCTAGTGAGAAATAAGGAGGGTAACTAGAATGAAATGTATCACTCTAGGAAAATAAATATTATAAAGTTATTGTTTAAAATATCCATATGCAGTTTTTCTTATTGCGTATGCATTGAATGAGGTAATAATAAAAAAATGTTTATACTTCGTACAAAAAATAATTGTTATTATATTTGTGTGCAAAAGTTAAACAATATTTTGCCTATGACTCTTGCCAGACCGCTCTAGCTAAAAATCTTCTGATACCTTGCTCTTAGGTCTCAAAAATCTCATTCCTCAAGCTGCCTCATGAAGTCACTTTTATCTTATTAAATTATTATCTAAACAGGCACACCTTCACCATTTTCCTGTACATCCAAATCTTAATTGCATCTAATAGTATACTGTCTTCCATAGCTAGCAGGCCTGATTTAAATGGGGTTTCAGCTTTGGGCCTCAGTACATCAGGAGGCTAAACTAAGAGCCCATAGGGGGAAGGAAGGGAGGGACACTTTTACATTATTTTTTTAAAATAAATTTTTCCAAATTTGCAATTTGAAAAAGTATTACATTATAGAAGAAATACTAAGGGACTAACTAAAGCTCCTTTGTTCATATGGCAAACATTTTGCAGGAAAAGATTTAGAACAAAATTTTCAAATGATTCATTTTCTTTATTTTCAAATCATTGATTATACTAATAAAATGTCATTTCGTTGACACCTACTGAAAGTTGTGCATTCATTCAACATTGCAATCATTGGGCATTCATTGTAACATAGGGCCTACATTTCACTGATAACCTTGAGCCTCTACGACTTTTCTGCTCTTTTATCTGGCCCTGCTAGTCAATATTCATGATTCTGCACAATACTACTATAGACTACACATTAAACTATCTATTTGCCTTTTTATGACATTCTTGCTTTGGTTTTGGGTATTGATTCTCATTGATAAGTAATTCGTGCATGCATCTCTCTTCTAAGGTTTCATTACCAATGCTTATCTTCCAAGTCAACTTGCCACTATGTGCACTTCTGTCTAAAACACAAACTAGGCAATTAATTTGTTCCAAATGTTCCTATTTGTTGATGTCATTGTCCTGACTTCCACCCAGCAGAGAAAAACTACTTTCAGTGATATAATGATTGTGTCCCTTTACCATTCTTGAAAACTGATCTATGATAATTCTGCAGCAGCATTTTGAAGGAGACTTCAAACATTTTACCCCTTGACAGAAAACATACAACTTAAAGAGGGTATTTCCAACCATAACTTTCATTCTAACCACCCAAAACTTCCAATTTAAAGTACCTTGAATCCCAAAATTCCAATGAAGTCAGCACTTGCAAGTGAAATAATCCAATGACATACAGAAATATAAAATCAAGCAAATCAAGCTAACTTACATCTGAGATTGTCATTATAATTGACAACAGATAAGCCAATTGACATTGACATTTTACTAAATGCAAGAACTATCGGATGGCTCAGTATCATGAGCAAACAAGCATTGTAGACCGAGTTTTTTTTAAAGATGATGGGAAAATTCCACACAAAATTAAAAATACAGCACTTTTATATCACCTTGATGGAGGTGGTATTTTGTAGACTCAGTAAGGCTTTTAGGCATAGGAATTCTGCCTTTTCTGACCATTACACAAAACATCTCAAAATTAACCACATTGGTGCTCTGTCACCTATGACACTGAGCCATCCGATTAAGAAAGAATTTGAGTGATTCAAAAGATGGCAAAAAAAACAAGACTCAAATAAGTTACATCACTCGCAGCATTTTTCTCATCTATACTATTCACTCATAGTTACCAGACATAATCATGCAACAATCGGAGCATTGATTTATCATCATAAGGATATTGATGAGGCTTCAGAAAAGACATCCATACAGCAAATGGGTGCAGCTCAAATTATAGGGAGTAGGATATCAAAAGAAGTATGATACTTACATGGAATGGCAGGGGAGCCATAGTTCCAGGTTGTGGTGACATTGGCTGGGTAGCAATTGGTGTTGGGGTGCCTGGACCACTTGGAGCAGCCATACTATGGGCGAGAGCAGCAGATATTGCTCCAGCTGGTGCCTTTCCACCACTAGCATCGTAAGTATGAAAGAATTTTAGAGTAATATGCTGTAATTAGTTCTTGTTACAACCACAATCAGTTGCAATATGCATATGGCATGTTGCTAGGGGTAGGTAAATTACCATAATTTTCATCTGACATAAATTACTGTGGTAAGTTAATTTTCTGCAATTAATAGCTAATTGAGGATTTAATAGGAATGCCAATAGCAACAGTAATGGATAATTGACATTTAAACCATTTATATTATTATAACATAAATATACATTAATGAATTAGAATTAAATAAAATGAAAAACAAATATGGCACGCCATACACAATTTGACTTTATGTTGTCATGGTTTGAGAAATTTTCACTAAAATCATTAAACAATAGACACAATATTCCAGAAATAAAAATCATATAAGTTTATCAAAAGTAAAAATTGTAAAGTGTTGCACAAATGAGTTGTACATGCCTTTATTCATAATTTAGCCAAGAGATGGGCCATTCTAAAAATTACAGAGGTGATTTTTACCAGAATTACCATGGAATTTTACGTAATTTACCGCAGCTCCTGAAAATTACCATAGTTTTTGGTAATTTTCCCCTCCGTCTCAGATATTTTTCATTATGATATATTCCAAACATATTATTTGAAGTAAAGTCTATATACATTTAACACAATCTTAATTATTAATAAAGGCAGGTCTAACGTACTCATTTGTGGAATATTTTTACTGATGGAATATTTGTGGGGATATCATTTTCTTCATTTGAATGAAAATTTCTCATACCAAACAAGAGAACGCCGAATTGCATGTGGGCTCCCGTGTTTGTTAAAAAATTTTCTTCATTTCTAATGCATTAACGAAACAATAACAATGGTTTATATGCTTTTAACCCGTAACAATTACTAATGGCTTTCCTATTAAATTCTCTATTACCTAGCTATTAATTGCATAAAATCAAAAATTACCAGAAAAATATGGTTATTTTAAAAAATTACAGTAATTTACCACGGAAATTCACCTCAAATGAAAATTACGGTAATTTACCCATCTCTAACTGAGCCTGAATGAAATACAAAGAGACTTGCCTTAAAAGAATATGATTAACATTTATCAGTATGAAAAATGTCTGAAACTTAGATTAATATTACCGAAAATTACTGTAATTATCAGAGGTTTCAGTAAATTATGCAAAACCATGGTAATATATTTAAAAAAAAACACAGTAATTTTCACAAAGGCCCATCTCTACATGTTGCTCCTTCAGCGATACAATATTGGAACAGAAAATTGACAGTAGAATAATCATCTGAATCTCATTCACCATGATCTGAATTGATCTGATTGATGATAAGGAGAAGATATGCAAATACTGGAGTTGCTGCATAAGATTACAGTACTATCACCCTTACTTGACACCAAACTTTAAGGTGGGAATAGAAAGATACACCTGCAGAAATATATGGGATATTGATAAACGATGATGGGAAAAGTTCATGTTGAAGAAGAACTTGATCCTAAGAAAAATGAAACAGCCATTTCTAAGGTTGGACCTAAGCATGACCTCCACATTACCACAATGATTCATTCACATCATATATTATCATGCTGATGGTCAAAGCCAATTTTCTTATGAGAGTTTCACAAGTTAAACTATCATAAGAACGTTGATACAGGTCCTCTGGGTTCTCTTCTGCAAGTGCTCATTCTGGTGGACAACTTCTTTTGCAGGCATTCCAGTCGTCTCCTTCAGGCCTGAGGAATTCAATGTCATTTTCTGTTTATGCCAAACACTGGCCTCACCCAGTCAGGTGTAGAAGTCATTTTGTGCTCTTTTTTCTTGGAGAAAATTACATTTAATGTTCCCAAGAGCTAGAGATCATGCTCCATGTTACATGCTCTATGGCACATGGAGACGCGTATTTTCCATGATTCCAAGAAAAAAAGTAGCCAAGTCAGCACCAGATTGAGTGTGGACAATTAAACTAAACCAAAAATGGCATAGAATACTTCAGACCTGAAGAATGAGACTGGAGTGCCTGCAAGACATGTCGTTCACAGGATGAACACTTCTGGAAGATAACCATTAGACCTGTCCTATACAAGCCACACCACAGAAGCCTTCTTTCCAATGACAAGGAAGTCCAAAGTTGTCGATTAAAGTTTCAGGGCACTTTTAAATTCCTGTTGGACAGTCCATACTGGATGAAGACTTGTCTGGGAACATTAGGGTGGATGGCAGTCAGTACACATTGAAACAAAACTAAGAAAAATCACTCACGGTGGCACAGTGACTGGTTCAAGATTTGGAGCTGGTGGGTGGTGTCGGGCGACAAGCTTAGCATGGATGTCACAGTAAAGCTTGTTGTTAATGTTGTAGTATCCTTTAAAAAAAATAGAAGTAAACACATTAAATATCCCCTAAATGACACAGCATCTGACCCAGACAGACCCCAATGAGAGGATGGGTAGGGGTGAAAAAAGTTTCAAAAAGTCACTATAAACTAAAGTTTCCAGGAAGAATCAATAAAAATTATGGAAACTTTCTATGAAAATAATAATATTTTACTATGACACAATTGTTCACAACATTCATCAATTAATAGCCAGAGAAAATGCAAATCTTAAGTAGTACTCAAATAAAATCAATGCATACACTGAAAATTTTATTCAGTCATTCTGGTCATAATGAAATTCCATATTCCATACTTCTACAATGTAGACTGCATAGTCAGGCTAATTTAAAGGGCAATGGAATCAGCTTCCTTCTATACATAATTATGTTTACTCAAATATATGACACTCACCAACATTCTTCAAGGATGTTCCACAGGTAGCACACTTAAAACATTCAACATGGAGGTTCTTGTCCTTGATGCGCACAAACACACCCCTGTAAAGTAGCAGTTTCTTTTTTTGGTTCATCCTCAATTTGGAAGAGGCTTCAAGTACCATGCACCTCAGTAGATATTCAAAATGCATGCATAAATTTGTTTTTAAACAAATTTTATTTATTTTTCAATTACCAGTAGTGCTCACAAAACTGTGCCCCTATTCTTTCCTGAGTGAAACCATAATTAAAGCTTGGAATCAACTTATCTGGTCAATTTTAGTTTCGATATCTATGTTTATGCACCACCATCAATTATTGTTCAACTCTATGTTTTAAAGCCCTGATAGCCTTCTCACCCACATTTCTCTTGCTTGATTTTTCACTGACACCATATAATTATCATTCGATAAAACTATTTAAATTGATCCCATTATGAATTCTGTATTTTGTCACTGTATCAAATATCTAATTAGTAGATGCCATTATTAATTATTTAGACAAAAGCAAAAGGCCATGTGACTGCTAAAGCCGATAAAATTTGGGATAATTCCAACTATTTTCAAAAACAGACCACCCACATGGTTATTTAAGACAAAGCCACAAATAATAGTTACCAAATTTTCTAAGTCATCTTCCAACAAAGTCTATAACTCACTCTTAAGAAAGGAGCCAATTTTAGAACACCACATACTTATTCATACAAACATAGTAAAGGCAAATTGTCCAAGTTTTGGCACATATCACATGAATGGGTTCTGGAGAAGTATGCTAAAATTCTTTCAATGCTAACTAAGGCAATGGTTAGCAATGCTAAGAATTCATGACATTATACCAGCTCAGATATTTCAAACAAGAGACTGGGATAAATTCTTACGTTATCCCGGTTGAGCAACAAAGAAACCTTGATTTTTTAGGTTTATATGATAAATATGAATCACACACTCTGCCTTTACATTGCAATGAACAGAATCCAGATGATTTCTAAATAAGACATGCTAAAATAATTGTTCTACATGGCAAAGGTCCAGATATTCATTTTTTCCTAATTTAATTGTACTACACATCATTTCAACTAAAATTCAGCAAGTTCATGGAGAATAATAAAAAAATTACCATGCCATGGAAGTATTTCATAAGGAATGAAAAGTGGCCCAAATATTTTGCGCAACTATGGAAGCTAACAGACATCTGTATGATAAGCTAAACTAACCTTTGCCTTTAATGTGAGTGCATGAGTAAGTCAACACTGAATATGGTACAACATGCTTGACAATAACACATGACGAACGATAGCAAGAAAAAGACAGAGAAGAAAACAAAAACACTCATGTTCCCAGTTTTAAACATCATTTCCATTTCAAGGTGCAAAATCACAAAAAATATTGTGCACTTTTGAGATGAACAACTCAAGCGAACACTATTATATCCTATTAATGTTGCTCTTTTCAGGTATTTCCTGAAAATACCTGAAAAGAGCAACATTAATAATTATAAGAGTCGCGGAAGCCTTCAAAGAAACTATTATATCCTATTCAGGTTGTAAATGACGGATCAGGAGCCAAAGCCATTAACTTGTTTTTCACACAAAAATGGGAGAAAGGAAATTTATGGGGTGGCCAAGTGAACATTTTCTCCCATCTGTAGTCTGTAGCAAGTCTCCCCCATAGAGAGGAGAAACACAAAGCACTAGGAGAGTACAAGTCACCCAACCCAAGTCTGTATCAAAGTGAAGCACTTTCCAGCACCCCACAGGGGAGATTCAAAGACCACCCCTAGCTAGCCAGACATAAGCGCCGATTATCCATTATTCGATTATCCCATTGACAGATTATCTGAAGATCATCCCGCGACAGCTTCCTCCCCTACTCTTCCTTTCAGACCCCTATCCTCCCTCCCAACTCACCTGCATCACATAAACGTGGCTTAATATGCTGTTATTATCTATATAAATTTTTACATAAGGGCAAATATCACAAGGGTACGTAAAAACTAAATGCAATGTGCATCTGAAAAGAGAATTACCACTGAATGTTCCACAAATTGATAGATTGCATTTATCAGATATAACCAATATATCAATTTTAGTTGGAAAAATGTCACGGAGAAGCAAATGGAATGAACAATTGCCTGATAGACAAAATTATGTCATAGGAATACAAGTATTTCATCAAAATATACATGAAAGACTTAGGCTGCAATTCTGAATGAAATAGCGTAAACACTATCTGCCAGAAATAGCTTTCGCCACACTTTTGTTTCAAAGAATAGCGTGTTATTCTTCAAAACAAAAGCGTAATGAAAGATATTTCTGGCAGATAGCGTAAATGCTATTTCATTCAGAATACCAACCTTAGAGAGGGCATGATGCTGAAATCAAGGCAACAACTACCACACAATTGAACATGGACAGATTATCTGAAGCTTTTGATTATCCAATAGGGCTTTCCCCTCCATTAGCATAGATAACCAGCATTCTACGGTACATATCAAAAGTGCACAATATACAGACAATTTTTCCTAGCATCAAATTTGATTATTCCAAAAAAAAAAAACTAGCATCAACATTTCAATGAGGCAAGAAACTTCTTACATCCTCGTTCAATTGATTTAACCTTATGTTGAAGCAAGAAAAGAATAAGTTACAACTTTTTCTGAAGGAATAAGGAAAATCATGAGAAAAAGACAAAATATTTCCTTTTACTTCGCAGTTAACTTTTTAAAAAGAATAACTATTAATATATTACACAAATTAATAATGAATAAGCATTGGATATTGTAGGCCATTTTATTTGCAATGAATACCAACTTTTGGCTAGGATTCATTCCGCAAAACAATCATCAAGATCATTTTCAAAGTGATTTATATCTATCTATGTGTAAAAAAATAATGAGAAAGAAATGCACAAAGAGTTATAAAAGCATTAGCCAACACACTATCACAGAGACAAGATATAAAAAAATACGAAGACAAAAGAGACTAACACGATTCTTATTGACAAACAACAAAGTACAGACACAGCATTTAAATTGTTCTGGCCGGCACTTGCATTTGTTCAAGTAACTCAGTCTACAAGGATAACATTACAAAGGAAACCTGCTAAAATCAACGTCATGATAATATCAGCATATTCTGCTGAACATTTATCTCCAGTTTCAT
This sequence comes from Ceriagrion tenellum, assembly GCA_963169105.1. NCBI lineage: Eukaryota > Metazoa > Arthropoda > Insecta > Odonata > Coenagrionidae > Ceriagrion > Ceriagrion tenellum. Next base: position 43,507,158 of record OY720637.1, read on the forward strand.
TTTATTTCATAAATCCACCAAGAGATTGATGACATGAAAAAGTTTTAGAATCCAGATGGTTGTATTGTCTTTTTTAACCATGCAAAGGAATTGAGAGCTCAATCAAATATGTACCCCATTCAATTCTTAAACCCTTTAATGATCATAATTTTCATTAAATAATTTTTCATTTTTAATATATAATGAAACTCTAGGATAATCTCATTTCTGTGATAAAGCATTGAGGTTTTCCTTTGCCTTAAATGATTATTTGTCAAGGATTTATGCTGGAATGTATATGGTAATAAAAATAAACTTTAACATTGATTCAATTCCAGAAAAAATGAACAATAACCAAAAATTATTTGAAATAAAAATATACTGTCTAGTACACATCCACTTTGACTAAAAAAATGTTGTGCCCCTCACCTCTGCCTAAGTTTACCAGTGCCTTTGGCTTATTAAGAGCAATGTAAATGTCTTGTCCATGGTGATTTTTCAAGGAAAACAGGTGTACAACATTATTATACCTGATATAATCACTCCGTTCATCAATAATTTTTTAAACATGTTAACAATAATGTCTCCATGGTCATGTATCAGCATATTAATGTTAATGATTGCATGGTAAAAACTCTGAATGAAGCTAATGCATACATTACTGGTTACAGTGATGGAGAAAAATTCCATCAACCCTCAAGTCTGTGCACTGAAAACTGTATAACCATGAAAACTTTCTCATTCTAAGACAAGATTAATATAACCACTTAATACAATGAATTTTATTTTTATTTTCTTAGCATTCAATGAATTTGAAGAATACCAGTAAAAACTATTTAAAACAGAGTTACTGTGAGTAGAACTAAAATAGTTGTTCAGTAGTTGAAAAGAAGGTTCATCAAAACGAAAGCAAGGATGTGTATAAATGAGCCAAATTCAAGCAGGATCAGTTCTGGGAAGTTTGTGTGCATGAATGTTTACTATTTACACTGAAAGGATGAAAATGACCACTAAGTACATTTGCATGTAAGGGCTTCTTCGCCACAGCGGGCAACTAACTGTCACTTTTATGACATACACTATGCCATGCCTGAGGAATTTCACAACATTAAAACTGCTTAACATAGTTCCAAAATCTTTCTGCCTGGTTATTGAGAAAAATATGTTAAAAAACTATGAATGAATTCACTGTCATGCAATTCATGGGGAAACACATGAACAGACCCCCTTTTGAAAGCAGCACGAGAGACCTTACACAGACAAAAACTTACGATGACTTCCACAACACTTCATATACATGTGAAGCATAATTTTTCACAGCAGCAACCTACACTAAACTCACACAATATTGCCTTCACAGCCTGAGCATTTTACTTCGACAGGGGGTGCTTCAGATGGAGTGCTCCCGGGGTCAGTTGGAGGGCCATTCGACCCTTGGTCACCCTCAGTGTCTGGGATATTTTTCTGGGCATCTGGCAGGGACGTGGGCTGCTCAGAACTGGGGATTTGGGCACTCGAAGCAGGTGATGATTCTAGTATGTTTTGAGTGTGTTCAGAACTAGGAGCATTGGCCTGTTCAGAGGATGTGGGGATGTATGGTGGAATTGGAGACACTGCACGGAAGGTGGGCGTGATTGGTCTGTTTGGTTGCTGACATTGCTCTTGCTGTTGCTCTTGGCGCTGCTGAGAAGTTTCTTGTGGTGGTTGGGATTGTTGAGTGGATTTCTGGGTCTGTGACTCATATGTCTGGGATTGTTCATAGCGTTGTTCTGAGTATTCTACATATTTCTCGGACTGTTCTTGATACTGCTGATATTGTTGTGACTGTTGATATTGCTGTGACTGTTGAAATTGTGGCGCTTGCTGTTGCTGCTGCACACCCGGGGAATAAGTTCGAGTGGGAGTCATTGATTTTGTGGGAAATCTCAATGTTGTTCTGCCCAAGAATGCAGTTGGTGCTGATATATGATCATCAGGAAAAGATTAAGGATGTGTAGGGTGAAAAAATGAAGCACTTGAATTAGTTTTGTAATAAAGCTGGTTGGTTTTAGAAAATGTTAATTAAAGGATAGAGAGACAGTAAACAAGAGCATATTAAAGCAATTAGAAATTCATGAACTTTACAGTGCATTGCTGAACATTATCAGGACTGGGATCCACTGTATTGATGAAATGATTTACAATACATACAAAGCAGAAATGAATATAATATGCACTGAGCAGCGAATAAAAATTCATTTGTTGCAGAGACTAGACAGGCAGTCACTGCAAAGTTCATTAGCTTTTCAATAGTAATTCATGAGTAATAAAACTGAAAATAAAAGAAACAAAGTCATCAGTAATAGTGCTTCTTCAAAGCTAAAAATGGGAAAGTGTTATCAATAGTTTCTTCTTGTGTTAGAGGAGTTGACAGTGGGTTTCCAGCTCAATGGACCTTAGTTCAATTAAAGGCTAATAACAGAGTTGAAATCCAGTTGGATTACATACATGAGTACATCTCCAAGCCTGCAGTTTTTAAGAGGTAGGGCACATTGCCAGAGCGTTCACCACCACAAGCAATGCTTGAATGAAGCGGCATGTAAGCTATGAGAAACTTGTCATAAGCATACCATAAATAAGTAGCGGAGGAAAACAGCAAGGAGGGATTTTCTGCCAGATATAGTAGCCCCAACCACAGCGTCTGTGTCTGTACTTACACAATCAACCTCTCACAATCTGCACAGATATTCTGTCCGGGGGGCAAAGATGCCTTGGGAACGGCATAGGGAGAGGAGGTTTGGTCGGAGGATGGGACCTTGGTCTCAGGAGCAGACACATGCCTCAAGCCAGTGACAGGGAAGACGGCAGTTCTTGATCCCAGGCTGGCATTCACCTCTGGATCTGATGGTGCACACACACATGAAGGATGATGAACACTTCCAAAGTGATTCATTATTTTCAGAATATTCATAGTTTTGCTCGAGAGCAATTTTGATACATAAAATGAACCACATACTCAATTTGCAATACCTGATAATGGCAGACTAATTTCTACATTACATAATGATATCATACACAATGACTTGATTTTTGTTTAATTTTTAGAGGCCAAGCGCATTAGCTACAAGTGATTATTGAAAGAAAGTAGTGACAAATGTATTTGGTATACTCTTAGCTGAACATGACATTAAGAGCATTCAAGATTTAAATGTATTAAAATATCAGTGCCAACATCTCATTACAAATGAAAAATTAATTGCATAGTCTGAATACACCCAATATTATCAATATATTCTTATATTATGTATTAGTTGTCTTTTGCAATGACTTAACATTTTAAACCAAAAGTCCATTTCTATAGCTAATTTGTTAGTAAAATTTCAGCTCAATAGAGGTCCATGGATTTTTGTACGTATACTGAGAAACTACTTAACAAAGAGCAAAAATACCTGGGTAACAAGAAAAATTAGAAAGGTACCTTGTTAGATGAATGAGGAACATAAAAATATAAATGGAAATTGTCTGAATTCATTTAATTTTACTCCAAAGCTCAATCAAAACAAAAGATTAATGAATCAACCTAACAAAAAATCACCACAGGTTTTGGCAAAAATCAAAACAACTTATGACAGTCTTTTCCTCCAGAAATTTCTTATCAGGGTTTCACTGCTATAACACAAAACATGTTTGGTAATTTTTCATTAGTACTTGCAATACGACTGAAGGAAATGCTGCTAAACAAATACAAAAGAGGTAGAGACCATAAACAGGCATCATTCTCCTGGAAAACCTTAAGAAAATAGAACAGAAATATAGAGATAGAAGTAAAAGAAGAATTTTTAAAAATCCACTGCACAAGTTAATTTGAAGAATTTCAATAAGAAATATATAAATTTGCAAGGAAAAACATCATGGCTCACATTAACTTTTAAAAATGACACATGATTTGATTGTATGCAAAGACAGCCCTTTAAAAAATTATTTTAGAATTATTGCCTGCAAAGTAATATCTTACAAGTAGTAAAAGCAACTGTGCTTCCCATTTTCTTCCACATATGTAGTTCAATGGGTCATTTCCTCTAATATTAAGACATAAAATTAAAAAATTGAGTTATGATGTTTTTTCTTAGCAAAAAAATATTTGTAATATAAAAGCACTGTAAATAAAAATTTGAGAAAAAGAATTTGAAATGTAAAGGACGAAAAAATGGTAACAATTGAATATAGAAGGGTCCCCATGCAACATCATTACCAATCACATTTGGTCTGAAAATGATAAATAGAGCATGCAATCTTCCTTTGGGTTTTGCACACCATAATTCCATCATCAGGGATTCCCATAAGGAAGGTATTCTTTTCAAAAACTGGCCCATGGTTCTCAAACTGGCCACAAAAGAGAACTGGTTATGTTTGAAACTGTCATCCTGAAATCTGAGAAATTACTCAATAGGGGGTCTAAATTGATTTCTAGGATTATGAGATGCAAATTACTCAATTGGAGCACTAGTCGCAGAGAAATCATTGCTCTTCATCAGACAGGAGCTTAATAATATAATAGGACCTAATAAGCCACATGCACAAAATAAATTGCACCAAGATGAAATTTTCAGTTGAATTATCGATGTACAAAAACAAAAGTTCCTTTATACTTGAGGACAAATTATAAATGTTTAAATAGCACTTAGCTCTTCCAATAATTTATAATCCAATTTTTTTCCAAACAATAATAAATAAAATAATTATTGTTTGAATTTCACTAAGCCATTTTTAAATTGAAAAGATAACCCTTAAGGATCCACAGACTCAAAAAGGCATGGTGATTTTTCAGGATAAGTTTTCAAAGAAAAAAATTTTAATCAACCATAATTATTGTTAACATTTAATAGAATATATATGGGATTTTTAACTTCCAAAAGAACACATTTATTGGTCGCTGAATCTCAGAAAACAATGAATGATGGAGTGTACACCTTTAGGTTACTGCTAAAACGCAGCCTGTGATGGAAGTAGAGAGATGGGCACCTCCAACGGCAATGCAAATTTGAATTCATGAAAAAGAAGCTAGACCCCAAGTTCATAAGATAATGGCCAATTTATGAATGCATTTTTGAGTAAAAAATTGCATCTTTGGGCCATGAAATACAGTACTTGGCAAACTTTTTTCAGATGATATGTTGTATTACCACAATAAATAGGTCAAAATGAAAAACCTATTGTTATTCAGACTTCACACCCCTTTACCACACAAAGAAGTCTACAAATAATGCTTCCAAGATTTTTTCAGTCAATACCAATCAACAAACTGTTGCAGCTTTTAGTATGATGTTCAGTCAGCTGTATTAATTCCTTCAAAATTATCATGCTCTCTACTTGATAGGGAATGGGAAAAGTCAAAGAGAATTATTTACTCCTCAAGCAGAGATTTTATCAGTTTTAACTTCCATTACCTGGCTCTGGCTCCCTAGGTTCCTTGTCAATTTCATGGATCATCTTCAGCACTTCACTCTTGGCAGCATCATAATTCCTTTCATTTTTCTTGAAGTTTACCCTGAAATGTTAAAAGAACAAATTAGCTATCAGTCAGTTCCACATTTAAAATAGGCACTCCTCAGCACCATCGTGAGTTAAGATGTTCCACGTTTTTGAATGTAAGGTACATTGGTACACATTGAACTGAATGTTTATCTAAATGAAATATGTACTACCATTCATATGTTGGGGGACTGATATTCCCCAATTCTTAAAATTTAAACTTAACAATGATTACCCACATAGCACACCAGCCCCAAAAGGTGCCTTCCATGCATCTTTCCAAAGGTGTGGCACTAGCTTCAAAAGGCTCAAAATACATAACTCCCAAGGCACCTTAGTAATACAGCTTAAAGGCACATTATTGGTGCCTTACAAAGAAACTTCTAACAGGCACCATAAAGGCAAAAATGAGGCACACTGCCTCCTAAAAGGTGCCAATCATGTACCTTCCCTAAAGCAAGATGTAGGTTATTGGCAGATTGAACTTAAAGCTGCTAACATTTAAACTTAAATGAATTATACCTATTCCAGAAAAAAATAACAGTGACAGGCATTGCCAACAAATTACATATTTTAGTGATTTGCAATGCAACAGAATATCAGCCATTGTCTTAAAAAGAGCCAGAAATTCCTTTAATAATATGAAAATTTTTATTGTATCCCTTATGGAAACCCAGCTTTGGAATATTACAGGAAAATGTTATGGAACTAGTTATGAATATCAGTAGGTGGATGCTAAGAATAATAGCATTTTAGCCATGGCAATCAAGGGACAATGCAAGCATCTTGTGGAAAACTTAATAAAAAGCATGGTGAAGTGAAAAGCTGAAACTGGTGATTTATTTTAAATTGGGTTTTGTTATTCCAATGAAAAATGTAAAAATTGCTATCAAAGGCAACACTGTAAAGTGAATCGCACTCCCTAGTCATAGAAACTTGGTGCAGGTTGTGCCATGGATTCCAATTCACATATAAAGGAGATCACATTTAATGAAATTAATCAGTGTTCTCCATAGAGATATCCATTCACATTCCTATTTTTAGGGATGTAAAAGAATTAAAAAAGGCTGATGTGTGGTGCGTGAGACCACTAGCTTTGCTTAAATGTGACAGTGGCAAAAAAGCAAAGTAGCATACCCCAAAACACCACCAGCGAGGACTTCAGCCTGGGCAGAGAGTGTCTCAGCAATAGTCTCCTCACTGTAGATTCCTACAGGAGTATTGTACTGCTTGTTCACAATAGCCTTAATCGGTTCTGTTCCATTGACCTGAGGAGAAATGTTTTTACTCATTCCATCAAATACTTAAATAAAACAATATTCCTACAGTAAAATAATGCAATATTCCATTCAATATGAACATTATACATACTTTAAAATGACCTTTTTCTTCTTTACCATATTAAAGAGACTACATTGAGCTCTTGAACCAATATGTAATGGAGTAATGCATATGTAATACTGAATTTATGTATAGCTAAGTCATACTTTTTGATAAGTATTAAGATAAAAGCCCAGATTAGGTCATGCACAAAAATCAGGCATAAAATATGTTACTCGTGTTACTTATCAAATTAAAGATTTTTCATTAAACTTTTCTAATTCATCTTTGCCTAAATACATTAGAGCATGCAAAAGAATCAAAAAAATCTGTCTGGAGTTGTATATAGTGTGATAAAAAATTTACAGAATGAAATTGCTCTAAAATAAGATTATATATGTATTTGATTTCCTGAGAACTCTATGATAATGAGAAGTTTGTGTAATTTTCCAGCAATGTATTACACCTCCTGAATAGAAATGTTCATTAAACAGCTGAGAAATCCAGTGATCTAAAAATATTTTACTAACCAATGTACTATCCAATGCTATGCATGAGCGAGAAGAAGTCAAAATTCCAAAAAAAAATATTTTTTCCTTTTCATTATATCAACACAGACATCAACCACCTCTATTACCAGATAAGTTTATTATTCACAGGGAAGCTGAATCTTACACATTAATTCAAAGGCTGCTATCTGTGTATGTTAAGACAACAAGAAATACAATTACAGTAACTTGATCATTTTTTTTCACGTCACTCTGGTAAGCGAGCATAAAGATCCATACTAACCTGAGGAACGGAACCAAAGGGCTTTGCAGACACATTGTGTCCACTTCCAATAGGTGCTTGTTCCTGTTGGGAGGTAAGTGAATGAGTCAGTGAAATGTGTCCATTGTGAATTTAATATGTTATTTCCATATTTTAATTTAATGAGGTCCCAGACTGTTTAGAAAGTATTTTCATTTTATTCCTTACATCGGAAAAACAGAAGTTATTGCCAATAAACTACTGATTTATAATAATTAATGAAAATGAATAATGAATGAAATCCTCTATGATACACATGTAATTAAAACAAAGAAATTGGAAATTTATTTTAATTTCAGTTGCTAATAACAAATGGATTACATACTTATATAATGGATGGAATTATATACTTATGATCACATTGAAGGCATGTTTTGCCATTTATTTGCTTAACTTTACAGTAATTTTATAGTTATATGAAATTAAAATTATATTCCTCCAAAACTTTCTTTAAATTGATCTCATTTTAATAGCAAAAATTACGCATTATACAGGGTCATAATTTTATTGTAGATTTTTATCCCGAAATAATTTTTTCCCCTTAGAATAAAGGCATTGGACTAGGGATTTATACTAAAGGGATGGCATATTTCAAATTTTTGGGATGAAAACTCAAAATATTTCCATTTCTTTTTATTTTTCAATCTCCACTCATTAAATAGATTAGAAATATCATAGTAAAATTCATCATAATTTAAGTCATATAATGACTAAACAGATTAAGACAGATTAATTAATATTTTGAGTTGAACCGTGATGTAATGGAATTGTTTAAAAGATAAAACCCAACAGCCCATTTATTCCAATATGTTATTGTTCCTTTTTTGGTCGTAATTCATTTATTTGTTCAAAATGACAACACATTCAATTTTGCCTACTGAAGTAATGTATGAAGATGGACCAATATGTGCATTGGAATGATCAGAATCATTTTTCTTCTAGAGGCATTCTCATTCAATTGAAATGATGTGGAATTTAAGATAGAAAACACAGCTATGAAGAGGTGTCACACTCATCTCTCTCAACCGTTCCATTATTGATTATCTCACTTCTATTCTTGAATTGAATTGAATATTTCTCTGACTCTGACCCAGTTCATATCTGTTTCTGTTTAACTTTTTGAGCGCTTCCTCAATGCAAATAGTGAAACATAATCCCTCACCATTCCTACATAAACCCCGGTAAAAATATTTGGTCTATAACTTCTTTGAAAGACTAATATCTGATCTTGAAGTGGTCTGTTTCCGGCCTGGATGTGAAACATCATGAGATAGATTAAAAATTCCCACCAATTCAGTCCAGTTACAGATCACATCCAAATAGATATTAGTTTTTCAGAGCAGTTACAGACCAAATAAATTTACCTGGGAATCCCCAATCTCCATGCCCAAAGAAAAACAAGATAAGATATTGACAGAAATTTTCTTTTCACCGCCCTAGAAAAGAAGCTAGCATGGTTCAAAACTTCATTCAAATAGGAAAAAAGCTATTCATATACTATATTCTTTTATATATATATATATATATATAAAATTGTAATGCATCTTGTGCATAACAAATTAGAATTTAGTCTGGAGAGGGACTCATTCACTTTTTTATTGCTTTTTCTGACAGAAGAAAAGTGATGACATATGCATACATATTTTCATTCTTCAATCAGACACCCAATTCTTAAACTGTATGCAATGAAACATTGTTGTTTTGAAAGAGGTGTTTTACCAATACCTAGTACCAATCAAAAGGAGGTAGGTCGAATGGTCTTTTTATCTATATTTTGTAAATTTATGTACCTCAAATCTTATTCGAGGCATGAAGTAATTTTGTAAATCCATTTAACCACTGTATAAATGGGTAATTAAATGAACTCGAAATAAGTATAATTATACTAAAAAAGTTTCTATACAAATGAAAACTTATGACGAAGTGATAATAAACTTATATCTACTATGGGTCACCTACAAGCTGCTACTATAGAACTGTATATTTGTTCTTTAGAGAAATAATAAAAAATAAAAAGCAAATTATCATGCAGTTAGGCATTCTATGAATGTTATGTGTCATATAAGGAAAGAAAAACCCATGCAAACCGGTTTTCTCGCAGCCAGTGATGTCTTCGTTACTGGCTGGATATTTGTAAGGGGTGCAGATGCATTTGGTTTGTTCATTGTGCCTACAGGCGTCACTTGAGGTTTCCATGTTGTTTGTCCACCCCTGAAAAGATAAGAAAAGACACCCGAATCAATTGGAGAATTCTTACCTAAATGAAAAATTACAAGGAATCTGTACATTCCTCTGCATTGCCAATAATAATAGGCAAAGAAAGGCTATTTGGAAGACATATCCTTGCACTTCTTACAATGAGCTCCGTGAAAATTTAAATTGCATCAAATTTTATGAAAATTTAAGTGTTAACTTGTGTGGATACTTAATTAAACAGATTTTATTTTATTTCATGCACATTAAGGCCACCTAATCCTGCATAAGGTGAATATAATTCCTACTTCTAAAACTAGGTTTTGCATTGAAATTAAGAGGTAAATTTAAGGCGATGACCAAGGATATGAAACCCCTCATAGAGAAAGCTAAAGTCAAGGAATCAATCCATTTCTTAGTAGTACTATGGCCAGTGAGAATAGAGAACCATGGTTGGAAGGTTTAATAATGAACATATCATTAATATAAGGTTCCACCAGCAATATCATTTAACAATTAACACTTTATTACAGGTTCCAAATGAAACTCCATTGGACAATGGATGACAGTGTTATTTGAAACCAAATTCAGCCTTACTATAGCTCTCACCTGTTTCATCCTCCCTCAAAGGATATAAAAGAAATGAAGATATACGTGTGAGTATTCATGTGCGATGGGCTGTGGATGCATTATCAAAATAAATTTTACCGTTATGAAGCATATTAAACATTTCTTGTAATTACTGCTGTTTAAATGTTTTCATTAACATTAATATGAGGGCAGTAGATCTATAGGTTGCTGAAGTCATAGAGTAATCAGCATTCAGCTATAAATCACCATACAAGTATAATGTGGTGAATGAGTCACAAATAGAGAAACTTCAACTTAATAACAGAAAAATTGTGATTTTGGAAAACTATTTGCCTTATAATATCACTTCATCACTCAAATTTCTAGGAAATCTTCCAACAATAGACCATTACAATTATCAATATTTAATCGTGCCCAGTGCTAAAAGCACAACATTTTCATCAGTATTACTCATTTTTCAGCGATTTTTCATATCAAATTTGCTCAATGGAGCCAGACAGGATGATGTCCACCCCTAACACAAATCCACAGCTAAGGATGGGTGTCCTGCCCCCCTAACATATATCCTGGCTATGCCCATGATGGGAGCAGAGCATAATGTGACGAAAAGGAAAGCATTAACTAGAGTGAGTTAACTCTCTCATTTAAATATTCAATCATTAAATCAACATTTTCCCGAAATGCACCTCTCACATACTTATTCATAAAACATTGAATAGACACCATCACATAACGCATCATTTATTCACACCCTGCTTTATTTCAAACCAGTCACCCAGGACCACATTCTCACACTTGCTTTACTATTATCGAACATAACTTTCATGCGATTCAACAACTGCTCATGCACTTCATACTCCTTCAAAATATTCCTCAGCTTCTTTCTAAATACCCAGTCACATGCCATCTTCAAATTCACAAATACACAACATATGTATATGTATTTTTTTTCGGACATTCATACATTTTTCTAGCCCTTACTTCCGCATGAACAGTTGATCGCTACATCCCTTTCCCAGGCATAAACCCTTGCTTTTACACCCCAGGTTCTGTTAATAGTAATCATCCTTACTCTTTTCATTAACATTTTACTGAACCTTTATATCACAATACTCAATAAACTCATTTACTTTTAATACTCAATAAGCTTTCTTTCAATACTCAGTTTCGAAATACTCAATAATAAGCTCATTGACCCTCTATGGACAAGTGAGTCAAATCATTGAAGTATATGCTTTCTAAGAGGCTTTCCATTTAGTTGCTGTGCTAGACCGAATTTTAACACTTCGGATTAAGTGTGTGGAGAGTTGCGTCTCATTCGATGGTTTGTCAAACAATTTGAATATATGAATGTGTGATGCTATTCACTGAAGATGGCGTGCCTTTTGGAGCTATGAAATACTTAGTTTCAGCTGTCATATGAAGAAAGAATTGGAAAAGTTTAAAAAAGGCAGGTACGTTACGAAGGTAATGTCGCGGTATACCTTGTGCAAATATTATATAAAGTATTATTTTAAATTAAATTTTTACAATAAACATTCGTCACATTTAAAAATAAATGTTATTTTCATTGAAATTGCCACATTTTTTAATAACGCTTAAATAGCACTTTTAAAAAACAATAGTATAGCAACAGTAATTTTCATGCTGATGTTTAATAATTCAGTCCATAGAAGGTTAATTTTTACATTCAGCCTTCTCAACCTTCCCTTAGTACATAAGAATTATTATCGCATTCTTCCAATCTGTTGTCACATCAGAAGCTTTTAAAAGTGAATATAACATTTCACAAAAGCAACTTAAGAATAATTAACACCTACACCACAGCATTATATTCGATATCCCACCTACGCCAGCAGCACCAATTTTCAATAAATTACTGCCTTCACAATCTAATTCTTGGTTGTTTCCTTTTTCCATACAGGCACTCTCACACACTTATTTGCAAGGCTCGTCCTCACTGCCTGCGCCATTAATGAATAATTCTTCAACAATACTCCCTTCAACAGTCTCCCCGACGTTGCTTTCATCTCAAACTCTCTCGCACATTTGTGCCTTAATTTCATCCATTCCATCCAGCCAACTATAAGCTCAGAGGTAAACGAGAACAGGAAAAATTGTAAAAAGTCATAAACAAATGTCCACAGTGGGATCCTATCCTCCATTCGACTTCAATATCCAGTTGCATTCAATAAAGTCCGAATTTATTCGCCAAACTTTTAGTAAAATACCACAGTAAAATTAACGTAATTTTAATTTGAGGTAAAATTACTGTGGTAATTTACGTTAATTTTCGAAAATTACAGCAATTTTCATTATTTTTATATTTTCTGCAATTAATAGCTAGTGGAGAATTTTAGAGGAATGCCAGTAAGAGCACTTAGAGGTGAACGACATTTAAACCAATAATATTGCTTATTTAACGCATTAGAAATAAAGAAAATTCAAAAACAAATACGTAATTTGACGTTCTTATGTCTGGTATAAGAAAGTTTCGTTGTAACCGAAAAAAATGAGAGCCCGACAAATTTTTCACAAGTAAAAATATGCCGCAAATGTACGTGCCTTCATTTATAATTGAGTTTGTAGCAAATGCATGTTAATAAGGCTTGATAAATTATGCTTGGAATACAATAGAATGAAAAATATCGGATACGGAGGTGAATAATACCGCAAATTACGGTAATTTCCACTGTTTGCGGAAAATTACGTAAAATACCACGGAAATTCCGCAAATTACCGCGGTATTTTTCGGAATGGCCCCTCTATAATACTGACACGTGAGGAGTAGACTTGAATCAACCACGCATGGAAGCGATCGGATGTTTTTCTATCTTAATTACCCACCTCTGAACCGTCAGCTCGAAGTTGTTCCCGGCACGGACGATGGAGTCCTGAGCTTCCTTGTGTCGGAGGTTGAACAAGTCAGTCGCGTTGACTCTAACGACGGCGTCTCCAGCCATCAGACCAGCCTTCTCCGCCAAACTGCCCACCGCCACCTGTAAAGGACACAAGGTATGGACTCGTTAGTCATGCAGGTGAAGCCATTCCACTTAAATGTCATATAAAAAAGTTAGAGGCATTCCTTTTTCACAAATTGTGAGACCAATTACATGATAAAAATATAAATAGCAAGAGTAACTGATATTTGGTGAGGCAAAAACTTAACGGGAAAACTCGACAGATGCAGGAAAAGTATGTACCTAAATGGTTGCGTTGGAAACAACTAAGGCTAATGGCGTAAAATTCTCGACAAAATTACACTGCTCACATGACAAGTATTGATGATAAAAGAAATGTCCCTTATTTCGGAGATTCAAGTCAAGTCCTGTAAGATTAATTACCATCGTGTTCAAGTACCTACGCCTGATTCAACATTAGTCGGTACTGGGCTGAAACGGTGACTGGGCGGTAGGTCACGTGAAAAACTCGAGGTACAGTCGTATGAAGGGACTACATGGACAAATAGCTCACTGAAGAGAGAAAAAGAACTAAAAACTAGTTTCCACGATGATGTATTTCTAGATGTAGTAGTAAACCGACGAAAAACTAGCGTATGATGTAAAGGGAACAAGAAAAAACCCTCTCAAGGTAACTGTTTCGAGCTAATCGGAGATTTGACTGATTTGGGCGCGTAGGTGATGAGGGAGCGTACTGGTTATGGTTTTGCCTGAGAGAGGGTGCGCCAGTCGCGCGGCCTTTAAAATGTGTCTAGCGTGTCTAGCCTTCACTCCAAGAAATGAGATCTAAAGTGACTTTACAATCCAATTTTGGGGATTCCAAAGACAGAAGATGGCTTCGCAATTATCTCATGAAAATTGGTGAGATATTTAGACAAATGTAAATTTTATAATTGATAAGATGAAAAAAGACCAGGAATATAATATGGGAGAACGATTCCTGGCTTCAGGGCATTAATAAGGAATCCCGCAGAGCTTTCTAAGCTCGATGCTGAACGTATGAAAGTTCACGTGAAATGCTATAAGGCGATTTACTGTGCCTGTTAACAGTCAGCTGTTTTGCGCAAGTCTCATCTCGGTCTTCGAACGTTCGAGTTCATCAACAGAAGAAAATAGTGATCAAACGGATACTCCGATTAAGCCCGGTTCGACTCATTAATCACAGTAATTGTCATTTGTGAGGAATTCCCGATTTGGGATGCAATTTGGCTTTTGGATGAATAAGAGCAGGAGCATTTTCTTATACAGCACTTCCCATGCCTCCTTACAAGGAATAATCCAATTGACGCAAGTTTAGCTGTTCGTAAATACAAGCATTGGACTGCGAAGGGAAGTAAATTATTGAAAATGATTTAGGGAATTTATAATCTTCAAGTAGAGCATGGCAAGGTGTATCTATTGTAAACCCCACTTTACCCCATTTGACGGGAGAATATTCATAAATATGCATAAAGTTAAAAACTTCAAATATTAACTTGACATCGAAAGATAAACGGCCAAAAGTGAAGCTCAAGAAGTCATTAAACCTCAGTTCGAATCGGAGATTGAATTACCAAAGTATGCGTTTCGGTTATGATTTTTCCTCAATTATATGTTCTAAACATATAATTGAGGAAAAATCTAAGGAAAAGTGGATTTTGGCTGAAACTATCTATTTTCTTTGCTTAATCACCGAACCAAAATTTCAATATCATTATTACGAAAGGTACCTATATGTTTGCTATTGATTCTCATCCTGATGAAGGTAATTTTCTTTTTATTATACATATTACGATATTAAACTATCCTTACTACTTTATTTTAGAAACGACAGGTCAATACCAAGGGGTAGCACGTAATAAATCACGACTGTTTGTAGTTTATTTCACATAAAATGAAATACGCATGAACATATTTCTCGTCGCACACGCCTTCACCTAAGGCCGCCATTTGTAATTTGGAGGACTGTGCGCAAATGTGGAGTAGGGCCACAGAAAAAACAAAAAAATGTGAACAATTTTAACGAAAATATTCACAAAGCTTCACCTCGCTCATCTCCGGGAACAAGCCCTAAAGGATGCTATAGAACAGCCTCCCTCACTGCTCCCCAATAGCACCATTTTTCTCCTCAAGGTGGCGTTCAGGGAACCATTCCAGTCCATTTCGAGATGCTATCTGCCGACGGCGACTCCGTTTAAAGAGACAGGAATTCCGAGCAGGGTTGATGGTTTCCGTGAATGCCTCCCTTGGCCTATGAGGTCCGCCCCTTTCAAACCGTCTGCCATTACGCACGGCGGAGGAATGTCGGAAAATTTTTGCCGCCACTTTCTCCAAAAAGGGGTTTTTCGCAATTTTTCCCCCCGCTGCGTGGTGAACAAGGGATCGTACCGCCCCGGCACTTCAAGACAGGCACCCCTCCCTCTTAAAGGCCTTTTCCGGCGCCTCCCTCATCGGGACGGATAAAAATGGCTGGAGAAAAGACCGTCTAAGAAATCAGCGAAGTTAAAATGTACTGATTTGGCAAGGAGAAATATATTATTTCACGATCCTATGATTTAAACCAGGGCCACCATTTTGGATTCTTTGGTATTGTAATTCCCTTCCCCAAACGGCAATTGAGATGTTCATTGAATGGCTACATTTATATCACTCTATTGCGCTATTGAACACACTCTAATGCGTCATAAAAATCATCTGCCAGTGTATGGAATCCACATGACGTAGGCTTGAAAACAGAGTTAGAACGCTTGTAGATATGACCATCAAGATACGCGAAAGGCCGTTATGATAGCCTCGTTAGTGTTATTGACCTCTTGCAAAAACTAGGATGGGATTCGCTCTCAGACCGTCGAATGAAAATTAGACAATAGATCAATCTTTTATGTAATTTCCAAATCAATTTATTTTCAGAAGAAGTTATCAATGTCTTACGAACTCCAATATACTACGGTAGATCAGATCATGAGAATAAAATAAGGGAAGTAGATTGTAGAACAGAAAGGTTTAAAATGTCGTTTTTCCCACGATAGATAAAAGACCATAATTGCTGCGTTGAGACTTTGAAGTAGATTCTTTGACAGGTAGTGTAGCTGATTAATTCATATGCACCCTAATGGATGATACTAAATCTGTCGAGTAGTGCCAACACCATGCTTTGCATGTTCCCTGTATGACTTTTGGGTCATGTTTTCATAGTTACATTACCGATTATTTTAGAAGTTTCTGTAGCATTTGTAGCATACCCATTAAGTGGTTCATGGTGGTGAAATTATATTTCTTCACTGTAGTTCACGTTGGAGATAAGTCACCTCCTGCCAAACACCTTTGTGGTGGGTTGCAGGGTAATAAGTAGATGTAGATGTAGAAACCCATTAGGTCACTCAGAACGCAGAGTTAATAACGCCTCCGAACGAAAACTGCTACCGCACATTTGAGCGATTTCGAGTCGGTGTTCATGAATCTAAAAGAACACTCGCCTCGAGCTGACTTGACCTCTGCTTGACCACCCGTGAATCGCTTAGTGTTCTCAACCTCAATCGAAAGATTCACCAACATCGTTCTCGTTTCGTTTTTTTAAGTTTTCCTCACGATGTTTGTAAAAGAATTCCTCACTCGTCTGTTAAAGTCTTTCCTCACGATGTAGCCGCCGTCTGTTTTCGATATCCTCTCTCCGACGTCAGATATTTTGTACACAAAGATAGTTCGTGGCCACTCGTCAAAGAACTCGCAGTGTCCATGGCCGCGAACATTTTTAAATGATTGAGAACGCCTAAGATTCGCGAGAGGTCCAAAATTTCGTTGAACGTGTCTACCGATTGGGCTGCATATATTTTCAAATATGCTATTTTTTCTCATCACTTCAAAGTCACAGTGGCCGGAGCAATGGCGGAGATGTTGCATTGAAATTCCCGTATCCCGAAATGCCGATAGAAATTCCGATTGAATTCCCGTAGACATGTCACCCCTGCCACAGAAATTCCATCAATTCAAAATCTAGGCCAACACTAACGCTTGAATGAGGTATTCATGATATGGATAACTTAAGATTTAACTCTTCATGAACAAAAATGTCATGTATTCCACTGTTGCAGGCTCAGCCATGATAAAGTCAATGGCCAAAAATAAATAAATCATGTGTTTTCACTACATTAATTAAACAAAACGACTGGTTTCGAACCCGAGCATCATTATCAGGTACTTACGGAGATTACGCCTGTGTGACAAAACTAATTGCACGTCAACTTCATGTAAAAACATAGTTTATTTTTTTACCGAAACCTCATTTCATAAACATTTTCATAAGAATTATTAACTGATAAAAGTCACAGAAGAAAATTAACTACATTTTGAGGTATAATTTTAAATGTTTGTTTGTACCGGATTTGAAACAGTTCATTCATTCATTGGTCGTTCAATCCTAAGATTGATGGGCTGCAGTCCTCCGCCCTTCCCCATCTAATTCTAGTTCCCTTACCTCCTGGTATTTCTTTTTTATGTACTTTCCTCTTTATTTGGTCCATGAACTCATTCCTGGGTCTTCCTCTGGGGACTTTTCCCTCTATTTTACCTTCAATTACGTTCTTAATAAAATTGTATCTTTGGGTGTGTCCAATCCATCTGGTTCTTCTTTTCTGCATGGTGTTCCATATGGCCCTTTCCTCTTCCACTCTTCTGTGCTCTTCATCGTTTCATATTTTGTCCGTCCATTTTCATCTTCAGCATCCTCTTCCAGCACCAGGTTTCGAAGGCTTCTAGTCTATTCTGGTCAACTTTTCCAATGGTCCATGCTTCCGATCCATAAAGTGCTACGCTCCTGACGTATGTCTTTACATAATATTTCCTGATTTATAGTCCCATCTCCTTTGAGCTCAGAGGGCTATGGCAAATTTCAAAAAGTAGGCTATGGCAAATGAGCTGAGATGACTACAACGGTACCCTTCCGAATATGGTACACGCCATATTAGAGAGTAATTCCAATTCCTTCTTGGGTGCTATGGAGAGCACCTTAAGGGTAATACTTCTCCCATTTAATTGGACGTAAAACTTGCTGTGCAACTCATTAAAAGTAGCCCCACGCCGCCTCCAGGTTCCTCTCCTTACTTCATAAATTCTAAAAGTTATTCTATTCGTACCAAAGAATAAAACAACCTACTCTTGAATACACAAACTACATCAGCTTTCGGTCTTTTGTGCAAACAACCAAAAAACAGAGGGCGCAAGGTGGTTGGAGAAATTTCACACACTCAGCAAGCAATCCGTTCCTGTTCCATTAGGGCGTTTTCTGTTGATACGCTGGACGAAATACAGAACCTGATCAGTTGGTAAACCCGAGATATTTTGAACATGAATATTCGCTGAAAGAGCTTGAAGTGATACATAAAGTATATGTATCAAATGACGTTTTAAATAGGTATAATCAGTGAAACAACTTTTCTCGTTTTTCTCTCTTAAATTGATTTCATTCTCAAGATAAACCTTAAGTGAAACATCTCATGCCCTTTTTAAAATCTACTCATACGATGGCTGAGCCTTACAACTGCCCGTTACAAAGTCAAGCACTGTTAACTTATTTCGTGGGTCATCATAAAACCGTCATTGCCTCAAATATTTTGCTTAATTTGCAAGCAAATATAATTATCCTTCAGTCTAAAAAACCTTCAGAAAGAATACGGAAAGGTAAATTTCTGCCAACGTCCTCGGATAGATTAGGTACATATTTTAATAGAGTTACAAACGCTTCATTTTTTTTCCAAATTTTTAAGTTTCCAATATGTGACATTGATTTGAAAAAAACTACATGCATTTCAGATTACGTAGAGTCCTTAACGACTCTGTGAGTCAGTGCTTGTCGACCAACGACGAGAGCGGGAGCAATCTTCTGAGGTAGCTATTTTATTCTTGGACAATGTCTCATGGTTTGTTGGCCTTAACTCGGAAGAGAGCGAATGAAAAGGATGGCTGGGCTATTCACAACTTCTGGTAGACCTTCATATAAGAGCTTTAAGTCTACTTCAGTTACCGCTCTACTATTCGTATATCTTCCAACATGGCAGTCCAAGTATTAAGATGAAATATATACTGTTTAAAATATATGATGGAGAGGGAGAGCCCAGCGAGAAAGACGGACCAGATACACGGGACGAATCAGTTCAATGGTATGCGACAGGGGAACACCAATAGGGCGTAAGAAAGTCAATACAAAGTAGGAACGAGTAAAGGGCTGCTATGAACGAATTTGCATATTGGAAAGCTAACATTGATGGTGAATTCTTCCCCGTTCGTATAGTTAATGCAAAGCAATACGTTATTTTAAGAGCGACAACAACAATTTTCAAAATTCTACAGCCCTAATCTCAATGATAAAATGAAGGCTATCCTCGTGAGTTCCTTTGGGTTTAAAAAAGATCATATGATTAAGTCTCATCATGTCCACAGTCGTTCACATGACTTTTTTTACTGCCGAATTCATGCCTCAATTAGTGAATTTACGCTATTTCATATTATTTATGTAACGTATTATGAATTCCAGTGCTTTTTAAGGGCTATTATGCACTTACATCAATCATGTGGTGAAGAGGTGAGGTGATTCACAGCTTCGCTAATGGGATATCTCACTCTGGACCTAATTTTAGACACTCGCCTCGTAACAAGTTCACTCGGGACCGAACTTAAATCCTTACCGTCATCACAACTCAGCGTCACCTAGACCAATACTCGAGTAGTACGGCTACCCAGTATTTTCCACCTAGTCCAATGTTACCTCAGTCTTCACAAACAGTTACGTCACTCGCGGACCCGTTTGGGATGGTGAGTAAGGCGCTCGAAATGCTATTCCTAAGGTCGTAAGTTCGGATCTCGTCGCGTCCGTGAATATAGTGCTACGCGATTTTTCCCCAGAGAATATTTTTTGAAGTGCGAAATGAACATCTACATCTACGTAATACCCTGCGAGCCACCACGAGGGTGTGTGGCAGGGGGTGAAGATCACCAAATATGCACTATTGACATGCAACTAGGATATTTAAATGAGACATGCTAGAAAATAGGGTCACATGGAGCTAGATGGTTAGTATCTACATAATAAGGAAGGGACTATTGGTTGTTATTAAACGCATCATGCACTACAGACTACTCTAACTATATTTCACCTACCTATCCCTTTGCTACGCTGCCTATTGTTCTCTCTTATTGTACGCGGGAAAAATGACATTTTAAATCTATCGGTTAGACAATCTATCTCTCTAATCTTGTTAAGATGATCAAACCTAGCATAATACGCAGGGGTTCTTAATATATATCTAATGTCATCTGTGAACAAAACGGTTTCGAAATTACTTAAAAGGTTTAATCTAAATTTCAACCTGCGTTCTGATAGTAATTCCCATCCGAGTTCTTCTATTAAGCTCGTAACACTTATACAGTTATCATAACTGCCTTTAACAACCCTAGCGGATCTCCTTTGCACGCGCTCTAATTCTTTTATCATACCTTCCTCATACGGATCCCATATACTAGCGTCACTAGCCATAATCACTATCCGTAGCCGGAACTATCTAAAATCCAACAACAACAGCCTCTTACTTCTACCACTGTCTGCGGCAACTTTATTTCGCATTCTTTACAGATAAGTGATAGAAAAAAATCATGTCGAGCAAGACGTTGACGGATATCACAATGAATTGTTGAAACTTTACAAAAAGTAGTCTTTTTTAGCTCTTAAATAATGAACACTTTTGCGTCATCTTCAGAAAACCAAATTAAAAAAACAATTATGCATAAGGCAAAGCTGTATAGAATAAACTCGCTGTAATGCTGATTAAAAGATATCAGAGGGCATCATGAAGAGTTTAATCCACATAAAATGTAAATACGCTCTGAGGATGGATCAAGTACCTAGACTGGAAAGCAGATAGGGTTAATATGTCAATTATTTCGCAAAAAATATAGAACGTACAGCTGTGATTGATGGGGTTTTCGGCTAACTACTTCGTCTGAATTCCTGTATAAAGATTTTTTAAAAGAAGGTAACACCAGTAGCAGCACTTTTTGCATAAATCTATTACTTTGCAAATATTTTTGAAAGGCTCAATTACAACCTTAAAAAATGTTTTGCTAATTTACGGACTGTCTACCACATGTTTTAACAATTAGGAACATAAATGGATCAATTTTGCGGTAAATATTCTTTGAAAAATTGTACGTATAAATTAAAATTACCATCATAAAAGTGATTTCTCCAAACATGAAAAGAATCAAAAGCTATGCAAACAAATATGTCCTCGTTCTTGGTGTAGTTGAATACATTTTGTACGATAACCATGCAGGACTGATTTTTTTTACACAAAAACAGACTTTACTTAGGAGCCGAAAAATTAACCGTTTTGTTTTCCAGTGCACGTCAAAAAATTTCTTTTCTGCCTGGAAAAAAGATGGGAAATATGCCATGCAGGAATGTTGGAGAAGGAGAAGAAAGAAAAAGTCTCTCACCCACCGTCTCATTTTGCAAATGGATGGATGACCTTGACTCGCGTTCCGAGTGCATTCGCGCATTCACAAGGCCACTTTCATTCTTCAATCGATTCGCGATCCGGTCCCGGAGTCATGAATGAAAGGGAACGTTCTCCCTCGGGCGGCGGCGCGCTCAATGGGAGATTCGGTCACGGCGATTACGTTTTTTCGCAAGAGAGCCGTGAGAAGGCTAGAAACATAAACGGATTATCTTAAATTAGGTGAACTAGTGTCAGAAAGGACTACTACGCCACGCTCAGCTGCACTACGGATCCCAGAAATGGAAACTGAATAAAAAGGAGGAGAAAGAATTGATAAGTGTTTGAAAACAAGACATAACGGGAGATCTACGGGTCTACTTGCGAACTACGGATGGATCAAATGTATTCACCCACTAAGAATCGAGTACCCGAATGAATACCTGGGTACGTGGATGAGTACATGAGTACTTGGATGAATACTAGGGTACTCAAATGAATACATGAAACCAGGAATGAATGAGAAAAGAAATCTTATGAATACGTGAATACCCGGTCGAATGCCATGGCCAATGGCGTGGTACTCGGTACTCGCCTGTGTTTTACGGAAATTATGCTCCAAATTATCAACACGAGACAACTAAGATCCATCACTTCGCGCAGCTTTACTGCGATATTTCTGAAATGCAACTGTTTTAACAGAACGCAATGACGGCGCAGATCAAGGAGAACCATCCGGTACCAACTGCCATAGCTGCGGGAAGGAGTGAAGCATACGAAAAACACCAATGCACAACAATGTGGAGGGCAATGGTACACCACCATTAAAGACTAAGCGAACTAACACACGAACTGGAGCCAACCTAAAGCGTTAGCCTAATGCAAATGACATTTCGGTCGGCTACCGCGGCTAAAAAAAAATGTTTCTCACCAATAAATTCTTTGACTAATCTGCGGACTAAGTGTCTCCATTTTATTTCAAGTTAAGGCATGTCATCAGTGAAGGCTGTATTTTTTAATAATACGAATAAAAAAGTGGAATTCAGGACATTTACCTGAGTATTTATTCTTTCCGCTCGCCGTTTGTATACAAATCAACTGTTAGACTAATCCGTACGTGCCTTCTCGGGATACGGGGACTGCGATACTCTCTTGAATGAATGAATGGAAAAGAATTTATGGATCCAGGACGTGATGTCCTCTGAGATCATAACACAAATTACACAATAAGTAAAATATGATAACAACACTATTCACACATAATTGTAATGAGGGATCACTAAATGAACACAAAGGAGTTGAGTCCCTCCATTACATGAATAATTACATAATTAGATTGATAGTGCTACATACATATAATAGAGCTAGGAAACAATTGTGAAAATATCGACGAACAAATTCAATCAGGAACAAAACAAATTATGGAGACCATAACAAACTATCAGTATAAAGGCAATGATGAACGAGCAATGACAAAAATCTTGGAGAAAGAAAAAGTAAGTAAAGAAAGATACATTTGATAAAATGGCACATGAATTATGAGGCATAAGTGCCTTCGCCAATAAGTGCCTTTATTGTATTTTAAGGCATGTCATCAGTGAAGGCTATAGTTTTTAATTATACAAATAAATACGAGGAATTTAGCACCTCCACTTGGAAACTTATTCCATCTTGTCCGGAGTTCGTATTTCGTAACGAAGTTTTATATTGAGCTCAGGGGAAATTAATGTTTTACTATATTCATAGGCGTAGCCGGGGGGCAGCTTCCCCCCATGGATGACACATATCATTCCAAATCTGCTATAAGGAGCCAGGCAGGAGGATGTCCTGCCCCCCACCTCCCCCCCCCCCCCCCAACATAAGACGTCCCATGACCATGAACTTAAAATTTCGGAAAAAAATAAAAATTAATTCGCATTGCAGGAATTGCGCACTTCTGAGAAAATAAGGCTAAGACTTTTGTGGCTCACATTAAGCAGGGTGTTATACGCTGTGCCAAAGAGCCTTACAGTCAACTATCTGTAGCTTATTACTAAATGCGTCATAATTAATGTGCCATTTTATCATATGTATCTTTCTTGAATTACTTTTTCTTTCTCCAAGATTTTTGCCATTGCTCGTTCATCATTGCCTTTATACTGATGGTTTGTTATGGTCTCCATAATTTGTTTTGTTCCTGATTGAATTTGTTCATTGATATCTTCACAATTGTTTCCTAGCTCCATTATATGTATGTAGCACTATCAATCTAATTATGTAATTATTCATGTAATGGAGGGACTCGACTTCTTTGTGTTCATTTAGTGATCCCTCACTACAATTATGTGTGTATAGTGTTGTTATCATATTTTACTTATTGTGTAATTTGTGTTATGATCTCAGAGGACATCACGTCCTGGATCCATAAATTCTTTTCCATTCATTCATTCAAGAGAGTATCGCAGTCCCCGTATCCCGAGAATAAATCCAAATCTAGAGGCCAAATCTGAATGTGAAAAAAGTCCGTACGTCTCGAAAAGTTCGTACACTACGCAGTCGACTGCACTTCCTTCGATTCGCCTGAGTGCCGCGTCGGCGGAATCTTCGTTAAGTAAATCGCACCCTTAAGTGGGTGGAGATTCGTGAGTGCATTGATGTAAAAACATTCCCACTCTTATCAAGGGGAAAGGGGAGGGGGGAAGAGGAGGAGGGGGGATAGAGAGCCTTGTCGGAGAGGGGAGGGGGAGGGCGGATGACAAAAGACGAGCCGTGGGCGCTACAGAATGTTGCCCTGCCGCATTCCACCACTCGGCTCCCCGAAGAGTGTCCGTGAAAAGAAAGGAAAAGACGAGGGGGAGGGAGGGGCGGGAGGCAGGGGAGGGGAGGAGGAGGAGTAGGGAAGTGGTGGGGGGGAGAGATGGGGAAGTGGGGGTGACTAATGGAACATATCGTCCCAGACAGGGACACAGCCACACCGGCGGCAGAGGGCGGGGTGGGTGTGCGGTCGCTGGTGTGTCTGTGTGTCAGGGTGACGAGTGCCAAGAAGCCGCCGGCCGGCCACCGAAAAGGTAAGAAGCCAGGAGGAGGGAGGCGGTAAGAGGTAAAGGTGGGCGGGGTTCAGGCGTAAATCCGGTGTCCGATGGTAGAAATGGTTCCACTCATATTTCTATAAACAGCGCAAGAACCGCATACTTCCATCAACATGGGGAATCTATAATACATTCCTCAAGAGAGGATAAAATTTCCTTAAGACCGCATGCGGCATTTTTTTTAAGTACAGTACATACATACATACATACCCATCACGCCGTTCCCTTCCGGGGTAGGCACAGTCAAAATGTTTCCCTCATTAATACATAATTGTACATCTAACTCTGCTTCAAAAATTTCCTCCATTCTGGCCTATCCTTGCAAACCTCTTTTGCCTCATTTACCCCCATACACTGTTTCATACACGCCCTCCTGTTTTTAAGACTCCTAATATCCCTCCTCCTAAGAATTTCCTCAACCACAACTTTCTCGGCCTATCTCTACCTCTCACACCATTCATTCTACTCTCATATATCAGTTTCGTTATTCGACTCTCATCCATTCTCTCAACATGGCCAAACCAACGAAGTACACTCCTTTCATACACGTCCATTACTGGAGCATTTAACCCACATTCATTCATGACCCACTCATTCCTGACCCTAGCCATCCTAATTTTGCCACAAATACTCCTCAGATAACTCATACCCACGGCGTTTAGTCTACTCTTATGTCTATCCTGACATACCCATGTTTCACTACCATATAGCAAGGTGGGAAGAAGTGCACTTTTGTACACGGTAATTTTCGCTTCCTTAGACAAGCACTCACTCCTTGATATGCTCCACATGCTACCTACCACCTTCCTTCCAGCATTCGCACGTCTCTTTATCTCCTCATCTATTCTTCCATCTTTCGCATACATCTTACCTAAGTACACGACATCATCCACTTGTTCAATTACTTCACCATTCGCCCTAATCATACAGTTATTCTCCCCATTCTCCTCATCAAAAACCACTACTTTAGTCTTGCTAAGGAGAATGGGGAGAATAACTGTATGATTAGGGCGAATAGTACAGTACAGCGTCGATAATCCGGATCAATTGTTACCGGACCCAGTCCGGATTATCAAGAAGTCCGGATTTTCGAACAGAACCAAAAAAGACCGTTAGATGTCAAAAACAAAAATAAACTTTGCTAAAAACCTCAAAAAACATTAATTCACTATAGTACTGTAGGTAAATAATTAGAGCAGACAAATAAAAACACTGCAGCGGTCGACGACCCCGCTGAGTCTCGCATCAACGTTTTTGACAAATATGTACACTGCACTCACTTCAACTTATTTTTCGCCGGATGTGAATCCGGATTATCGACTGTCCGGATTTTTGACGTCCGGATTATTGACGCTCTACTGTATTCTACCGGTTAAGGTAGGTTTTGCTGAATGTCAGAGAATTGTAACGTCGTGCCTGCCTTTGTTTAAGGCCATTTTTATTTATTTTTATTTTATTTATTTAATTTTCCTTCGTTATTTGAGTATTGCTGGAATTAATTTATATGCCAATGTATGTTTATCTATGTTGATGTTTTATATTGTTTATTGTTTGTGTAAAAGGTTGCTATGTTGTTGTTGATTAGAAGAAGGGAGGATTGTCAAAAAAAGAACGTTGAAGTGGAGAGACGTGTATTAAAGTGGGGCAATGCCAAAATAATATTCCAAGGGAATTTGTTATCATTTGAGAGATACCGACGTCACAGAATCTCCTCCCGGTTTTCGACACTTTCAGGGTATTGCTCTAGTATATCCTTTTTCGCCACAGGATACGATCTATCCTTCTTCTTCCTGTCCAAGAAACCTATTCTCCTTCTTCTTCTTCCCCGCTTGCCCAACATCCTTCCCTCTATCACACTCTTGAGCAACCCCTCGCCCTTTATCACTTTCTCCAGCCACTTACTCTACCGATCTCGAATTTCATTAAGAAGTTTCCCTTCCTCTCCCACCATCACGAGTACTTCCTCGTTAGTCTTCCTCTCCGTTCACCTCACCTTCTCCGTCCTTCTCTACACCTACATCACAAATGCCTGCAGCCTATTCTCGTCCTACTTTCTAATGGTCCACGTTTCTGCCCCATACAACGCTAACGGCATAATTACCTCCACGATATAAAAAAAACCCGTGATCCAAAAAAATCATAATAGAAACATGACAGGAAGAGAACGACGCTGCAAAAACACTTGAAAAAATCTGCAACATGAAGTTTCTGCATGAGCATTCAATAAGCAGCACAAGAACCGCGTACTTCCATCAATATGGGGAAAATATAATACGTTCTTCAAGAGAGGGGACGAGTTCCTTTAGACAACATGCGATATAAATACCTTAATAATATGTGAACACACCGTACCCCGAAAAAAATCATAAAATAAACTTGATAGGAGGGGAGCTGAGCAGGGAAAATTAAGTTTACAATTGTTTCTCCGTTATAACTATACAAAAATAGCTTTCTGATTGATTACGATAACTCGTCAATGACACAGGACGATTTATTCCGTAAAGTTTCCCGGAAAAGTATTGTCAACTTGAAAAATAATTGTTTCGATCCGAAACGGGAAAAAAAAATATTTTGATATGCGAGTGCGGAAACGTGGAACTACACTTGCTCCTCCGAGAAGTTTTTGCTGAACTTAGAAGTAATAGGATTTTACATGTTAAATTAACTTAAAGATTAAACATGAAAAGGTATCAATTAATGTTTCTCATGATAATTATTCTCATTCCGAGTCCTCCCCGTCATCTGAAAACTTAATTCCGTTGACGAACTAAAGAATTTAAATATACAACAATAACAAATTATGAAATAACAGGTAATCTGTCGGATACAGGAAGTGGCATAAAAAAATCACTGTCTGATTTCTGACCACTGATCCACCCTCTCCCTCTCTTCAAATCCAGCCGCGTTGCAATCGTATGCACGCATTTTCCTCGCAGACAATAACGACGCTTGCGTAAAATAAGACGGGAAAATATGACCCCAAATATTATAACACCTGGGAGTGGGTCATTGTTTCCGACCACTTCCAAAGAACTATGTACTTCGCGATTCAATTGTCACGATGGATTTCCAACTTAATACCTTTTTTGTCTATATAATTAATTTCCGCTATGTGGTCAATAATTCATGAAAACGAGAGTAGAATTTACTGCAAACATTGGAGTGTAAAACTCAGGGTAGAAATGAACATAAAACTCGATTCATTTGCACTTAAATTTCACCGAGAAATGTACAGGTAAAATTCTGCCAACGCATAAGGTGAGTAATAGAATAGCCTTACATGAATTACGGACATTTGCGCGAGGAATTCGGCCAAAAAAGGCGTATTTCCTTAATGGACTCGTCTACAAATTATAACTAGAGGCTACATTGATAGATGATAGCGCGTACCTCATCACAAAATCAAGGGATAACTATTAACCAGCAGCTAATTGGTCAAATATTTAAAAAGAAACAACCTTTACAACACACAATCGGCTTGTTTAAAACTAATATTATCATAGTTAAATCTCGGAAGCCTTCATCAAGCAATCCAAAGACTTCGGATTTAAGTATCGTCATCAGAGTTTTAATGCTTCGCAGTTCATGAATTATCTCATTTTAAGACCAAAAATTTTCCTTTGGGATGATTAAAAATCTTTTCCGCGGATTTAATTAAACTCTGAATACTGCAATAATATAGCCTAATGCATAGTTAAAAACGTCCTTTCAATGTGTCCGTAAAACGAAATTACTTCAGTCACTCAATCGCAAGAGGAAACTTAAAAGCCTTTCCCAAGAATGCCAACGTCGATAAATAAGTCGGACTCAAAACCGTTGGAATCGCACTCAAAACCAAACACATCGTAAATAAACCTTTTTATTGAGCTATCGGAGCAGTCCCACGTACGGAGTTCCACTTTTTAGCCTTTATTATTTTCAAGGAAAACGAGAAATCTCTTCGACGCTTCACACTTCCCTGTGCAACTTTGGAGTGAAATTCGTTAAGATTACAACACGATATCCTCTTTCTTTTCAAAATGATACTTTTTTTAAGAGCTCTTATGCGGAAACTCATGAATAATATTTTAGTATGTAAATCACTTCTTGGAATCGGGAATGGACTTCCAAATGATACAAGGCTCGAAGACGAACACAATCGCTAATTACGCCAGCGACAATAGCCTTGAATCCCATTGACTCAATAAGTATTTGAGCACCATTGTCCACAGAATCTGGAGAAACTACCAACAAGGATCATCACCATTAGTCGTTCAATCCTAAGATTGGTTGACTGCAGCCCTCCACCCTTCCATATCTAATGCTAGTTCCCTTACCTCCTGGTATCTCTTCCTATGTACTTTCCTCTTTATTTGGTCCATGAACTTATTCCTGGGTCTTCCTCTGGGGACTTTTCCCTCTATTTTACCTTCAATTACATTCGTCACCAACAAGGATAGCTGCATTTATTATTCGTTTCAATTTTTACCGGACGACAAACTAATAGAAGGTGGAAGTAAGGAAAAGGTTATATCATCTTTTCTGGCTTAACCCAGCATTGAGCATACACCTTTACTTGCATAATGTCGTTTATAAATTAAAAAGTCAAAAAATTCTTTCCCTGGAACAATCTGGAGCGCAGACCTGTCCGGGTAGCCAAAGGTCCGCGGCTCGTTTCTTTTCTTTTCATTACTTCTACTCGGCAGAAGGAACTTCATCATGAAATAGTCTCCATCAATTTGATATTCATCATTCTTCGATGACACCACAATTCAATGGCTTACAACCTGTTTTCCTACTGCAGTACGGATTACTGACATACTACAGTGACCTAAAAATATTGCAAGTTCTGTACAACGAAAAAATTATTCGTGCCCGATGATCATAAAAGGACTAAATCGTTGGCTGCGAGTAGCACTCGACGGCAGAGGGCTTGGTGTTAGAGATAGCGAATCAACATAACGAATACGTAATAAGTAATAATAATTATAAAGCGTCTTTGTAGGGGCGAGATTGAGACTAAGACAGCCCCACTTTCCATCTACCCCCTCGTCAGAATAATACATGAAATAAGTGTCCAGAAAGATTTATAAATTTGT
The DNA here is from genome assembly GCA_963169105.1 of Ceriagrion tenellum. NCBI lineage: Eukaryota > Metazoa > Arthropoda > Insecta > Odonata > Coenagrionidae > Ceriagrion > Ceriagrion tenellum. The sequence continues at coordinate 43,537,133 of OY720637.1, forward strand.
GGGAAAAACGTTAGGAAGTAAGGAAGAGATATTCTTGACGAAAAAACCCGCGGCAGGACAACACCCACACATGAAGGGGAGTGTGAAAAACCTGAGAAAACCTACAGACGGATAAAGCTAATGTATTACCAACAATAAACAATGCCTGAAATACACATAAAATAATAATACAAGGGTAATTTATACAAAACCGCAAAATTAAAAATAAATAAATAAATAATTATAAAATTAAAATAAATAATTAAAAAATAATATGAACGTACGTATGAACTAATGCGGGGGCCACATCAAATCTTCCCTGTCGAGGAAAAAAAATATTTAGTGGGACTTCCAGCGGAGGGTTTTAGATCCTTGAGGGTTAACCAATAGTATTTGAGCGGGCGGAGCGGTACCGCATGACACCGGCAAATAATTCTGTAAAGGCCCCCTCATCTCACTACATTTGCACGCTTTCCTCGCCCTGGAGTCATTCGCCTCACTAGCGAGTGCCACTAAGTTTTGCCATCCCTTATACCCATTCCCTCCGCCATTTGGACGAGCCCCACGCAAATAAATCTGTAACTCCCCCTATATCTCACTTCTTTATTACGCTCTAATCTCCCTAGCGCCATTCGCCTCACTGGCGAGTGCCACCAAGTTTTGCCATCCTTATACACATTTCCTCCGCCAGCTGGAAGCGCCCCGCGCAAATAAATCTGTAAGGACCCCTTTATCTCACTTCTTTTGCACGATTTTCTCATCCTGGTGTCATTCGCTTCACTAGCGACTGCCACCAAGTTTTGTCATCCCTATACCCATTTCCTCCGCCAGCTGGACGCGCCTCACGGCGACCCTTTAGAAAAAAAAGTGATACTTTTCGGTCGGACACCATCTTCAAAAGAGATGGGGATTAAGCGCCTCTCCTTCGGTTAGTGTGACACACGGAGCGGGAGCAGTCTGGGAGCTTTGGAGATGGCGGAGAGGGGGGGGAGGGGAGGCGGGGTTCTAGAGGAGGGACAGAAGTGGGGCAAAGAGGAGAAAGACCAAGCATTGCAGAAGGGAACGTCTTGTCTATTCTTGGCCCTCTCGGGTTAAGGGGATCTCCGACTACCCAGCGTCCGACCGCTGCTCCGATCTCCTAGGGGAGAAACCTTAAATGGAGCCTCCCTGGGGGGTGGGAGGGCGGAAAGTACGCTTTTCAACCATTCCCCACACCTCCATACACAAAATAAGAGACGGGATTAAACAGAGGGACCAACAGGAAAGATCGAGAAAGAGAAAATAGATTTTAGTACCACATATCCCCATTCTATGGGTTACCCCATTAGATTTCTTCCTCCGTCACATCTACTACTCTACACCAGTCTCTACATCAATCTCTACACTTGAGGTGTGGTAACGCCGTCCGATGACGCTTCTCGATTTCCCGGCACTTTTGCTGTCGTTGTGAAACAGAAAAGGAACTCTAACGATGACGTAAACAATGACGTCGAGGGCTGGGTGGAAGGATGGGGGTGAAGAGTACGATTTTCAGCCTTACCCAACCCTTCATGCACAAAATACGAGACGGGATTAAACAAAGTGACCAACAGGAAAGACCCAGAATGATTACTGAGAGAATGAAAAGGGATTTTAGAACCACGTATACATCAATACTACGAGTTGCCCTATTAGATTTCTTTCTCCGTCACATCCAATCTCTAAACTTGAGGTGTGGTAACGCCGTCCAATGACGCCTCTCGATTTCCCGGCACTTTTGCTTTCGTTGTGAAACAGAAAAGGAACTCTAACGATGACGTAAACAATGACGTCGACAGCTGGGTGGAAGGATGGGGGTGAAGAGTACGATTTTCAGCCTTACCAACCCCTCCATAAACAAAATACGAGATGAGATTGAACATAGTGACCAACAGGAAAGATCGAGGAAGAGTAAACAGATGAATACCTCCATTCTATGTATTGCCCCCATTAGATTTCTTCATCCGTCACATTCCATATTCAAAACTTGAGGTGTGGTAACGCCGTCCGATGACGTCTCTGATTTCCCGGCGCTTTTGCTTACGTCGTGAAACAGACAAGGAAGACTGCCGATGACGTATACAATGACGTCGACAGTTTCCCGAGATTTTCTCTATATCGCCATAGATCTGATGTGAGTCGAGGGCTACGCTGTCTATTCTTTTCACCCATTCTCGAATTCAGTTCAAGAGGACGAGTCCGTAATTCTTGCTGTCCGTTGACAAGAGTTCACTGTCTCCCCGATGGCTTTGTATCAACATCAGCAAGCTTCAAAACACAAATCTAAAGCTTTATTGCCCACATCGTCAAAATGATAGGCCATCGATGATAATTTTCAGCGTAAATGGCAAATTTCTTCCTTTTCATGGTATGATTTTGCAAAATTGATTAGCAATTTCACGATGTAAATTGTGAATAATGGGTGAATCAAGAGGAAAATAGTATTTTTCATTAAATACATATACCATTGTCACAAAGTACTACGTACAAGGACTGATTTAAGGTGTGAAAGGTAATAACATTTAGGTATCTATCATATTATAGGAATTATTAACAAATTCCTTAAAGAATAGAAGTCAAATTAGTTAATTCGATAAAATTGGCGCGGCAGTATGATCCCGAGGCTGAAAAAAGTGACTATTTCGAAATATGTTCGCTAAATAATATAAATATGCTGTACCTTATACGAGTTTACAATAGCTTAAGCAAGTCATCATTGAAAGCAATATTTTTAATGAGAGTTAACGAGAAGCTTGAATTTATAATTCATTCTGACACAAGTTTTCACGGTGGAGCTTCCTTCATTGGCACTAAGCAAGTCGACAATTTTCAGGCGAAAATCAATCGCTTTACATGTCATAACGCCAAAACCGTAGAACAACGAATTAGGTGAGCCTTATGATCTCGTTAATGTCAACAATGGACGCATCAACGCTTTTCAATGGGTGGCATAAGCTACAGTATTGCTTCCTAGGAAGTAGACTATTCTTTGCCGTAGGTTCAACATATTCTGCTAGAGCCAAAGTATTGTGGTACACATCACCATAGGCATAAATGAAATCAAGGCAACTGACTGTAGAACCAATAGATTTAAAATGTCATTCTTTTCCACGTAGAATGAGGGACCAGAATAGTTGATATAGATCAGTTCTGGGAAACTTTGACCCTCACCCGGTAGATTTTGTATTTGTGCCAGTAAATATCTGAACATCATTATTAGCTACTAACCCCGCATGAAATATCCGGCAAGATATTGCTCATGCATGATTTAGTACCTATCATTACTATTCTTCAGTCACAAATAGTACTAACCAGGAGTAGTGAATAGTATACTGCACGGTAACATGTTCGTTCACGTAGCACTCTCCTAGTTTCTGGTCTGACCACGTATTATCATCCTGAATGCTTTTGGTCTGCGCCTGGCATCCGAGCGATCGTGCAAGGTTCTGATTTCAGCTGGGATGAGTGTTGCATATCTGGTGCGGAATAACCTCGTGCCAAACACCCTAGGGGTGGCTTGCACGGTATTTCGTAGATGTAGATCCATCCTTTACACGGCTAGGTTCCATTTTAAACTGAGCCGAAATGGTTGTCTCGAGAACTGCTTTCCACGACCGTAAGATCTGACATGGGGGTATCGGAAAGTATTAACAGCCGATAGTCAAGAATAAATATACCCTCATATTTTGATCTCGTTCGCTTACTTACGGGATTATCAGCTTATTGGTTGAAGGGTACACGAAAAAAACTGAATTATGGAAATCACATTTATTTTAATGCCCCTCCTCTACAAAGTCAATATTTTCTGAGACAATACGCACGGAATTGGGGAGTCAAGAAAAACGAAAGTAAAACTATAAACTTTAGGGAATCACTGCTGGAACGGAAACACGTAAATAACTTAAAAAGCTTTTCTCCAAATATTTCTGCACGATGAATGGCAACTTAATAGTATCCGGTGGGTTGGCTATAATACTTTGAGATCTTACTCATAAAACAACAAATTTTGGGGATTAGAACCAGCTGTTTCCCCATAAACATTGTTCCAGACGTTCTCCGTAACCATGACGAACACTCACACGGATCAAAATTAAAAATTTGAAGTATCATCAATGATTGTCCACCCTCATTCACATATTGCCATTTATTCCAAAGAATATTAACTTCCCATCAATTATGGTCGGTTGCAAGAACAATTAGTATTGGAATTGATAGCTATGAGATCCATAAAGTTATGCACTTCATATAAATATTCGGGTTGCAGGAACAGATCTACTAGTTGCATAACTTATTTACCAGTAGTTACTAGCTTCGAATATTTGATCTAATGTTCTACCACCGGTTAAAATTTATGAACGCTTAGCCTATGAATTCAGGATAATGGACATAGTAATTAGTCATTAAGAGTAAACAAAATGGTCATTGTCTCAAAACAACTCTTTTATCATGTAAATAAGTCTCCAAGCGGTTCATCGCGCATCCGCCATATTGCTTATGGAACTTATAACTCCATGCCTTAAGTTATGAAACGAATGAATTTATCTAATGTCTCTACAAAAATGGTTGCCATGGCATATAGGTCCCATAACTTTATAGAATACATATGTGTCGTTCCTGCAACTGGCTATTAGACTTAGAGATGTTCGATGAAAGATACAAACGATAAAGATGGTTGATCATCCTTCACATACCTATTTCTTTATCACCCAAATACGTTTTCAACGGCTATCCGTCATTTCCAAGACTCATTGGAATCCTTAAAAATAAATTTCATCACATAAATTCACTGCCTACGGAAGGCTAATAGGCCCATTTAATTTAATTCGCCGAGGGAAGTAAAGTAATCCCTCGATGTGAGACTGCTCCAAGTACGATAATTTCCCAGTTGAAAGAGAGAAGATTTTTAATAAGTTAGGGAATAAAAAGTTTACAGTCACGGTCCAGGTGTACGTACACCTGAGGATTACATAAATTGTCGCGGCAATAAAATGTATACACTGAAATGAAGGTCACGCTTTTTAATTATTTTATATCTTCTCCGGCAATTGAGCATCTCTCACAAAAAATAATTTTAGAATCATGGGAGCGAGAAATGGCTCATTATGTATCGTAAAGAATCAATCACGATGGGATATTGATGAGTGGATCAGGTTAGGAAAATAATTTCTGATCACGCTCGCCGAAGGGGCGAGGATTACTGACGCTACTTGGCCTCAACAGCCCACTGGTAACGCACTCACTAGGTGATGCCTCAATCCTAAGATTGGTTGTCTGCAGTCCTTCCCTATCTAATGCTAGTTCCCTTACCTCCTACTATCTCTTCCTATGAACTTCCCTCTTTATTTAATCCATGAACATATTCCTGGGTCTTCTTCTGGGGACTCTTCCCTCTATTTTGCCTTCAATTATGTTCTTCACAAACCCATTGTGTATCGGGGTGTGTCCAATCCATCTTGCCCATCTTTTCTCTATCGTGTTCCATATGGTCCTTTCCTCTTATATTCTTTGGTACACTTCATCATTTCTTATTTTGTCCGTCCATTTTATCTTCAGCATCCTCCTTCAGCCCCAGGTTTCAAAGGCTTCTAGTCTTTTCTGGTCAGTTAATCCAATGGTCCATGCTTCTGATCCATAGATTGCTACGCTCCACACGAATGATTTCACATACTGTTTCCTGGTCTGTAGTCCTACCTTCTTTGAGTGCAGCAGTAGTCTTTTTCCCTTGAACGCCTTCTTAGCTTGGGCTATTATCCGATTGATGTCCATTGTACTTCATCCGTCCCACAAGTTGATACTTCCAAGATTATTGAAGGAATCCACTTACTGTAATTTCTCTCCTCTCAGGGTGACTTCTACATTCATCTTCTCTCTTCCGCATACTACGGCGATGCCTATTCATCACTAAACCAGAGGGTAGTTAACCCTCTTTCCAAATAGAAAAGATAATAATTACACCTAACTATCAACTTCTTTTAATATCTTCCTCTAGAACTCCCAGAGATGCAGCTGTTATAATTACTCCTCACTAAAAATTAACGACGATTCTGACTTCAAGTCATTAATCCAATTTCTAATGGTGCTAATAGCTACAGGGGGGATCAGGACATCGAGTAAATTCCTAAGGAAACTAAAAACTTTGTTCTCAATAGTAGGCTTTTTGGAAAAAATGGGAAAATCCGATATTTACACATTTTTCTTGATTGAGATAAGCTCAAACTTCATGGCGTTGGGATATTTAATTGTATTCCAGAGCATATGAAGTCTGCCAACACATATAAGGCTTTTGATGCGAAGGAATGGCATTAATAATATCAATCATCTCTTCCATCGCATTATTTTCTTTATACGAGCTGGATTTGTATAAAGGACTACGCAAATGGATTACATCAACAATAAACAACCATTTGTTAGACAAGTTTCGGCGAAGTAAAAATTGCAAAATTTGATCACAGCTCTTTCAAATGGAAAACTGTTTCAAAAAGTTATTTTTTTAATTTAAAGCATTATTTCCGACTTACACGGTAAGACCAGAACAATTTTTATTATAATTCTCAGTTAACTAATCTATAGACAAAACTCATTGTGAACACATGTGCGTGCACCCTACTCACAGATTAAGTTACACTCTCCACAAGAAATGTTACAATGTGTATACTATATTCTGCTGGGGACGCCTAAAATTTCAACTTCATTCAAGGCGAATGCTTTTATAAAATGATGAAGATAAGGGGATACAATGCCGTTTCTTCATGTTTTTTAAGGGAAAAATTTTACGAATTATATTCTCTTAAAACTCTGGTTGTCAAACGAGAGTCTTACCGTTTTGTGATCATTTTGTGACTAATATTATAACCGAAAGATATCGGCTTAAAGCACAAAGTATTTTTAACGTAATAAATGAGGAAATAACGGAAGGAAATATTCTAAGAGGAAGACCAAGGGTAGTGGATAGATAAAATGACAAAGGATGTAAAAAATAAGATTTATCAGATTGTGACACAGACAGAAATGAGTAGAAAGGAGCATGAGAGGGTTTCAGTTATTCATTCGTACGGTTGAGGGTTTATGAACTCCTTACGAAAGAAATCACGACGACATATCAGTGGGCAAAGTAAACAGAAAGGTGTCAAATGAAGTTGTATACCTGGTGATCACCCCGACGTCAGTTCTGATTTCGGAAAAACACTTACAAAGTATTTGATGCGCTGCATTAACGAGACTAGTATTTTTCAAGCCAGTAGCAGGAAGCCCTACGGAAGGGAAAGTGAGCAAAAGGTCTACTTTTCTCCGGTTGGGCCACATCACCAATTCGCAGCGAGCTTTTGGGACCCTGAGCAGAAAGATATGGCACACAAGTTAAATAAAACACAAAGAAAGTCCGCTCGCTTGATAAAGTGCCGCGACCAGCGATCAGTGTGGTAACCAGCTGATTCAAGAACTCGGTTGGGAGCCGCTAGAGACTCGGAAGCTACAATTATGGTGTCTCCGTCAAGGTAATACCGTGTCTCTTTCCGGTATCCTAAAGCTTCGAATATAAGTTCATTCTCTAAGCAGCTTTGTCAGTCATTGACTAGTCCCTTCAAACTAGATTATGAGAAATGTGAAGACTAAATCAAAATATTTGTTAAACCAGCTGAATTCCTGGTGGTTTACTTTAGATTTTATTATCTTGGAGTTAAGAACTGTGAAATTAGTATTTTTTTAAATCTTTTTAAAGATTTGCGACTTTGGTAGATGCTTTGGAGATACAGAGCGGGATATTCGGAATGAAGATAAATGGTAAGAAAACAAAAGTAAGGAGATTCTCTATAAGACAAATAGAGCGAGGCTTGTGATTCAAGTTGAAGGACACAAACTCTAGCAAGTAGAACAATTTAATTACTTAGGTAGCACGCTAGAGGAAAACGGGCATAGTAGCAAAGACATACGGAAGAGAATGGTGCGAGCTAAGGAGGCGTATAGCAATAGAAGGGACCTGATGACGGGGAAATTGGGTAAGGATGTGAAGAAGAGGCTGGTGAAGACCTTGATATGGAGCGTAGCGTTGTATAGGGCAGAAACTTGGACCCTGAGCAAGGAGGACGAGAATAGGCTGCAAGCATTTGAGATGTGAGTGTGGAGAAGGATGGAGAAGGTGAGGTGGACGGAGAGGAAGACTAACGAGGAAGTGTTTGAGATGGTGGGCTAGGAAAGGAAACATCTGAATGAAATCCGGGATAGGCAGGGTAGATAGCTGAAGGATGTAATGAAGGGTGATGGGTTGCTGAAGAGTGTGATAGAGGGAAGGATGTTGGGCAAGCGGGGAAAGAGAAAAAAGAGAATAGGTTTCATGGACGGGATGAAGAAGGGTAGATCTAATGCAGAGGCGAAAAAAGACATACTAGAGGGAGATAGGTCCCTGAATGAGTAGCAAACCGGGAGGAGAATCTCTAACATTCAACAAAACCTACCTTTACCGGTAGAATACATTATTTAAAAATGATTTGTGCGGTTATCTTTCGTGCGGTTTAGGTTGTTCGTACTAGGATGTTCTCCCGGCACACTTCTCGCTTAAAATCTGGCTACTACGATGAGTAGCACAGCTCGCCATCAGTTGTCGGCGGCAGTGCGACCGTTAAATGAAGCACTCAAGCGCTTCGGGATATAATTAGCCGGGCTTGCGCTCATTGATGGTTTTCTTAAACGGTGACATGCGGGGGTAGGTGGCGTGCGAGGGAGGGAGGAGCAAGAGGGCGAGGTGCGACAGCAAAAAGCCCATCTCGCCTCGTCTGGAGTCCCTTCCCACGTTTAAATCTGTCGAAAAATATGACGAAAAAAATAGCTCCGGCGTCGGAACGGTGGCTATTTCGAGCGGGGCACATTCACGGATCCGGGGATGCGGTGTGGTCTTCGGTCGGCTGCGATCACCGACACCGAACGCGATGGCTGGAACCGCCGCCCGTCCACCCCCCACTCTCATTCCTCCCACGCTTCGTCAAGAGTCGCTGTGGAAATCCCGAAACGATAACCCGAGAGCCACACTCGTATTCAGAGTGGTCGGAGCGATTTTCGTTGACGCACAGATTCGCGTTTAACTCAGCAACCTTAAAATTCTTTCTAATATGTTTATGAAAGCGTCTTTAGTAGAGATGGGACAATCGAATAGTCGAATTCTCGAATACCCCGAATAATGAGCTCTTTGCACAATTCGATAATCGAGAACACAAAGTAATAATTTCACCCTCTCGAATATATTACACGAATCGACTGTAATGTTTTTTTTACAATTCGCGGTCATCGGTAGGGTCTTACATGTTACAAAGCGTTTGGTCTACCATATTTGGCTGGAACGAATTCATTAATTAATATTTCAAACAAAATTCCATCTTCCAAGTTAAGTAAGTATAAATATATATAATTCATAATAACTTCAGGGGAATTACACGAAAAAGCAAATGAATGAATATTCAAACGCTCGCGAGGTTGGTTGGTCCTTTTTTTGATTCGTCGTTGCATGATGACGCATTTTACAAATTCAATTTTTAAATAATTGTGATAAATTTATTTGATTAAAGGTTTTTGATTAACATAGTAAAATACTATTAATAATTAAATCTTTATATCTTCCACATTCTTATTTTTATTAGGTATTCTACCGGTTAATGTAGGTTTTGTTGAATGTTAGAGAATCCGCTCCCGGTCTACGACATATTCCGGGTCCGATCTCCCTCTAATATATCCTTTTTCGCCTCTAAATATGATCTGCCCTTCTTCATCCCGTCCATGGAACCAATTCTCTTTCTTCCCCTTCCCCGCTTGCCCAACATCCTTCCCTCTATCACACTCTTCAGCAACCCATCACCCTTCATTACATCCTTCAGCGATCTCCCATGCCTATCCCGGATTTCATTCACATTCTTATAATCTCCTTAAAAAAAACACCCATGTAGTATTCGATATTCGAGTGAGATATTCGAAAAAATATTAGATATTCGAACTTGATATTCGAAATCGATAAAAATGCTATTGGACCCATCTCTAGTCTTTAGCACTTGCGTGACTTCGTGCGTGATTCGCACTTAAGGTAGTTTGAGCGAAATATCATTTTACTTAGATATCAATGAATTTGGTCTCATTTTAAAGAAAACTATCTTACCTATCCAATGACACCGAAAATTCTACCCCTTACCACGTTACTTTCGGTGATAACTGCCAAAAAATACTAGCCCTTTCACATGGGAAATGGTACGTGTGTGTGCACCTCCAGAGAGACATAATTTACCAAATGAGGTATTTTTAACAGTTAGATGTCGTACAAAACTAAGTGTGTAGTTTCTAAGTTTTTTCAACTATTTTTGAAAATTAATCATATTGTCACCGCATTAGGTTCTTGGCTATCACAAAAAAACCTTCCGTTTTGAAGGAGTTCCAAGCGCACCGTGCGAAAAAAAACGAGTCAAGTTAAAGACTTATATAGATATTTTCATTTAATTACTTACAATTTCCGTCATATAAAACTATATCATTGCACCATTAGCACTGCAATATTTAATTGATGTGTCCCACAGCTGGTGAAATTAAAACGTATAATTCGAATATGGTCTCCATTATGACTAGGGAACTATCTTGCTCGGACTACCTTAAGTCACGCTTGTCCGAGGCATAAGTAGCCCATTATTATATACTAAGCAGACGACAACTTCATCTTAACACGAGACCCACTTAAGTCACGCACGAGTAATTGACAATTATTGATTTCCATGAGCATAACTTATTAAAAATCACAGTTAAATGTATAGTGCATGTTATTTTAATGCATCTGAATATAAATCGAATCTTAAAGAACTTGAATTGTAGCTAGTTACCAAAACTGAATCTGTTAACTTCTTATCCTTAGACTCGATCCTTATCTACACCTTTAAAAGTACATAATATGAACAAATTTAGTATTCACTTTTGTGAGGCAACATCATTGGATCATTTTAATGATTGAACCCAAGGGACTCATTTGAATTTACATCTTTGTGTCTTGATCGAAGAAACCAATATCTGGATGGTAAAAGAAACTGGTAATCTTGGTTCAGGTGATATAACTTGTTGAGCTGAATTAACTAGATTAAAATGAAGTTTTCACAATGGAATTTCTATTAACGGGAACATTTTCAATCGGTTTATGTGATTGGACTCGATGAATTTTATTAAAATTAGATGAAGTGATGACACTGGGTTAACGGCGTCTTCTACCACATCATAAACAACGCTTGTAATTTTGGCCCGTTAATCGAAAACAATTCCGGACCTTGTTAGAAGATTGTCTCACAATACATATTTCCGATTCTCCATTGATAGTGAGACAATCTTCATGCACAAAAACAAATCCATAGTTCTAATTTATTCTAATTTAAAAATTATTAAAAATAAATTTAACATGCATAGAATGGTACTCGTAAGGCTCTCAAAAACCCTGAAATTGGAGAGTAAACAGCGGTAACTATGCATGCTGATTAAAAATTTTGATATACTATACTCACTTATTACACTGTTTTACCGCAGAAGACGGCGAATTCAAGTCACACGAGCTATAAATTTTATACGGTACTCGTGACTTAAATGGTTCTCATGACACGACGTGTTATCATGCCGTATAATAATGAACCAATTAGGTCACTAGAGTTGCAATGTACTATTCTGGCGTAACTTTGTGGAAATATTCTATATCCATGATGGTAAAATTAAATTAACAATAGTAATTTCTACACTATTTTTTTAATGAAAACCGACCATGGTTTCGACTCATTATATCGAAACCATCATATTCTCCACCCTGAAAATGACAAAGTGTCAGAACCATGGTCGATTTTAAATTGAAAAAACAGTGGCGAAATACTATTGTTATTTTTTTATTTATATATACATTTTTATTTATTCTTACCACCATGCTAACATTTATGGATAAAGCGCATAAAATTGCACGTTCCCGATTGGTTTATATGCAATTTGATGCAATATTAACACGTAGCCTAATAAAAATTGACATATATGTCAAAATAATTCGATTTTATGAGTACAGTGTCCTCCTAAACACGGAATATTACGATTCATTATTATTTTGGCTGAGAAACATCACGTTACCATGCTGAGTAAACAAAAACACGTATTTGCATGTGATTTTCGCATAAACTTTGAAGGCATTTTGAGACATTGTAAACGACCCAAGAAATTACAATGCCTCAATCAAAACGAAATTTAAAAAAATCTAATTCTAAGATCATTTTTTATTACAACCAACATTTTTATTTTCACTGCATAAACAAGTGCGAAAGTGAAGTGTGATCGATGAATTTTTTTCGACGTCGGCGGTCAGTACGTCAGGTATAACAGACGTCACTCGATAAATGACCAGAGAGAAATTCCCTTGAAATGCATGAGGATTATGTCTCCGATTGCATGACAGCATTAAAAATATCGGCATAATTTTAAGAAATATTTCGGGGAGAAAGAAGTTGGTGATGTCCGCACTATGATTTGTTTGAAAAATCCGATGTTCGACGCGCCATCAGTAGGCACAGAATCAATATAACGTGGTGAGGTTAGTCTTTGTATCTGTTTCGGATAGGGCAGGAGACTGGAGAATGGAAATGATAAGTGGAAATGAGGAGGTTAGTTGGACTGCGGCCATAAGGTCATGGTTTTTTCAAAGTGGAGGAAGGTCGGGAAAAAGCAGCTTTTAGAAAGATGTAAGAGGTTAAAAACAGCCGTAATGAATGGCTCATCAATCATTAAAACCACTGTCTCTTGGCATTAGTTTCTTTTGGATTCTTTCTTGCGCTGCACCCTTTCCTAAACACTAAATCGTTTTATATGATAACCCCTCGCTTCATGTTAGCAATTGTCCACAGAACTGGTTTTAGAGTCAGCTCAACTTTTTCTTTACGACAAACACTAATTAAGTGCAGCAGTGTGACTTGGAAACACTTCAAATCCCCAAATACGCGGGAATGCGGGAAAAACAACTCAGGCATTTCGACACATCCAGAGTGTGTTCTAATACCGACGCCCTCCTTCTCTTAATGGTACCGGAATCTTTCGTTGGCTAGACATAACAGAATAAACAGCCAAAACCTACCATTCACATTAGTGCTTTTGGCGCAGAATCTAGTGACACATTAAAAGGACTGGTGTAGCATAGCTTTGACCAGAATTGGTCCGAATTGACCCTCCATGGGTCCGGTGGTCCGCGACTCGAGGACGTACTTCGGCAGACCGCACGGCGTCAACCCGTAAGGTGAGCCAGAGAGATACCTAATCCCAAATATTTGGGCAACGGGCTCTCTCGGTTCGCAAAAATGTGCGGTAGGTCTTTCGCGAAAGCGAGACCGACGACCACTCGTCTCAGTTGTTTGGGGTAACCAAACTAATACGAGCACTTCGGGGAGGCGGAGGCCCCTTGAGGTCCTTTCGACCTCAATCCGCCTCATTGGTGTCGGCCTCGAAGGGGCTGTGATTTCGCTAACCTTCCCTTCCCATCCTTTCCTTCCACCTCTTCCTTGCCCCGGGTATAAGCGAAAGCTAGCAAACCAGGGCGGGTTGTAATCCTGCGGCGTGAGCCGAAACACCTGTAGCATAGCTGGCTTTTGATTCTAACTACATGTATAACATGGAAATTTTTAACGTCCATTTTGACATTTAACGCATTTTGCCTAGCCTGAATCAAAATAGTGATTTCATTAACGTTATGTGCACAAAAATGATTGTGAATCCTATCATGCATAAAATATAAAAATTATTAGCACCGACGAATGAGTAGAGCGAATTCTCCAAGTCAGGACTTCAAATGAAATATGAAAATAAAGTGATAATAATCATTATTAATGGCAAGATATGGGGTAGGGTAGAGTAAATGCGCTGTTGAAGCCAGCGGATAATTCTTACTTCTCAAGGCAAAAGTCAGATAACGGTCTCTCAAGACTTCGTCATTACTTCAAGTCACAGAGAGGTGCAACTTCGCTCTGGTTAGGCCAAAACTCAACTTCGCCGCGAGCATTTGGGACCCTGGCCTTAAAGATTTAACCAAAAAATTTAATAAAATACAAAGAAAAGCTGCACGCTTCGGCAAAAATTTCTACGGGCGAACATATATTGTTGCACAACTTTTTAAGGGTTTTAGGTGGGAGCCCCTAGAGACTCAGAGCCTACACGCTAGGCTTAGCTTGTGTGGTGTGTTTCAGAGCGACACAATATTATTATGTCGCCTGACTACACCTCTAGGACTGACGGAAGCGATATGATAAGAGAGATACATTGCCGAACGGATAGGTACATAAACTCGTCCTTTCCGCGCACAATAGGCGACACCAATACGAACTGAGCTCCACTAAATACACTCCCATAATACACGTAACCATTTCACCTTACAAAACCCTTACATCTTTACACGGCTGGTGTCCTAACATCCCTTGCCACAGACCCATGCGGGTAGCATGTAGATGTAGATGCTGATATACTTTTGAATGATACATCAGTCTGAGGACCACCATACGATCATAAAAATTATCATGCGAAATGGCGATTGATGGAAAATAACGAGCCCAAAAATCAGCGAGGCTTCCACTTATAAGCCGGCTGCTGCGAGACACACGGCGGCCGCCCTTTTTCCACATCACCGAGTTGGCACGGCATCAGACAGCCGCGGGCGTGCCTCGGGCCTCCCGACCGACAGGGGACGCGCGTGCCCCGAGGAACTTCTGCCGTTGGCACGCACGGAGCGGATCCGCGTTTATCACGCGCCCCCGCGCGCGCGAGAAGTAAAGCACGGGCGGGTCGTCCGCTATACATCACGGAAACGAGAACGCCAAAGGAAAAACATTGGGACACAAAGTGGGCCGACCTCACGCTCGCTGGGTCGTGACCCTCCGACGCCGCTGAAGCAACACGGGTGCGATCTCAACCTTCGGGGAAGATCAGTTTTGCTTTTCGAGAAGGAAAAAAAACTTTTAAATTGATTTCACCACAACAATTCTGCACCGGTAACTATCCATTTCGAAATCCAGAAAAATAAATTTGAAAACTAGAAAAAACAAAATGCGGGGGCAACAAAATCACTTTAGTGCTCACAGAGTTTCTGTGCACTGGAGAGTTCCTCCAAGCCTAGCTGCCCATGGTAGATGGGCAGCGATTGGCTGCCGGCGTCCAATCCCTTAAACCGGTTCTTAGCTCAGTACGCGCCGCGTACGAATACTGTAAGTGGCGACCCAAAAGAAACGGCGAAAACGAACGCTATGCCTCGCCGACGCGAGGGCCTTTAGAATAGAAATACTCGGGACGAGAAACTACCATAGATTGTTGGTGAAGAGGATTTAAGTTTTGTTTATTTATCGTGTAGCCACGGTGACCTGCGCAGATGGGGATTACTTTCTAACTTCACTGCGATGACTACTGCAATCACTGCAAGTATTGACTCGATGTCTATAGTAGTTTCTCGTCCAGAGTATTTCTATTCTAAAGGTCCTCGCGTCGGCGAGGCATAGCGTTCGTTTTCGCCGATTCTTTTGGGCCACCACTTATTGTATTCGTACGCGACGCGCACTGAGCTAAGAACCGGTTTACGGGATTGGACGCCGGCAGCCAATCGCTGCTCATCTACCATGGGCAACTAGGCTTGGAGGAATTCTCCAGTGCACAGAAACACTGCGAGCACTATAGTTGGTCATTAAAACCTCAAACCTTATCATAAAGAATGTGAGTAAAGGCGATTTTCCACATAGATAAATTTTATTCGACCTAGGTTTCGATGCACTACATTATAATAAGATGTAATACATCGAAACCTAGGTCGAATAAAATTAATGTAAGTCGAAAATTGCCTGACTCTCATTCTTTATGATGAATTCTTTCCACCACATCAAGACTGAAACTTCACCTTTTGCTCAAACCTCATACCTCCGGTAGGCATTAGTGAAAATTTTTTTCCGTCACAGACGCACATTATATTCAACGCTTTTGAGTCTCCCTGGAAAATTTCACTCCTCATCCCCTTCTTCTAAAAGCAAAACTTGAAATGGTGCCGTTGGTTGAAAATACAATGGACAGTAGAATGACGTTATCCGCAGCCTGCGGTAAAACAAAGATTCGACATTACCAAGAACGCCATCAACGGTCAACTAAAAATGCAGCGCGATAACATTTAAGTGCCATCCTCCGCCACAGTCTTACGTTCTGCGAACAATAGAACGCTATTTTCACTTCCTAAAATGGAAGCTGTAACAGTATTAACAGTCAATGAAGCACTCACAAAGGAAACATCACACAGTGGACTCAGCGGCTTTTAAAGAACAAGCGTTCACACTGGCCAGCGGTCAGGTGTGGTATGCTTTTGGAAGTACAAAGACTACCGAAAATTAAACTATTCTAGAACGATGAAGCCCTGACGGAATGGAAAGATTAACATTGCATTTATAAAGGCTATTGCAAGAAAGGAAAACCTATCAAAATTAATGAATAAGACAACCGACGGAAATGTGCTACAAGTCAGCGAAATTATCCTGCACAGTCTTACAATTCAGCCATTGCTTCGGTATTCCAACTATTAAACAGCTCGAACTCACTCCGTTCCGTTAAGAGAAAAAGGCACAATGTAACCAATGCAATAAATTTAATGTTCATGGCAATATTAAACCCACCTAGATGAGGTAACAACGACACGTTAGATCATTGAACACGGTCCAAACCCACAGAGTTTTCGTTTCTCAATGGAGACTGGAAAAATGCCCTCTCCTACTAGACTAGCGAATCACGATTGTTGAAAAAATGAAAATGTCACTTTCAAATTTTACTTTGATTTGTTTAATATGGTGAACATGAAGATGTAACTATTATAAAACAGGGCTTAAATAAATCGGCGATGAGTTACAACATTCTTCAATGTTTACAAAGAGAAACAATTCCAGTACAGATTGAGGATCTGCATTACGCATATCTGTGTTTATAATCGGTCATGTGAGACGTCGCATTGCAGAACGTCAGATTGTTCGCGCGCACGCGGAGTGAACGTGATGGGATAAAAACAAGACACCAGATATACGCGTGCCCTAGTATTCGCGGTGTGCATAACGTGGGCGTGTTTCCTAGCCCGTCGACTCCGAAATAAAGCGCCGTCCACATCCAATTCGCGCCCGGCATCTTGGCATCACCACACATCGCTGCGGGCGAGATAGCGGGCGAACGATCGTCGATTGTCACACCGCGTCGCCCGCGCGCGAACTGCCAAATGGCGCCGCATTCTCGCGCGAAGTGCACCTAAGGACGGTCGCCAATCCGTGGCGCGGTAACTATGCGGAGAGGAACAGCGGGAGATGGGGGGAGGAGGCAAAAGAAGTTTCGTGCTCCCAATCTCAAGTTCCGCATTCACTCCCGCTATATCCCTCCGTTTTGGCCATTCAAAAATATAAATCGCACGTTGCCAACGGATACGAGGACTCATTCACGCAACGGGCGGGGAAAGAATAACGTAGGTGAGGCACACTACAAGCTGCATCGCGCCTCCAAGCCCCAAAAGAATGGGGTATCTATTGGTTTTTTTATGTCTTATCACCTCCTCTAACAGCAACCTGATTCAGAATGTACACAAATTATTTTCAAATGGTGAAATTGTGCAAAATAGTTGTGCGAACTAAGAATTTAGAGCATGTACCAGCTAAGTCCTGACCAGGAATTTATCATGGGATATGAATTCTAAGTGCCAGTGAATAATGTTTGACAAATTGATACACAGCGAAACAAGACGTGAAGGTATATTTAGCAGAAAAGTAAGGAACGGAAACAGTAAGCAAAATTTCCAAGGGACAAGGCGGTAAATATTTATTCCTATCCAGGAGAATGATTATTCACAGTGAATGCCTCACATTCGTATGAAATACATCTATGATAAAAATTATAAAAATACGGCGAAAATTTTGATATTTCAAAAACAAAGGCCCTGGATAGAGGATTGCCGAACTGTCGATTGTCCACAGAGTATTTCAAACTATATTTGTAAAAGTGTATACCTTTGAACTCAATTTTTCGATCGCTAATGCCATATTTTTCCTTAAAATGCACCCCAAAATTCAATATTCCACGAAAACGAGGATACATGTAAAACACAACGTCAATAAAATCTTTTTAATGTGAGCAGTAAACGTAACGTCACGGTCGTGTGCCGTTCATTTGTTTCTTTCTCGTGGATAATCAAAAAATATCTCTCAATACTTTCGAAACGTTAAAAACCAGATAACACGCATATAATATTAATGTGAATATTACGAGGTACAGTTAAATCTAAACAGTGGACGTGGGAAATTTTCGGCCTCCACTCAACCTTTGGTTAATGAAGTGCACTATCATTCTTGGGGCCTATGTTTGCTCGTCGTTGAAATACAAACGAATACTAATGAACATTCATAATTTCACTTTCAAAGGCTTTAGTTCTCAAGCTGGGTGAGAGTCAATAGTGATAAAAGCAACGATTCAACACCGTCGGAGTCATCCAGCATTCCATATCCAGGGCTGCCACGCGAGATATCCGAGCACCCCCGAAAAAAAAAAGATGAACGACTTGGCGCGAGGGATATGTAGGTGAGCTTAAGCGCGGTCCCCGGCCAAGGAAGGTGGGCGCGAATTGTATTATAGGGCCGGCGATGTCAGCTGGGCGCGGTCATCGAATTTGCTTGAATACGAAAAAAAAATCTTCCGGATCAATGCCCCATGAGAAACAAATGTCACATTGCAACTGAAACGTTAAAAATTAAATAGCTCGAAGGGAAGAAATATACATCAACAAGAAAGTTAAAGGTTTAACCGCATGACTGACGGAATATTTTTGATAAAATCTCCATCTTATAAGAATGAATTCAGTCTGCTTTTTAACAGAAGCCTTTGAGAAACATTCTGGAAACACATTTGTGAGCGAAATATGGGTACATTTACTTATAGAAACAATGAGCAAGTATTCTGACATAAAATACAAATAAAATAATTACGAGTTTGACTATGCAATACAAGGTAGTTAGGATTTCTTGAGACTCAATGAACCTGATTAGTATAGTAGCCTATGAACTCGATCGTACAAAGAAGACAGAGAAAAATAAAACTCATTCCCATAAAAATAGTACACTTCTAAGAGATAAAGTTTTGAGATAGTCGAAAAATGTCCCAGAATTAGCAGGCTGTCATGGACACGCTTTTCAAACGCTACAGAGTCTTTAGAGATAGGAATGTATGACCTTATCGTAAAGGTTCTTGTAGATGCTTATCCATAATTATGCGATACTACGAGTGCGACCTAATTAATTGTTCTGAAGCGGCGATACACATTAGAGGGCTTTTGTCACTGTCAACACAGCTAGACTGCAGCAGTATCCCATTCAACCCCCCCAGCCATCTTTACAACCATCCGACAAGCAACTATGATCCTGTGACATCAGTCTAGCCCCTTGGGGCTATATTCCGACGATTTCAAACACCCACGCTTAAGTATCCCTGTCACAATCCTTGACGTGAAATAATTTGTTCACACAATGGTTGTGTCACGGAGAGCGAGAAAAACAATGCGGCGTTTACTCGGGGGTTAAGACATCGGCTTGGCCCGCAGCTGAGGAATTCTCAAAATAGACTCCTAACATAATTCTTGGCTACTCTATCCGAAAAAAAATATCTATAAGGTCTCCTAGGCGCCTTAATATTAGCTTTCCTCTACGCCGGTTCTGAATTTTTCCTAAAATACTTCACTTTTATAGTATGGCGTGTCCCATATTTTAAGCACTGCATTGAAAAAATCTTGGCATATTTTCATAATTTGTTCTCCTTGCACATTATGCATTCCCCTGGATAAAGACATTGGTATAAATGTCAAGAAAGACGACACCCGGTTATATATTGCCAACAACATGCTGGGCTTTACAAGTATCCCCTATCATACGACCACAGCAAATCTATGAGTAAGTTTTACATTGAATTGAATTGGATATTTGGGGAGGCGACCGACAGCTAAGGTCACTTGCGCCTTAGGGGATAGGTATGGGAGGAAGGGTGGATAGAAACCCGGCGTCGGCATTAGCCTGCTCTTGACGAAAGGCGCCAAGGGGACCACGGTTTAATGCCTCATCCTACAGACGGAATACTGTACTTTGAAGTGTCCTCCACAAGACACTCAAGTACGGATTGGTTTTCCTCTGAAAAACATCCTCCTCTGCAAGAATTTGAACCCTGGCCGTCCGTACGATTAGCCAGTACCCTAGTCACCACGCCAACCCGATCCCCCACGTTTTACACTTCCAGGCGATACTTCCTGGGATAACCTTAATATAGACAGTCAATAAAATAGTATCATTCTAGCCCACAAAGAAAACTTAGTTACTCGAAATGTCACTTAAAAATCCATTATCGCGTGCACCTACCACAGTCAGCACACAAATTAGTGCGAGGCCTAGTGATTGATATATCAACATTGATCACTGCACAGTGTCTGTCAAGAAGCGATTCACTAGGAAAGTCAAAATGCTTGTATGAGATTCAAGTTGTCGATGGTACACGCGACTGTAATAAACGCCGATTAACCTTTCTACTTACGCAGAGGATAAATAAGAATGATGTTACGCCAAAATTGTCATCTTCTCTGAAAAAATCTCTCGCCACAGTGACTTATTCAGTATCTTAATTAAAAGGCTGAAATCTCTGACAGGTTGGTTGTATGAAAGGAGTCTTACTGGAGACCAGACTTATTAATGTAAAAATTCAATATACAGGAAATAGCACGATATGGTATCCACCTAAAACTATATTTAAAAATTTGAAACTTAAAATCCAAAAAACTTGACACAAAATATTACAAGTTGGATTTGGGACAGAGTTATAATACTTCCACATGTACCTCTTGAATAAAAAGATACCGTTTAATCTACTCAAAAAGCCAAAATAATACATTCATCCCAGGAACAGTGCCATGTTAAAACGCAAATAATCAGCTGACGAACTCATGAGTCGTACACATCTAAAGTTTGGTCCACTCTAAGGATTCAAGGACTTCCAAAAAATTTAGAAATTCTATTTTCAGTTTTCCCCATCAACATCGGTATTTTCAAAGAGAAAGTGACTCAAAGGTGTTTACACAAATCTTTGAGTACCCGCCGAGTGACGGAACCTTCCGCTACATGTTTGGAAATCCTCCAAGCATGAATCCTGATAGAGACATTCTCCGTGATTTTTTTGTATTCTAATAAAAACTAAATAATTGAATTAATATTCATTTGCCAACCAATAGCTGAAATAATCATTTGAATTAACATCCATCTTTAAGCAATCAAGGCTGGTCTAAATTTTGCGTGGGGATCGGGTTGGTTAGGTGGCTAGTGTACTGGCTAAATATACGGACGGCCAGGGTTTAAATCCCTGCAGTGGAGGATATTTGTCAGAGGAAACTCGATCCCTACCTGAGTGTCTAGTGGAGGGCACTTCAAGTAAAGTACTCCGTCTGTCGGATGAGACGTTAAACCGTTGTCCCCTTGGCGCCTTTCGTTATGAGCAGGCTAATGCCGACGCCGGGTTTCTATCCACCCTTCCTCCCATACCTATCCCCTATGGCGCAAATGACCTTAGCTGTCGGTCGCCTCCCCAAATATCCAATCCGATCCCTACCTGTCTAATGGAGGGCACTTCAAGTGAAGTACTCCGTCTGTCGGATGAGACGTTAAACCGCTGTCCCCTTGGCGCCTTTCGTTATGAGCAGGCTAATGCCGACGCCGGGTTTCTATCCACCCTTCCTCCCATACCTATCCCCTATGGCGCAAATGACGTTAGCTGTCGGTCGCCTCCCCTAATAATCATTCCAATCTAATCTTCTGTTACGTAAATATTCCAACAAATAGAGCAAAAAGAAAACAGATAAATTACATCAGTACGAACTATAAAGGGCACAGTACAAACACTGTACCGCGACAAACACAAAATAAACATATAAAAACTACACGTCAATGCAGAATAACAAGTCTTAGAAACATAATGAATTAGGTATTTAGTAAAACGCGACCACGACCAATCAAGAGTTTTCTCATCCTAACACCGACGAGAAACGATCAATAAACAAAAGAAGGCATAGCAAAGCGCATCACGAGGAAACATTCCACCGCGTACAAAGCTACCGAGAACTAATGGATATGCCGAACTCGCTTTGAGCTTTCGGCGCCGGTTATTTTTCCATCTCATTACCATATCATCTGCGAATCAAGTTCCATTTTTTGGCTCCAGCTCAACAATTTTCCGGTAAACAGGGAATGCCTTAGAAACATGCCAAGAATTGCGCCACGGATGAAATCAGACCACCCTCAAAGCCCTAGGCCAATAGCTGGCTCCCTCCCGCAATGTCATCCATCCCTTCACGTGATGAAAATTATCCCCAAGCATTCTGCCACCATTCCCAGGAAATATTGGGGAAGATGTGGTTAGATATGAACCTTACCCTTCAATGGCTCTCGCGATTCCGATGCACGCAGAACCTGAAGGAAACTTCCTAAAGGAAACCAGTGGCGGGGAACATAAAATGAGCGGCTGTCACGAGCGAAATAATTCCGTGCATTCGAAATATGTTATCTAAATCACAGAAATTGACACTCGTTGCTGGTGACTTTTTAGATTTAACAACGTGTTTATTAATAAGTTAAGAGTTTATAGGCTCAGGTTTCCGCAGTTGTTTTCTAACTGTTCTGATCTATTCATACAATGTCACTCACATCAACATTCTACCCAGCGAGCGGGGGCAAGGGCGAGTGGCAAGGTGTGTTAAGACATTAGCTATGAAGAATGAAGGGAATTGGAGTACTAAGAAATGAAATACAGCACTAATTAAATAGTCATAGGCTTAACATGTTGGGAGTTATACATCACAGACGAATTAAAATAGCTTTGTTAACTCCATCTGAGAGACATCATTGTCATGACCCGAGTTACGACACTTTGTGTCACCTTCAGGCCAGGCTTTTGCGTCAGACCTAACGATGACACTTAGTGTCGAAACCCGGGTCGTGACAATAAAATCTCAACAAGTAGAGTTAACAAAGTTATTTTTATTCTTCCGTGAAGTACAGCAGGTGAAATGTTTGTTGGTCGAGTGTCTTCGTGTATTCCTGTTTTTTTTTCTTCAGTAATATATTCAAAGTGGGAAGAAATAACGTTAGAACACTCTAATTGTGTCACTTCGGTAATTTTCAGAGCGAGTTGAAAATGATATTTCAGCCAGAGCGAGGCGAAAATTATGTTTCATCCACGAGTCTCCGCATGAAACACGCTAGACATGAATTTTTTAAGCAACCATTGCCTGGCAAGCATCCTTTGCATCTCTACGTCCTCCAGATCCAGTCATTCCATCGGCTGAATTAAACAATCTGTCTGCTCTGCATCGCAATTTTAACGAAGCGTGCGGCTTTCGGAAGTATTTAGTTCATTCCGTGAATTAAAAAACTCTCTAGAACGGCTCCAAATAACGGTGGTGTACACGAAATTAGAACCAGCTATAGCGAAGATAAAATTACATCCCTTTTTCATTTAATGACTACCCGTCTTTTCGTTTGATACTGCATGACCACTTATTTTGGCCAGGGAAGGAATGAGAGTGAGAAATGTAAAAAAGTCGGTAAAAGTAAGCTTCAGGTCCATACAGACGTTTTGCTTCGACGGAATTACATTTCACGCCTGGTACTCGAAGTTTCATGCACTTACTTCCTCACACATGACGCATGTTTTTACAGTGAAATTATTGAAAATAAATATAAATGCTCGCTGCGAAAAAAAAATTTACAAAACTAAGGTGAGATCGAAATTGTTTTCCTATACTGTCTCCATAAAACAGGATAAATCCAATTTTGGACTGTTAGACTGAAAGTTATCCCGACTCCAATGTTGAGGATACAACGAAGCAAGGCAGGCGGATATAATTTATGGAGACTGTTGAACTCATTTTCCGTGTAATTCGTTCCCCTTTGATCTGTTAGCCGAATCAATAATTATAGAGATAACATTGGTTAACTTGGCAGTTGACTGATGGCTTTTATGCGATAAGTAATAAATGCATGTTTACACAAAGAATAAATATTGAGTTTTAATGACATTATCTACAAATAACAATCTCTTCAGGTCATTGAACACTTTCAGTAGAAAATAAAATTAAATAAAACTAAACATCTGAACACAATTCATACATAGTATAAAAAAGATTTCTATTGCCATAAATGCCTTCGGCAAACGGATATTGCAGAGAAAAGGGTTTTTAACAAAATTTTACAATATAATTTTCACTAATACTGACGTCCAGTGAGGTGAAAAGGAGATATGTTGTAGACAATGAAAATTTAGGCCAAACCATTTGTTGTAATTTAATACTGATGCCAATATTTAATATAATAGTGACTATCTAACTTATCTGTAAGTTAACCGGAGTTGAGAAAGCCAATTTAAACTAAATGTTAACGTCTTGAAACTAATGCTACGTCTTCACAGCGCTTAAACGTAGTGATACTTTCCATTATTTAAACTATTAATTTTGCTATTTGTGACCTCGACCATGACTTAGTGGACTCGATTTGTACTGAAAACATTACAGCTTTGTGATTAGAATAACTTCACCACAGAAAACGAATTAAGTTCCGAATTCTGACCAAATCATTCGATGACGAAGGTAACGTCGGATATCGGGTCATATTACACTTAATTAAACCTTGTGAAACCGTTAAGTACCAGGGTTCCATTCTATATATTTATTAGTACCATGGATATACTGCATTAAAAAACCAGTTATTTGAAACAAATATAAAATATAGTGCCTAAGAAGAACGTTCTGAACTTTGCAGAGACACTTCATCTTCTGTCGTCAGTGGGCGTCATCTTCAACATAACATCTTCTGATGTCGTGGCAGTGGGCGTAACACAAGATCACACCTTTCCTCACGCTTGGTTCTTCAACGTCCTTCCCCCTGATCGTCAACGCTCAACCTACACCCTTGTTGCTCAACGGTGCGTAATTTCGCAAATGACCTCACAGTCAGCTGACGCGTGCCTCACATAACACCTAATTTCATCACGAGCGCAGCTTCCTTTGAGAAATGAGACTTGAAAATGCAAGACCCTAACTCGAAGCTCTAGGGAAGGCGATACGGCAAGGATGATGGGACGGCTCAGTGAGTAAATTTAGTCTAAATATTAAGACACGAAGTAATCAGTGATTCCATTGAAATTACTTTTATTTCAGTAAAGTCAATGCAGTAGCAATTATAGAGCACATAACGGTTTACACGAGCACATATAGTGCTTTCCAACCACGGATCTGCACTCAACCGTCGCGACATGTTCAGCGCTGAGGGTGTTCATATAGTTCCAATCACATTTGGGCCTTCATCTTCGGTAATCAGATTCAAGCACGTGTCCAAAAGAGCTGGTCTCCGTTGGAATGTGCGCTGATAGACAAAACCTGTGATAGCGGGAAAATATGCACTTGGCAGTAGAAACGGAAGTATCTCAATATCTAAGATAACTGAGTAACCGTCTCGCCATTTTGCAAATATATCAGCATAAATCGTCCCGATCGTTGATCTGAATTTGCGCTCGTTTTTTACACCTGCTATGGTGATTGAAAGCATTCAAAATCCAAAAAACGTCGATAACTGGGTAAAACAAAACTATATTTAACATAGGCGTAGCTGCACAAGTTTAAAGGTGTACTTTCACGATATAGTTAGTCGAGCAATTTCAAGCATGACCAAGTCATGGTAAGTTATCAGCCAGGCCAAGAAATGATGCTTAGTGAATTGATTCAGCCGGATGCAATTTTCCAATTGAATTATTTTCCATTCGACGGGTTTTGACGCAATAATGTCATTTTTCGGCAATTATTTGGTAACAATTTAAACGTAAAATCAAAACAGACTAATTGTTTATCGATGCAAGACTTAGGAAATACTATCCGAATACTTAAATAAGCTCTTGAAGATATTAAAAATGGGAAACAAGCAGCACCTATGATTATGCACTTCCTTACGACTATATCTCACCAGCAACGTACAATCTGCCAACCAACAATGACTGAAAAAGGTAAAAGACTACCATAAAGCTAACGCTGCATTAACATGGAATGATGTTCCACGGGTTAAAACCAAAAAAAGATTTTACTTCGTCTAAATAATTCATCCATCCACTCTCAGCTGTAATCAATGCCTTTGTGCAAACAAGCAGATTCTTATCATCGTCGTAATTGGCATCTCCTTTACCCCCTCGGCATCATTCCAAGTAAGGTTCCACGTGAGGATTGCCCTTTTAATTCATTCACTCAGAAATATGTTTAGAAAATGGCTTGCCAAAAAGAGTTCCGACCGCTTCAATATTCGCTCAGGAGAGATGGATCAAAGTACGACTCACAAGGCTATGCCACGAGGCGTCTACATCACTGGCATCATCAATGGCTGCGAAGTGATGTAATTACCTCCTTGAACTCTTTCTCGCTTCCAACACAATGGAACTTTTCTTGGGAGATTTTTCTGTGTCACACATCCTAAACGGTGTAATGCTTTTTACTACTTCACCACCACAAGGAAACTTTTTTCAGCGCGTGGCATTAAATACAATTCACCATCCAACTTCACGCTCTCCTTACGAAATGACGACAACATCTCATGCTGATGGTGACTCAGGTGGCACACTAGCATTAGAAGGTGGAAGAAAAGCGTTCCTTCAGAGCATAACATGGAGGTATATGGCTGTCCACATGAAAGCCTGAAGTACACTCGAAAGTTAGACTCGAGGACAAATGATTGATACAATCATACAATAATTTAATTTCATATCAAGCCTCATGAAAATCATAAGAGAACACGACAGGAGAGGAGCAATATTGTAAATTAATATAATGATTAAATTAAATATCGTGCCTCATGAAAATCTAAACGAAACAGAGGAACGATACCATCAAGCAAGGAAACATCATTTCCATACGGCTCGTTCATGAGCAAGCGACTATAGACGAAACTGCTGCTATAAAATGATTTAATTAATCTGGGCGGCAAATTTTTAATGAGGGAGTTTAATGAAGCGCCAAGAATAGCATACATGGTGGCTTCAACAAGTTGATAAAAAACAGATGAGAAGTAAGACACAATAGTCAATTAAGAATTCTATTATTTTGGGGAGGAATGACCTCGATGTAACATTCTAATGTTTTGAGTATCGAAATCAACCCTTTTAACATGTGATCAAAGTAAAAAAGAGAGCCTCATGTGCATAAATTACATTTTTTTCCAAATGGCGAGCTCATATTATTTTTACAAAACGTGGCCTAGTAAAAGAAAGCATCAAGTTTTAATTGAAAATTTCCAGAAAAATCTGTTAATAGCTGCAGGGCATTCTTCATTTTTTTCAAAGGCCATCTATCCTATAGTAACAGGAGAGTGGAGAGGTTCTTTGCATCAAGGGTAAAATGAAACCGCCTATTAAGTCTTTTAGTTTTTCAAGCTATTCATTACTCAAAGGTGAAACGTTGACAGCAGATAATACTAAGTAATGTCGAATTTCAGTCATCATCACCATTTTACATTTTACTAATTCATGCATAAATTTTTCACAGCCCCTACCTTCATTTCCCACCAGTATAGCATTTTATATTCCTCTCATATTTAAACGTGTTGGCAGGTGCCTTTCACCGGAGGAAAGTCGTACTGCTCAACTCACCGCATCAAATTTTTAATCGCATTACAATATACATTGCCCGTTGAGTTTCGCCAAGTTCAAGTAAGATCTCGATTTCGAGTCACACAAATGGCAGACAAAAATTCTTTAAAAAATTAGCTGTCATCACTCATTATTGTGTGAAGTGCACGGCCTATTGCTACCCAGGGTTGAACCAAAGCATTTGCTCGACACCGAACGGAACGCTTGCTGCGATATGAATCGACGGAGTGACTCACGAAGATGCCATCCACTTCCTACCGAGCCATTGTGACAATGATGAGCGACCCACACAAGTGTTCCGACGAGGAAATCCACTTTCGAACAAACGAGGGAAGAAATTGACGATTTCAGGCGAGGCCAAGTCATGGTTAATCATCAGCCAGGGCAGGAAATAGATTTCCAAACATTGCATGTAACAAATGATGTGGTACGAGTCACTCGCACGGGTGCATATACACCAGGGGTGAAATTCGCTAAGAAAAAATCATTTGACTTGACCGGGATTCGAACCCGGATCTCCCAATTGCCGGTCAGGTGTGTTAGCCAGTTAGTCACCACCAAGCCATCTTCCTTCAAGGCGAATTTCGAGGGGGGTTTATGCGAACTAGATGTTCAGGCCTCAAGTCTACATTGTAGCACATGAGACGAAGTCGTGCTTACAAAGCCACTGTCGCGGTGGATAAACCCAACATTGTCGTTATTAAAACTACGAAATTGACAAATTTCCAAACATTGCATGTAACAAATGATGTGGTACGAAGTCACTCGCACGGGTGCATATACACCAGGGTTGAAATTCGCTATGAATTCCACCGCGACAGTGGCTTTGTAAGCACGACTTCGTCTCATGTGCTACAATGTAGACTTGAGGCCTGAACAGCTAGTCCGCATAAACCCCCCTCGAAATTCGCCTTGAAGGAAGATGGCTTGGTGGTGCCCTAATTTTAAAAATATAGTACTTTCGACACTAATATCAAAATTCGTACATCTGAACTTAAAACGCAAGACAGTAGGGAGAGGCCTCCTGTCCCTTATTGATAACATATCGGTACCAGGTGCACCAAACACGGTGCGACCCTTCCTCACCTCCCTCTTCCGCCAGGCACTTATAGAAGACGGTGCAGATGCAGATGCAGACGGAGGAACGTCATCGTCAGTGTAGGGGGAGGGATCTGGTGGCACTTATTCCCCCCCCCCTTGGACGCCGGACTACTAATAACGGACTAAAGTTATAAATGAAACAAAATGACTATTATTGATAAAAATATTTATTTTGCATAACAAACTGAAATAAATATATATTGAACTAACTGGCTAACACACCTGATCGGCAATTGGGAGATCCGGGTTCGAATCCCGGTCAAGTCAAATGATTTTTTCATAGCGAATTTCAACTCAGGTGCAGGAAATAGAATTGATTCAGTCGAAAGTAATTTTCCATTTGAATTATTTACCATTCGATACACTCTGATGCAAATACGTCACCATAGGCAACGTCTTGGTAATGATTAAAATGTAAAATGACAACAGAATAATAATTTATCGAGGGAAGAACGCGGAATTATTATCCAAATACCTGCTTAAAAAGGAGCCTCGGTGACACACGAGAAATTCATAAAACTTAATTATTGCATCTTAGAAGGGCGTCTCATAAAACTAAAAGAAAGAATTAAATAATAATAATAAAATTTAAACAAAGAAATTATAGGGTATCCAGGCTAGTTTTACTGTAATTCAGTCTTGAAATTGAAGATTTAAACATGGGCTCTCGTGAAGATTGTTCAGATTACAGCAGAAAAACGTCAATTTGAACGAGAAAGAATATTCAAGCTTTCAATTCTGTTTATTAGAAGCGGAACGTGATGGGAAATTGAATGAAAATTAAATAGAGGCATGTTACCAACAGTTTTTTTTTTGTTATTAGCGAATTACTTCCGTCACTGAAATCAAAATGCGGTAATTCCCTAAAAATGGCGCTGTAGTCGTCTCCTATGGCTGGACAAGTGCAGCCATTGAAAATATAGTACCTGGGGACGGAGCTTTGCTCGGTAGACAATATGATAATTTTCTTTTGAATAATATGGACATCTATATTATGTAATATAATTTTTGTAAATTTCATCATAAATTTACAAAATCTCATTAATATCGCCGGCATAAGTTTGCTCAAAAACAAAACAGTAACAGATGTATTTTTAACTGAAAATCAACCGTTTTATCTATATAAATCAATATAAATGTGAAATCCTGGCTAATATAATTACCACAAGCGACAAGAGGCGTGACTGACAAAGGAACAAATATTCTCCATCTATTTCATCTTTCATCAGCACCAGGTTTCGTAGGTGAAAATGAAAACTGAAAATCAACCGTTTTATCTATATAAATCAATATACATGTGAAATCCTGGCTAATATAATTACCACAAGCGACAAGAGGCGTGACTGACAAAGGAACAAATATTCTCCATCTATTTCATCTTTCATCAGCACCAGGTTTCGTAGGTGAAAATGAAAACTGAAAATCAACCGTTTTATCTATATAAATCAATATACATGTGAAATCCTGGCTAATATAATTACCACAAGCGACAAGAGGCGTGACTGACAAAGGAACAAATATTCTCCATCTATTTCATCCTTAGTGTAAATTTCTCGGGCTCGCCACCGGGTAAGATTTTTATAGACAGCCGACGTTTCGGGTTCCGACTCGTCACCCATTCTCAAGGCTAAGGTCATTAGCCTTGAGAATGGGTGACGAGTCGGATCCCGAAACGTCGGCTGTCTATAAAAATCTTACCCGGTGGCGAGCCCGAGAAATTTACACTAATTTAATTCGCCGGGAAAGTGTAAAATCATATATTTCATCCTTCATCAGCACCAGGTTTCGTAGGTACCTACTCTTTTCTGGTCAGCTATTCCAAAGGTCCATGCTACCGATCCACGGAGTCCCATGCTCCACACGAATGTTTTCACATACTGTTTCCTGGTTTTCAGTCCTACCTTCCTTGAGCACAGCAGTTGTCTTTTTACGATGAAGGCCTTCTTAGCTTGGGCTATTCTCCGCTTCATATTCGTAGCACCGGTTAACCATAACTTTTTATCTAAGAGGTATTAAAAAAGTAACGGTCGCGTCTCTTTCATAGTTGTTCAGCACGGCTCGGGCTAAAAATCACTTTTAAAACACCTTTCTCAACGTACAAATGGTTAATAATCAAAGCAAATCTTTAAAATGTAATTTAGATAATACCAACATAATATTTTTTGCGTACGGCAAAGTTATTCACCACATACATTCCCTTTGAAAAGTCCTTCTCCGTACCCGTTTCATTAAAAATGGTTAGGAATTTGGCGACGTAAAAAATCTCCACTGGAACTTTTATTTCAGCCTTGTAGTGAGAGACCTTCGGTTTCGGGGCAAAAGAATTCTCTCCCCTCGTCTCTCCTCGTAACAGTAAGTCACATTTTCGGGTCTGAAATGTTTTAAACAAGGGGATATCGTGTAAATTCCTTAGTGCTTCAGCTGTAACTCACGCGATTTTATTTCGGAAGTTCGAACAGGCAGTTCGAGGAAGGCGGGGGATGTCGGTGGGCGTGGAACGGGGGGTGGGGAGGGACGAGGGAAGGGGAAAACAGGGGGAGGAGGGGAAGGGAAGAAGGGGGGGCGGGATCGAAGCATCGGAGCGAGTAGGCATGCAACCGTCGCGTCGTCGCTCATGAGCGAGGACTAGCTGATAGGTGACACCTAGAAATCAGGACAAGTCGCTATGCCTTTTAAGCATCAATCATTGCGAAAAGTCGCCACGAGGCCTTCACGCTCGTGAGAATCGATAGAAAATCGAAGAAGTTATTCCCAACATCTCACCGATTGAAAAGTAGGTTTTGATGGAATGATAACTAAGCGGTTCCTCGTTGGTAAGTTTTACCGGAACATTACATCCTTTCCAGGAATCCTAGAAACCACTGAATGGAAAAGCAATAAGAACTTTCAGCAAGGCCGTATCGTTCTGGAATTACTTGCATTGTTAAATGGAATCACTTTCGAGGAATTGTTTTCCCATAAATGAAAGAAAATGATGATAATTTTATCATCATTGATATCATTTATGATAATTTTATCATCATCACCAGTCTACGATCTTCTGTCATGGTCTACTTTTCCAATGGCCCATGCTTCCAATCCATACAGTGCACACGAATGTTTTCACATGCTGTTTTCAAGTCTGTAGTCCCATCTTCTTTGAACAAATCAGTTGCCTTTGAACAAATCAGTCTGTAGTCCATCTACTTTGAACAAATCCGTTGCCTTTTAACAATGAACGCTTTCTTAGCTTGGCCTATTCGTCGCTTGATATTCGTTGCACATGTTAACCACAACTTTTTATCTAAAAATCTCATAAAAAGAGATGGTCGAGTCAATTTCATGGTTATTCAGCACGAATTGGGCTGAAAACCAACTTAATTGCAGCTTTTTCAACATTAAAATGGCTAACTATCAAAAGAAATCAAATGGACGGATAAAATAAGACATGAAAAAGTTTTCAGAAAAGTAGAAGAGGGAAAGGCTGAAAGGAACAATGTAGAGGTATGAAGACATGAGACACTGAGTTTGTGAAGAATGTAATTGTAAGACAAACAGAGGGAAAATTCTCCAGAGGAAGACCCAGGAATACACGATCCAAATAAAAGGGAAAGTACAAAGGAAGAACGATAAGGTAGTAACGGACCTAGCATTATGCAGGGAAGGATGGAGGGCTGCAGTCAACCTATCTTAGAATTGAACGACTAATGATGACATCAATCCTAAGGCGACAGTTCTCCATTCTTCCCAACCCGAAGTCGACCTGTTAACTTCTCAATGGATCTTTTTTCCCAGATTCCTCTAGGTCAGCCCAAGTTGTTTGTCACTTGGTCTTCATGGAGGAAATCAAAAATTCCATTCGTCCCTTCGGAACTTATAATGATTGCGCTGCGTCTCATGGTTAGCAGAATATTCTATTTAAAAAGACGATTATAACGTAAATATAGCCGTTGGAGATTTATAATTCTATAGATGACAAATATTTTATTTCGTGTTCTACGGTATCAGTAATGGCATCATTAGCTCGAGCGAAAAAGCTTTAATCGCAATAATTAAATGAGATTTTCAATTTCAAATTTTCAATCACCAGGAAGTCAATGCAGAAAATCTTGCATATTTAAGCACCGATTACTCACAAGATCCACGTTTATAACAAATTGTAGCATCACCAACGGCCAGGTGGTTAATAATAAATTTTATCACCTATTTCCATTAACTTCCTTCCGAGTATTAGAATGTGTTATCTACAAATTAGCTGTTAAAACACTCACCGTTCATGAGCTCAAATCTACGTCGTATATGTAATGACTTAAACGATATTTATTAGACAGTGAAATTAAACTTGTAATTTTTTCACTCCATTTATTATCGACCAACAATGACGAAATTTCGGGAGTTCACCCAGCGAATGACGCGAATGAAGCTTTCTCTGGTTTAATGCTGAGCCGGGAAAACAGCCGCTGCCTAAGTTTCAACGGCTTACTGAGCCAACGGTATCAGGGCTGATTTCTGGTCTTAAAATTGTGAATATATAAATAAAAAAGTTCTTGGACCCGAATTTAAGCCCTGAAGACGATGTCAGAACTGTTGAAACGTTAACTTCCGTCGCATTTCAGACCCGGAACGAAACCCGAGAAGCCTTCATCAATCAACAATGTTTTGAATAGCTCACGATCATTTTCAAGATTCTAAGCCGTCTGTAGCTTTAATTATCAAGACCTGTCACACCCCAGGCTAAAAAAACCAATAAAAGGTATCCAACACGACCAAGCTTTCCAGTATACTACGCAACGTTATCACAACGTCGTGTTTGAAACTGCCAAATGTGAAATTTCGTGAATTCGGCATATATTTCATTGAAAAGCTACATGTTAACATAAGTGTTTCCAGATAGTCAATACTTTCCTTAAGAATGCATTAAGTATTACGCATTTCCTTAAGAATCCTTAATTAAATACGTAATACTATTATAAATAATTTAAATTAAACACAATTCCCAACTCGCACGCCTGCAGCGTGCGAGTTGGGAATTGTGTTATCATCATTTGTGCGAATCGGGATATCATCACAATATAACTCAAGTAGACTTCACCATACCTACTTCCTACGGTGGGCGAAAATCGCAGAATGCTTGCTATTCAAACTGAGTCACGTGAGGCAACACACAGAATAAGGATGCATGAATTTCTCGGCCGGGTAGGATAATGAAAAGTTCAGAGACCACTTCCTTATCGAGCGAAACATGCATCACTCGACCGGAGTCTGACGTGAAACCCCATTAGGGGACCACGATCAATTACCGTACCAATACCGGTGGCGTTTAGAGAAACAATCGGGGGGCCATTAGTGTCTCTCCCCTTCTACCTTGAAAGAAGTGAGAACCATTTAGAACTAACTTTCACCAAATGGAAGCATATTTGACACAAAAATGTCATTTGTAACTCATATATTGAACATAACTTTGTCAGCCAGTAAAATTTTGGGTTTTGTTTACAGAGTTTCAAAGTACATAAAATCGTATAAAGCTTTGAAAGTGCTGTATTTTTCTTTTGTTAGAAGTAAATGAGAATGTGGATCAGTGGTTTGGTCGCCATATTCCAAAAAATACATCAAAGAAGTTGAGAAAATTTAAAAGAAATTTTTAGGTACTTATATTATGTTTGTTTCAATATCTACCCGTTACAAGAGAATCACGTACCATATATAACCCTGTTGAAAATGTTTAATTGTCAAAGTTTAGAAAAGAGAAGACATGTTAAAGATTTCATGTACTTATTCGACATAATAAATATCGGTGAGTGCCAGTTTTGTTTGGAGAATATAAATCTTTATGCTTCAAATGTTCAGACCCAAGTCTTTGTTTTATTTAAACAATGTAAAACACGATTACGCCCAAAATTCACTATTAAATAGAATGTGAGAGAAATATAATAAATATTGTAGTGAACTTGATCTGTTTCAAGAAAGACACAAATTTTGTAAATCTCTGTCTGATGTTATTGATGGATTATAATAACTGAATCCGGTTTACTTGATACATTATAATGACTGGGACTGTGTATATCCATGTGTATATTTATATATTTTGTACGTATTGAGTTTGTTCTTTAATTATGCGGTTGGGCAAACTATAAAATCAATAAATAAATAAATATGAATTTCTGGTAATTCACAGTGTTAGAATTGATTGCTTTGAACATACGACAAGTATTAAACGTTTTGATCCCACTAGTTTCGCCACGCATTCGGAAACGCAATATTTCGCTGAGAATAAACTCGCGCTAGTATTGAGGCAGGTGATATCTTTAGATTTGAGACAGTTTATTCCCCATGGAGGAGAAGGCGAAGAAGGTGGTTGAAGGGGGAGACAAAGGTTGAAGGGATGCTGAAGACTGTCACAGAGGGAAAGTTGTTGGGTAAACGGGAATTAGAGAGAAAAAACCACGTAGATGGGGAAAAGGTGATAGGACGAATGAACTGAAGATAGAAATTATGCAAGGAGACATAGATCAGAATGGATACATATAGATATGAGTATCCCATCTAAACGTACCTTAAGGTAGTCTGAGCGAGATAGTTTCCTAATCATAATGGAGACCATATTCGATATATACGTTTTCATTCTCCAACTGTGAGACACATGAATAAAATATTGCATTATTTATGGTTCAATAGAATAGTTTTACATGAGGGAAATTGTAAGTAATCAAATGAAAATATCTAATTAAGTCTTTAACTTGACTCGTTGTTTTCACGCGGTGCGTTTGAAACTCCATCAAAACGGAAGGTTTTTTGTGATCCCGAAGAATTTACTGCGGTGACAGTATGATTGATTTTCAAAAATACACGAGAAAACGCCCAAAATACACACTTTCGATTTTTTTGACGAGATCTAAGAGTGGGGAACGATTCATTTTTAATATAAGATCTCTCTGGAGTACATGCACGTACCATTTCCCATATAAAAGGAATGGTATTTTCTGGAAAATATTTCGGAAAGTAATGTGGTAAGGGATTGAATTTTTGGTGTCAATGGAATGGTGATATATTTTCCTTCAAAATGAGACAATATTCATTGATTTTAGGTAAAATGATATTTCACTAGAACTACCTTAACCGTCGGATTACCTTTAATAATGATAGTTTTTCCCAAGAAATAAGGTATCATAATATCCTCTCCGAGAAAACCAAAATATCTAAATCCTCTGCATTTCGAACAAACCTTAACGTTTTATAGCTTCACCGCGACTTTTACATCAACGCAGGCAGGGAATTGGACACACCCTTCCCGTGACCATGGAGGACAATTCAAAGCATTCAAACTTACTCGTTTAGAAGACAACACCAAAGCTTGGATTCAAAGAATCTTGCTAACACTACTAAGAATGAAATAAATTAGTGTCCATCTTTCTCCAACTATAAATTGATGAGAATACATCAGCTGCCTTTAAGAAACGGCGAAATTAAAAAGCTTAGATCCCATCCTCATCCTGGGATTAGGGTCAGCTTTATTGAGTTCATCGGCCCTTAAGGTAGTTTGAACGAAGTATCATTTTACCTATAAATCAATGAATTTGGTCTCATTTTAAAGATAAACATGTCACCCTTCCATTACGATTAGAAATTTAACCACTTACCACATTGCTTTCCGAGATATTTGCCCAAAAAATACCACCCATTTTACATGGGAAAGGGTACCTGTGCGCACTCCACAGAGACCTTATATTCAAAATGAGGCATTCTCTGCACTTAGATCTCGTCAAAAAATCAACAGTGTGTAGTTTGTGTGTTTTCTCAACAATTTTTGAAAATTAATCATATTGTCACCGCAGTAAATTCTGCGGGATCACAATTAACCTTCCGTTTTGATGGAGTTTCAAGCGCACCGCGTGAAAACAATGAGTCAAGTTAAAGACTTATTTAGATATTTTCATTTGATTACTTACAACTTCTGTCATGTAAAACAATTTTATTGCACCATTAATAATGCAATATTTAATTCGTGTGTCTCACAGATAGTGAAATTAAAAAGTTTATATCGAATATGGTCTCCATTATGATAAGGGAACTATCTCGCTCGCACTACCTTAATTGTAGTTGTCACCAAAGCAGCGAATTTATCAAATTTAATAAATATAAAAATTCATCTAAAGATGTGTAAAAAAATGCAAATCTGAGGAAATTCATCGTAAGGTAGCAGTGGCGTAAGCCTGCGGTATCCCGGATTAAGAAGGCCAATATATTTTGGCAGTTTATTACTTGTCATTGACCGTGGTATTTAAAATGTTCAAGAAGGGGGATTCCAAACACGTTTCACACATATCCAGTGGCTTCTGAGCCCAGAGATTAAGGGATTCGTGAAATAGTTTCTATAATGGCGCAACTACTTTTGAAGAAGCAGTAAAAAAATAAATAAAAGAATATTTTTTTATAATACAAGATGCACTTTCTTCGGGAACTGAGTGTCGAAGGGGTATGAAAATACAAGATGTTTGGGAACTGCACTTAAAGATACGATTCTCCGATATAAATCGTAATTATAAGGGGTATGCACTGCCGATTTTAGAGGTATAAATTCGCATCCGCATCATTGGCGGCTACAACAAAAAGCAATTTCCATCCCAAGGCATTCCTTTAGAATACAATTGACTTTCGTCACTTTCATAATTTTACTCCTATGTCCTCCCCATTTCCCTGGCTGTTGTCTCAACATCCTAATCCTCACGCGCCTGCCCGGACCGGATCGTGTCTGCCTCAGTTAGTAATAATAATAATTGGGACTATCGTTTCGGAATTCGTCATCTGACTTTTCTTCCGTGAATATCTCCTTTTTTTTTGCTTGCCCGATGATTCTAGAATAAGCGACATTTGATACATATTAAACCTCTATGGACGGAATTATAAAACATCAGAATGAAGAATATACTGCTACTATATTAGCTGTATAAAATTAATGCTAATTAACCATTCAATTATTACAACCATTACAATTTATTTGATAATAACAATTATATTGAAATTTGACGTATTTGTATTGTATCTATTTAATTTAAAACAATACCTAATATAATAATAATTAAACGAGGTATACTTCAACACTACATTCATAATGTACCTTTTTTTACTTCCTAAATTTTCTTCCAATGACAGGTATAACTATTCATTTAAGAGCTCCACCAGGCACGCCATCGTCAGTGAATAGCGTCATACATTCATCTATTCAAATTGATTTCCAAACCGCCGAAATAGACGCAACTTTCCACACACTTCATCCGAAGCGTTACAATTCTGTCTAGCGCAGAAACTTAACGGAAAGGCAGCTTAGGAAGCAGATATTTCAATGATTTTAAAACGTAACAAATCTGACTCGCTCGTCCATAGAGGGTTAACTTAAGAGCAGAATTCGGAGTGTCAGTAGATACGTATTTTAGTAATTTATAATGGCCATTCAGCCGTTATGCACTCATTTTATCCGCTTATGAAATTATTATTACTACAGGTGTGAAAAACATTTAACTTATTTTACAAGAAAACCACAAAGCCTGAAGAATACTGTCAGCGTGGTAATTTGAGGAGTTCGTAACCTATCTTGTACGTTCTGTTCAATACAGTGGACACGCTGACCATTTACCAGATGCAAGTAGAGATGAGGGACTGTTGGTCCTCTTTCATGCACGGGAAACCCAAAATGGGCCACGCAAACTCATTACTACATAAATAGCACCTAGGTTGATAGATGGTCACCTCGTCCCTTCGGTTCTCTTTAGCCGTCTTCTGCGCGAATCTTGATCGCTTCCCTTGTGTATAAAAATATATTTGTATTCAATGACCTAATTGAGTTGCAATATTCGTTCAGTATCTTCATCATGCTGCTAGGTGTAAAAGTGAGGCTGTATACAATTATAATAATAATATATTTTTTTCACAAAAAGACATTTGAATATACAATTAATTAATACACAAATTTCGTGAAATTAGGCATTGAAAAAACAAATATTTTGGTACGATGAATTATTGGAAAAAAGAATATTTCGGAACTTAGGGATAAGAAAAAAGAATTTTTGGAACTATTGGACTGAAACTTTGATTTTGAAACTTTTGTCCCTATACCGAGTCGCGAAATACCCGCTACTTGTCACACTTCGTCAGGAGATGCCGTGATTACCTAGCCATATACCTCCTCTCTTCTTTTCTACCCGGGTCCTCACTCCACTCTTCTTCACCCCTCTTCCTCCCTTTCCACCGAAATCTCATCCCCCCCCCCGCTCCTCCACCAAACCTTCCCCCGCCCGCCCGCCGATCTCCACCAGCGCGTCGGCGGAGGCGCTTCTATTCCTGTCCCACCTCGGCCGACGGCGGCGCGGCGGCTGCCAGGAGGAAGAGGCAAAGGGGGAGGGGAGTGGGAGGCGACGTCCGTCCGTCCCCACCCCACCCCCACCCCCCCGACATCCCCCGCCTTCCTGCCAGGGGATGCCAGCGAAGAAACCGACGGCACTGCTGGAGCAAATGAATATCCCTCCCCTCGCCATACACCCACTCGCTTCCTTCCCCACCCCCCTCAACCTCCCTCCCTCACCCGCGCCTTGAGGGTGGGTGGGTTGGAGATGTAGCGGGGGAGGGGGAGGAGGTTGCTATGGCACGTGGTTGATTCGGACATTGCGGGGGGATGGGCTACCGTCTGTCCAGCAGAAAAAAATCGAGTCCCTTTTGAAGAAATTGAACTGAATCAGGTTGCACTTAGTGGAAGTTGTCTATATCCATGTTTAATAAAAACTCTAGGTAATCTTCCACAGATTTATTTGCTAGCATGACGCGTTTCACCACACTGTGGCATAAACGAAACGAGTGAAACGTGTCGCGCCAGCAAAGAAATCTGCGGGAGATTACCAAGTGTATTTATCCAACATGAACATCCCTTATGAAGGTTGGAGCGAATTCAGTTTATCTACATATTTGCGTGAAATTGGCTTACGCGTTCCCATTAGTGATATCTTTAGGTTTAATGAAAAGAGTTACATACACATATTTGCTATTTTATTGCAATTAACTGCCATTTTAACACGTAGACTTCTGGCACATGACATATACTTCGTAATGATTTGAACTTATGGAAACAGCTCAGTAAATAGGTGCAGAAAGATCGGTGAAGTACACCAGTCTCATCAAATGCGACTGGTTGACAGAAATGACCATTCTTTCATACGCTTTTCATTTCATAAAAATAATCGATTGTAAGACTCCTCAACTGCTTGAGATGGTGGGCGAGGAAAGAAAACTTCTAAAATGAAATCCGGGATAGACAGGGTAGATCGCTGGAGGATGTAATAAAGGGTGATGGGTTGCTGAATATCGTGATAGAGGGAAGGAAGTTGCGCAAGCGGGGAAGAGGAAGAAAGAGAATAGGTTTCATGGACGGGATGGAGAAGGGTAGATCGTACGCAGAGGCGAAGAATGATATTCTAGAGGGAGATAGGCCCCAGAAAGTGTAGAAAACCGGGAGGAGATTGACATTCACAAAACCTACTTTTACCTGTAGAATACTTAATAATGACTCCTCAAGAAATACAGATTCCTCGACTCTTACAATGGAAAATAGGACTTCTGAGGACCGGGGCGAATTAATGAGATGGCAACAATTTTCTGTGACACTTACTCCGGGTGATTAAGGAAGAAGGGGATGGACATTCAGCTCCCCTAGCTCCATACAAGTCCATTGTTTCGGCAACTCCGCGCGCACGAGCTGACCGGAAGTGAAAAACATTCCGCAGCAAAACCTGAATTTCGATTCTGCGACGGCAGCGAATGCTTGCATGATTTAATGCAATGACTTCATTTCCGTCACAAAACCCAAGGCTTTTGTTTCATAGTATGGCCATATCTTTTTCATCGGTGTTTGAGGATGACATTTACGGAGGTAACGTCACTAAATTTAGACTCTCAGTTACATAATACATGCGAGACACAAGAAAGATCCTGCTTTGCACAGAAAGAGATGGCAACACAGTAAGTGCTTTGTATCGACAATGCCGCTGAAACTCTTACGGTAGCAAGCGCGCAAGTCACATTAACAGTCCATAATTTTTTAATCTCCGATATCACTTAACACGAAGACAACTGGGGGGAATTTTCAAATAAGTTTTTCGTTATCAGAGTTTCACATTCTGCAAACGGAAAAGGATTTCGTGCATTTTACAATATTTACTTGTTAAAATCTGTGAAACCACTCAGCATAAAAATATTTGGTGCAACATATAAACATGAAATATAACCTGAGAGAAACTTTCTGACGCATCCTAGACATTTTTCTGCCGTAATAATAATATTCCTCCGATTTTCACACAACTACTATTAATAAAGAGTCCTCAAATTTCGTGTATTTGACTAAAACATGTACTTGCTTACGTTTAAGATATGAAGTAATATTAGACATGAAAAGTAAATAAGAGAAGAGGAAAAATATATTGAAGAATATTTTGACAAGTATAAGGCAGAGAAAGATAGAGCCATAAAAACATACTACCAAGAGATATAAATGATAAATAATTCTTAGCTCCTTCATGTATACCTACACAGCAAGTCTAGTAAAACAATATGCCTTGGCTTCACTGAGTATTATGGAACGATCCATACATAAGAGTTAGGATTAAATAGATTTAAGATTTTTATTATACGTAGTGTATAAGATGCGCGTAATAAAAAGCACCGTGAATCCTAATGACTGAGAACGCATCGCTTTGCTCCTTAAATATAAAAATCGATACATCCTAAGTTCGATATATACGCCTTTTCAAAGGATTGAAAAATTTAATGCAAATATTTTGCCTTTTACATGCAAGACAACGAACATAAAGAAGTCAGTCCCCCCCGTCTTAACGATATAACATGTTTAGATTCATCAAACCTTCCAGTTCTTCATCATTTACTGATGTCTACTGCTACCAGCGACACGAAAGTCACATCGTGATCAAAAACCAGAACATTTTCTCTCCAAGATGACTGAAACCCTTGTTCCGTAGATCAAGCACAAATCCTGGTCACGCAACAATAGTGACAGCCTTTCTAAAGGAAACGGTTCCGGTATATTTTCATTTTATGAGACAGCGAAGCCACGTTCATGTTTGCTCCAACAGGAGGATCTCTGTGATGAGCTCTGTGAAGAGTTTAGAGCTTGCATAAAAATATGAATAATCTTAAATCAAACAGCACAGAGAACGCAAGAGCTCAATCATAATGCCAGGATTCTACAAAGTTCAAACGCATAATTAAATGCTCAACAAAATTCGCCGTAGTAATTAGAACTCACAATCAGAAAAAAGGGAGGAAAATAATTGGAAATCAATTACTTTTAAGACGGATTTGTTTTACTTTAAAAAACATAAGAATCAATATTAACGTACGTTAACGATGTTTAATGCAAGGTGAAAGATCTACTAGGTTCACATCGTTGCTATAAACGTGGAAATATTCTTCGAATCCATATTGAAAATAAGTATTGCACTTTTCCATAGTTATTTATTGTAATCGTAGAACGCGTGCATCACAAGCCCCAACTCTATGTTCCCCTGCTTTCCCTCCCAAAAATTAGTTTGTTCTCCAAACACCCCGCCCCCCCGCAATCTTAGCGTAAGGTTACTATCGTAAGAATCAATTAATAAAAGATAAACAATTGTACCTGAAGATGCAGCAAGCTACGAAACGCGTTGTAAGATTACAATAAAAAAACTCTGGAAAAGTACAAAACTAATTTTCAATATGAATTCGAATGTAAAATACCTCAACTAAGTAACGCTTGACGGAGTAAAGTTTATGCGGAAACATTACTTTAAATTTAAAATACAGGCAAAATAATAAAATCAGTGTCGTATCCATTTAACATGATAGGTTACCCAGCCTGACACTGGATGGCTACAATGCTAAAAGTCTGTTCGCTCATGTCTATTAAATAGTTACTCCAAGGCTTACCTACGATCATCAATTCAGACTTAAAGGACTACAGGTATGTTGGGGTTGTAAGGTACTTCCTGAACACAAACCGGGGACATTAAAAATACTTCTTCGGAAAACTATTTTTCCTCTTCAAAAAATCTTTTCCATAATATGGTTTCATTTATCAGCTCCTCACCCTTCCATGTTTCATCCAAAGAAATCCAACAATATTTCTTCTTCCCTGTGCCACAACATCCAACATCCAATTCTCTGACATCTTTCTCTCCTTTAACTTCATCTGCCTTCGCACCAAACATCCTAAAATGGCATTCTCCTTTATTATCTAATGTTAACGTGTTCACTTACTTATTTTCAGTCCAGATTACCTTTACAATGCGAGACCGAATAACGCCTCAGGTATTGACAGCTTTTTTTCAAACACTGTAGTCGTAGATTACACAGCACAAACTTAAGAATTTGGTGCTCACAAGTCTAATACTCACAGCATTACCCATGCATCATCTGCGTCAAAGATAAATATTATGAGCGATATTAAGAAATCATTTCTTAAAACCTGCTTATACTCCAACCCAGAGATCATACGAACAATTCAACCCAGTACTTTTTCTTTCACAAAACACTGAACACAAAGATAGTGTAACCAACAGCAGATGAAACCGGAATCTTAGCTCAAGCACAGTCTGGTAGTGCCAAAAAATGTCTAGTACATGAACCAACCGCTTTCGTCCACCACCCTCTTCCGATAGTCCGCCAATTCCTTATCGATTCGAAACTTCTGTGATTGTATATACCATCTTCGGCCCGCTTACCGACCTCACCTACGGTAATTTATGTCACAATAAATGAAACTAAATCGGTTCAACTTTGTGGAGCTCGATTTGTATTATATATGTATCTGTTTATTAGTAAAAAATAACTTTTACACTCCGATGGTCAGTTCACTGATCAATTTATTGCAAAATCCAGATTTCGATGCCTGGCATCATTTTGATGAAGATGATGCCAGACATTGAAATCCGGAATGTGCAATAAATTGATCTGTGAACTGACCAGTGGAGTGTAAAAGTTATTGGAACTAATAAATTTGTCAAATTTATACAGACATTTCTAGCGCACCTCAAGGAATTTTAATGAATGAGGAAAATATGACTTCAAATCAATCCTAATCCTTAACCAAGTTACTGCCGTCACAACATCCTCAGCCTTCGGTGGATACCAGGGCATCGTTCAGGCTTAGAAACTATTTCTCCAACAGCAATTCCTGCCCGAGTGGAATTGCTGA
The DNA here is from genome assembly GCA_963169105.1 of Ceriagrion tenellum. NCBI lineage: Eukaryota > Metazoa > Arthropoda > Insecta > Odonata > Coenagrionidae > Ceriagrion > Ceriagrion tenellum. The sequence continues at coordinate 43,581,156 of OY720637.1, forward strand.
ATTCCTAAAACACACTTCACAATCCATTTTCTAATTCCTTTGAACCTTTACCTTAACTTCCGATGTATCGTGGGGAACACACATGCAAAAAATATGTAGCACAGCATTAAAGAAACTAGGTTTTGTTAAGCGTACAATAGGAAGGTCCTCGGATGAAAAAGTCAAAGAAAGATGCCACTTCTATCTGGTTAGGCCACACCTCGATTGCGCCGCGAGCATTTTGGAGCCTGGTCATAAAGATGTAATCAAAAAAATTAATAAAATACAAAGAAAAGCAGCACGTTTCGCTCAAAACTGCTACAAGCGTGTTCCACAACTATTAGAGGGATAAAGGTGGGAGCCCCTAGAGAGTCGGAGGCTACACGCAATGCTTAGTTTGTTTGAGAAATTCAGAACTCGGGTGTTTCCGAGCGACACAGAGAATATTATCATGACGCCTCACTACATCTTTAGGTCTGATAGATGCGATAAAATAAGAGGGATACATTGCCGAACAGATAGGTACAAAAACTCACTCTTTCGGTTCACAATAAGCAACAACAGTAAAAACTGAGCTCCACTAAATACAGTCCCATAAAACACGTCACCATTTCACCTCCCAATAACACCAGCAGTGTAAAGATGTAAGGGATAACCTGTGTAAAGATGTAAGGAATAACCCTTACATCATTACACGGCTGGTGTCCCACACACGCTCATGCGGCGGATCGCAGGGTAGTATATAGATGTAGATTTAATGACTATTTCAGGGAAAAATGACATAAGAATGAAACCAAATATCAAAGATTCAGCTTCGTGGGAAGCAGAAAGTATAAAAGATCAATTTCAACTTTGATATCACTACCAATTATTGTACGAGACTCACAGGTTCACCGGATATCGGCTCAGTAACCGATGACGGAAAAAAAATGTGGAGGTCATAAAGTTCATTATTATCTTTCAGAGTGACAAAAGAAAAGCTTTATCGCGAATTGCAGTTTCTATTTTTACTTGCATTGTCGTTATTTTCAAGAAATATGATTTAAAAAATAGGCTAGACACGAACAATTGGGAACTAAATGAAGGACGACGACTTTCAATTTAATCTTCTATTGTGTCCAAGGTCCTAAAAAAACGATTAGAGTTCACAAGAAGGGCATTCTCCCATGGCACCGGATTGCGTCAACGACAATGGCATTAGTGCGACACAATTTGACATCTGGCACACCGTGAGTTGAAGGCAAAACACTTTCGAAAGCTCCTGTGAGCCGCAGAATGGTGGAGGGATTGAGACGCAGAAGGTATTCTTCCAGTACTCACACAGAGGAGGCAACGCCCACAAGGGGAGGGGTGGGCGCGCGAGACTCGAATGGTGACACATTGAATCGCTGGAGTCCTTCGTCAACTCATGCGACAACTCCTTTATCCTTACCTGGAAAATAAGAGAAAAACCAACATAGTTATGCGCGGCACCAATAACCACCTCAAAGATGAAAAACGTTTTGTTCGACATCACGGGCACACAAACTAATCCCAAATTACTTACGCTCAAGATAAAAAGTAATTATTAGAAGTAAGATGCTGAAGAAAAGAATAAAACACTTGTACCCTTTCTTTGTATATTTGAGATTGATCCCCTACATCTACATCTACGTCATACCCTGCAAGCCACCCAAAGGGTGTGTGGCAGGGGGTGCTTTCGCACCAGGCATGCATGAATGATATGGTAGAACACCGACATTACATTAAAACCCGCGTACCACACATGCAAAGCGCCAATTAAAAATCTAATACCCAAGAAACATTCTATCTTCAATCGTTCCAACATGCAAGGGATACATAGACTACTACTACAGATTCAAAATATCATGCATAAATAAGAACATCAATATTTACATCATGCATAAATAAGAGAGTAGAAAATATAATGAGAAAGATTTACTGCCTGCCTATTGTCAATACTCGAACTATTCATGACGACGATCACAGCTGTTATGGTCCCGAATGGTACGCGGAAAAAATGACATTTTATACCTATCGGTTCTACAATCTAGCTCTCTAATTTTATTGGCGCGATCTAATCTGCCGTAGTACGAAGGGGTTAATAGTATGTTTTTTACGTCGTCAGTAAAATGATTTTCCTGAAATTTATTTAGGAGGTTATCCCCTAACAGCACTTGTATTTGTTCGAGGTAATGAAATTATTTTATGAGTCGTAATATGCAAGCTGTATTTGGCAGCACACTTAATTTTATTTTGAGAAGGGGAAATGTTCTTTTAATCATGCCAAATTCAACGATTTTCAAGCAATTCTTTGTTTATATTGGCCCAAAAGTTTGTAATATGTTGCCTGATATCACAAAAATACGAAAATGTGTAAAGTATTTCTACAGTTGTCCAAGTTTTGGATATTGGCTGAGGAAGATATTATTAAGCATTTCTGAAATATTATGTATTATTCTTTTCTTAAACTTAGAGCTACTATGAAAAGTTAATGGCACGATCATTATTGCATTATAAAATTATGACTTATTTCATGATGTATGAGATGAGTATGCAAAATATTATGTACCTCGTCTTGTTACATGTTGGTAATATACATATTTTTTTTTACGAGGGTTGCCTCAGCACTGGTATTCCTTAGAGGCAACCTAACTTTCATGTGATGAAATGTAAATTAAAGGCTTCAGCTTTGTTGTCGTTGAAAGTAATAAATAATTATTTATTATTTATAATAGTAAAACAAAAATACCTTAAACTGCTTAGATACACAAAAAAGTAACTTGTTTAAGGATTAAATGAGACTGTTCTCATTCATCAAATTTTCTCGAGCTGCGCAAGAAATGTCTCTATAAATGTGACATCAATTATGTATTACGCAATAAATAAACAAGTTTACTCATCTTATAATTAATCCATCAACTTACAAGGCTTCCATTCAATAAAATGACGATCTGGTTATATTACTGATACCTTTTAACTGATGTAACTTCTTTTACCTACTACATAAAGATACACATTCTAACAAGATAAATAATATACTTGACTGCAGATTCAAACTCTTGACACTTACTTGCAAAAAAACCTCGTTTTCAGCCACTACAAAGGTGCTCTGTGTTGTTAAAGATGATCTTGAATCACGATGAATGACCATAATTTCTGTCAAAATATTCACAACTGGTAACTAAAATGCAGATTTTTAGTTCAATAAACATTTGATATGACATTTCTTCCTTCATTTAATTTCCAAAACTAATTCTAATCTACACGCCATAAACACCATAAGATTCTTCTTAGAAAAGAAGCTGGGAGATCGAGGGTCTCAAAATAATACAACACCTAAAATCACATTGAAAGCGACTCACATATGAAGGAAATGGCAAAGTTTCCCGGATATTTCTCGTCTACAGATGTTTCCCTCATGAATAAGGACAACAAATTAAATTCTGAACTCACCGATGAAACTATGATCACTAATTGAATGGACTCAAATTACGAATCCCAAATAGCATACATTAACCCTTCTGATGACTGCTGCTCAGAAAATGTAATATTTCTCCCAACGATTAAGTCAACAAACGAATCAAATCCATATTTAAAGAATATAATTTTGTACCTTTCCACAGAATTCTATTTGTGTGGTACGACGCGTTTCACCGACTTGCGGCATCATCAGGCATGATGCCGCAAGTCGGTGAAAAGCATAATTTTGTACTTTTCCACATACTTCTATTTTGTGTGGTACGACGCGTTTCACCGACTTGCTGCATCATCAAGCATGATGCCGCAAGTCGGTGAAACGCGTCGTACCACACAAAATAAAATTCTGTGGAAGAGTACAAAATTGTATTCTATAAATATGGATGCCATTAACTTCCAAGAAGTGAAGCCTAAAACTGTAGAGTGTAAACGAATCAAAAGTAACTTGTTGGATATTCTCATTTTTTAAAAACATTTCTACGATAATAAAATAGTCATAAGGGACGTTGCTAACGACTTTAAATATAGGGTCTCGGATATCCACTCTTAAAAATGAATAATGCGGCATAACTCATTACAGTTTCATTTTAGTCACATACATGTAATAAATAAGCGGGGAAATTTCACTTTACAATGCAACGGACACCAGATTCCTGAACAAAATTCTTGATTTGTTGGATGGATTCATCCAGAATCACCAATGTTTCGTTCGCGTCATGGTGCAAGGTTCGCATCGGAAATCTGTGCAGAGATGCTAATCACCTACGTGCCTGAGTTCAAGTGAAGAAGAAACTAGGAAGAAGTTTGCGCCACCAATTAACGATTCCACCGAGAATTAGCAACGCAGGTAACAACGCATTAACTTCCCATGACGTTCCATGCTAGGAGTAAGTCATTAACGATTGGAATTCCACTTAGTGTAGAGTATCTTTTTTATTTCAAAGCAAAATGCATCGTAACATACTCACCAGGCAGAACCCATTATCTGTGCAGGAGTCAATTAATTCATTTCGCTAATAATTACGACATACATCTGCGAATTGTTTTAAAGCGAGGAAAACATTGTCCTTCACGGTTACAGAATCATGAGGGAAGAAATAGTCAACTGAAACATATATATTAATTGTGCAGGAAAGTGATAAGTTAACTTCAATCTAAGGGAGCGGAATCATAAAGTGAATGAAGAGGGTAATTAATATGCTGGTGCACTCAGTGAGTAATGAATCAATCGTTTCCCATAAGAATATCTGTTCATATTCCTGATACTTTTGATTTTAAGTACCATCTTTCAGCTATTACGAAAAAATTCATTTATATTCTCGTTCTGAATGATGATATGTTCTGAATGATATAAATATTCTGATGATATCTAAATTATCTTCTTTTTCCGACACCCTGTAGGATCTTTTTTTACTGTAAGAGTTTCTGATGTTATATCTTTCTTATTTTTGGAATGAATTCATATCCCACACGGATGGGAGGCTCAAGGTGACCCGCGGAATTCTCATAAGAATTAACTATTTTCAACTATTAATGCGCGCAATTATTTTGAAGAATATTATGCTACTCTCAACGTATTTCTGGTTCCATTCACTTTGTCTTCCACGTAATGAGGCCTCTTAAATTCCACCACGGGGGCGCAGAATTGAGCCCTTCCCTGTCAATAGTGATATTTTGAAGAAAATGCGCAAACTATTCATAAAATCGAAAAGAGAAGTTTTAACTTGGTGGAAGGACGTCATAACGATCAAGATAAAGTTTGTGACTTCCACAATTTATTTAAAAGTTACCGACCGGTTTCGGCTGTCAAGCAGGCTTGACCTGAAGCCTGAAGATGGCTTGACCTGAAACCTGAAGATGGCTTGACAGCCGAAGCAGGTCGTTTACTTTTAAATGTATTGTGGAAGCCCTCTATCTTGATCTGATGATTGTTTTGATTTTTTAATTGAGTCTTTATTTTGCGTTTTAGCTGAAGATATTGGTGGTTTATCATAAAAATTATGCATGCTATGAATTATTTATGAACTTAAGTTACCACCTGGAAAATAGCTAACTAGTAACACATCTGTACATTATTTTTAATGATATATGTAAATCCAACTCAGGCCATGTCTTTCGATAAACTAACTTTTAGTCAAACTTAGTCGCCAGATCCAATACTCTTTCACCGACTTAAGATTAGCAATACCAAGCAAGACCGATTCACCATGCGGTTCGTGATTGAAAGGAATCAGGCGGGTGCGGTCGTACAGAGCGAAAGGTTTTTAATTTTTTGCACAACCCATGAGGGGGTAAGCGGATGATTTGAACGGAGCACGTTCTTATCCTTCGCACGCCTTGGTGGAAGCGTGTCATTACCCGCCACGAAGTTGAAGATATCGCGTTATTATCAATCGTGCGTTGCGATGGCGCGCTTCCATTTACCCAAATATGGAAGGTCGGAAATGCGTCGGGTGAAGAGAGGGCGCGGGCGAATCGCGAGAGCATCAAGCGCGGAAGCCTCACCCGTCATGCTAATTACATCCACGCGCTTTAAAGGTTCTTTCGTGCCCCTCCCCCCCATTTTTTCCTCCATTCAAGGTTGCGAAGAGAGGAAAACCGGGCCAGGAGGCCTCCAGAGAAGCGGATAGGGGGGGAAGGCGGGGAAAAATTCCAAAGCTTCCCGCATGGCTGAGATAGCCGCCTCTAGGAAGGTCACCTAAATAATAATAACGCGAGAGAATCCATCCATCCCTTCGGATCGAATGTCCGTGAATCACCGGCTTACTCGTTCGGAGCCCATAGCCCATCTCTTCGGATGAAATCATCGTCTCCAACGGATGAACACAATCTGCACACACATGCTATCTCTCGCCGAGGCGTCCGTCAAGGGCGACTCCGCGGCTCCAGCCCGCCACGCTGCTTTGTCCGTTCGATTGGAACTCCTTTTTTTTCAGGATTCGTGAGAATCGGGCGATAAGGATTTGATGCTGCGGAGAGGTGGTACGTCACGGGCTCGATTTGAGAAAGCCATCATACTCCGCCGTCTCTCTCCGCCAAGGACGTTAAGGGCGATGTTTTTAACATTCCTCCACATACCATCAACATTCCTCCACTGACCCACTCAGAGTCAATGACGAATATGGCGATCGATACGCGAGCGACCAATACCAATATTTGCCAAAACAAATTCGTCGATTTAAAGGCGGGTAAACACATGGAAGTCACTTCCATGACATTAGCCTTGGAAGTCGCTTGCAAGCTCTCTAACTTACGATAGTCCGAGCCAGCTATCTGGCCTAATCCTAATAGAGACCATATTCGAATTATACGTTTTAATTTCACCAGATGTAGGACACATTAATTAAATATTGCATTATTAATGATGCAATAATATAGTTTTATATGACGTAAATTGTGTGTAATTTAATGAAAATATCTAAATAAGTCTTGACTTTAATATCTAAATAAACTTGACTCGTTTATTTCGCGCGATGCATTCGAAACTCCTTCAAAACGGAATGTTTTTTGTGATATCCAAGAACCTACTGCGGTCACAATATAATTAATTTTCAAATATAGTTGAGAAAACATACAAACTACACGCTGTTAGTTTTTTTTACGACATCTAAATGTTAGAAATACCTCATTTTGTAAGTAATGTCTTTCTGGAGAGCATACACGTACCATTTCCCACGTAAAAGGGTTGGTAGTTTTTGGCAAATATCTCCAAAAGTAACGTGGTGAGGGGTTGAATTTTTGGTGTCATAAGAAGGGTGAGATATTTATCTTTATAATGAGACCAAATTCATTGATTTCTATGTAAAACTATATTTCGCTCGAACTACCTTAAGTACGAGTACATCAGTTGATGGACCAATCACCATACTGGCAGAAATGGAGATGATATGAGAATCATATTTTACATTTGTTTCTTCGTGGAAACATGTCATGGCTTATAAATTTAACTGATTCAGACTGTACATGGTGGAAGTTGTCTATATTTATGCTGAATAAAAAATACTAGGTAATCTCCCACAGATTTATTTTCTGGCACGACGCTTTTCACCACACTGTGGCATAACAATGCCCCAACTGTGGCATAATCATGCGCCAATCACTGAGGCACATGATAATGCCACAGTGTGGTAAAACGCGTCGTTTTACCACACTGTGTTTTTTATTCAGCTTGAATGTCACGGCTTGATGCAATGAGACTAGCAGATATTTTTTCCACAGTTTATTTTCCTGCTTCATGCCTGAACATGGTACCTTTTCGTCGAAACTAGTTGTACCATAGAAAATAAACTAGAGAAGAATACCAAGTATTTTCTTCATGCATCTTGAATAATTTCCACAAAGTCACACCAGAACTCACCGAGTTCGTGTCTTGACTCCATCTGTCGATAATTTTCGGAACGATATTCGCAATTTATTCTCAAATTTAGGCGGGTTTACTCATGGAAGTCACTTTCATGACAGTAGCCTTGGAAGTCACTTGCAAGCGACACTTCGATGTGTAAGCACGCACTTCCATGGCAGTAGGGGTCGATAGTGGTGGAAATCGACCGCGGTTGCTACTTGTAACGAAAATAGACTGGTTTCTATTTTGCCTGCAAGTAGCACATCGATTCTGCGATAAAATCGCATCGCATCCAGTGGAATATTGGTCACGTGACAGCACACTGAGATTTTGAATGTAAACAACGAATAACTTAGTAGGATGAGGACTCATTGTTGTTTATGTAAATTTTAATTAGTACTTTAAAATATTTTAAATGCTGAAGAACCCCAATGGTAAGCTTCAAACACCAACGAATGCCCACGGGACTCAAACAGCGATATACGAACGTCACTATCGCCAAATTTGAGCGATTTTCGTTATTACCATATTCATTGTTTACTTCCGTCATCCATTTGTTTGGAAAAAGCCGGAAGTTATGTGTAAGCAGAACGATACCCTGTGAGTGGCGATACGATTCGAGATATCGCTACACTCGCTTCTCCTTCCATGTTTACTTCTTCTTTTATTGTTACCACCACTCATTACCTTTTACAATTTACTGATGCTTCCCAATACCTTAGTAGTCTATTGATTCGTCTTCCTACCCGTCCATTCATTTGAACTAAGTTCTGATGAAGTTACTATACCTATGTGTTAGCATATATATCTTAGCTGTCACCTCATTGCAGTTGCAGAAAAGAGGGTTTTGACTCAAAATCTATCAATTATTTCCCACCATCTAGCTTAAAACACACTCAACGTGTAGACACATGACAGGATTCGAACCTGCGACCTGGAGGTGTTAGGATTTTGTGTTAGTTATCGATCTAAGGACGCGTTTTTCTACAGCTTATCCCTCAAGTCTAGGCACAAAAGTAAATCTCATTAACTATAGGTATTGTAACAAAAGGAAATCTCATTAACTATAAGCAGTCTATGCCTGGTCCGTACTTCAGGGACACTGAATTGTTACCTGAGGATAAAAAAATTACATTTAAGGCAGTTTGAACGAAATATTATTTCATCAAGATATCAATAATTTGAATGGTCTCATTTTAAAGAAAAATATCTCACCCTTCCAAAGATGTTAAAACATCACCCCCTTACCGAACTACTTTTTGAGATTTTTGACGAAAAATACCAGCCCTTTTACATGGGAAATGGTACGTGTATGCACCCCAGAGAGATTAAATTTGAAAAATGAGGAATTTCTAACACCTAGATCTTGACAAAAAATTAACAGTGAGTAATTTGAATGTATTCTCAACCATTTTTAATATAAATCATATTGTTACCGCAGTAATTTTTTCAGAATCGCAATATGCCTCCAGTTTTGAAGGACTTTTTAACGTACCGCGGGAAAAAAGTCAAGTTAAAGACTTATTGCATTTTTAAATTATTTATTAAGAATTTCAGTCATATGAAAGTATATTACTGCACTATTAACTCTCTTAGTGCTGACCCCTGCCAGCGGTTCTAGTGAGAAATGCGGAGGGTAACTAGAATGAAATGTATCACTCTAGGAAAACAAATATTATAAAGTTATTGTTTAAAATATCCATATGCAGTTTTTCTTATTGAGTATGCATTGAATTAGGTAATAATGAAAAAACGCTTATACTTCGTACAAAAAATAATTGTAATTATATTCGTGTGCAAAAGTTAAACAATATTTTGCCTATGAGCCGATATATCGGCCCTCCGCACTTTATGCCTGAGATGCCAAAGCCAATATATCGGCCCGCCGCACTAAAAGGGTTAATAATGCAATATTTAATTCACGCTTCTTACAGCTGCTAAAATTGAAGCGTATAATGGGAATATGGTCTCCATTGTGACTAGGGAATTTTCTCGCCCTAACTTCCTTCAATGTTACGGTTGAGACACCTCAAAATGTCGGAACAATCCTCTCCCTTATGTTTCTTGACATTCCTCCCGCTAATCATCCGTAATCCACCTGTGGAGGTAGTTTTATAAGCCCTGCCTGAAATTTTTTTTTCCATCGTCCATGGCCTTCCCCTCGAGCAGCACACCTGTTGCCCGTCATGGTTTCCCTTCTCAGTTCTACGTATCTCCTACCTTCCCTCACTGCGTCCAAAATGTCCAGCCTTCTCCTTAGCTTCACTATAGTCCGACACATTCCAATCTAACACGACCTTCGACAACTCCAAACCTCTCATTATCTCCCTCATCAAAATTTTTGCATTCTTCAAGTTTTTCCGCTGGGAAGCTAAAATCAATGTCAAAATTCGGCGTAAACATAACCGCGATGCGCACGTTGGCACATGTAAACATTCAAACCTTGTCCTCTCACCAAAAATCTGAGAAGAAAAAGATAAATCTCAATTTCTAAATCAAACTTTGACAAAAAACATTTTTATAGTTTATTCTAGCACCGAAAATATATTCTCATCTACCGAAAGAACAACAGCACTGCAATAACCAGGTATTGGCCAAAAATAAATTGAGAGATCGGTTATTTTTACACAATGATGTGGAAATATCTTCAAAAACAAATGCTTGATTCTCAATAATGGTTTCATACACCATGTTCATGATTTTTTGTACCTTATTGATTGAATGGTAATATACTGTATATCTATGTGTTAATATGATGTATCTACCTCAAGAAAGATATTCAAGGAGTGGCAGCCACATCGTACGAACCTTTCTTCTAGGTTGCCTTAATTTCCTTCGTTCTGTATATTTTTTCCTATATATCTGCTGTATAGGAAAATATGTGGTGTTATTATTATACATCTCCTCTTTTGATTAAAAAATCAGTCGTTTCTGGCTGATATTTGAGGAACTGATCCACGATACGCAAAAATTTGTGAACCCACACACAATATAATACGTTAGAGGTATTTTGATAGAGGAGCTTATTGTTAAAAATGATTTCGTCAACTATTTCATGGAAAATGTTACCGTGAACAACTTCCATGTAAAACACAGAAGAAGCATGATATGGTCTTGTAATGTTGTCTACAGGCCATCTACTCATTGCATTAGCTCTCTCCTCGGAAATAATTTAGTTCAAATGATAACTACTAAAGCCTCGTTAAAACCTTGATATCACAATTTCTAGTGACACATGGTCTATCAAAAAAATGGAGTCTCAAGGCACATTTGTTCCTTCTCTCTGGTGTTGAAAGAGATTGGGCTCAGCGTTTACTGCATCAGGCTAGAGATTCAAGATCTTGTTTACATCTTCCGCTTAAATCACAGCCTTACGTCAATTATCAGCTAGTAAACAGTCAGAAGTAAGATTACGCACCTTATCTCTGAATTGCGGAGTCCAGGATACCTCTACTTTCGTGAAAAAGGTAATCTCGACTGAAATCATCTCCATAAATCATATCCGTTCTAAGTGATGTTGTAACATTGAATAAGTTTTTGTAACCAGTTGCAAATTAATGTTCTTTTCATTCATGTACCTTCTTAATCTTTGATATTTTTTTGATAATTACGAGGGTACACCTAAATTGTGCGCCAGTGATTTGCTGAGACGTATGTGAATAGTAAAGATGAGATACGAGTGTTTGTCTGTTAAAATATGATTGGATGGCAACCCCAAAACGGAATATATACATTGGGGTATTTAATTCCACATTGGAAATTTGGTAAAAAAATGTATTGGTACAGTTGTTACAAATGGTGGACTTAAAATTTATTTTTATAAAAATTATTTAGTTTTCAAGCACTGAGGCTCTCCTTACCTATATGAATGGCATGCGGAATTATTTGTGATTCCATTTTATTGCATCGTTTTTATAATTAGAATTCAGCAATGTAAATAACACTGGTTATACAATCGGAGAGTTGAATAACAGCTGAAGTGATTGGCACTACAGGCTATGTGCGTAGGTTGCGAAGGAAAGCATCATATGAGGAATAGAAAAAGAGTGGAAACTCGGGGTCGGCTCCAGCCTATGCTTCACGAAAGGTGCCAAAGGGTCATCAGTTTGAGGGGCCATCAGACAGACGCAGTAGAAACTACGTACATCTACATTTACTTATCACCCTGCACCCAGGGTGTTTGGCAGGGGGCGACTTATAACCAACATGAGCTACAGTGAAGAAATTTACTTTCACCCTTTGCACCACATAATGGGTATGCCACAAATGCTACAGAAACCACTAAAATAACCCATAATGTGACTATGAAAACGTGACACAAAATTCATGCAGGGAAACAACAAAACATCATGGTGTTGGCACTACACGGCAGATTTAGAAACATGCATTAGTTGGTGTATGAATTAATCAGCTATACTACCTGTCAACTAACCTACTTCAAAGTCTTAATGCAGCCATTATGGTCTGCTATCGATCGCGGGAAAAACGACATTTCAAGCCTTTCTGTTCTACAATATATTTCCCTTATTTCATTGTCATGATCTGATCTACCGTAAGATGTTGAAGTTCGTAAGATATTCAAAACTTCTTCTTCAATGGCATGACAAAAAAACTTTCATAGTAAATTCCACACTTAAAATTTTATTTCCGACCTAGGTTTTGACTACACAGCACTTATTTCCTTGAAAATGATTCATAACTCACTGGGAAATAAAAATTTAAGAGTGGAATTTACTAAGAAATTTTTTCGACATGTCTGCGAAAGCCTTCCGCAAAGTTACGCCTTCAACCATTAATCTTATTCTTCTTCAAACAAAAAATATACTCTTGATCAGAAACTCACGACGGAATACCGGTACGTAAGCCAGGAAACGACTGAATCCCTCATGGCAAAGACCATCGACCCTCAGCATTTTCCTTCCCACAGCCTAAGGATCAAGTTCTTCAAGAATACAGCATGAAGATAAGTAAGACGGAGACTAAAACCCTCGTATGCTGAAGAGAGAACCTGAATGCTGAAGTCACCCTGAGATGAGAGAGAAATTAGAGCAAGGGGATTCCTTCAACTAACTCGGAAGTACCATCACGTGGGACGGAAGAAGCACAACGGACATCAATCTGAGAGTAGCCCAAGCGAAGAAGGCGTTCATGGGAAAAAAGACAACTTCTGTGCTAAAAGAAGAAATGAATATAAACCAGGAAACAGTATGTGAAAACATTCGTGTGGAGCGTAGCACTTTATGGATCGGAAGCACGGACCATTGGAAAAGCTGACCAGAAAAGACTGACAATAAAAGCCTTCGAAACCTGGTGCTGGAAGAGGATGCTGAAGATGGAAATGGACGGACAAAATAAGAAATGATGAAGTGTACAGAAGAGTACAAGAGAAAAGGACCATATGAAACACCGTAGAGAAAAGAAGAACTAGATGGATTGGACACACCCTGAGACACAATTGGCTTGTGAAGTACATAATTGAAGGTAAAATAGATGGAAAAGTCCCCAAAGGAAAACTCAGACATAAGTTCACGACCAAATAAAGACGAAAGTACAAAGAAAGAGATACCAGGAGGTAAGGGAACAAGCATTAGATAGGGAAGCGTGGAGGGCTGCAGTCAACGAATCTTAGGATTGAAGACCAATGATGAAGGCTACATTACGGTCATTGTACAAATATATCTAAGCATTGCGCACGGAAGAGCACAGTATTGATTCTCGATACGGATCTTACGACACATACATGACACGCCCACAGCACAAATCCGAGAATCAATGTCACGGATTTTCATCGTGTAAACAGACCCGCGTCCGGTTTTATCTCGAGTCGAAGATAAGCCTCAGTAGCTGCTCCTCTTACGTCGCTCGTTTGCAGTGTGTGTTCAGACGTTACGAAGTTTTCCTATGAGTCAGCCGGAGGGACAAGAATGTCGTTCAACTTAGTAAAATCCATTTTGCTTCTCATCACGGCTTCCGAGAAGAAATTCTTGTAGCAACGTCAAAAGCTAACGTTTCCCAGCAAGTAAACACATGTCCCATAATTGGTTCCTTCAACCAAACAATTATGAGGCACAAATGACTTCCTTACGCGTCTTAAAAGTTAATAGGCCTTCTGCCTTCAACATATGGAAAAAATGAATTCGTGTAATGGTCAATGAAATACAATCTGAAAAAATTTTGGAATCGCACTTTTCAACGTAAATTAAAATCTGGGAAACGATTCGTTATAACTCTAATAGGAGAAAAAGTGCACATTTAAATCCCGTACAATAGAAGGAATTATTAATGAAACAGTATTTCACTCGAGGTACAGAGCTTCCGCAATAAATAATATAAAATTTAAAATTCAGGAAGGGACATTTTTACGAGAGGACCGGGCTGGTGTGGAGGCAAATGTACAGCCGTCCCATTCCCAAAGGTCCATCAATATTGATGATCAGATTTTTGAAAGTATTCTACCGGTAAATGTTGGTTTTGATGAAAGTCAGAGAATTTCCTCCCGGTTTTCTATACTTTCAGGGCCCTAACTACCTCAAGTATTCCCTTTTCCACCTCGGCATGCAATCTACCCTTCATCATCCCGTCCATGAAACCGATTCTCTTTCTTCCCCTTCCCCGCTAGTCCACCATCCTTCCCTCTATCACACTCTTCAGCAACCCATCGCCCTTTATTACATCCTTCAGCCACCTACTCTGCCGATCTCGGATTTCATTCTGAAGTTTCCTTTCTTCAACCAACAATGATTAGATTAGGCTTTTGCAAATGCAATAATGACTAAAAAATATGCAAGCAGAAAAGCTAAGTGAAAAATCATGTGATGATATTAACTCGTGCGATACACTAGGTAACCCGTGCGAAAATTTCGCAATTTCACGCTATCAGGGAATAAGTATGTTAAGGAGACGGTGAAATTGGGTTTTAAATAGAGAAGAAGGTGTATCATAAAGTACTTTCTTTATACTTGTTTTCTTGCAAAAATATACAAAACATATGAATACAATACAGGCAAGAGAGTTTGGTACCAGTAGGAACAATCATGACGTCTGTTACTGAATAATGGTACGCAATTTACAAAACTTCTTTAAAGACAATATTAGAAGTAACAATGTTGTCGTCTGTAACTTTTTGGTTATGAGTTTCTTTAACACAAACATAAATATCACGGAAAGTGCGAGCTCTAGAAAATGCTACATACAACTGTCCATGCGAAAAAACAGGTTCTGGCAAGTACAATCCGGCTCTCTGAAGAGTCTGACCCTGTGCTTTATTAATTGTCATTGAAAAGGCCACTTTGATTGGGAATTGTTTTCTTGTCATTTGGAAAGGCATGGTCGGTGAGTTTAATTCTCGGAACTATGACTGTTCTACGCGAGTCAATTAATTTAGCAGTGATTGTGTATTCGCCTAAATTAGTAATTGTTGACCTGGCACCGTTAATCAACCCTTGCTTGACGTTGAGGTTGCGGATCAACATTACAATGGCATTTTTCTTTACCAACAACTTATGAGGTGGGAGACCTGAAGGATTTGATGAATTCAAGAGCGAATATATCATATAAATATGAAATCAAAAAGTTTTAATTGCATTGACTTACCAGATGACCATTCACCCATGTACAATCACTATGTGCATTTCGTACTATTTTCATTTTAAACCTTTTTTTGAAGTTTAGAATAAAAAAAATGTGTGGAGTCGATATACCTCGAGCGAGTAATCGACATGGAACAATCGAAACTTGTAAGTCAAATTAATGGGTAAATAGTGAAATATGATATTGAGATTGTATTTTTCGTCAAAAGCCGGTGATTCAACGTTTAAAATGATACCTCATTTATCACTGTAGGTGCAGTATTAACGGAGCATATACGGAATGACAGAAAATGGCCTTTCTGTAATAATATATATGATTCCTTTTCCAATGATAAACAAGAACAATGTAGAAAAGCTGATAGTTCCTCACTGATGGGATGTGCATGAATTAAACGTCTTGCTCAACTAATTTATTCAGCACATTTGAAAACTGAATTTAAAAGAGAGCCTAATGCTTAACCGGCTACAATATAAGAGCAGATTCAAAACTCAAGGGATGTATAACTAATACAAGTTTTTAACCATAATTACCGCAGACGAGAAGAATACGCCATCAATTTCTCCGCCTAATCCGTTATGAAATAACATAAAAAGCCAAAATGACAAACGATAGATTAGTCAAGAGTCTGACATAGTGACGATTTCTCTCGCCACCTAATACAAATTTAAGTGACAAGCTCCCTCTTGTGCTGTACACCACCTAGAATGTTGGAATTCGAATCTTCCACCACCGCTGTGGTGGAAGATTCGAATTCCAACGGGGGAGGATATTGTCAAGACAACCCGTATCCCTACAAAGGTGTTTTGAGCAAATTAACTTCAGAAGTAGTACAACATCCGTCAGATATGACAGTTAAATTCCATTCTTTTTGACGCCTGTTGTGATGAAATTAGGGTTACTCTCTACTCGTCATCCAATATTGAAAATAACCCATATTTTATACCCGATAGTAAAAAGGAAGCTCAATTACTTCCAAATGATGAGTTGAATGCCAATAAATCAGCATTAATACGCGTCCTAGCAGAAAAATACTACGAGCGAAGGCAAGTGATGAGAGGGAGTAAAAAAACATCAGACCCATCAGACGCTTGAGGATTTTGCAGACCGTCTGCCAATCCTTCACATATTTTATCACACTATAAAGAAATCAAGTTTAATCCTTACCAAAAGATACCCTCCTTAAAATTTTGTTACACTACACAACAAAAGATACGATGGTAAAACATTGGAGCAAACGTCCGATGAGACAAACATTCAATGAACAAGATCGGTGGAATTTGATAAAGGTTAAAAAGTTGGAGCATATCACCAACGAATGAGAATTACGAATGAAGCAGGATAAGAACAAGAATTGCTGATAATAATGCGAAGTAGAAGACTAAAGTTACGGCACATATTTGCTGATCAATAGATCCGTGAACATAATCACAACAGGATCTACGTCGGGAAACTTAACCAACCCTGTGTATTCACAGGTAGAATACCTTTAGCAAACAATGAGACACGTAGGCACATAAAAAAGTGAACAAATGAAGCCACTGGCGAAGATATGGAGGGCTCTAAGAGTAGTTATTGAAGCAATCATCTAAGAGAAAACAAATCTTAAGGATTTATAGCGACCACTTGAGATGGTGATAAACAGAGGTTAGAAAATGTGTGTTTAAGGACAATTTTACAAAGCCCCATAAAGATATTTATGATTTACAGACACCCAATTCGTGAGCACGATGTTATCGTCGGCTAGCGACCGTATGCTTGATGAAGGAAGGTCTTTTACCCATTAACCCATCAAAAAAGTCTCCGTGAAGTGTTTTCCATCGTTTCCTTCATAAGTTTATTAGTAAAATTTATTTGACTCACTCCGTTTAATCTCATTATTGAACCTCTAGGACAATGTGACAGGTAGCTTTAGAAAGGCTTCTTTATTCACCAACTAGATATTATATTATTACATCGTTCCATCATACTTCATTTTCGTTAAGCTGTGCCAGAGTTCAGGAATTCTCCTTTCCCCTATCCCACTGAAGGCGTGTAATCACAATTTTACGGCCAGCGGAGATTACCGTTTTTCATTAAGTTAAATAATTCTTAATCACTTAACAAGAGAGGAGAATAATATTTTAACGTTATTCTTTAAATTACAAGTTTAACAGATACATAATAATAATAGTAAACTATTCCAATTAATCCCAAGGCTGTGAAGTTTTATAGGCGCACATCTCTTGCCAAGTTACAAGTACGCGAGACAGAAACAAAACACTCGGATTTTTCCAGAATTAAAATATTTAATAATGTTTTTTTTCATTTATTTTGTTTTGCAGTGAAAAACTGCAGGCTTTTTGTTTCTTTCATCATGGAAAGGTTCCACCACACCTGAATCTGAATGTTATACAAATATATAGATTAAGATAGTTTTAGCGAAATATCATTTCACATAGAAATCAAGGAATTTGACCTCATTTCAAAGAAAAATATCTCACCCTTCCAAAGATACCAAAAAATCAGCCCTCTACCGTATTCATGTTCGTGATTTTTGACGAAAAATACCAGCCCTTTAACATGGGAATTGGTACATGTATGCACTCCAGAGAGAGCTAATTTAAAAAGTGAGGAATATCTAATGCATACGTCTCGCCAAAAAATTAACAAAGTTTAGTTTGTATGTTTACTCAACTATTTTTGAAATTAAATCCTATAGTTACTGCAGTAATTTCTCCAGGATTGCCAAAAACCTTCCTTTGTGATGGAGTTTTAAACACACCGTGAGAAGAAAATAAGTCAAGTTAAAGACTTGAATAGATATATTTATTTAATTACTTAGAATTTCAGTTATATTAAAGTATATTATTGCACCATTAATAATGTAGCATTTAATTCAAGCTTTCTGTAACTGCGGAAATTAAGACGTATATATCGAATATGATCTCCAACACTACTAGTGAATTATCTCGTTCAAACTACCATGAAAATGACCTAAAAATGAGTAATGATGTTTAGGTCCCATGCGAAGAGCAAAAAGCTTTACTTGGCCACGAATGCCAACCATAAACCTTGTTCCTATATTCGTGCGTGTGCCACAGCCATAGAATGGAGTTATCCTCACCTATACTTAGCTTGACAATAATCACTGTTCGATGACAGTGTTTTCTCCTTCGACAGGAACGAGTCTCACGTCGCTTTTAAAGTCTAAATGGCGTTCACATCACCATTATCATTTTCAAAAAGGGATTTTTAAGAGGGACAAGAGGTCACGATAGGGATAGGGGAAGGAGAGACATTAATTTCCAAGCCCCGCGCTGCGCCGCCGTCGTAGGACAAAGGGTGAGAGAGAGAGAGAGAGAGAGAGAGATGTGGTAGGAAGGCGAGTTAATGAAAGAGCGACCCTGCCATGTCTCGCGCGTCCTTGGGCTCTCGTCTCCCGTCAATCTTCCTCTCATCTCCGCACTTCTGACTCATCTTCTCTTCGGAATATGCCCTCCAGCAGTTGCCGCGTACAGAGAGAACAGTCGACGGACAGGATCCGCAAGTAATTTACAAAACAGTGCGGCTCGTAATTCTCCATGAACGTCAAAACTTGATGGTAAATTCTTGAGGGAATGTGGCTTAAGTTGCAAAATTTTTATTCGATCACAATGCGTCAAAAAACCTCCAACTACAACATGTTTACTTTTGGAAAAAATAGGAGGAAGAATACCGAAGAATGTTTCCACAAGCATTATTTATGGACGTTTACTACGTAATATCATTTATCATCAATTTCTTTCTTTTCAAACGTAATCATGAGCGTCAAAAAACTTACGAACGCAGGCAGTTTAGAAAAAAATTTTACATTTTCATTTTCGAAAAGAGTAATCCATTTCCAAGAGGTTAAATATTAGAAATGATCCATTGTATTATTACCTAAAACGTACGCGACTAACTATCACAAGACTTCTCTAGACAAATAATTTACACGCCATTGTCATTTCTTGGCACCAGAACCTAATGAAAATAAATCAAATTAAACTACCTTAGGTTTCAAGCTTGGAAATACCAACGTGTTACTTGAAAAGCTGTTAAAAAAAAGTTTATATCATAGATTCAATTTCCATGAATCGGAGAGGTAGGTACTTCTTTACACAAGTCTTGCAGCTCGATTTGGTAATATTTAGCTGTTCAATCAGTTTGACTTGCTATTCGTAAATAATTTTAGCAACTTTCACAATAAAAAACGAATGTAAGTAAAAATGCTTTTGGCTCAATTTTCACAACGTCATATGACCTCAATCGCCGGATGACTTCCATAAAGGTCGTCACATAGGAAATTTCGAATTTGTTTATGAAGGTTATTTTGGGTGTCCCGCTATCAGAGCTTGTTGTTTTTTTTATCATCTCCCTCACCGTATAACCTATATATATATATAATGTAACCGTGTAGCCCAGATACGTCCCTGAAAAATATTATTTGTCTTTACTAAAAGCATAACTCCTTGGACTTCATGCTTTGCCTTAAAATCGTTACGGGACATTATCTCGAAAGCGTTTCAAAGAAAGCAACGGTGTTAAAAAAAAAAGCAATTACCCATGGTTAGGGCATGGTATTTAAGAGTGACCAAATTCAAATTTATAAATGTGTCAAATTGGCTACGGACTTCACTTTATATAAATAACTATAAAGGCACAGCAGTATCATAATCTGTCTCTCTCTCTGTCATAAGATCTCAACAAATTATCCACGGCGAGCAATTCCTTTTGAAGCAACTCTTTGAATCCTTGAGATGAGTTCCGATACAATAGTCTTGGCTAAAAAGACGAACTATGCGTCGATAGAGAAGGAAGCTTGTCACATAAATTTTTGCATGAGATGGAAAATTCAAGGCCATAGAACGGATGGCTCTATTTATCACCCAAACGATTATTGAATCCGTTTCATAGAACATCAAGCACGACATTTCCAACAGCAAAATAATAACTACTGATTTCTTCGCAATCCAATCGATAATAAGTATTTCTGAAGGTGTTTTAATTAGATTGCGCTCTAAAATTTAAATACAGAAAGAAATCATCAATTTTCCTCCCAACATTAGATGGAGTGGGTAAAATGATCACCATGGTTACAAGACTTTTACAGAAAAATCTAGATTCAAACAGATTTCCTCGACATGAAATACAAAATGATTCCCTTAGGGTTGCCTTTTCTGAAATTCCTGAAGATTGTCTGATTCTCTGAAGATAGGCAAAAAGCTGTTGTACGGCCTATAAAAACGTTTATATCCAACACTAATTCCTTAATATATGGGTAAAAAAGAGAAATACAGGACGTCATGATACGACATTATTCCTGGTAGAATTCTGGGACATAATGGTACAAAGGGGATCAGGTTGGTGTGGTGGTTAGGGTACTGGCTAACGATACGGGCGGCCAGGGTTCAAATCCCTGCAGAGGAGGATGTTTTTTAGAGGAAACCCGGTCCCTACTTGAGTGCCTTGTGGAGGGCACTTCAAGTACAGTATTTCGTCTGTTGGATGAGACGTTAAGCCGTGGTCCCCTTGGCGCCTTTGGTTAAGAGCGGGCTAATGCCGACGCCGGGTTTCTATCCACCGTTCCTCCCATACCAATCCCCTATGGCGCAAATCACCTCGGATGTCGGTCGCCTCCCCAAAAGCCATAACCCTTTGAGTGCGGCCTGACGTGATATCACGTCATGGTTGTCTTTACGCCGGTGCTGATGACGTAATATCACGTCAAGGGTTCCTCAAGTGTTCCAGCTTTAACTGAGGAACTTTCACTAGGCCCCCTGGTGAAAGCTGGAACACTCGAGGCACCCTTGACGTGATTTCACGTCATCAGCCCCAGTGTAAAAAAAACATGACGTGATATCACGTCATGCCGCACTCAAAGGGATAATGTTACAAAAATTCAGTGCGCCCTCATCTACGTACTGGCTAAAAAGACCGACGCAAGAGACTAAAAACCAGCATTGGAATTTTATCTCATAACAAATTAATAAAATTGGAATCCCAGCTAAATATATATATAACCATGGCCATCCAGTTGGCAAAGGTTTTAGACTCTTCAAGACAAGAATGCACGCACGCGAGAAGAAATAGTGCCTTGTAAGAGCGAGACAGGAGAGAGGTCAAGGTAGTATGAGTGAGATAGTTCCCTAATCATAATAGAGACCATATTCGATATATACGTTTTAATGTCACCAGCTATGAGACACACGAATTAAATATTGAATTATTAATGGTGCAATAAAATACTTCTACATGACAGAAATTGTAAGTCATCAAATGAAAATATCTAAATAAATCTTTAACTTGACTCATTTTTTTCGCGCGGTACGTTTGAAACTCCATCAAAACGGAAAGTTTATTGTGATTCCAAAGAATTTACTGCGGTGACAATATGATTAATTTTCAAAAATAGTAGAGAAAACATACAAACTACACACTGTTGATTTTTTGACGAGATCTAATTGTAGGAAATGCCTCATTTTTAATATAAAGTCTCTCTGGAGTGCATACACGTACCATTTTCCATATCAAGACTTGTATTTTCTGGAAAATATCTTGGAAAGTATTGTGGTAAGGGGTTAAATTTTTGGTGTCAATGGAAGGGTGAGATATTTTTCTTTAAAATGAGACTAAATTCACTGATTTCTAGGTAAAATGATTTTTCGCTCAAACTACCTTACGAACTCTGATAGGCTTCCTCCTTATTTCGGGACTATTTTTTTCTGGAATGGATTCTGAGCGCGGACTCTGCAAACCGACATTCTGACTAAATAAACCTAATACAAGGTGTGGCAGCATTACATGCTGATTTGAAGGATTAATAAAACAAAAGATGTCATAGGTATCCTCGTAATTAATTTTCTCTTCGTACTCTATAACATTGAAAATTTACGTTTACAGTAAACCCTCGGTACGTATCGTTTCGATTTACATCTGATTCGATGTTACGCCCATGCTGACAAGGGTCGTCGAAAAAGTTTTCCCTGTTCAATGCGAATAAAATCTACATACTATCCCGCGAGCCGCCGCTTGGGCGTGTGGCAGGGGGTGGTAGCCGTGTGAAGATGTAAAAGTTTTGGAGTTGAAATGGTGACATGTCCTATGAGATTGTGTTTGGAGGAGCTCATTTCCTATTGTGGTCGCTTATTGTGCGCGGAAGTAACGAGTTTTTGTACCTATTTGTTCGACAGTGTATCTCTCCTATTTTTTCGCATCTCTCAGACCTAGAAATAGACCGTATGTGCAAATGCTTGCGCTTTTGATGATTGACACATAATAATCCTGTTTGAAATTGCTATTTTTTTCCTGGATAATTGCAAAAAAAACGCATTTTGAAATTAACACATTGAATTATCGCGGGATTAAAGTAGTCACGAATATCTGGATCCCTTTTACGTTGTTTCGAATTACGTCGCTCTCCTTCAACACGCATCTCCGACGTAAATCGAAGATTTACTGTATTCTGTTTTAAAAATTGCACCCAACAAGTCTTTTTTACCGTACCGTGCGCAAACCAATTGCGCGTTTCGTCGAAATTTGTCATGAAATTTGTTGCAGTGGTTGTCGTTTTTAGGAATATCTGTCCCGGCAGAAACATTTTTAGGAGAGTTGATTTTACAAATCGAGCTATAGAATAAGAAAAAAAGCTAACCATCGGAAAAGGACGAACTTCTGCGAGCAACATTCTCTATGAACGAGGATGTGTATTGAGAAGGGATTAAGAAGTAAGAATGTGTGAAATGCACCGGCATCCAAACACGTCGTCGCGGATTTTCAATCAGACCTTAAAACAAAAGCAAAAAGTCTAACATGACCGCGGAACGGGGACTGGTCATAAAACTGGCCACTATCAATCCGCTTTTAGAATACCCAGTGTCGATGAATCAAACCCGGGGACATTCATTTTATTTTATCTTCACTACCCTCAATACAGCGCATCAGGCCAATTTATGTTGGATGGATACAAAACAACAACAGACGAACACAAACACCCATACCCTGAGTGGTGATAATTCCACCCAGGTGTGATTCGAACCCACGACCCTCGGTTTACATCTACATCTACGTCATACCCTGCAAGCCACCGAAAGGGTGTGTGGCAGGGGGTGCTTCCACACCAGGCATGCATGAATGATACGGTAGAACACCGAAACTACATTGAAACCAGCGTACCACACATGCAACGCGCCAATTAACAATCTACTAACCATGAAACACTCTATCGTCAATCGTTCCAACGTGCAAGGGGTACAAGGACTACTACTACATATTCAAAATATCATGCATAAATAAGAACATCAATATTTACATCATGCATAAATAAGAAAGAGGAGAATATAAAGAAAAAGATTTACTGTCTGCCTATTGTCACAATTCGAACTATTCATGACGACGATCACAGCTGTCATGGTCCCGAATGGTACGCGGAAAAAATGACATTTGATACCTATCGGTTCTACAATCTAGCTCTCTAATTTTATTGGCGCGATCTAATCTGCCGTAGTACGAGGGGGTTTAGCAGGCAAGGACTTTACCCCGTCACCAAATTATGCAAACCTGAATCAGGGACAAGTTGAATAATGGGACAAAATTTATTGACTGGTCGCAGTGCTCCATTAGAACAATAAAATAGACAAATAAGGACTCCATGATAAACTAATCTCAATGAATAAAATCATAGGTATTTCGGAATCAAAAGTATGGAAGTACATAGATGAAAGTATGGACGTAATCAACCCAAAGAAACAATTACATCTTTTGATAAGCTCCATGACATTTTGAAATTAATTTTAAGATAAGCATTTTATATCATCAACGGATATGTACAGCCTAAGAGGTATATATAATCATCAGCAAATTTACTGCGCATACCGTGACTGAAAACCGGTCATAATGGAAATCATGTATTAAATTTACTTATTTTATTTTAGTAGAATTGATAGGAGGTATTACAGCAAACTCCTATGCATAGAAATGGGTCAACCGCAGGCGAACATTTAAAAAAAAAAACGGAAAATTAAAACAAATCTGGCCTTTATGCAGACCGCATAAAATATTTGAAATTCATGTGATTAGAATCGGCATCACAACTATTTGACGTCTGCGCAATATAGACTTTCTCTCATCTACGCGTATTTTAATAGTAAGGATGTAATCATTGTCGTAGCTTTATGTCTTCCGTTACGGAAATTGAAACGATTTCATTCGGCTAAAGTGGAAACCCACTGGACTTTGGTCGGAAATACGTTGTAATACTGCTTACGAAATACGTACTGTTAGTTGAAAACTTTAGGTCATGAGCTTTTGAGGTGGCTACAGTCGTAATCGTGGGTCAACGAGGGCAAATTTTCATACTTTTTTAAGTAAAAATTGTTTATAAGTTCACATTTCACTTTAATACATATATCTCTGCGGAGGAACTGACCATACATACAGCAATGGAAATAATAAAATATTTATATTTGAAAATTTAACTTAAATTAAGGATTTTATGACTTAAGTTTTCAGCGCGTTATCCGAAGTTTTGGCAAAATTTATACCTTAATTTGCGTTTCGAGCTTTTGACTCGGCGCGACCCCTTTGATATTTTATAGGAAATTTTATAATAATATTATATATATTATTTCGCGTTTTGAAGAAAATCTGCGCATCTGCGCATACACATAATCGAATTAGTAAATGGTACGTATTCCATCATCTCACAATTAAAAAGTTAGTTGACTTTTCAGAGAATTTTATTCACTGACCAAGGTTTCATGACTTTCATATTCATTCAAGGTGACATGAGCTCTGTCATTTTCAATGTTCAAAAAATTCTATGGAAAGTGATGGAGAGATCATGGCACCTGTACTCCACTTCCACAAAATATCGCCCGATGCACTAAACTTAATTCGAGGTACGAACACCTCATTTGCCATAATGCCAAGTGTTTAATTGGCATTATCTTTCCAAAGAAACAAATCGATAAAATGTAAATTTTTATACCTTTATCTTTAGATAATGCTGATGAGAACATGTATTCAAAGCTTCACGCATATCTGTGCTGAGATAAAATCTCTAGAGCCATTTAAAAATATGATCACTGCATTGATAGCGTTAATTTTTACCGTGCATATGTCCCATTTTGACGCATCCAGAGAGGAAACTCCCTTTCCGCGGCATTAAATTGAATCTAAAGATTTTCGCAAGACTGAATGGAATTAATACATTGTGAAATTATAATGAGATCAATTCTCGACTAAATAAAATTTAATTTGACCCGCGTTACGTTGCTGATGTACTATTCTCTCCAAAAGATGGTGTAATAAAATTAACAAGTGGCTAAAGTAAATTAAATATTGATAAAAACTGCACAGCATCATTGGTCGTTCAATTCTTAGATTGATTGACTGCAGCCCTCCATCCCTCCCTATCTAATACTAGGTCCTTTACTTCCTGGTGGATCTCCCTATGTACTTCCCTCTTTAGTTGGTCCAGAAACTCATTACTGGGTCTTCCTCTGGGGACTTCTCTCCATTAAATCTTCAATAATGTTCTTTACAAGCTCATTATGTCAGGGTGTGTAAAATCCATCTTGTTTTTCTTTTCTTTATAGTGATTCCCTCTTCAATTCTTCTGTACACTACATCATTTCCTATTTTGTCCGTCCATTTTATCTTCAGCATCCTCCTCCAACACCAGGTGTCGAAGGTTTCTAGTCTGTTCTGGTCAGTTTTCATTACTTTCCTCTTTATGTGGTCCGTGAACGTATTCCTGGGTCTACCTCTGAGGTCTTTATTCTCTATTTTATCTTCAATTATGTTCTTCACTAAATCATTGTGTCCATTGTGTACTTAAGAGTAAGTTCAAACCATCTAGTTCTCTTTTCTGTATCGTGTTCCTTATGGTCCTATCCTCTTTTACTCTTTTTTACACTTCATAATTTCTTATTTTTTCGTCCATTTTATCTTCAGCATCCTCCTCAAATACCAGGTGTCGAAGGCTTCTAGTCTGTTCTGGAAAGTTTTCCAATGGTCCATTCTTCCTATGCATAGAGTTCCATACTCCACACGAATGTATTCACATACTCTTTCCTGGTTTGTAGTCCTATCTTCTTTGAGCACGTCAGTTTACTTTTTTCCCCAAGAACGCTTTCATAGCTTGGGAAATCCTTTGCTTTAATTCTGGGGACTTTTCAGTCTATTTTGCCTTCCATTATGCTCTTTACAGACCCATTGTGTCTCAGGGTGTGTCCAATCCATCTTGTTCTTCTTTTCTGTATGGAGTTTCCCTATGGCCCTTCCCTCCTCTACTCTTCTGTGAACCTCATCGTTTCAAAGGATTGCTTGTTGTCTATGACAACCTATTGTAAATTACAATACCTCTGTAAATTTTGATGTACCCATAGGATGATCCTAGTTCTTATAGACCCCTGCAAAAATTATTTTAGTTTAGTGTTAACGGGCCTTGTCATAATTGTCTCAGAAATGTGTAATGTTTCTCATTAAAATTGAATATATTAGAGGAAAAGTTTATCATTTTGTTCGTCCATTTTAAATTCAGCATCCTCCTCCAGCACCAGGTTTAGAAGCCTTCTAGTTTTTTCTGGTCAGATTTTCCAATGGTCCAATCTTCCGATCCACAGAGTTCCACGCCCCACACGAATGTTTCCACGTACTGTTTCCTGGTTTATAGTCCTATCTTCTTTGAACGCAGCAGTTGTCTTCATCCCATGAACGCTAACTTTAGCTATCCTTCGCTTCATGTCCGTGGTACCTCTTCCGTCCCACGGGGTGGTACATCCGAGATAGGAGAAGGAATCCACTTGATGTAATTTAATATATCTCCCCTGAGTGTGACTCATCAGTTTGAACAGTGTACTATTTCATGCGACTTTATAATTTTTAGTTACCGTCCGTTCTCCCTCCCCGGAAGGATTGGTGGGAAACTTGCTCAACGAGTACGTGCAGTCTTGGGTGAATAGGAGGAGTTGTTATAAAATGGGAATTGTGGGGGTGGGAGAGTAAAGAGGCTGATGTAGGCAGAGGGAGAGTTTTAGTGAGTGCATGGGGGAGTGTTAAACTGCGAAGGCGGTTGAGTTTTCGGAATGCGAGGAATGCGCTCGTACATGCATTAAAGGCCTTTTTTTAAAAAAAAATAGCGATTCCATTCCGCTATGAGGCCGCTTGAGGACGGGGGAAGGGAAGCGGGTAAAGAGAAAAATAAAAACCTGCATGGACGCGAAGAGTAATTTGCGGGCGTCATAACGCTCCACCAAGTTGTCTCTTGAATGGTTTTACTCCGTGGGGGCCCTTTCCGTGCGTGTGCGTGCGTACGACAACATTAAGAGGCGGTGGCTTTTCCCAATCCACTCGGCAGATGCATTTTCATTCGCGGGCACGGGCATTGAAAATGCATTCCTTTCTTGATTTGATTGCGGTTGAAGGATTTGTGGCTAATTAGGCTCTTCCGCGGCTGAATGGTGCGCTTTGTGCAAGCCTGGTTAAATGTTTTCTCCGCATGGAAACCGTCTTTCCGTTCCTTCTCCCGTCGTTAATGCTCGACTTCAAGCTTCCTTCCAAGCCTGCTTTGTGATGCACTCTTTTAAAAAACTCCATTCTTCGATAAGGGCCGCATAGTTCAACTTTCAAATCACATGACTGATTAATTCACATGAACAAGATGCAACCTAATCGGCTAGCAGTTTTAATACTCAGGCCGGGTTCAGTAATATAAGCTTGAAACTTTTGCGGCATAATGAAAGCCGTCCATATAACTTTCCTCTGAATATCAGCCGCGTCATCTTTGTGGAATTCTACCATTGTGATGAAAATAAGCAATGACGTAATACCCCACACTTTTATGCAAACGATGAAGATTAGGATTATTATTAAATATATTATTTTTGTTTCAATACATTTTCTGTCAACTGAGCTTACATAAAATAAAAGTTTTTTCTTGTTGAAAAAATCGAATTCAACAGTCGATTACCGTCACCTTGTCTCTATATTCGCATCGAATATTGGCTGAAGTCAACCATTAAACTAAGGTTAACCAGGAATTATACCATCGTGATGAAAATAAGAGCTAACGCAGCATTACACACACTGATATACTGGCTAAGAATAATAGAATTACTTAAAGTTTCTTATTATTATCTTGATAAATTTTCTGTCGATAAGGCTCACATAAAATAAAAGTTTTTATTTACGAAAAAATGAAATTCAACAGTCGATCACCGTAACCTTGTCTCCATATTCTCATCAAGTATTGGCTAATGTCAACCCAAAATCGAGATGCTCCACCATTAGGACGGACAAAAAGTTACTGAGATCCGTGACTAATTGAGGCAAACAACAATAAATTCCACCTCACCGTTATTATTGTTTGAAAAATGCTACTTTAGCTTACGACGTCGCCTGGAAAATAGAACACGAAATTCAAATTTAAAATATGCACGTTGTTCGAGGAATATATTTTTAATTATCACATTTTTAGGTCATCGCAGACGGAATGATCTCTGGCTAACTTCTGGCAATACCTTTTAACATTGAATTAATGTACTTTTACTTCATTTTTTGCACTAAGTTATTATGCAATGAAAACTTATCATGAATCTGTGCCTAGTGTTTATAACCTCGCTTTCAGTCAACAGTTGTTTTTGAACATGGTATTTTATCAAGCTAGAAAAATAGTATTATTCCGAATGATTCATTAGAACTACGACACAATGTTATTGCATCTATTTTGCTAAAGAAAAGGCGAGAGAATGAATGCATTTTTTTCATTACATACTAAAGACCCGTTTTTATATAATTTGCCGGGATGTCAATAAAATTAAACCGAAGTGGTTTCACGAATGAACCACCTCAACTAAAAGCGAGAATTTTTTCTCTTTTGATGGAATTGCTACAGCAACCATTCACCCAGTCGTCGGCATCCATTGGTCAGCTTAACATCGCAGCGGTGTGGTAACACGGAGGTCGCCGGTTCGAATCCTGCCTCAGTAATTGGAGTTTTTATCTTTGGCCAGAGATCACTCTATAGACATCGCGTTGAAATGTTAATCGGTATTATGATACCAACTATAGCGATATGTGGGAACAGAGAAATAAATATAAAAAAGAAAAATACATCCTGCGGAGGCGAGACTTCTAAGAATCCCACCAGAATACAGACCACAAGACCGATAAAGATATCGAGAAATCAGGATGTAGTCACGAGATTGTGAGAATACTGAGGAAAGGATGAATTACTATACTTTACTGGAAAGAATATACGGACTAGTTATGAACTGCTTTGTTCGGAGTAGGCCAAACCTAACTGAACAGAAAATATTTCTGATGACAATGAAAAATACAATTCAGAACGAAGAGTTGGGCGTTTGTATCCGTACAGGTCAAGTGTTTTGTCATCGAAGCGGAAACAAAAGAGTGCAGGACAACGCTTATTCATTCCAAGAACGCTTGTTATCTTCAAATAGTGAGTACGAGTCACTTGACAGATTCTTGGCAACCTTCTAAGACAGTGAAGTGTACACCTCGAATACGGCGGGAGCATTTGGGACCCTGGACCGAAAGGTTTAACGACAAGAATATTAAAATACAAATGGCAGCTGTATGTTTCGTTAAAAACTGTTATAAGCGAACATATAATCATTCTCAGTTTTTAGAGAGAAAAGTGGGAACCCTTAGAGACTCGGAGGCTACACGCTAGGCTTACTTTGCTTGGGAAATTCAGAACAGGTGTTTCAGAGCGACACAGAGAATATTATCATGACGCCTCATTGCATCTCTAGGTCTGACAGATGCGACAAAATTAGAGAGATGCATTGCCGAATATATAGGTACAAAAACTCGTTCTTTCCGCGCACAATAAGCGACCATAATAAAATCTAAGATCCACTTAAATTACTCCCATAAAACACTTCATTATTTCCCCTTCTAAAAACTTCTTCTTTACACGCCTCATGTCCTAACGCCTCCTGCCGTGCGTCCATACGGCGTCTCGCAGGGTAGTATGTACCAAAAAAGTACTACAAAATTAATTATAACGTTTCTTTTGTTAAAAATACAAAGCTGAAACTGAAAAAATCCATTGAAAACATATCTATCCAACATTTACATAAATATAGATGTCATTGAAGAACTTTCGTTTGAGTTATGAAGTATCAAAGTCAGAGCTTTGTCCGGTCACCGTCGAAAACCAGTACTTTTCACGTTTCACCCATAGCAAAATGTGTATTAAAAATTTAAGTTTACCAATACATAACGCAAAATTAAATAAGGAAAATTACGGTGTCATTAGTTTTTATGCATTTCTTTTCGTTAATATTTTATTCGCACACAAACTCTAGTGTAAATATTTTCTGCGCCGACAGTAGATGTAGATGTCTCTGGGCCTGGGTGAAGAATTTTTCCCTTTTCAATCAGCCCGCATTTAAGGCGGTCGTATGTTGGGCATGAGCCGCGGGCACAGTGCGGGAGGACGCTCAGCCGCATGGACCACACATTGCACCGCCTCCCCTTCCCATTTCGGAGTGCGTTTACCCCGTCGGGAGGCGGGGGGAGGGGGGTAGGGGAGAGGGCGGGCATCGTGGGGATACCACCTGCGCTTCGAATTCGCCATTCAGGGCTCGTCGTCCGCGGGCCTGCGACATCGACTGAAAGACGGGCCGCGGATCCGGGTCCTCTCCCCTGCTCGTCAGAACTTTTTGGGGAAATAAAAAGAAGTTGGAAATGGAATGTCGAATGTCCACTCATCTGCACCGTTCGCTCGATCCCATAAGTGCATCACGATTCCTGAAAATCTCTCCCGCGATTTCTCAAGGCACTGAGGAAAATCTGATTGTATTTACCCAACTGTACTGGAGATGCTCTTCAACGCAGTGAGACTATGAAAAAAAAAATTCATAAATATTCGAAAAATTCCTACTTCTACATTTACACACAGGGTGCGGCAGCATAATTTGCTGATTTGAATTATAGTACTGTACTGTACGCTGTTTAATACACTATACGGGATTAAAGAAACTAGGTTTTGTTTAGCGTAATGGGTCCTCGCATGAAAAAGTAAAAGAGAGATGTTACTTCGCACTGGTTAGGCAACTTCTCGTATACGCCGAGAGTATTTGAGACCCTGGTCATTATGATTTAATCCACAAAAATTATCAAATACAAAGGAAAGGAGCGCGTTTCGTCAAAAACTGTGACGAGCGAACATATAGCGTTTCAAAACTTTTAGAGGGATTAAGTTGGGACCCTCTAGAGACTTGGAGACTACACGCTAGGCTTAGCTTGCTTGAGAAATTCAGAACGGGTGTGTTTTAGAGCGACACAGAGAATATTATCATGACGCCTCACTACATCTCTACGTATGACAGAAGCGATAAAATGATAGAAATACATTGCCGAATGAACGGTACAAAAACTCGTTCTTTCCGTGCACAATAAGCGACAATGATAAAAACTGAGATCCACTAAATACACTTCTGTAATACACGTTGTTATACCTCCTACCATAACCATGCATCTTTACACAGCTGGTATCCTAACATCCCCTGCCACACCCCCCTGTGGCGGCTCCCAGGGTAGTATGCTATTGAATACGTGGATGTAGAAGTACCGGAGGGATCATTTTGACCCATTTTCATACTTGACAATCCATTACTTCTGACTGAATTGTCTCAGCTCTTGCATATTAATTGACTCTCATTATTTTTATCAGGAGAAAGTAATCTGAAAATATAAACCTCACAACATCAGTAGTTTCAAAAGTACACTATTTTCCACCTATAAGTACCAGAGGGGTCATTTTGGCCCGAGACTATCTCCCCTTTTTAATCGAGTTTTGTCATTATAGAATGGGGTTTAATTGTTTTATACACTATACGGCATTAAAGAAACTAGGTTTTGTTTAGCGTAATGGGTCCTCGCATGAAAAAGTAAAAGAGAGATGTTACTTCGCTCTGGTTAGGCAACTTCTCATATACGCCGCGAGTATTTGAGACCCTGATCAAATAGATTTATCCAAAAAAATTAATACAATACAAAGAAAAGCTGCACGCTTCATCAAAAACTGCCACGAACGAACATGTAGTATTTCACAAATTTTAGAGGGATTAAGGTGGGAGCCCCTAGAGACTCGGAGGCTACACAGTAGGCTTAGCTTGCTTGAGAAATTCAGAACTGGTGTGTTTCAGAGCGCCACAGAGAATATTATCCTATACTATACTATAAAGAGAACTATACTATACTATAAAGAGAATATTATCATGACTCACTATATCTCTAGGTCTGACAGAAGCGATAAAGTAAGACAGATACATTTCCGAGGAGAAAGGCACAAAAAGTTGCTCTTTCCGCGCACAATAAGTGACCACAATAAAAAGTACGCTCCACCAAATACGCTCCCATAATATACGTCACCATTTCATCTCCCGAAATCTTACCCCTCACACCTTTACACGTTTAGTGTCCTGACACCCCAGCCACACCCCAAGCGGCGGCTCGCAGGGTAGCATGTAGATGTAGATGTACTGTATGCACTGTGCAGAAAGTATGTACATATTGCCGTACTAATATATTGAAAAATATGAAGAAAAAATAATAACCATGATACCTATAACATCTTTTGTTTCATTGACCGTCTCAAGTTAGATAATTATGCTCCCGCACCCTGAACTACCCTGTAATACTACACACTGGCGTATATTAGAGGTCCTAAGGACACCAGCTGTGTACAGGTGTAAAGATACGGCTTTGGGGGAGAAAAGTTGAAGAGTATTATTATTATTATTATGTATTCTACCGGTAAAGGCAGGTTTTGTTGCAAGTCAGAGAATCTCCTCCCGGTCCTTTACACATTCAGGGGCCTATCTCCCTAGAGTATATCCTTTTTCGCCTCTGCATAAGATCGACCATTCTTCATCCCGTCCATGAAACCTATTCTCTTTCTTCCCCTACCCCACTAGCCCAACATCCTTCCCACTATCACATACTTCAGCAACCCATCACCCTTTATTACATCCTTCAGCCATCTACTCTGCCTATTTCCGGATTTCATTCAAAAGTTTCCTTTCCTCGCCCACCATCTCAAGCACTTCCTCGTTAGTCTTCCTTTCCGTCCACCTAACCTTCGCCATCTCAAACTCCTGCAGCCTATTTTCGTCCTCCTTTCTCAGGGTCCACGTTTCTGCTCCATGCAACGTAGCGTTTTATGGAGCTCCATATCAAACTCTTCACCAGCCTCTTCTTCACATCCTTACCCAAGGTCTCCGTCATCAGCTCCCTTCTACTACTAAAAGCCTCCTTAGCTAGCACTGTTCTCTTCTGTATGTCTTTGCTACTATGCCCGTTTTCCTCTAGAGCGCTACTTATGTAATTATGCTGTTCTACTTGCTCTAATTTGTGTCCTCCAACTTTGACAACAAGCCTCGCTTTCTTTGACCTAGAGAATCTCATTACTTTTGTACTCTTATGATTTATCTTCAGTTTAATAGTATAACGGGAGTGTTTTGATTGGAGGATAGTTTGTTTTTGTCGATGCGAAAATTTGTTACGATTAGTCTAGAGCAGCGGCTCCCAAACTTTTCTGTCCTGGGACCCACCTCCAACCTGGAATATTTTTCGCGACCCAATATTACCCGGCGCCGGCGGGATAAAAGACAACAGACCCGTACAACATAGCGAAGTCTCTTCGCTTTCACAGAAATAGTCTCGACTGACTATATAGTCTATGTTCACTTTATTATTTTTAACGTTTCTTATTGTTAGTTTAGCGTTAGAACATATTTGAAGAGAATTTTTGGGTAATTATTTAAGATTTAATTTTTACTTTAAAAGGCACCTTCCCTGCGCGACCCACCAAAATTGCTCCCGCGACCCACCAGTGGGTCGCGACCCATAGTTTGGGAACCGCTGGTCTAGAGCATCACACGAAGCTTGGGAGATATCTAAATTTCTCATTGGCATACTTATAGCATTCTTTTCAGTTTTAATCCGTGAGGTGGCAAATCTGCAATGTCAACGGAATTAAAAAATTCGAAGTAATTATGTAATTTTCAAATAATCACAGTGAAATGCGGACAGACATTTTTCCAATAAATAGTAAGGAAAAAAATTTTATTGACTCCATCAATCCAGCGAAGCTATCTAATACATCAGTAAAAAAAAGACTACAAATGGGTAGATCCGTAATGCGTAATCACAGCGGTTAATCTATGGACCGCCCATCATAAGGGTGAATCTTTTTCAACGGAAAATTACCCAGTATTTATTCTCAACTATTTCGTTAATATTTGATCAAAGTTCCAAGTAGATTAATAATTATAAGCTTCTCTTTCCACAAGAAGAATTATGTTGAAGGAATCGCCAGTGTTTTAGTTATTCTGAGAAAAAAATATCGATGGACAGAAAATGAGTTTGTATTAGACATGTATATCTAAATTGTTCGAAGGATCTTCAGGAAGGGAAACAGAAAAATGCTATTAAATGACAGACGATGTTCTTTTTAGGGTAACAACTTTTAAATATTTTATCCACTAATAGCAAACGAAATAATTTGTAGTTAATACCATACCATAACTGATATAAATTAAAATAAATGAATGGCCTTGACACAACCGTGCTGTAAATTAGTGAATATTAAATTATTTTCCATTACTGATAGTTCCTCGTTTGTTTCTCGTCGAAAAATGCTATTAATGTCAAGTTAACTCAGCCTCAGAATTTTGAAATACTTGTGCGGACGCAAATATCTAACAGGCACTTACTCAACCAACTCGGTACGAGGCTAATTCCAGAAGGAATGCATTGAAAATCGTTTCCAAACAATTGCCAAGAAAGTACGGTACCCGCAGTCCCGCTATATGGAACAACGCGCCGGCTAAACGAAACGGTATCAGACGTCGGCGAAGCTCTAACCTTGAAATGATTGTCTGCCATCGAAACCTGGGTAGATTATCTCAAACGAAATACCATTCTAAGTTTAATTCCTCTGGCCAAGTGCCACGCGTCTGTGTTTCCAAGAGATGCCATTACACCTAGCCGGTATCTAGGGCGTTTCTCCGTAAAAGATGCGAGTAGACTTTTAAGATCGTGCCGAGAATGAAGGCTCCGAGTCTAGGGTCACGTGCGGAAATACCAAGAACTTCCGTCTCTTAGCATCTTGGTGACTTATCCGAAGTCATGGATCGGATATCAGGATTAAATATTCATACTGTTTACAGAGGGCAATACCTTAAGACACGTTGCTTAAAAAATTTATTATTTCACTTTCGTGTGAAACTTCAAACGTCACCAGCCAAAGCAGTTAAAATATTTGAGTGGCAGAACATTAATACACGTATTTTTTCGGCTTTGAGTCTAAAACTTAAATATGAAAAGATTTGTGTCTGATTTCAATCTTTGAATTTCACCAGTCATGTGTAAAGAAAAGGGCGAGGCACGACAAAATTGCGTCGTATTATGATCCATCAAGTTTCATGCAGCTAACTTTTAAAAGACCAGGGTAATTTTGCAAGTATCTCAGTTGTACGATAAGATTGAAGTCACGAGTACCACACAACCACATTGAGAGATTTTGAATAATTTATTATAATAATCATTAAACTCAGTCGACTATGGGTACAGCGGAGTTAAGCTTCGAATCCCACATCGGTGGATTTTTCACCACTCAGAGCACACTCTTGCGTTTTTGACTGCTGTTAACACTTAACCATAACCATTTCTGGTAGGCATACATATGACCACAAAGTGCCAAAATTAATGTTTAGAGTAAATAAAAGTTCATTAACTTAGATTTAAGAGAGTATTCTTTCATAACCCATGGTTTGTCCTCCTATATTTTTTAAGTAGTCTCCTATATTTTATAAAACGTACTAGGACGTCCATGGAATATCATTATTGAACGGCAGCTGGACGTAATGGTACGGCTGCAGTATTTCTGGTAGGCATACATATGACCACAAAGTGCCAAAATTAATGTTTAGAGTAAATAAAAGTTCATTAACCTAGATTTAAGAGAGTCTTCTTTCATAACCCAGGTATGTGTGAAAAATCCCCCGTTTTCCTGAGAGGATCTTCAATTTAAAGCCCAGGACGCAAAGTATTAACTGTTAAAATCCCTGATATCCCGGAAAATGTCAAAGGTGTTGTTTACAGTGTTTATAGGGATTAAATATATAAATAAAATCTTTGTCCGAAAATTTCGATATTTGCGTTTAAGGTTTCAGTGAAAACTCCTGACAATGTTTTTGCGTCAATAACGATTGATCCAATTGAACTCAAAAATTCAAATTTTACTTTTAGTACAATGGGAAGAGGCTGCCCTGAGGCTACATCAACCTTTGTAGAGCGAATATTTAACTTTCGAGCGAGACGGAAAGAGTGTTGGGGGACCGGGTTGGTGTGGTGGCTAGAGTACTGGCTAGCTATTCGGACGGCAGGGTTCAAATCCCATCAGAGGATGAAGTTTTTCAGAGGAAACCCGATCCCTACTTCAGTGTCTTGTGGAGGGCACTTCAAGTACAGCACTCCGTCCGTCGTATGAGACGTTAAACCGTGGTCCCCTTGGCGCCTTTCGCTAAGAGCAGGCTATTGCCGACGCCGGGTTTCTATCCACCCTTCCTCCCTTTCCTATACCCTACGGCGCAAATGACCTTAGCTGTCCGTCGCCTCTCCAAATATCCTATCCAATCCAATCCCTACTTGAGTGTCTTGTGGAGGGAACTTCAAGTACAGTACTCCGTCTGTTGTATGAGACGTTAAACCGTGGTCCCCTTGGCGCCTTTCGTTAAGAGCAGGCTAATGCAGACGCCGGGTTTCTATCCACCCTACCTCCCTTTCCTATCCCCTATGGCACAAATGACCTTAGTTGTCAGTCGCCTCCCCTAATATCCAATCCATCGGGAAAGAGTATTTCGCTCGCAAGTAGACTGAACTATTCTAAAATTCCCTTCTTCCTTCGCAATATCCTTGACTTGGATTTAACGACGGCCGAACGCCGTTACGGCAGACGAGAGAGCGAATAATGATCGTGACTGATCGATTTCAAAGGCCATGCTGACTCGATTCGATCATGTGCGACCGGTTCGTTTCCCGTCTGCGCTTGCGCCGGGCTCCGCCGTGGCGCCACCCGGGGGAACAGCATGTAAACAAGTTGATTGGGTGAAACCGCGAGTGCGAAGGCCCGCTTGCGCGTCTGAGAGTTAAATGGCTCAGATCGACAGCAGCGGAGTCCGACTGACTCGTCCACCCCATTCAACCCCACCATTCTCCTCCCCCTCCCTCCCTGCCCCCCCTACTCTACCGAACTACCCCCACTCTCCCTCTCCGAATTCACCCCCCCTTCGAAACCCAATTCACCCCCTCCACTTTCCATCTCCAATCGGACTAAAATTACATCGTAGCTCCCGGGTCCGCCAAGACAAGGCTTTCCCCACCACTAACCCCCATCCACTCCCCCCATTCCTTCCAACTGACCGGAAGCGCAGGAGGTTTCTCGGGCAAATCTTGCTTTGTTTCCGACCGATTAAATTTCCCACCCTTGTTAGAAACAGGAGAACTTCTCGAAGCGTCGACGGCAATGAAGACAAGACTCGGGTATTTAGGGAAACTGGAATATTTAACAGAATAAATCGCCTTATCACACGTTCCCCGTGTCAATACGTGCCAACGTCTGACGCGACGATGTCGCAAGTAGAGGTACATATACATACATGAACAGCTATCAAGTGGTCCTTCACAATTAGACGTCCAAGGCAGACGAACATTTTAGTAAACGATCGGATCCTTCTGCTCGTTATCACACATGCAACTCCACTCAACGAAAAAGAACTCCATCTAACGCACGATATAATACAAATTCGTGGCAAGGGCTAAAGCACTAGGTTGAGAAAGTGCAAAATATAAACATTGGACAACGCGACCAAAACCGACATATCATTACATCAGGAAGATAATGAGTCAATGTCTCTACGGGAAAAAAATCGCCCAGCTTCAAGCGAGTACGAGCAATGCGATGTCACCATTTGTGATGTTTTATACAACGCTAAAATGTTTTAAGGGCACAGATCGTCTCGCATCGTCTCAGTTGCCGGCTTCGCTCGAGGACAAACGTCCGTACTTTAATAAACAAGAGGTATACCATTTAATGACCGCCAGAGACACCTCGTCCCTCAAAATTTCAAAGGCGCACGATGACACAGAAGGTATTACAAAATATGCACGAGCTATTAAAGTTCGAAATACGAATCTGACTGACAGGAGTAGTAACAATAACAGTCTTTTTTTATTGATTCCCCGACGGTAATGCCAATAAAGTGCTGTAAAATATAATATCAATAAGCAATGGACATTGTATACTGCATACCGAAGCGTAATCCTTTAGAATTGCTTCTATTCGAATTATAATCACAATACAAATAGAAATGTCATACTGGTTGATTAGAATTTGTAACGATGGGAAAATAGTTCAAGAGATTTAAAATGACCATCTTTGGCAATCAATAAGCAATTATAAAAGAGGAAATGTTAATTTGAGACAGATAAAATTTTACAAGCATGAAAAGCACTCGAAGAACATATTTTGGACCATCATTTTGAGCAAGGGAGTGGTTAAAGGGAATCATACTATCAGGACTACTAGGGTCTCGTACACGGCACTTGTTACCATGGGTATTCGAAACGGTATATTTATAGGGCCTATAAAAAAGTCTTTTACTTTTTACGAAATAATTACGAGGGCGACATAAGACGAAAAATTGAACAAAAAGCGGCAAAACCTGCAATAAATGTAGGCTCAGTTTCGTAGAGATTATAGGACATCAATCATCCTAGCCATATCTGAATTTAAAACATACTGACGTTAGAGATATAAAATAATGACGTCAGGTTCGAGAAGATAGGAAATTCATAGTTGGAACTAGACCTTGGCGTAACAAGAATATTATATGGGATCATTTCGAAGGAGCTAACTTCGATGAAAGAGGACCTCTTCCTGAACATTCTCTCTTAATTAATAAGGACAATTGATAGACACCAATACACCACATTTTCCGTAATGCAACGAGAGAAG
The DNA here is from genome assembly GCA_963169105.1 of Ceriagrion tenellum. Taxonomy (NCBI): domain Eukaryota; kingdom Metazoa; phylum Arthropoda; class Insecta; order Odonata; family Coenagrionidae; genus Ceriagrion; species Ceriagrion tenellum. The sequence continues at coordinate 43,620,602 of OY720637.1, forward strand.
TATTGGATGACGCTAATCTGAAATACAGCGTCTCGAAAACCGTTCCACTTTAGGTGTTGGAGAGATAAAAGTCGTCAAACATATTTTTCGAAGAACTTTTGGTCCTTTACAAATAAACAAGTATATTAACGAGTATCTACAAGATGATCTCCGTCATCGGAAAACAAATCACTTCAGAATTATCAATAATGATCTACCACCACCCCCTCCTCATTGCAATGAGAACAATACCTCATCCCTGAACGCCGAATCAAATTCTCCTCATCAATAACATCAATCAGATTTGATATAACACGCAAGGAAGCAAGGGGACAATCCAGTGTTTCTTATTCGTTTGTCTTCAGCAAAATATTTTATAGAGACTAACCACGACGATATTTGATAAAAAAGCTTGATTTTTGCCTCGAATCGTGGAAATCGCGAAATTACATTCCCACAATGGGGAAGTTCTGGAACAGAACTTTTTCTCAATACTCAAAAACTCAGCACCAAATCTTCGTCCGGATGAGTGGCAACGCTGTTTGGAAATGCAGAGCAAGTGCCAAGAATCGCAGAATTGGAGAGGAGTCGGTCGCCAGAGGCCTTCGAAAGAAAAAGGTCGTGAGAGGCATGCAGGCGGGAACCACGACGAAGAAAAACTTTCGAAGAGAACAAGTAATACAATGCTCGGCGTTAGTGTACAAGATGTCTACGCAGTTTCACTCCGGTTAGGCCACAACTGGAATACGCCGCGAGCATTTGGGACCCTGGTCATAAACATTTAACCCAAAAAATTAATAAAATACAAAGAAACGCAGCACGCTTCGTTAATAAAGTACTTTTTGTATGTTAGTTATTGATAGTTTTAGCTTTGATATGGTCGAAGTTACGTCAGGTATTCCTCAAGGAAGCGCGATCGGCCCTCTTTAATTTATTATTAATATTAATGATCAAAGTTCTCGAGTAAGCAGTAAATTAAGATTATTTGCAGAGGATACATAAATCTAGCGAGAAATAATCGAAGACGCGGACTTTGAAGTTCTGTCATCGGACCTTAACAACGTTCATTCTGGGTGCCAGGAGTGGGGGTTTGAATTAATTATTAAATATTTGTAAATGCACTACAGTTCACTTCCTATGAAAGTCATTACACAAATTCCATACCTATACAGTCGGTGGAGCAAACAAAATACTCAGATTCAGTTAAACATCTCGTAATTACCTTAACTTCTGATATATCATGGGGAACACACATAAAAAACATATGCGGCATGGCATTAAAGAAACTAGAATTTGTTAAGCTTATAATAGGAAGGTCCTCGGATGAAAAAGTTAAAGAGAGATGCTACTTCGCTCGGGATAGGCCGCGAGCATTTGAGACCCTGGTCATCAAGATTTAACCCAAAGATTGATTAAATACAAAGAAAAGCAGCACGTTTCGTCAAAAACTGCCATGAGCGAACATATAGTGTTTCACAACCTTTAGAGGGATTAAGGTGGGAGCCATTAGACACTCGGTGGCGACACGCTCGGCTTGGGTTGCTTGAGAAATTCAAAACTGGTGAGTTTCAGAGTGACACAGAGAGTATTATCATGATGCCTCACTACATCTCTAGGTCTGACAGAAGCGATAAAATGAGAGAAATACATTGCCGAATGAACGGTACAAAAACTCGTTCTTTCCGTGCACAATAAGCGACAATGATAAAAACTGAGATACACTAAATACACTACCGTATTACACGTTGATATATCTCCTCCCAAAACCATGCATCTTTACACGGCTGGTATCCTAACATCCCCTGCCACACGCCCATGTGGCGGCTCCCAGGGTAGTATGTTATTGAACATGTGGATGTAGAAGTACCGGAGGGATCATTTTGACCCATTTTCATACTTGACAATCCATTACTTCTGACTGAATTGTCCCAGCTCTTGCATATTAATTGACTCTCATTATTTTTATCAGGAGAAAGTAATCTGAAAATATAAACCTCACAGCAGTAGTTTCTAAAGTACACTATCTTCCACCTATTAGTACCAGAGGGGTCATTTTGACCCGAGGCTATCTCTCCTTTTTAATCGAGTTTTGTCATTATAGAATGGGGTTTAATTGTCTTTCGTTGAATCATTCTACACGGTCGACAGCGGAACGGTAATACCCGAGGGTGAATCGCCGCACGAAGATCAGACAGGCCCATGCTTTGCAGGAGCACTAAGCCCCGCGACTACTATACTGGGTCCAAATCCTAATGCGCCGCATCCCATGAGTTGAAATGGAAAATTATAATACGTTGATAAAAAACCTCAATTCTCGCAAAATAGTGTACATTAATATGTAAAACATATTTTAACAACAATTTGCGTATTATTTCGCTTAAAACCGTCAAATTTCCTTTAGAAAATAAAATATTTGAAGGGGGTCAACCTGATCCCTGTCGATACCAACTGATATGCCGCCTAGCCCGGTACTTCTTACCTAAACGTGCCGTCAAAAGTCGTTCATGAGTCGATTACAACACGAAGGAAAATGTGGGAAAGTTGATATTTCCGCCCAAGAAATCCCAATTTCCAAGCCGAAATTTTCGAACGTGACATTTCCGAATCAAATGGAAAACAAATATTGATAAAATGAACATTACCAGGAAGTGTACAGTTTCAATGCGAGTAAAGAATGGAATGCTGTAATTTCGCTTATGCTTTGGAATTATTCCTGATGATGTGGCATAGCTGAAGCTTCTGTGACGATTAAATCATCACAATAGGCATAGTTTGTTTTTTCTCTCTGATAGAAAAATGTACGATTAATTTACGAGGAATTTATATTTCTAACACGATCCCATTAAATATAAATCCAAAAATGCGCATTCACTTCGAAGCCACCTTCCCTACAGTATCCAAGCTATTCATACGTACTTTTATGTTAACCAAGCAAAGTTGATTAGATTATTTTCTGCTATCAAACGATTAAAATATAATTAAACCCTCCAAATTTTCTACAAAACATCCTCACTCGAATAACATCACTTCTAAACGTTTAAACTTCCTTACACTACCTAAAACCTCTAAACTTCAATATTCTTTGATAATAAATTTATGATGAAAAGATACAACTTGGTTAACTTCGTTAATTCCACGCGAATTTCTTAAAACCGACCCGGGTTTCAGCAACTGAGTGCCATTTCACCTTGAAACTGGCACTCAGTTGCTGAAACCCGGATCAATTTTAATAAATTAGCGTGGAATTAACGAAGTTAACCAAATGAAAAGTAAAGAAAACTTTGTAATTCCACATAAATATTTAATGCACGACCTAGGTTTCGACGTGGCACGTCATCATCTGGTGATGATGTGCCATGTCGAAACCTAGGTCGTACATTAAATATTTATGTGGAATTACAAAGTTTTCTTTACTTTTCATTATGTTAAGTCGATTCCATGAAGTCACGCCCGAGACAACGAATTATATGAAGTTAACCAAGTTGTATCTTTTCAGCATGAATATCCAAAACTTCCAACAAGTGACGCCTGAAACAGTTTCGTTTGTTTTTAATTACAAAGCCTATGTTTGGACCTGAATGATATTTGAAATCTAACTATTTTTTTCCCCTTACGAAAAAATAAATGTTAAAAGCTCAAATTCGCGGCTTTAATCAGGGAAAAAGTGGCACAATGACCGCAAAAAAGGATTCCAAGGATTTTATGCCTAATCTACATCTACATCTACGTCATACCCTGCAAGCCAACCAAAGGGTGTGTGGCAGGGGGTGCTTCCACACTAGGCATGCATGAATGATACGGTAGAACACCGCAATTACATTGAAACCCGCGTACCACACATGCAAAGCGCCAATTAAAAATCTACTAACCAAGAAACATTCTATCTTCAATCGTTCCAACATTCAAGGGATACAAATACTACTACTACATATTCAAAATATCATGCATAAATAAGAACATCAATATTTACATCATGCATAAATAAGAGAGTAGAGAATATAATGAGAAAGATTTACTGCCTGCCTATTGTCAATACTCGAACTATTCATGACGACGATCATAGCTGTTATGGTCCCGAATGGTACGCGGAAAAAATGACATTTTATACCTATCGGTTCTACAATCTAGCTCTCTAATTTTATTGGTGCGATCTAATCTGCCGTAGTACGAGGGGGTTAATAGTATGTTTTTTACGTCGTCAGAGAAATGATTTTCCTGAAATTTAGTTAGGAGGTTAAGCCTATAATTGAATCTACGCTGTGATAGCGATTCCCATCCTAATTCTTCTAATACTTAACGACAGAAGGAGCCAAAAGAATTTTAACCGCTAAAATATTTTTCACGACGGACAAAAGCCCTGAAAAAAATCTACATCAAACAACCACCATGTTTGCATTCACATTTACACCAAGCAGGATCTTCCACAGTGACGTTATTTATTCTGAAGCCTAAGATGTTGCCCACGCATTGCGTTAGGCTGAGTCAAACCAAACAAGTTACGTAAAGGCACGAACTCTGGACAGGAGGGTGGTGGATGAGAATAGACGGAGGCCCTTGAGATTTGGACTTAAAAACGGATGGAGGAGAGGATTTGAAGAGATGAGATGAGCATAGGACTAACGGGAATTGTCTCGTAAGAAAGGAAGTCATTGAATGAAATTCATATTATAAGGCGTGAGGGAAGAAGAGTGGATTTTCAGGACCTGCGTAATTTTAAGACTGGGAGGCCTTCATTAAAACCGAAAAGAAACAGTAGAAGGTTAAAAATGCTAGGTTTTCAAGTAAAAGGAGGCAGAATGCCAATCCCATTTATATAGGAATGATATACTTATACATGTACATGTACGAAATACCGTGCAAGGCACCGCTAGGGTGTTAGCACGTACTGATTCTATACCAGGCATAAAACCCTCATCCCAGCATTATATGAAGGGACTGTATAGCAAGATATTATAGCTCATGTACAAGCTATATAACTCATGTACTGAAATATTTTTTCTTTCACGTCCATTTTCATATGAAGAACATTTGTATAAAATCCGAAGATTCTTGCGATATTGTGTGGAACTTATGTATGATGCCGAAATGAAAAACTTAGCAATTATGCACAATATAAATTTTACTACGACCCAGGTTTCTATGTCTATACATCATCACCAGAGGATGACCAGACCTGATGATGATGTAAAAACATCGAAACCTGGATCGAGGTAAAATTTACATCGTGGATAATTGCAAAGTTTTTCATTTCTGCATAACGTACATTTGGTAGCAGCTTCTTCCCTCACGCCTTATAATTTGAATTTCTTTCAATAACTTCCTTTCTTACGAGACAATTCCTGTTAGTTCTATGCTCATCTCATCTATCTCATCTCTTCAAATCACCTCCTCCATCCGTTTTTACATAAAGTACATTTGGTAGCAGTCGCTCTCTCAGTTGCGTTTTTAGAGGCGATGTTTTCTTTAATAAAATCATTGAAAACGTTTCATTGCGGTCAAAAAATTTCACCTGTCTAGTTTTCAAGTTTCACTTTATAAATAATTGTAAACGTGATCACTGGCGCTTGAAAACATAATTTTTTCTCGGTAAAAACAGATTAAACTCAACTCTTCCCACAAAGAACAATTATCAAAATAGAACCAGACAGGAGTGCTCATATTTATGAATTGAGCTTGACGTAACTAACATGGCCACGAAAATTAATCCTTTCGAAGGTCCTATTTCGCTTGGACCAACTGCTAAAGGTCTAAATAATTTTAAACATAGTTTTTTTATAATGAAACGCCATGTATCAAGCATACTAAGGCGAAACCTATTATACGGTTAGCGATCCACGTGAAAAATCAACAATTTGATTTTACGTAATATTTATTTCGACACCTTGAAACCTTATTTTCATTTAAACGTATTTGAATGTTTATTTGTGTTTTCCCGACGGCCAGTAAAGATGTTTTTGGGCGGTCGCCGACTGAGCTTTCATTTTGAGGGGCAAACTTTTGACTTCCCAAAGCAAAATTCCCATGGTATGTCATTAAACCCTCTATACACTGATTTTTTCGTCCACCATGTGCAGCCAATTCACATCTTACCCCACTCGTAGGAGAATCAGTAACTAAAAGTTACGAATAAGAGATATACTTTCGTTGCCAAGCTGTACAATTGATGTCACAATGGCATATAGACGTAAAGAAACGTAATTTGAAACAAAAAATAAACTCTGCTCTATGTTGCCTCCAGGTTCCACATTGTGATAAAGGGTTAAGGTAGTCCGAGCAAGATAGTTCCCTAGCCATAATAGAGGCCATATTCGAACTATACGTTTTAATTTCGCCAGCTGTAGGACAAATAAATTAAATATTGCATTATTAATGGCTCAGTACTGTAGTTTTATATGACAGAAATGGTAAGTACTTAAATGAAAATATTTAAATAATTCTTTAACTTGACTCATTTTTTTTCGCGCGGTGCGTATAAATCTCCTTCAAAACGTGTTTTTTCGTGATACCCAAGAATCTATTGCGGTGAATATGTGATTAATTTTCAAAAATAGTTGAAGAAACACAAACTACACGCTATCACTTTATTGACGACATCTAAGAGTTAGAAATTCCTCATTTTGTAAATTATGTCCCTCCGGAGTGCATACACGTACCATTTTCCATGTAAAAGGGCTGGTATATTTGGGCAAATAACTCCGAAAGCAATGTGGTAAGGGGTAGAATTTTTGGTGTCATTAGAAGGGTGAGATAGATACTTTTCTTTAAATGAGAAAATATTCATTAATTTCAAGAAAAACAATTTTGCTCAAACTACCTTAAGGTAGCTTGAGCAAATATTTATATCACCTATAAAGCAATGAATACGGTCTCATTAAAAAGGAACTCGGCCCTTTAAAGACACAAAGATATCAGCCCCTTACCGAACTACTTTCCTAGTGTTTTGACGAAAAATACCAACCCTTTTACATGGGCAATGGTACGTGTATGCACTCCTGAGAGAGCTTATTTAAAAAATGAGTACTTGCTAACACCTAGATTTCGTCCAAAACTTAACAGTGAGTGAATTGTATGTTTTCTATATTATTTTTTAAATATACCAATTAGTTACCGCAGTCATTTATTCAGAATCGTAGGAAAATCCTCCGCTCTACATGAGTTTTAAACGTACCGCGTACAAAATTGAGTCAAGTCAAAGACTTCCACGGATATTTATATTTAATTATTTAAAATTTCAGTCATGTGAAAGTATATCATTGCGCCATTTACAATAACGCAATATTTATTTCTTGCTTCCTACAGTAACTGAAATTACATACATACATACCATTACATCATGCATACCGACCATGTACTTCAAATTTCAAATAGTATCAATAGCACAGTCTATCGACTTAAACTCTTCAAGCATATACTACCTTTTCATACTAAAAAGTTACTTATCACTACACTAGTTTTTCCACATTTTTACTATTGCTCATTTGTCTTCAGTGACTTGACTAATGAACATAAAGAGAGACTCCAGCGGTTGCAGAACTCCTGCATTCGATACATTTTTAATATTCGCCGAGCCGAGCATATCACTCCATATAGAGCACAACTAGCCTGGCTTATTATTGAAAACAGACGCCAATACATGCTCTGCACATTTCTTTACGTGCTATTTTCCCGGAGAGAACCTCGGTATATCTACGACTTATTTAGTAGACCTCCACTATCTCGGAGCATGTCTACCAGGAGTGACCCTGCCAATCTGTACTGCCCCGCGCATCGTACCACTAAATACCACCTATCATTTGTAGTCAGCGCCACGGCAACATGGAACTCTCTACCGAACTATATAAAATGCAGTCACTCTTTCTACCTTTAAAGCCAAAACATCTCATTACCTGCTTGCGAAGTAATTCCAAACTTGGTACTTTGGACTTCTCACTGTTGATATCTAATAAGTTTGTCTCACATATTTTACTCTCTTTGTGGTACTTAATGCTTGTTTTATTGTATATTGTTTTTGGTTTCGAACTTCTTACTTTGGATTTCTCACTGATAAACATCGAATGAGTTTTTCTCACACTTTTCTTCACTCTTTGTGTTTTTTAATGCTTATTTTGTTGTATATTGTTTTTGATAATTTTTGTTTGATAATTGTTTTTGATAATTTTTTGTAATGCTCTTAGGGGTGATGTACCCAGAGAAAAATAAAGTATTCTTATTCTTATTCTTATCACGCCGTTCCTTCCGGGGTAGGCAGAGTAATTAAATCGTGAAATTTGAATATGGTCTGCCTTTATGACTAGGGAACTTTCTCTCACAAATTACCTTAAGACCCGAATAGCTCCAATCGTTAAGTCACACATTGGAAGAAGATTGACGCGGACGAAGCAGTCGGAGGCTCTCGATTGAGCGTTAAGGGAGGGCCGATGAAGGGGTTGACAGGGTGAGTGGGACGAGGCGACCTTTCGCGCCAAAGGGGATGGGATGAGTGAGAGAAAAGGGAAGAGTATGAGAGGAGGGGAGGGGTGAGGGGAGGAGTGCGGTTCCTGACGGGGGCGTTGCGAAATCGCCATCTCCAAAAGCTGGACACTATTTCTGCGCTGGCATCTTCCTCCTCGCGGGAGGGGGAAGGAAAGAGGGAGGGAGAGGGGGAGGAGAGGGGAAAGTGGGAAAGGGGGAGGACTCGGAGTAGAGGTGAGTCGTTCGCGAAGGAACGGGTCCATGGATTGAACGGAAGGACCGAAGAGCCAGTTCTACATCTACAAACTAGACTGTGAGCCGCCGCATGGGCGTGAGGCAGGTGGTGTTAGGTCACCAGCCGCGTAAAGATGTAAGGGATAAGGTTTCGGGAGGAGAAATGGTGACGTGTAATTATGAGATTGTATTTAGAGGAGCTCAGTTTTTATATTAACCGCTTATTGCGCGCGGAATGAACGAGTTTTTGTACATATATGTCCGGCACTGAATCTCTCTTATTTTTTCGCTTCTGTCAGACCTAGAGATGTAGTGAGGCATCATGATAATACTCTCTGTGTCACTCTGAAACTCACCAGTTCTGAATTTCTCAAGCAACCCAAGCCGAGCGTGTAGCCTCCAAGTTTCTAGAGGCTCCCACCTTAATCCCTCTAAAGGTTGTGAAACACTGTATGTTCGCTCGAGGCAGTTTTTGAAGAAACGTGCTGCTTTTCTTTGTATTTGATAATTTTTGTGGATTAAATCTTTATGACCAGGGTCTCAATTACTCGCGGCGTATACGAGAAGTTGCCTAACCAGAGCGAAGTAACATCTCTCTTTTATTTTTTCATGCGAGGACCCATTACGCTAAACAAAACCTAGTTTCTTTAATCCCGTATAGTGTGTAAAACAGCGTACAGTAGAGTACTATAATTCAAATCAGCAAATTATGCTGCCGTACCCTGTGTGTAAATGTAGAAGCAGGAATTTTTCGACTATTTATGAATTTTTTTTCATAGTCTCACTGCTTTGAAGAGCAGAGGTTAAAAATTTATGACCAGGGTCTCAAATGCTCGCGGCGTATTCGAGGTAGGCCTATCCCGAGCGAAGTAGCATCTCTCTTTTACTTTTTCTTCCGAGGACCTTCCTATTATAAGCTTAACAAATCCTAGTGTCATTAATGCCATGCCGCATATGTTTTTTAATGTGTGTTCCCCACGATTCATCAGAAGTTAAGGTAATTACGAGATGTTTTTTCTGCATCTGAGTATTTTATGTTTACTCCTACACATTACACAGTATAGGTATGGCATTTGTGTGATGATTTGGCAGGAAGTGAACTGTGGTGCATATACTAATATTTAATTCTAACCCCCACTCCTGACACCACGAATAAACGTTGTTATGGTCAGATGACCAAGTCTGCGTCTTCACTTTTTTCACGGTAGATAACTGCATCGTCTGCTAATAATCTTAATTTACTGCTAACTTGATAACTTAGGTCATTAATATAAATAATGAATAAAATAAACTGCTATGGCACGACCCATGGATACTACAGATAAGTAAGGGAAACCAAGTCTCAGCTACCCTAAAACAGGAAAAGATTAGGATTACCAAAATGAAATCAAATAGCAGATTAGGATAAATGAACATCAAATTAATTCAGGTGGACTCTCATCATAGATAGCAAGGCTGTCTCGAGGCAAGAACATATGCTACACAACGCACAACGCACTCATCTGTTCAATATACACAACGCACTACTAATTCTATCTTTAGACGGAAAACAACCTATTCCACTTCAAAAAAAACTCGGACCAATCACACTACCTCATCTATATTAATATCTCTGCACGTAATATACGAAGGCCACATTTGAACAAATAAACTGATTTTCTCTTTGAAGAGGCTTGGGTTCCGTAGCCCTCTTTATTTTCCTTTTTGGACTTGTAGCGTCCGTTGCACTCAGGCTCCCAGCGGCGGCTGATTTCTAAAGCCTTAAAAAGTTGATAATATAGTCACGATAACCACCACTAAATACTAATACCGCTTAAAACCTAGACGCACTCGAGTTCTTCCGTACACTGCAATGTACTTAACGGGAATGAACAGGACGCTCAGCTCACCAGTGTCACGGTTGGGGAAGTCTTGGAAACCATTAAAAAGCGCGCGAGATGACAGCAGAAATCTGCGTTTACCGCCATCTAGAGTAACGTCCTGTTAACAGTGTTCATGGAACGACCGTTCGTTTCGGTTCTTCGTTCATTTTGTTCCTTCGATCCTTTCGGTTATTTGTTCTCTTCGGTCCATCTGTCCTTTCAGTCTGTCTGTACTTTCGCCCCTTCGCTCTTATCTTTAAGATATAAGATGTTCTTTATGATACTCCAAAAGTTCATCTCCTGATGCTAGCGGTGTAATTAGCAGTTACTTTTTTACATACATACATACCCATCACGCCGTTCCCTTCCGGGGTAGGCACAGTCAAAATGTTTCACTCGTTAATACATAATTGTACACCTAACTCTGCTTCAATAATTTCCTCCATTCTGACCTATAAACCTCTTTTGCCTCATTTACCCCCATACACTGTTTCATACACGCCCTCCTGTTTTTAAGACTCCTAATATTCCTCCTCCTAAGAATTTCCTCAACCACATTCAACCACAACTTTCTCGGCCTACCTCTACCTCTCGCACCATTCATTTCACTCTTATATATCTGTTTCGTTATTCGACTCTCATCCATTCTCTCAATATGGCCAAACCAACGAAGCACACTCCTTTCATACACGTCCATTACTGGATCATTTAACCCACATTCATACATGACCCACTCATTCCTGACCCTATCCATCCTACTTTTGCCACAAAGTTACTTTTTTTCTTTATATAAATGAAACCTGTTCACGAAACCATGCAAAAAGTTGGTAATATTACCTTCCATCTTTAATTTCATCCAAAAATATTAAACGCCGCCACGACGGTTTTCTAAGTATTTCCAGATTTTTTATACATTGTTTAAAGACCACGAAACTTCTAAGTGAAATTCGAGACCGACAGAGTAGGAGGCTGGAAGATGTAATAAGATGGGTTGCTCAAGAATGTGATAGAGGGAAGGATGTTGGGCAAGTGAGTAAGAAAAAGAAAGAGAAAAGGTGTCATGGACGGGACGAATAATGCTAGATCGTACGCTGTGGTGAAAAAGGATATACTGGAGGGGGGTGGAAAAAATCGGAGGAGATTCTCTGACAGTCAATAAAACCCACCTTAATCGGTAGAGCACTTGAAAAAAAGAGAGAAAAACACCATGAATATGTTAAAAATAAGATACATGAACACCGATAAAAAAGAATTGGTGAACGAGTGAAAAGGAACGGGTGCCAAAAAGAACCGGTCCATAGTGAACGAGTTCCCAAAAATGAACGGGTTTGCCCATCTCTAACTCGGAGGGGGGGAAAGGATAAGAGGAGGGGAAGAGAGAAGGAATGGAATGAAGGGGGAGGGGGAGGAAGGGGAAGTGGGGGAGACGGAATGGGAGGGGAAAAGTGTGGGTTGCGTCTGACGCGGGACAGGCATGTAAAACAGCTAGCGATTCGGGCAGGTACGTAGGTACACTCGAAACGACCGAAAACACTATCAAATTCAATGGGCATCCTAACTGCTCACTTCACTGCTTTTGATGTATTGTCTCCATGATTGATTTATTGAGGCTGATTACCAATTCTAAATATCCCAACGCCCCTCTCTGCTTTCCAACAGTTTGACTCCACAAATTTCCTATTGTAATCTGCGGTGGACAAGGCAAAAAAAATTCCAAGATACTGAACGGCTCAACGCAATCACTATCATAGGTCGTTCAATTCTGAGATTGGTTGACTGCAGCCCTCCACTCTTCCCCATCTAATGCTAGTTCCCTTACATCCTGGTATCTCCTACTTTCCTCTTTATTTGGTCCATGAACTTATTCCTGGGTCTTCCTCTGGGGACTTTTACCTCCATTTTACCTACAATAATGTTCTTCACAAACCCAGTTTGTCTCAGGTATATCCAATCCATCTGGTTTTTCTTTTCTGCATGGTGTTCCATATGGTCCTCTCCTCCTCTACTCTTCGACACAATTCATCATTTTTTTATTTTTTCCGTCCATTTTATCTTCCGTGTCGTCCTCCAGCACCAGGTTTCGAAGGCTACTGGTCTTTTCTGGTCAGCTTTTCCAATAGTCAATTCTTCCGACCCATAATAATTGTGTATTATATATTCATTGTTTTTTTTGTGTATTATAATACTATAATGTAATAATTAATATAATATAATAATTGTGTATTATATATTAAATAATATTTGTGGCAGAGCCCTGAAGAAGCTAGGATTTGTCAAGCGTGTTGTGGGAAGATTTTCGGATGATAAAGTGAAAGAGAGGTGCTATTTCGCACTCGTCCGGCCACACCTTGAATATGCAGCGAGCATATGGGATGCGGCGGAGAAAGACCTAGTCCATGAACTTAATGAAATACAAAGGAAAACTGCGCGATTCGTCAAAAACTGCTACGGCCGTACAGAAAGCGTTACACAGATTTTGAACGATTTAGGGTGGGAGCCGCTAGAGACTCGGAGGCTACGTGCTAGGCTTAGATTGCTTGAGCAATTGAGAATGAATATCTTTCAGAGCGACACGGAGAACATCATATTAGAACCACATTATATTTCCAGGTCCGACAGAATCGATAAATTAAGAGAGATATTTTGCCGAACGGTTAGGTATGGGAATTCGTTTTCCCCCGAACAATTAAGGACTTTAATAAATGCTAGGCGGAACTTTGATTTTTTTTTGTTGACGGCTGGTGTCCTAACACCCCCCGCCTCACGCCTTTTGAGGCGGCTTGCGGGGCAGTATGTAGATGTAGATAATGTGCCACGCCAAATGTTTTCACACCATGTTAATGTTTTCACGTTCTCAACGCATTCTCAATTCTCTCACGCAACGCTCAATTCTCAGGCTCAACGCAAACGAGAGTCTTTCTTTGCCTCTGATGTAAGATAATCACAAACACACTGAGTATGGACCTTTTTTTTCTCCAACAGAAAATGTGGCCATTTTTACTAATTTTCTGAAACTCTTGCCACTTTTATCCCGTAAAATATGGGAAAACTGAAATTAGACTATTGGAGTCGTATGATTCCTCGAGTGGGCTTTGAACTTTTTCATAAGATGCCTGCAGGCATTTAAGATGTGGGTGTGGAGAAAGATGGAGAAGGTGAGGTGGAGGGAGAGGAAGACTAACGAGGAAGTGCTTAAGACAGTGGACGAGGAGAGGAAACTTCTGAATGAAATCCGGGATAGCTAGTGTAGGTGGCTGAGGGATGTAATAATGGGGTGGATGGAGGGGTGTAATAATAACTGATGGGTTGCTCAAGAATGGGATACGGGGAAGTATGTTGGGCCAGCGAGGAAGGGGATGAAAGAAAATGGGTTTTATGGATGGAATGAAGAGGGATATACTAGAGGGAGATAGGACCCTGTAAGTGTAGAAGACCGGGAGGAGAGTCTCTGCCATTCAATAAAGCCTATCTTAACCGGTAGTATACTTAAATAAATAAATATATAAGATATGCCAAATACGTGTTAAAATTAAATGAAAAATTATCTTAAGTTGCCAGTAGTTCAAGGGAGATTTACGGAAAATATAAGGTAACGTCGTTAGCACTCATATTTTTCAAGCCGGAGTGTGTTATGGGAATTTGATCGGCGGTCGCTGATGCCCCTAGCGATGGTTCGCGAAAGATATATCGTTATCATTTTGGACCACAGTACGTCTAATGAAGGTTTTTTGGGCTCTCTTCCGCGTAGTTTCATTGCCGATGAAGACAGCTTCAACAGCATTACAGTAGGTCTGAAGTGACCCGAAGAAGATATCTGTAATGTTACCGAAACTGTCCTCCACTACAATGGAGCTATGGGAAAGATAACCCAAAAAATCTACACAGCTGTTTCAACGACTCTGCGGAAGCCTTCTAGTTTCTCCTCTGCATTTTCGTATCCTAAGTCACATCTTCCCCTACTTTGCCCCCACCTACCGTAGCGTTACAGTGGCATGCGGTAGTTAAGGCTCTCCTCAAACTTTACTGTGCTGACGACTACTTCTTGCCATCCAAATCAATTTGCTTGAACTAATTAGTAATGCCATAATATATGTGGAGTTGGATAAGTAAGATCTCCACGTTTATCAAATTAATTTATTACAGCCTTGATGCAATTCACGTTATAATCTCCGTCCAACTCCTTAGTTACATCAACATCCTATTTATATATGCATCAACATGCCTCCTTGGCTACAAAATAAATTGATGACACCAAATCTGGTCGCCACAACTATTTTAATTCTCAACGAAGCAATCCCTTACAGTAACATTTTCTATGGAAGAAGGAATCGTATTTAAATTATCTTTAATTTCTCAACAATTCACATAAGTTGAAGTCGCCTCAACTGCTTATTTTTTGACACAATGCGGAATGTTTCAATAATAGAGATTGCGATCGTGCACTGGAATGCGGATACCAACGTGAATTCGACCCAATGGAAGCGAATTGATAACTGCATCCCCACATCCATTACAAAGGAATTCCTTGTAAGAATTCACGATGTAAAAATTGACACAGAGCATTTGAGAGTTTCGAGTGATGGATCATGAGATCACACATCGATTGAATATCGACATAAGATATCAAAAGCAAGGCTTTCACCCATTGTATTAGATTTACACAGCTAAAGATAATATTATCAACCTGACCCAATGGAAGCGAATTGATAACTGCATCCCCACATCCATAACAAATGAATTCCTTGTAAGAATTCACGATTTTAAAAATTGACACAGAGCATTTGAGAGTTTCGAGTGATGGATCATGAGATCACACATCGATTGAATATCGACATAAGATATCAAAAGCAAGGCCTTCACCCATTGTATTAGATTTACACTGCTAAAGATAATATTATCAACCTCTCATGACAAGGTCATCAGTATCGTTCGCGTTGGAAAAACAGATCATATTCGGGCGAGTAACAATGAAACTCACACAAATTAAATTCCCACATGCAAGACAGATTCAACGTTACTGAGCAACCGTGATAAAATTTGACGGTGTAAACTCGGCGTGTACGAAAACTAACCGAAATCGAGAAAAAAAACAAAGACTCAATGCTAAGCCTTAGCGACGAGTGAATTAAACACACAGCGGGGAGCTGTGTGGGTTGATTAAAAAAATAATACTTGGTATTTTTCCACAGGTTTATTTAAAATGAAACTACTAGTTTCGACACTGAGGTGTCAACTTTTGGCACCTACCTCAAGCTGTATGGACCGGAAATTTGGTCATTGTGGAGGGAGGCTGTACTTAGACCAGAGGCATAAAATGGGTGAATTTGGAAAATAATTGATACTGTGCCTCTTAGCGCGCCCGCTCAGGCCTCCAATATCTATGGTTGCGAGAACATTTAGTAATGGAATCAATAGCTATGACATCCAGAAAGTTATAGATCTCATAAAAATATTCGGGTCGCAGGAACACATCTACTCGTTACATAGCTTATTTACAAATAGTTAATAGCTTCGAAAGTTTTACCTTAACTTCTACCGCCGGATAAAATTTATGAAAATTTATCCAATGAGTAATTGCTAATGCACATAATAATTAGTCAGAAAGAGTAAATTAACTGGTCAATTGTCTCAAAACAATTCTTTTATCTAGTAATTAGGTCTCCAAGTGGTTCATTGCGCATCCACCATCTTGGCTACTTATGGAACTCATAACTCCATAAGTTATGAAAACACAAAAATTATGGAATTTTTCTGCAATACTTCTTAAATGTTTTCCATGGCTTATGGGTCTTATGGCCGCTTTACACGGTACATTTTATTGTATAAACGAATGTACAAATTCCTTCACGAAGGAAATTGTACTGTGTAAAGTGTCAAATTGTATGATTGTCTGAATGAATTAAAGGGAAATAGAACCTGCTCCAATTCCATTCAATTTCTTGTACATTCTATACTACACTCGTTTGTATAATAAAATGCACCGTGTAAAGCGGCCTCCATAACTTAATAGAATACGTATGTATCGTCCCTGCAACTGGCCATTAAACGTCTAAAGTTAGATCGAATTTGACGAAAATTTCGTCCGAAGAACCGTTAAATTACATTTTTACCCTATGGAAAGCTATTTTGGCACGAAAATTCATTCGCATGGGATATCTTAGACCCCATGCGGCAAGGTTTAATGGCATCACACACCGACCGAAATTCCACGTATAGGTTTTCTCCTCAAAAGAAATGTTTTGACGGATGGAACTTTTCACCTTTCAGATTTTCGAAAAGTAAGACATCCTAATGGACGGGTTGGCGAGGAAGACAAAAGAGGAGGTGTTGCAGATGAGGTGGGAGGAAAGGAAGTTAGAGGGGAGATTCGAACAAGGCAGAAGAAATGGATTGAGTACGCTCAAGGGGGAACGCTGGGGAAGCGAGGAAGAGAGAAGTTAAGGGTTTTGGACCACATAAGAATGGACGAGAGACATGAGGAAACCAATAGGGACCTGATGGCAAAAAACTTATATGAGTAAAAGTGTGAAAATATCCCAGCAACGGATAATTTACGGATAGGACGGTCCAAAATCCCGCCAACCAACCGGTAGAACACTCAATGATGACGTGGGTAACAGGGCCAATTCCTTTCCGAATGAGATCTGCTATCGAGAAAACTACCTTATCTTCGAAACCAGGTAACTCGTTACTTTGAATTTCATGTATACACATATTTTTATACGGCCTCTACGTTCCCGGATGTAAGGCCGAAACATAAAAAAATCGTCTGTGTCTGAGTTTGGCAAGTTTCATAGAACGGTTAACCGTAATAATTAAAATCACTGCCGTTCCTTGCGATTCGCTTCAGCGAGTGGCATCCGACAATTGGCATAGATCTTTATTTATAACTATCCAAACGAGTACCCCATCACGGTTTCACGTGCAATGTGTTTTTTTAAATTTTACTTCAAAGAGTATTCGTGTCCCATACTACACGCGGGACGTAATTATACACTTTTTCACTTTTTAACATAGTCCGGTCTACAGACATATTTAATTCCTCTCCAAATTTAACTACACAAATGGACAGTTATCTTCTTAGCACTTCGTGATTGTCGTTCTACGGCAATTTAACAATAATTCAAGGAGAAAAAATATAAAAGCGGAATGAATTAGAAGACGGATACAATTACCATAAGGATTTCGAAACCAAGATCCGTTAACACCATCTATGGATAAGACATAGCGCCAATAACTATCATTTTAGCCTTTGTTGTAAGTCACTTCCTACTCTTAGGAGTGGAAGAATCAAAAATGAATAGAAAATAAAGGAGAAATTGTTGAACCTACTCCGAGGCCACACATGAATAGTAGGTTACACATTAACATCCACATCACTCTATCTAGATCAAACCTTCTGATTCCTAAGGCTCTCAACAGTTAATAAACCAACAAAATTAACATTAAAAGATCCACACAACGGAGAAAAGGCTCACGATGGAAGTTTCATATGCCTCTTAAACACTTCCTGTATAGTAGATATATCCTCTCTCGTATATCCTATCTCGATAGTTATCTTTAACGAGATGATATCGAGTAAGTTTTTTGCGACGATTCAGCAATCCATATGCATATATACATTTATGGTTCTAACACTCACCATGCAGGAAGGAGGAGGACAACAATAGCATCAGCACTCACCTGAAAGAATAGGAAAAAAAAAAGAATTAGCACTTGCAGCTGTACAGTTGAAACTAAGCATATCTCGAAAAGCAAAGAATTCTTGACGCTTCAACCTAATTAAAGTTAAAAATATTTATTCAACAACAGAGTCCCAAACTACCTACGTGAACAAATTGAACCACAAATCCGTGCTGACAAATCCATTGTCAAATTACCAACTTCCACTATAAATTATTTGAACTACAAACCTTTAAAAATAAGAACCATCAAACTAAGATTCAGAAACGACAACGACTAATCAACTTCAAAGGATTTTTCACCGTGAGTGTTTACAGTTAGAACTAATCATAACTCGAAAAGCAATGAATTGCACAGGCTTCAATCTAATAATAAATTTAAAATACTCATCCAACAACATAGTCCCAAACTTCCTCAGCGACCGAATTGCACCACAAATCCCTGTTGACATATCATAGCCCCAACTTCCAAAACAAATTCTTATGAATTACAAAGCTCTAAAAGAATAGGAACCATCAAACCAAGAATCTGTTACGAAAATAAATAATTAACTCCAAAGGATTTTGCACCGTAAATTTTTACACGAAAATTTTCCACTGTACTCTATGCGTAATTAAAATGGTTTTCCAACATCAAAGTCATAGGGGTTTCAAATAACCAGGATTGGCGTCACTAATATTTGGTATTTCATACAAGTATAAGTTTTTAAGACAACCGATAAATATATCGACCCGCGCTTATTTGGACTCCTACATTGGATACTTATCGGAAGTCAATATTGTAAATAGACAGTTATCATTAAATATTGACCTAAAATGCAACTATGTAGCCAACCCCTGGAATCTGATTAATGGACTACAGTCGGCACAGAAATTATGTGCATTGGAGATTGGGCACAAATAAAAAAATAACGAGAAGACCTATAGAATAACTAATAACTCCATAATCGTCCTCATTTAATTCTACATTATTTTTTGATAAAATTAAATTCATGAATGCATTTTTATATACTTTACTACGGGTGTAACGAAAAAAGTACCGGTTTTTTCCGTTTTCGAGCAATACTCTATGCGATTTTGACAATTCGTAACTCAAACAGAAGTACCCTTATGACAAGCGAACTTCTATTTTAACTTAAATTCATAAATGCATTCTTATATACTTTACTACGGGTGTAAAGTAAAAAGTACCCGTTTTTGTCAGTTTTCGAGCTATAATCAATACGACTTTGATAACTCGTAACTCAAACACAAGTAGATGCTCTTATGACAAGCGAACTTCAGTCAATGGTAGAAAAATATATTTTCTATTTACATATTTTATTGGTTTCACTGTCGTATCTTTAACAAGAAAAAGGTTGCTAATTATTTCGTAAAATGACTGCATTTCAAAACAAGGGCGTCGTACAATTTCGTTCTTGGTCGTGTAGTAGTGGATATCGTTTTCTCTTGATACATCGTCGACTTGAAACGTCACAGGTTCGTCGATTCTCAACGTTTTCAGGTAGTTTGAGCGAGATACCAATGAATTTGGTCTCATTTTAAAGAAAAATATATCACCCTTCTTATGAAACCAGAAATTAAAACCCTAACCACATTACTTTCGGAGTTATTTGCCAAAAAAATACCAGCCCTTTTACATGGGAAATGGTACGTGTATGGACTCCAGAGAGACAATATTTACAAAATGAGGAATTTCTAACATAAGATATCGGAAACAAACTAACAGCGTGTACTTTGTACGTTTTCTCAAATATTTTTTAAAATTAATCATATTGTCACCGCAATAGGTTGTTGGGTATCACAATAAACCATCCGTTTTGAAGGAAGGAAGGGGTTTTCAAACGCACAGCGCGAAAAGAATGAAGTAACTCAAGTTAAAGACTTATTTCATCTGACTTAAAGACTTCTTTCTGTCATATAAAACTATTTTATTACACCATTGATAATGCAATATTTAATTCATTGTCCTACAGCTGGTGAAATTAAAACTTATAGTTCGAATAAGGCCTCTATGACTAGGGAACTATCTCGCTCGGACTACCTTAAAGGACGTAATCCGGACTTTTTGAAGTTGAGACGTCAATTTTCGTCTAGTTTCTAGACTAAGAACACCGAAGCATATCCATATCTGCGTGAGGTTCCTAAGCCTCGCGATTCACGAGGACTTCCTGAATCAAGCCCCTTATGAGGCACCCGGCCTCGCCGCATGAAATCGTAATAGCCCCCCTGCCTGCCTCCCTCCCTCCAGAAAGAGCGGTAAGTGGGCGGGGAAAGTCGAGTGCGCGGGGCGAGGAGAGAAAGAGGGGGAAGTTTACGAGTCCTCTCAAAGTACACTCAGGTCGACGGGGGTCGCGATCTCGAGCGAGCGAAAGGAGAAAGAAAAGAGGTCCTTCATTTCACGACGTCCATTCGATTCCGCCTCCCCCGCAGACGGGGTGAAGGGGATGAGAGGGTAACAATTACGCAGCGGCGCTCGTCAAAGCCTTCCACGCTCACGATTCCTTCTTTGAAGTCGCCCCCTTTAAAGCACTTCACTATTTAAACCCTCCTCCCCCTCTTTAACGACTTCAATGTTGACGCAGCCATTAAAAACGTTACCAGTACCCGGCGGTATAGTTCTTTGCCTTCGCTGCTCTGTTGCTTTTTCTCCCCCTCCACTTCCACTTGAACTGCGTGGAGTTTGGACCGGTGGACGAATGAGCCCCTGGCCATCGTATGGGCCAGGTGGAATGAAAACAGTAATGTCAAGAGCAACAAAGACATACGGAAGAGAATAGCGCTAGCTAAGGAGGCGTTTTGCAATAGAAGGGAGCTGACGACGGGGATATTGGGTAAGGATGTGAAGAAGAGGCTGGTGAAGAGCTTGACATGGAGCGCAGCGTTGTATGTGGCAGAAACGTGCACCCTCAGAAAAAAGGACGAGAATAGGCTGCAGGCATTTGATATGTGGGTGTGGAGGATGGAGAAGGTTAGGTGGATGGAGAGGAAAACTAACGAGGAAGAGCCTGAAATGGTGGGTGAAGAAAGGAAACTTCTTAAAGGACAGGATGAAGAACGGTAGATCGTACGCTGAGGCGAAAAAGAATATACTAGAGGGAGATGGACCCCTGAAGTATGGAAAACTGGGAGGAGATTCTCTGACATTCAACAAAACCTACTTTTACCGGTAGAATACATTATAATAATATCATGAGAAGGACCGCGACCTTTTCGCGAATGGCTGACATCAGCTATTGGTGGCGTACAATGAAATTACCATTATAAAAATTCCTGGACCGTGAACCGAACCACGGACCTTTGGCTTTCCGGACCAATACGCAGACCACTACCCTACCCAGGCTTCCTAATCTTCCTGGTAATTTAGGCGGATACGTATGGACTAGATCTTAAGCCCTTGCGGTCCATAAAAGATGTTAGATGGATGTCACTACTACAGTGAAAATTGCCTAGAGCGGAATCACACGGGTAGGTTATGTTGAATGTCAGAGAATCTCCTCCTGGTTATCTACACTTTCAGGAGCCTATCTCAATGAATTTCAAACTCATTTTCGAATTCAGCATCTTTAATGGTCTCAGTCTCACATTGCACTAATCTAAATTTATACAATATCGAATATGGTACTCAAAATGAATTCATCGACGACGTCTCGCGTAGGACAATTAAGACTGCCTATGGTTCAAGTCCCGACACATCTCTCTCATTAAAAACCCGCCTATTTGGTTACAATCAGGAGCAAAATATGTTCAGTATTTAAATGTCGTACTAATATGCAAAGCGTGAGTCTAAAATACCACCCTTATTTTACGATTCGCCAGCGAAATACCGCGAAAATCATTACTATGAGCATATCCAAAATGGAAACCGCTGCAAAGTTTAATGACTAAAATAAACCTCCGACCCTCGAACATTATTGAGATGGTGATTAATTATTCCCTCTCGAAGGACATTTGTCCCGTTTTCCATTCATCTTGCCGCCTGGGCAAGAACTGTACTTGGCACAACCTTTGCTCAGCCTGCTTTTAGAGGTAGGTGGGAGAGCACACTTAATGTTCTCCCTTCCCACCACTTCTTCGAATGAGTTTACTCTTGGGCACCCGTACGCCTTACTCTCTGTGTCCTCCCATAATCTCCACGATTGACAGCTGCGCTCGTGACGAATGAAAGGGGCATTACGAACCAATGAAGCAAGAGGAGAATGTTCTAGCATGTATGTTCATAATAACCTGCTCCATGATTTGATTAAAATGTCTCTCTCTTTATTCCTTTTGGGGATTTGGTTTTTCTTATGTCATTGACGAGCCAAGAAATCGTTGCCGAAGTTAATTTTCCATTACTTCATCTTTCACGTAGTTGAACCTACAACATAAATATACAAATATTCAAAGTACCACATATAAATAGACCCCTTTTTACATGAATGATTCAAACACGTGCTATTTTTTATACATTCAAAGTGCAGTATCAGTGAAATTGGTTTGCTTCTTAAATATAGACATACTTGTATGTTTAACAGTGCAGATCAGCATTAAATGTCCAAATTAATTCGTAGCCATGACGAAATTTATTAAAATTGACATAACATCGGCAACGGTTTCTGGAGTTTTCATTTAATATAAAAAATGTAAACTACAAACTTCTGAGATTAATGTTTACATTCGAAACACTGCTGTAGCATTAAACTACGCATAACGAAGTAACCCGGTTAGAATCAAACCAGTGAACGAACTTCACAGTGAAAAACCTTGGACAAAACTGGATTGAGCCAACGTGGCCTCTTATTCTACGGTGGGTACATTGGAATCGATTGGAATGAGAAGTCCTCACGAATTATAGTGCATACAATTTCTTCAACGACTTTTGTTGACTGCGAATTTATCACGCACATATCGAAGTGACTTTCAGAATTCAAAAGGAATGTCCCAATAGGTTTTACAATAATTTGAACAATTAAAAAAATGTCCTCTCTCAAGCGAGCATAAACGGAAATGGTGGAGGACAGAGAAGGGATATTTCCCCTCCCCTTTCCTCCACATAAATATTTCCGCTTGAAAAATGTACGAAATATATCGCAAAATTTAAGGAAAAGTGACCATACACTGTGCTTTGGATGCTAGGATGTATTTCAATGTTTCACTCGTTAACGAAAAGTAAGATTTCTTCACGGGGTTAAATGCACCGTTAAAAATGTATGCGAGGGTTATGTCCCATGAAATAACTTGTAAAAAGAAAATCGTGCCTTCCGCCAAAGCAATCGAATTAAGAGAGAAAGGGTTTTGGAGGAGCAATACTATTGGGAACGATATAAATTCATAAGCGGATAACATGAGTATATAACGGCTACATGGCCACGATAAATTATTAAAATACGTGTCTACTGACACTCCGAATTCTGCTCTTAAGTTGACCCTCTATGGACGAGCGAGTCAAATTTGTCACGTTTCAAAATCATTGAAACATCTGCTTTCTAAGAGGCTTATCCATTTAGTTGATGCGCTGGACAGAATTGTAACGCTTCGGATTAAGTGTGTGAACATTTGCGTCTCTTTCGGCGGTTTGTCCAACAATTTGAATAGATGAGTGTGTGACACTATTCACTGACGATGGCGTGCCTGGTGGAAATCTGAAATAAATAGTTTCAGCTGTCAAATGAAGAAAAAAATGGGAAAGTTTAAAAAAAGATACACTAAGAAGGTGATGTTGAAGTATACCTTGTGTGAATATTATTACGTACAGTATTATTTTACATTAAATACAAGCAATAAAAATACGTCACATTTCAAAGTAAATGTAATTATCGAATAAATTGCAATTTTTTTAATAACGCTTAAATTGCACTTTTAAAAAACTAATATAGTAGCAGTATTATTTTCATGCAGATATTTCATAATTATGTCCATAGAGGGTTAAGGAAATTTAAAAAACACCAAAAACCTAGGGAATAACGGAAGAAATCATACACATTTTAAGCATACGGCAAACTCGAAGTGTCAATTCGTAGTTTGCATCCTAAGGTCACGCCCCCATCACAGGGAGTCGTCTCGTTCGTCAAGTAAGCCGACGCCGTACTCCATTATTACTATTGACAAGTGACGGGAGTGGGACGCGTCGGTAGTAATCCGCCGCCCCGTCCGAAGATGGAGCAGCCGCCGGCGACCTCACGATGACGCCATCCAGGTCGAAACGGGAGGCGAATTCCCTCTCCCAAGTCGGAACGCATTTGACAAACGAATTGCAACACAAACACTCAGACGATTTGCGCGAAGGCACAGCGACGCCCCTCTAGCGTGAAGTTGCACTCGCGAGAGACCCTTCAGCGGAACTTCGACGCTCAGGTGCGAGACATTCCAAGAATAATCTTGGGAGCAAGGCATTATACTCCACTCGCTGGCACTGGAGCACAAGTGACACAGCCCCAAGGGCGAGAAGAGAGGGGAGCTTCGGGGAAGATTTCGCAATTTTCTGCATAATTTAACATCGCCTTCGCAGATGGCGCACTTTTTGAACCTCACATTGTATCTCAAGATGCGCCATACGGTTGGTAGGCAAGAGCTATATAAAGCTATAGTCCGTGTCACACGATATTTGATCCGGGACAAGTTCGAGGGTACTCGCTAATATGACAGCTATACAATATACAGAGATATTATAAAGCGCTGATCGTGAGTCATTGAGTACCTACACGTTTTTATAACTTTTAAAGTACAGTAGGGCGTCAATAATCCGGACGTCAAAAATGAAAAATAAGTTGAAGTGTACATATTTATGTACATATTTCTAGTGTTGTCAATACAATGTTACATTAAAATACTACGTAATAACGTATGAAGTCGTTTCAGGCTTAACTCGGTGGAAATGCGATATATCCATGATAAAATATAACTTTTTTAAAGTTATATTTTATCATGGACAACGTAATAAGTTCATATTAGTGAATGGGTGTATTTATCTGCTCCAATGATTTAACTACAGTACTATAGTGAATTGCTGTTTTGCGGTTTTTAGCATAGATTCTTTATGTTTAAGGCATCAAACGGCCTTCTTTTTGGTTCTGTTCAAAAATCCGGACTTTTTGATAATCCGGACTGGGTCCGGTAACATTTGATCCGGATTATAGACTTTCTACTGTAAGTCGAAAATAAATTTCTGGACCACACCTCAATCAACTAAATATTTTTTGTAGGATGGAAATCACACGCATTTAGTAGTATAAATGATAGAAGATCTCAATGGTTTCAGGCTCAACTTCGTGGAAGTTCCTTTATTTACATAAATATGTGTTTGTTACTCGCCACGATACCTTAATATTTGTTAGCAACCAATATGATAACATGTAACGTATTTTTTCGCATTAATGGGTAAATTTGCACTGACAGATACGAGTTATTTCGAAATATATGTGATGTTCCAGGCTAAGTGTGGAAATAGCATTGAATTGCTACGAAACAAAACCAGTAGCTAGCAATTTTTTTCCATTAAAGAAAAATTAAAAATAAGAACGCCATTACAAAGTTTCACACAAATCTATAGTAAATGAAAATCACTCCATTCACCTTAAGGTAGTTTGATCGAAATATCATTTTCCCAAGAAATCAATGAATTTGATCTAATTTTGAAGAAAGATATATGTTTCACCCTTCCATTGACACCGAAAATTCAACCACTTACCACATTACTTTCTGAGATATTTTCCATGAAAATACCAGCCCTTTCATTTGGGAGATGGCACCTACGTGTACGCATTCCAGAGAGATCATATATTAAAAGTTAGGCATTTCCTACACTTAGATCTCGTCAAAAAATCAACAGTGTGTAGTTTGTGTGTTTTCCCAACTATTTTTAAAAATTAATCATATTGTTACCGCAGTAAATTCTTCGGGATCACAATAAACCTTCCGGTCTAATGGAGTTTCAAACGTGCCGCGTGAAAAAATGAGTCAAGTTAAAGACTTATTTAGATATTTTCATTTAATTACTTACAATTTCGGTCATGTAGAACTATGTTATAGCACCATAATAATGCAATATTTAATTCGTGTATCTCACAGTTGGTGAAATGAAAACGTAAAATTCGAATATGGTCGCTAATATGACTAGGGAACGCTCGCACTACCTTAAGCCGGTATTCTAGCTAACAACACGGCAACTATCATACTCGCTGAGCTGGTTGAATTCATAACTGTTGCCATACCAGTTTACCTCACACTCCTAATTGAATATAGCATCTGTCGACCAATCACTATAGCTTTTTGTTACGCTGTACGATCCTCATTTCACTTAAATCAGTGCACTCCATACTTCCTTACGGCTATCAGTAAAATTCTGGCGGTGAAATCAACAGTGCGTAAAAGCCACAAATAGCTTAATTTAGGAAAATTGCAGACATACACTTCGATATGAATTAAAATGCCACATCCTTTCCAGCGAAGTTCAAAGATCGTAAGAAACCTGATGCAATTCAAAAAAGTGCAAGATTCCTCCGCTAAATTTAGCATCTAGCAATACGGGTTAAAGAAAACCTGAGAGGAAACAGGAACAAGATAGAAGATTAAAATTGATGGAATCAGTATAGATTTACTCCAAAGAATGATCCTTCGATATAGTGAGTCATTTACAACTTCTGCGCCAGGCAGTCTAAACAAACCTGCACCTGACAACTAGATTCGTGGAAATTATTGCTTTTTTATCCACTTGCGAGTGATATATCGCACAGTTTTTACATCGAAAGCTTTGAATAATTAATTAGGAAAAATCACTCAATTTTTTGACGAAATAATTATCTAACGACAAAAACGCCAAGCGACAAGAAAACCGCGGTGGAAAATAGGGTGAAAATAGAGAGAAAATGAGTAGAGGAGCTTTTGTTGGAGTTTTTTGTATTACAAACCAAGCATGCACCCTCGCTTCCACAATTACGAACAGTGTATTAACAATTATAAAACCTAATCCTCTATAAATGGAAATAAGAAGTAGAATATCACAGGGAAAGGCAGCCTTCCGTAAAGTCAACCAGCTCAAGCAATAAACTTAGGCTCAAGAAAAAGATTTGTTAAATGTTTTATTTGGAGTGTTTTGCTTTTTAGAGCAGAAACATGGAACGTACGGAGGAAAAAAGAGAAACATCTTAAGGGTTTTCAAAGGTGATTATGGAGGAGAAGGGAAAGATTAAAATTGAGTGATAAAGTGAGGAACGAGGAAGTGCTAGCAAGGATGAATGAGGAAAGGAATATTTCAAGATCAATATGAAAGAGGAAAGCAAACTGAACGGAACACGTCCTGAGGAAAGATTGCCTGCTGAAAAGAATATTAGAAGAAAAGATAGAAGTAAAGGAGAGGGAGAGGAAGACGAAGAAATTATGTGTTGACGGATATTATGAATGGAAGGAGTTACCAAGAGCTGAGGGATGCGGCACAGGATAGACGAGCATGGAGGGAGCAGTTCAATTGAAACCTGTCTGAGGACAGATTCACCTTAGAGGGAGAATTAAGTTTAGCGTATCAGGGCGATATTTTGTGGAAAAGGAGAACAGATGCCATGATCCCACAGTAAAAGTTTTGGTTCACTTTCCACTTACCTTGAAAAGGACATAGTACATGTCGAAACCTTGGTCGATGAATAAAATTCTGTGGAAAGTGGACAAAAACTTTTATTGCGAGTTTATGACATTAAAAGGATAAGAAAGAAATGGAACTAACCATTCCTGCCGTGGAATTTGTACATGCAACAACCGCTTAATTTTCTAAAGTTCAATTAATCACTTAACTTTGACACTTGAGTCATACTTAAAATTAAGGATACTTAACAGATATTTCTGACAAATGACATTCCGTCTCCGCAGAAGAGTGAATCCATCGCTAACGTAATACTTAAGGTCGTAACACAAAAGCAACACATCAACACAAAAGGCCAGACGCCGCCGACGCAAAAAGGTAGATAACGCACGCGGGGATAGAAGGCGCATCGCTTGCCGAACCTTTGCGGGCAATATGTTCCCGGATCGTGATCGCCCGGAGGCGCGGATGTCGGAGATGTCTTTGGGTCCCGATCATTAGGACACAATTAGGAGGACCTCTTTAACGAGAGGGCGTCTATGGCCGCAGCCGAAGCCTAGAGGCGACGAATTCAGAGAAAGGAGAGGGCCTTATCTCCGTGACTACGGAAATGGTTACAACAGCGGAAACTGTTGCATTGTTTGGTTCGAGGAAAGCGGAATCTTTTTAAATGTCTTAATCAGTTCACGAGAAGGGCGTCCTTGCTCACATAATTTATCTCGTCCTCTTTGAATATAACGCTACGACGAGAATTACGATTATTATTACGAGCAGAAAGGATCTACTATTACTATATGAATCCATTTCTGCAGAGGTTATCTGCACGGTAATGTGAATTGTAGTGGAAAATTAGAACCTCTGTCTCCTCAATTAAACAACTGTATTATGTAACGCTGAAAAATGACATTCGGATGACTTTTAATAAGATAAACACCAGATAGTTTCTAGAATCAACTTCACACGTGACATATGTTTGTGAGAAACCGCGTTTCACTTAACGTTGTTCCGATAATGCCTAATTTCCTTATTCCACATTCTGATCAAGTGTTTTTGCCACAAATCTTAGGAGGCATTGGTGAATGCTGCCGATTGACCATTTATCAGGTATTTGCAAAATTCAAAATTATGAATGTAATAGAACTCGGTTCAACTGTGTGGAGTTCCATATTATGTAATCTGAAAACATAAATTTTACACTCCACTGGTCAGCTCACATGTCAATTAATGGCACAATCCGGTGACACGTCGGTGAGCATCTGAAGATGACGCCCGGCATCAAAATCCGAATTTTGCAATCAACTGATCTTTAAACTGATCAGTGGAGTGTAAAATTTATTTTTAATTATTGTATTCAAATTCCCTGGCGAGCTAAGTAATTGCTGAGATTACAAACTTGACAATTTTTAATTTTTTCCTTTAAACGTCGAGGTGAAATAACCAGCTAAACAAATAAACCATTTCTTTTTCAGCGATACTTGAATGGCGAATGGCCAATAATCCGTGCATAAGTAGACGCAAATAAATTGCATGGCAATCAATACGATGACTGCGAAGGTACACTGAATGCAGTCAATTTCTGGAAATACGAATCTTGACTTTCCCGATCAAAAGTTCTCAACTAAATTATTAGAACAGGCCTCAGGAGATCGACCATACAACGTGGCAAGAAAGAGAAGAATTGTGTCACGAGTGAACGATAAAGTGAGTCCTCCCCATACAGCTATCTCGTCCTTTCGAGACGGCGACCACATTACTTTTCCCCAAACATGGGCGTGAAACGCATCCACAAACACTGGCGCAAATTCTCCTGCGCCGCTGACCACACCCCATGGAGGGAAGAAGGTTTTATCTTCATTTCCTCTCTGTGCAATTGCGAGAGGCACTTTTCCTAATACGTTCAACGGCGCGCCACTGTTCACCGTTCTTCACACTGGACTGGAGAGCCCGGCGGAACTATTCCGACGGCTGCAGTCAGCCGGGACTTGACGCTCAGCTCCCGACTCCGCTCCGATTTCAGCGAAACAAAGAGGGCTTTTGAGAGGAGATGAATCGTTAAAATGTTGAAATTGTCATCTATCAAGCACTCAAAGGATTTTCACAGCCATGGTGATACAAATGAACCGGGAATAGAGACAGAGGAGCGGCTATTAAAAATAATCAAGAGGACTTCCGCGACAATACCCGTCGCCGAGGCCGCATATAGAGATATATTCCAAAGGGATACAGACAAAAAAAGAGCAATACAGGCGAAGAAACTAAAGCAAACTCCTGATATTTCGACAGCCGTAATGTCTTTTTCATAGGAGAAATGGGAACTGGGCTTATACGTATATTCGAATAATTACACAAGCAAGATAAATGCTTTTGTCAGAAAGTCATTTCTTCTGGGCGTAATCTATCATTTCCCATTACAACTGCATTTTGATGGACAGAGAATTTCCTCGTGCCACTCCCCTGCCCACATTTATACAGCTACATACTACCCTGCGAGCCGCCGCATGGGCGTGTGGCGGTGGGTGATAGGACGCCAGGCATGTAAAGTTGTAACGTTTTGGGAGGCGAAATGGTGACGTGTATTATGGGATCGCATATAGTAGAGCTCAGTTTTTATTTTGGTCGCTTACTGCGCGCGTAAAGAACGAGTTTTTGTACCAATTTCCCTCCCCTAATGAAATGTGCCTCAAAACATATAGTAAAATATTTCAATGAGTCATGCATATGATCTGTAAAATTTTAGTTTATTACCATACAAATAAATCTACATTAGAAACTTTTTCCAGTCATATATGGCTTCCCGACCGCTGTACGACAGCAGGAACGTAATCTGGCGCCCCCCCCCCCCCTCCAAACTCCAGCTCTTTAAGTTAAGAGTGAGAAATGATGACGGCAATATACCTACTTTTCTCTCCTTTACCCGAGGCTCCCAAAAAAAACCCAATCGACTCTAATATATCCCGATGTCATTAATCGATTGCATTTAAACCTTAAAGATAGACCAATGAACATATAGGGGCTCAAATGAGAGATATTAACAAATTAAATAACCATTTTCCCGGACCAGGATATTGGAGCCAAGATCCCTAGGTTACTCGCCGAGTGCTCATAATCATTAAACCTCCCTGTGCGGCATTTTATTGATGTGAACCTCATATGGCCCTCAAAGGATATACAGAAGATGTGCGCTTAAGGCTTACACTAGAATGTTTCCTATAGTGGTGTTTCTTTTCACGTAAGAAAGCCGAATTATAATCCGTTGCTATTTTCAAACCTTGGAACTTATTCGTGAATCCAAAATTTCCTGTAGAACGATTATCTTTTGGGATATTTTACTTGAAATAGAACAAACTTTGCCCGATTATTTCGGCTGTTTCGAAGCATTTATTTTCGTAGTATCCAAACAACTCATCAGAGGGTAGATCACTGTACTAACAGATTAATTCATTTTTACTTTCCCGCCCCAACCAATGAGGGCGACGGGAATGTGCAGCGAGGCGAGTTCCAGGGTAGGTACAAAACGAATCCCCTGATTGGCCAATACCTCCAACATAAAAGTCATGTTATGAAATTTACAGGAAATACCAAGATATTAGCACGAAGTACCGAGCATAAGGTATCAAGAAGAACTCACATGTGTGAGTATAGAATCGCAGTCCACAACTTAAAAGCCACTTCCAAACTCAAACGAGTTTTGCTCTGCTTAGGAATTAACAAAACTTTGTAAGTTTTACAAAGAATATTTATTGTACAACCGGTTTCGTCGAATGGTCGACATCATCAGGCTATGCACGTCGAAAAGTCGACATCATCACTGGATGATATCGACTATTCGACAAAACCGGTTGTCCAATAAATATTCTTCGTAAAACTTACAAATCTTTGATAATTCCGGAGCATTATGGGAAAGTTATACAAAGTTCAGGCTGAAAATATTGAGTTTTGCTACATTACATTTCAACCAATCTAACTTAAACGAGAGTCAGCCCCGGAAGCAGCCGCTTACGCCATCAATTAACGCTAAAATCATTCAGTTTCATTTTAAAAAAGTATCCCAAACCCAATAACGTATTCTTAAGACTGCAAGTTTACAGTTGGCAGAGAAAGGGCGGCATTCTTAGGCAGTAAAATCCATGACAGCAAGTAATTGGTTTCGCCGACAGCCGAAAAATAAAAATCACGACCAACAATGCTTTTTTTAAACCATGTTACGTGACAGCAGTTTTCTCAGAGGAGAGAAGGAGATTTATTTATAATCGACCTCGGAACTATTCTTGGCTAAGATTGAAAGCGAGGGAAAAACCACCCATCTCAACCCACGCACGGTATTAGGGGTTCACGAGTTAAGGGGCGAGCTGGAGAAGAGGAACGGGAGCCAAGGGATCACTGCCTGCGAAGTACATTGCGTGACCTCTGTGTACTCATTAAAACCTACGATTCAAACGCGATAATCTACCGCAATTTCTCGATATGTTGCTTCTTCCGTAATTAAAAGCGCTGACACAGCTAAACTGAATGCCTAATAGAAACGCAGCCCCACATAACAAAACTACTGCACGAAGTTCAATGATTTTTTAAAAGTATTCTACCGGTTAAGGTAGGTTTTGATGAATTCCAGAGAATCTCTTCCCGGTTATCTACAACTTTCAGGGGCCCGACTACCTCTAGTACTTCCTTTTTCGCTTCGGCATACGATCTACCCTTCTTCATCCCGTCCGTGAAACCTTTTCCATTTTTTCCTCTTTCTTGCTTGCTCAACATCGTTCCCTCTATCACAATCTTGAGCAACCATCGCCCCTTATTACACCCTCCAGCCACCTACTCTCCCGATCTCGAATTTCATTCAGAAGTTTCCTATCCTCGCCCTCGCTGGAGACGATCTCCAGCACTTCCTCGTTAGTCTTCCTCTCCGTCCACCTCACCTTCTCCATCCTTCTCCACACCCACATCTCAAACGCTTGCAGCCAATTCTCGTCGGGTAGGTACTTTTTAAAACCTAAAATTTAAACGCGATATCTACCGCAATTTCACGATATGTTGCTTTTTCCGTTGTTAAAAGCGCTGACACAGCTTAATCGGATGCCTAATTGAAACGCAGCAACACATAGCAAAACCTCTTCGCACAATTCAATGACACCAGAGCTGAAATTGAAGAGATGAGAATTAGTAATATAGAGCAATTGTATCCTCCTTAACTACCATTGAGGTTACATGAAAATCGATCCAACCAAACTTAGAGCATCAAAATTGAACGGTATTATGTAAAAAAAATCCCTACCTAATACAATTTTGTGAAATCTACAACCGAACTCAAGAGCCTTCCTCTAGAAACTAATAAAGGATTAAGTAGATAAACAACAAACGAGAGGAATATTTTATCATTAATGGTGAAATTAGTTCGGAAAACGGCCTTACACAACGCCGTATCTGTTAGCAAAACAATTTGAAGGTGAAAATCATCGGTGGACTATGGTTTTGTTTTCATAGATTTTCTGATACCAGTTAAAGTACGGCGATTCACATGAGATTCCTGAGGAAATGATACAATGAATGAATTCGTTCCGGATAACAGTGACATAAGGTAATAAACGGCCTCGTATGTACGTTAAGTGTTACACCTTTAGGCTTATACTCCAGCCAATATTTTCATGCATTCTCAGATTTTCCAGTCCCAGAGCTCTTCTTTAAAGCACGCTTTACGCGTTACATATATTTGAACAAGCAAATGTATCACGGATTGTACAAGAAAATGAATGGAATAAGAGAACGTTCTTTTTCCCGTTCAGTCATTCAAACAATCATACGATTTTCCGCTTTACACGGTACTAATTTCCTCTTGGAAGAGTCCAAACATTCGTTTGTACAATAAAATGTACCGTTTTAAGCGGCATTGAGTTAAACGTTTTGATGCAAAATGCAACAAGATGGTGAGATATTCAGGAGATATTGTATTCCACAAACTATTCCCAGCTAATTCACAGCTGGAAAATATTGGAACCAAGCTGTGAAAAATTAATTATGCATGAGAAGCCTATAAATCTTTTTTTCGCTCTCTCTCTCTCCTATGGCGCTACAGCCCCAGTTTGGGCCCTGGCCTCCTTCAACTTCTGCCTCCATGCTTTTCTGTCAGTTGCCGCTCTCCTCCATAGTCGTAATCCTAGGAGATTCCGTGTGTCAGCCTGTACTTTATCTTCCCACCGTTTACGTGGTCTTCCTACTGGTCTTTTACCGTACATTCGGCTGTCTAACGTTCTCTTCGGTATCCTTTTGTCGTCCATTCTAGCCACATGCCCGGCCCGGAATTTTTCTAAGCACTTTCCTTTCAAATCTATCAAGTATGCTTTTAGTCTTCTCTGTCACACTCCATGCTTCACATCCATAAGTTGCAATGGGTCTTATAATTGACTTGTGTATTTTTAGCTTG
This sequence comes from Ceriagrion tenellum, assembly GCA_963169105.1. Taxonomy (NCBI): domain Eukaryota; kingdom Metazoa; phylum Arthropoda; class Insecta; order Odonata; family Coenagrionidae; genus Ceriagrion; species Ceriagrion tenellum. Next base: position 43,654,781 of record OY720637.1, read on the forward strand.
CTATTACGATGGGCATTTTTTGATCTAAGTACATGTGACATCGCAAAGTCGCTTTATTGGCTAGTGTCATTCTTCTCCGGACTTTCCCTCTTCTGTGCCATCTGCATTTAATTCCACCCCTAAGTATATAAATCGGTCCACTGACTAAAGGGGGTCACCAAGCATTATCTGTGAGCCCCTGTTCCCCCTTTTCTGTAGTAGAATTTTGGTTTTTGATGCATTTATCTCAAGGCCAATTCTCTTAGCATGATTTTTTATTCGTAGATAGGTTTCCTGTGCTTCTACTGCTCTTCGGCTCATAACATTAATATATCTTTTTCACATCCGAGCATTCGACCCGGTCTCGGCCAATGAAAAAGACTAAATCTTCCCTCATTTTGATACAAAAATGACGCGACATGACAAACGATGAAAAAACACACATCCAGGGCGCATGAATTATGAATGCATGTTTTGGAAACAATGGAGCGACTCCCTGCCGCACCTGCGGCGGGCCGTTCCGCTTCGGTGGCGAGCCGCAAAATTCACCACCACGCCATTTCGGCCTACCTGCTCCACTTCTCCCGTTCCCGTCCCGTGCGTCGAAAAATGTATTCCAAGGGCGAAGAATACTCCGATAACACACGACGACGAGGACGCACGTCGGGAGTATTAAGGTAGTCCGAGCGAGAGTGTTCCCCAGTCATAATAGACACCATATTCGTATTTTACGTTTTGATTCCACCAGCAGTGGGAACATTAATTAAATAGTGCATTATTAATATTGCAATAATATAGTTTTATATGGCAGAAATGGTACGTAATTAAATGAAATATCAGCATAAGTTTTCAATTTGATTCATTTTTTTCGCGCGGTGCGTTTGAAACTCCTTCAAAATGGAAGGTTTTTCTTGTGATCCCCAAGAATCTATTGCGGTGACAATATGATTTATTTTCATATGTTGTTGAAAAAGCATACAAACTACACGCTGTTAGTTTTTTACGACATCTAAGTGTTAGAAATTTTTCATTTAGTAAATGACGTCTCTCTGGAGTGCATACACGTACCATTTCCCATGTAAAAGGGCTGGTATTTTTTGGCAAATATCTGCAAAAATAATGAGGTAAGGGTTTTAATTTTTGGTTTCATAAGAAGGGTGAGACATTTTTCTTTAAAAAGAGACCAAATTCATTGATATTTAGGTAAAATGATATTTCGCTCAAACTACCTTAAACGAGAAACACGCCGCCCTCGACTGCTTCGAGAATTCCTCCGAGTGTGAACGATGGCAATTTTTCCCCTTCCCCCTCGCATGAAATCCCTTCGGGCGTAGCAAATTCCCATGTTTCGTAGCCGAGGTTTTAACCTAAAGGGTTAGACATTGGCAGACCCGTGGGAAGCGAAGGGGCAAGAAAGGGAACTAACTAGTCTTTTCCACATCAGGTGAGCCGAGAGATTTATGCTTCGCCCTGGTTAGTGACCCATCTTATAACTATCGCTAAAGACTACGTGCAATTCCCCTCCGCTCCCAGACATACTCTCCGCAACTTCAAGGTTGAAAAGATATAAGGGAAAACACCATATCCACATAGTAGTATTTGGGCGTTGGCTGTGCCCACACTTGAGATGTAGCGAATGAGTCATTGTTTATAGTAGTTTTTTTATAGATGTATTACTTTTGAAACGTAGGGTGGACGATTTTTGGCATTTCACAAAGAAGGTTGCAGGTGACCGAGATCTAGCAACACCTGATTCATGTGTAGAACTAAAATGGCAAAATATCTGTTTTCACGTTGGATTGGATTTTTGGAGAGGCGACCGACAGCTAAGGTCATTTTCGCCAAAGGGGATAGGTAAGGGAGGAAGGGTGGATTTCGTTATTCCGCTGAAAAACATCCTCCTCTGCAGGGATTTGAACTCTGGCCGCCCGTGTTTTCTTGTTTATTTGTTATCCTTCCACGACGCGATCAGTCTACTAAGCGGCCGTAACGACCGTACGAACGTAGCGTTCGTACAGAGCTCCATAACGAATCGCATTTAGACAACTATTTTAGCGACAAAGTTAAAATATTACTGTAAGATACTAATTGAAACTCCGTGAAAAATTCTAGGAAAACAGACAATAGTTCTGGTAGAACGAGAGACATGCAACGGGTGCAATCTCGACACAGAAGTGCCCGCATTTAGACTATGTAGGGCACGGAGGCGAGTGACGCACAGGACATACCGAATTTATTAATCTGAGACAACGCCGTAACCGTATGGTAATTGCCAACGGTCAGAATCGCAAGTGAGGTGAGGCCTCTCGCAACTTTCGCAATCTCGAGGCGAAAATAACAGCGCCCATGTCATCTGGAGAGCAAAAAACTCAAATAAATGTGCCTCAAAAACGCGTAAAAAAAACAAAGAGTGCTTGTGGGAGGATGCGAAAAATCGAGGTTTACGTTGATAATCATAGAAAAGCATAAATTGACGAGAATGGAATACACTTGAACGATAGTGCACAGCAAAATATGCCAACGTCCTTAAGTAGTCCATAAATATTATAGTAAGATACTAACAATAAGTATTAACTGTTTTTCAATGGTCGTCACAGTGGCGGATCTAGGTTTGGTCCAAGGGGGGGGGGGCAACCGGGGGTCTGAGGGGAATACCCCCCAGCCGAAGGGGAGTTCGGAGGATAATTTCCATTTTATCTAGGGTAAATTTTGACCCGATGGAAGGGGCTATAGCCCCACCCCATAGATCCGCCCCTGATGGTCAACAATTACTCTTAACCCGGCAAAACCCTCTAGACATCTTTCTGACCATTAATCTACAAACTGAATATCTGAAATAAGTTTTTCTTCATCCTATTTCTATGTTCATGGTGAACGCTCATCTGCTGTTGACAGTCATAAGCTAAAAGGTTACCTTTGATTTTATCGCTTTTGCCGGATCTAGAAGAGTAGTGTGGCGTCAAAAGGGTAGTCTCTGTGTCACTAATGACGTAGGTAATTTGTGTCACGCCAATAAATAGTTGACGATGCACCCCAAATTCGCTGCGAAAAGAGAGGGGATCCCCAGGTGGTGAAGGCTGGCGTGAATCAGGGTCGGATACAGGGGACGGTGACAGATGCTAGCCGAGTGACCAGCCGATCAATCAAGCAAAGATATCAAGAAAGCAAACGCTTCCGAAGGCAAGAGTTTTAATGAGACCCGTCCCTTAAATGGAGCGACTCTCAGGCACACACAGTGACCACAATTAGCTGGCTCAGGACGCATGCCTCTTGGGGCGGGGGGGCGCAACAGGTGCTAGGGAGGACCGAATCGAATGGGGCAATTTTCGACGGAAAAGTGGGCGGGGGCAGTGCAATAGTACACGCCCCTGCGCCCAACCACGTGCGCATACGCCCCTGGAACTTCTTTCCCGACCCAAAAACCTCCCCTCACAAAACAAATATTCATGAGACCTTATTGTTAGCTCGAAAAAGCAAAATTGCATTACAAATATCGAGCTTAACATGTCGAGGCCGGGAACTGTTCAAACGGGTAGGAATGCGGCCCTGCATTACATATATAAATGCCTATATAATAAAAAGATATTGGACGAATAGTACGTAAGGTCCTCGGATAAAAAATTGATTATCAACTTTGCTCAAGTAATGCCTCATCTTGACGATTCTGCGAGCATTTGAAATTCTGCAAGGAGAGACATATTACGCGAAATAAAATATTAATGACAGCCTCACGCTTCGTTAAAAATTGGAATAAGAGAGAGATCATGAAGAGGTAAACTCTTAACCTACACGCTAGGCTTAGGTTGCTTGAGAATTTCAGAACTGATATTTTTCAGAGCGACATAGAGAATATCATGACTCCTCACTACATCAATAGGTCTGAGAGATGCGATAAAATAAGAGATACACTGCCGAACAGATTGATACAAAAACTCGTTCTTTTCGTGAACAATAAGCGACCACAATGGAAACTGAGCTCCACTAAATACACTCCTATAATTCATGTTACCATTTCATCTCCAAATAACTTACACCTCCACACGGCTGCTGACCTAGCATCCCCTGCCACAAGCCAATGCGGCGGCTCGCGGGGTATTGTGTAGATGTAGAACTCATAAACTTTTTCCTCACTATATGTTCACCCATATTTACTCATACGCGGAAATTTTTCAAAATCATCAAAACACTAGACTATAACAGCAAGTTTGATATTTAATAATAGCAGTATTGAATATACTTATTTTTAGATTTGCAAAATTTATGAATTTACAAAATGAGAGAAGTTACCGAAATTCAAACTCTTTCCACGCGAGAAATCTCTTATGACACTGCATGGTTTATTCGAACAAGAAATTATGGACTTAGAAGATATAAGTATGTCACCAATCACAAGATATGTATACTCCAAGGATTATTTACTTTAGTTCTATCCCTTTCTGGTTCGGTTGGTTTTCTTCATGAATGCCAATCAATTTTTGGATAGGTTTGTTTCCCCGATTCCAGCATTTGGGTCACCAGCTAATTTATTCCAGCAGTGATAGGGTGTACAAGGTTACACAAATGAAGGAATACATCAATAAGAGAAGAACTAGGAGTTAGGCCAATTAGAGATAGGTTCGTAAAGTGTGAAAACAGGTGGAAAGAGTATGCAATGCGATTACTTAAGGAAAGAAATCGAAAAGAGCCTTTGGAGTACAAGCCATTGCGTGGAAATCAAGTCGGAAGATCAAGGATGGGATGGTAAAGTGTAGCTGAATCGGGCTTAAGGTAGTCCGAGCGACATAGTTCCATAGTCATAATAGAGACCATATTCGAATAATACGTTTTAATTTCACCAGCTGTAGAACACATGAATTAAATATTGCATTATTAATGGTGCAATAATATAATTTTATATGACAGCAATTGTAAGTAATTAAATGAAAATATCTAAATAGTCTTTCACTTCACTCATTTTATTTCACGCGGTACGTTTGAAACTCTGTCAAAACGGAAGGTTTTTTGTGATACCTAAGAACCTACTGCAGTGACAATATGATTTATTTTCATATATTGTTGAAAAAGCATACAAACTACACGCTGTTAGTTTTTTTACGACATCTAAGTGTTGGAAATACCTCATTTTGTAAATAATGACTCACTGGAGTGCATACACGTACCATTTCCCACGTAAAAGTCCTGGTATTTTTCGGCAAATAACTCCGTAAGTAATGTGGTAAAGGGGTTGAATTTTTGGTGTCAATAGAAGGGTGAGATATTTTTCTTTAAATTGAGACCAAATTCATTGATTTCTAAGTAAAATGTTATTTCGCTCAAACTACCTTAAAGCCTAATCCAGGCAAGAAGATGACTTTTTACTGTTTGTAAGTAGGTACATTTGTACAAGGACGAGAGGTCATATCATAAGGTGACATGAATGCGTAGCAACGAAGGAAGATTCTCTAACGGAAGGGGAAGTGGTGAGCAGAGGATAGGAAGTTCTCAAGACAGTTTTAGCAGGAACATAGTACGGATTGCACTCGCATCTCTGCATCCAAATATTAGATGAACTAGAAAGAAGCGCACTATAAATGCGCGCAGTCACAGTAATTCGGCAAAGACGAAAAAATGAGGAAACGTACGCATGAGTGACGGGAAAATCGCTAAATCTGAAAATCCATTTTCAATTGTGTTCGTGAACGAGGCTATATTCCTATTCCTTACAACTTTACACAGTATCCCATGAGTCTGCACGTGGACACACGTGGACAATTATGACGACGACTAGAACGTAACATTTGCGAAATCTAAAATATTTCCTACTTCAAATAAATGTGAATAAAATGGTTACTCGGTCACTATTTTCCTCGATTTCAACTAATTAAGCATTAACTTATCCACGAAAACAAAGGTCTTCAACAACTTAACCACGACAAATCATTATTTTTTTCAGTTTTCATTGTGTATCACCTCTCATGGCTTAAAAATACATTCAAACAGACAAAATTCGGCCTGGAAGTTAAAAAATGAAACTATTTTAGCTTCAGATTTCTTTTCGAGTATAAGACAAATCACAATCATCTCCGCCCGAACGCTATTACAGCACAGCGTAGGATAGCAAAGCACTACGCATAGAATACAAAATAATCATATTTAACGGTAACTAAACAGCTACAATGCGTTTTTGATGAATGAAGAACCAATTTGATCCTTGAAGAGCCTCGTATATGATAGTTTCATAAAGAATTCAGAGGTGAAAAGCAAAGTGAGCCCATAGAAATATTTTTTAAAATTAATTTCACCAACTCGAGTGTAACCAGAACGGTTATAAAAACGCTGACCTGCTCACAAATTTCGGCCGTCACACTGTTTATAGCTCCGGGCCAACTGTTTGTTGAACCACACGAACAAATATAAATACAAAGGTCGGTCCTCCACCGCTTCCTCTACTTTCCTCAAACCGAAAAAAGGAGCAGAGGGTTACAATAAATACACAAAAAGATCAATTTATGGAAGGGGCGAATTCCGCGAGCAAGCGGCAACATCCTATGCTTTCATAGGCTCAAAATAATACACAAAGTAAATTTGGCCCATGTGGAATTTGAAAATAATAAGAGGTTATTATAAATGTATTTAAACTCTAAAAATATATGGTTTAGCTCACTTATCAGTAGTTTTAGACACAATTTTAACTGTACAAGGCTGGACTCAGTGGAGTCGTCTATATTCATGCTGAATAAAAAACACTTTGTTATCTTCCACAGATTAGTCTGGCACGATGCGTTTCGCCACACTTTGGCATATTCATGAGCGGCATTCTTCGGTTGGGGTGTGGATATATTGCCCCAGCCAGAAGCGTTGGGAGGTGAGGGAAAGAAGGAAAAATTATGCCACAGTGTGGTGAAACGTGTAGCGCCAGTAAATATATCTGTGGAATATAGGTAATTGTTTTTATTCAGCATGAATATAGTATTAGAAATATTAATAAAGGCACGCTTCCTGAAACGCTGACGAAACTGTCGCACGAAGACGAATCGACGTGGAGGACATCCCGGAAAATTAGTCACGCCTATAGTTTTAGAAAGTTTTTCAAATAAGAATAATCTAATGAATAATTCTAGAATATAAATCATGACGATAGAAGTTATTTGTTATATATATAATATAAATCATGACGATAGAAGTTATTTGTTATATATAGAATATAAATCATGACGATAGAAGTTATTTGTTATATATAGAATATAAATCATGACGATAGAAGTTATTTGTTATATATAGAATATAAATCATGACGATAGAAGTTATTTGTTATATATAGAAAGGGATAATCGGTGTTTGACGTGTCCCAAATCATTCATAACTCTTGTAGACGCATAACGTGACAAAATCAGCCAGGAAAATCCAAATACAACTATCAACTGCCCCAGAAACGAAATTTGAGTCGCGCTATTCGCAAAGGATGCGGTTTAGTTGCATCATAATCTTCGCGTCCGGAGTTTTCATAGGGTGGTAACGATATAAGAATCAACGGAAGAGTTCTCCCCTTCCTACGGGCTCTTAACTTCCGTTAACTACTTATATGCGCATAAGTATGGGTTAAGCTGAGAGCGGAGAGACAAATTCTTTCAGCAAAATCTGAAAAAAAAATCCTTTCCAAAAAAGATAATTTGAAATCCACCAAAATTCAACTGAAGGTGGTAACTTCAAAGTTTTTCAAGTTGCTAATTACATGAGCTACTAACATAAAGCACATTTTAATCAATGGTGAGATTGTTAAGGGCTTCGAGTCATAATTTATGCGATTGGGCAGCACAGTTCACCACCGCAAAATTACTTGAAAGACATTTTACTAAAGTTCTTGCTAATTACAGAACACGTTGAATGAATAACAAAACCATACCTTAACACGATACTTTTTTCGCATCGTTTCGTATATGCACTCCAGAGAGACCTTATTTAACAAATGAGGAATTTCTAACACCTAGATCTTGTCAAAAAACTATCAGTGTGTAGTTTATATCTTTTCTCAACTATTTTTCATAATAAATAATATTTTCACTGCCTTAATTTCTTCAGAAATGCAAAATTGTAGTGAAGGATTTTCAAACGCACCGCGCGAAAAATTAAGTAAAATTAAAACTTTATGTGGTCATTTTTATATAATTACTTGTAGTTTCAGTCATATAAGGCGCCATTAATAATTCAATGTTTTATTCATGCTTCCTACAGCTGCAGAAATTAAAGCGTGTAATTCGAATATGGTCTCCATTATGATTAGGGTTCTATCTCGCCCAAACTGCCTTAAAATCTTCATCAGTAAACGTATACTCCTACAATATGACCTCTCTCAATTTTTTCACGTTGTATTCCTATTACCAAGCAAATTATCCGCGTGGCAACATCATTTTACAGCTGCTTCCTTTCCGCATTCCTGTTTCTCGCAGGAATCAGCAAGGTGTCTCAGAATACGTTGAAATTTTCCCCATCTTGAAGACACCGGATAGCGCGTGGAAGGTCGAGAAAATGTAAAGCTTGTAGATAAGCAAAAAAGAACGGAGAACGACGCGGACTGCGACGGATAGGAAAGAAAATACGACGGCTTTGTAAAAATTCATTGAGGCACTTAATCATAAGAAAGCGGAAAAATCTTTCCCGTCCGGGGAGTAAGGTCCTTGTTGGATTAGCTGCTGATGTGCGGCGCAAACATTACTCGGGGATACGAGTGCCCATGTTAATGGAGGTCTTTCTCGGAGCTCCGTATTTCCACAGCTCTAGAAGCAAGCCTTGCACGCGGAAAGAACCCACCTTTGCGGAAGAGTGTGGATACAGCACTCCAACACGGAGGAAATACAAACGGTTACGGGAACAAGAAAAACACTTTTTGAGCTATGAACGAGAAAAGGCGGAGGCCTCATCGAGACACCAATGAAATTCGCCGAGAATGAATCCCATGGTTAACAATGAGGAGAATTCTACGGGAATTCCGTAGCGCGAAAAGAACATGCCAGCGGCACAGGTGGTGGGACTTTCAGAGTTGGTTGGGGGTGGGAGTTTAAGCCAAAGACGAAGAATTGACACGCTCGAAAGGAAATTGAATGATAAAGACGCATTGACGAAGAAATGGAGACGTCAGCGGAGGAAACAGCCCGCCATACCGCAATGTCAAACTATGCATTGGGTAATTAATTATTATGAATGAATCACTGGCGAGCACTAAGAACCGTAGTGACCTAAGTGAATATTTTAAGTCTGAGGTAGTGACAGACGTCTCACGTGAACGAGAATATTTTGGTTGAACACCCATTATGTACCGTTCAAAATATACATACGATAACAGAGCGAAATGGACGACTTTTTCGGACTTATAATTAGACTTTTCAACAGGTAATGTGGATAATTACTCTATTTCCTTGCTAATACTTAGTCTTAATTTGCTAAGTAGTTAAGTCCGTCTCGCTCGCATCCTATATGACTACTGAACTTATAAGTGTATTTACGTAGTTGCGAAAGAGATAACCGTTGACCTTTCCTCGGCATGAAATACCTGTTACTCAAAGATCTTTCGGGGATGGGTGCCGCCGACAGAAGCAGAGAAGAGCCACCTATTTTCCTTAACGCCTTCGCAGTTCCTCGGGAGAGGATTGGTAAAAATAACTTGTACACTCCACTGGTCAGTTCACAAGTCAATAATTCATTGTACAATCCGTATTTCGATGCCTGGCATTATCTACAGGCATCATAAGTCAGGTCAGTGAGCACCTTATTATTAATTAACTGCACAATAAATTATTGAAAAGGCCAATAATTTATTGAACAATCCGGATTTCGATGCCCGGCATTATCTTCAGGTGCTCACTGACCTGACTTTCGATACCTGAAGATGATGCCAGGCATCGGAATCAGGATTGTGGAATAAATTATTGACCTGTGCAATGACCGGTGGAGTGTAAGATATTTATAGTAATCAACACTGAATTCCACAAATTGAACCGAGTTTCATTTCACTCAGGGGAGGATTTGGAGCTGATACATGACCATGGTCACTAACCTCCATCCAGGGCTGCACAGTATTTCAAATGCAAGCATTTTAAAATACGAATTTGAAATACATTTGTACATTGTATTTCAAATACACGACCTTAATGTATCTTGAAATTATGTATTTGGAGCAGTATTTTGTATTTCAAATATTAATCGTCCTGTATGTACGAGAAAGAAGCTATTTTACACTTGTCAGGCCTCATTTAGAATATGCCGCTAGTATATGGGATCCGTACGAGGAAGGTATGATAAAAGAATTAGAGCGCGTGCAAAGGAGATCCGATAGGTTTGTTAAAGGCCGTTATGATAATTGTATAAGTGTTACGAGTTTAATAGAAGAACTAGGATGGGAATTACTATCAGAACGCAGGTTAAAATTTAGGCTAAACCTTTTAAGTAAATTCGAAACCGATTTGTTCACAGACGACGTTAGATATATATTATGAACCCCTGCGTATTATGCTAGGTTTGATCATATTAACGAGGTTAAAGAGATAGATTGTCGTACCGATAGATTTAAAATGTCACTTTTCTCGCGTACTATTAGAGAGAACAATAGGCAGCGTAGCAAAGGGATAGGTAGGTGAAATATAGTTAGAGTAGTCTGTAGTGCATGATGCATGTAATAACAGCCAATAATCCATTTCATATTATGTAGATACTAACCATCTAGCTGCATGTGACCCTATTATCCATCCCATGTCTCCATTAAATATCCTAGTTGCATGTCAACAGTGCATGTTTGGTGATCTTCACCCCCTGCCACACACCCTCGTGGTGGCTCGCAGGGTAGTACGTAGATGTAGATGTATTTTGTCCATCCCTGGCTGTAAGTTTAAGTATTAGGACCTACTGGGAATAGGCAGTATTTCAAATGCAAGTATTTTAAAACACGTATTTGAAATACATTTGTATTTTGTATTTCAAATACTCCTAGACCTGTTTTGGACAGCCTTGCCTCCATTGTTTACTCTTCAACACAATGTCTGGCTTCAACAGATTCAAGCGAGATATCGTGCAAGTTCGTCATATTATCACAGAAACAACAATGGCACTTTTCCTGATGTACCTTTCCCAGATGTATCTAGTACCTTGTGCTAGTTTCAGATATAAATCGAATACAGAGGGGGACAACTAGATTAGTTAAAAATTGAAATGATAAACATGGTAGTGTTACAAAATTGTTGAGGGAGTTAGGGTGGGAACCTCTATCCGTATGAAGGGAGAAATAGAGGTGAAAACTTTTACGAAAGTTTAATGTAGACTATTTTTTCAGAGGTTCAAAATATTTTGCTAGAGCCAAACTATTATGGTAGAAACGACCAGAGGAATCGGATTAAGGAAATAGACCGCAGAACCGATAGATTCAAAATGTCATTTTTTCCACGCACAATAAGGGAATATAATAGTAGCGATAGATCAGTTCTAGGATACTGACTAGGTTAAATAGTTTTTTTCGATATTGCTAAATATTTTTACAAGATTATCAACTACTAACCTCGCGTGTAACCTCCGACCTGATATAATCTTGCATGATTTAGTACCTTGTAGTGTTATTTATCTGTCGCATTTGTAATACTAACCAGTAGTCGTATCTTTAATAATGTATTGCATGGTAGCATGTTCTTCAACGTTTCACTCTCCTGGTTTCTGGTCTGACTGCGCGCTGATGTCCTGACTGCTTTTGGCTCTTGCCTGGTATCGGGAGAACGTTTGCAGTTCCGATTTCAACTGGGATGAGCGCTGCATGCTTGTTGTGAAATCACCCCGTGCCACAAACCCTAGTGGTGGCTAGCACGGTATTTCGTAGATGTAGATGTACCTGATGAGCCGAAACGCGTCGTACGGATTAAAATATCTTGTGGAAAAATGCAATTGTTGTTTCTGTTATAATACAATGAGTATCAGCTATCACACCATAATCTCGGCGCACTTCGTGTGGCATCAGCTCCGTAAAAACCCACCTGGCCACGCTAACGACGCTCGACAAGCCAAGCTTCAGGTATGTGCGGACTCATTCGCTTAAGCCGAGAACGCTTCCAAATACGTCGCTAGCCACGTTCAAACGGCGCGAATTCTACTTTCACTGTCAGCGGTCGCACATTCTTCTGACGCGGTCGAAAATACACGCGTAAGGTGGAAAGGCAGACGTCAGTCACTAAATTAGTAATGGCTTGGTCACTTTGAAATGAGTTTTTTTTCCGAATACGGATATAGGTAATTAATTGCGCCGAGTTCATTACCCACGAACCTCCCACGCATTAAGCTGCATTGTGTGTCATTCCGTTTAATGTATATATAATTAATGACTTGAATACAGTAGTAAAAAATAGCAAGCTCCGTCTTTTTGCTGATGATGCGGTAGTGTATAAGGAAATTAGAAATGAAGAGGACAGTCAGTGTTTAGCTAAGGATTTAGATGCGATTGATGATTGGTGTGATGGTTGGCAGCTGGAATTAAATTTGAAGAAATGCGCGATAATGAGCTTTTGGAAAAAGAATGGCTTTCCCCGGAATAACTATTGCATCAAAGAAAAGAAAATATCTAACGTAGAATCTATTAAATACTTAGGCGTCACCATCACTGAAGACATGTCATGGGGGAAACACATCAGGGAAATAACTAGTGTAGCAAACCGTAGATTAGGATTCGTAAAAAGGGTTCTAGGCAAATGCGATGAGAGAGAACGAGAAAGAAGCTATTATACACTTGTCAGGCCTCATTTAGAATATGCCGCTAGTGTATGCGATCCGTACGAAGGTTTGATAAAAGAATTCGAGCGTGTGCAAAGGAGATCCGCTAGATTTGTTAAAGGCCGTTATGATAATTGTATAAGTGTTACGAGTTTAATAGAAGAACTAGGATGGGGGTTACTATCGGAACGCAGGTTAAAGTTTAGGTTAAACCTTTTAAGTAAATTCGAAACCAATTTGTTCAGAGATGACGTTAGATATATATTAAGAACCCCTGCGTTTTATGTTAGGTTTGATCAGATTAACAGGATTGGAGAGATGGATTGTCATACCCATAGATTTAAATTGTCATTTTTCCCGCGTACCATAAGAGAGAACAATAGGCAGCGTAGCAAAGGGATAGGTAGGTGAAATATAGTTAGAGTAGTCTGTAGTGCATGATGCATGCAATAACAACCAATAATCCCTTTCTTATTATGTAGATACTAACCATCTACCTGCATGTGACCCTATTATCTAGCATGTCTCCATTAAATATCCTACTTGCATGTCAATAGTGCATGCTTGGTGGCCTTCACCCCCTGCCAAACACCCTCGTGGTGGCTCGCAGGGTATTACGTAGATGTAGATGTAGATGAATGTGCCGAAACGAATATTGTTCACCACATCAGAATTTATCAGCTTTTATTGCAACTTAAAGTAGCACGCTTTCTATAGAAAAGTCAAATTTTAAATTCTAAAAGGCCGTCCATTTCGGTCAGTAATCGATCACATGTTCAAAACGGTATATAATGGGTGTTCAAACAAAATTAACTCGTTCACGGGAGACGTCTGTCATAGGCGTTTCTCAAAATTCGGAGATCATAAATTCAAAATTCAACTAAATTTAGCGTACATCATAACTTCATGTCTTTCATAAACGTAATGCCTTTCAACTTGTCAAACTAATGTGATGAAATATAATCTTTCTGTCTCGATTTCTATTGGACCATTAGAGAAACTTAACGAAAACTTTTCAGGAAATTCCCAACTGGAAGGACAGCGGAATATATGATTTATGGCTCGGTACACAAAATCTACTTGACTCTTGTATCTCTTTTACGTACATCTACATCTAAATATTACCTTGCATGCCACCAAAGGGTTTCTGGCAGGGGGTGACTTATCACCAACAAGAACCAGAGTGAAGTAATAACCTTTCACCAATATGCACCACACTATGGGTATGCTACAAATCCTACAGAAACTACTAAACTAATCTATAATGTAACCACGTAAACGTGAACAAAAGTAATGCAGGGAACATGCAAAACATGGTGTTAGCACTACTCGGCATATTTATAAACATGCATTATGGTGCATATAAATTAATCAGCTTCACTACCTGTCAAAAATCCTACTTCATAGTCTTAGCGCAGAAATCGAGGTCTCTTATCGATCGCGGGTATAACGACATTTTATACCTTTCAGTTCTACAATCTATTTCCCTTATTTTATTCCCATGATCTGATCTACCTTAGTATGTTCGAGTTCGTAAAATATTGATAGATAACTTCATCGGGAAATAAATTGGTTTTGAACTTAAATTAAATAATGAGCCTAATTTTCAACTACGCATATTAATAATACTATTCAAACGTAAAACTGATATAATATTAATCATATGATTAATTGAAAAATGATATAAATGTATTTGGATTTCAGCTGGAATCAGAGCTTCATGACTGATGTAGAATCACCCCGTGCCACACACCCTACATCTACATCTACGTCATACCCTGCAAGCCACCCAAAGGGTGTGTGGCAGGGGGTGCTTCTACACCAGGCATGCATAATTGATACTGTAGAACACCGAAACTACATTGAAACCAGCGTACCACACATGCAACGCGCCAATTAACAATCTACTAACCAAGAAACATTCTATCGTCAATCTTTCCAACGTGAAAGGGGTACAAGGACTACTACTACATATTAAAAATATCAAGCAGAAATAAAAACATCAATATTTATATCATGCATAAATAAGAACGTAGAGAATATAAAGAAATAGATTTACTGTCTGCCTATTGTCACAATTTGAACTATTCATGACGACGATCACAGCTGTTATGGTCCCGAATGGTACGCGGAAAAAATGACATTATACACCTATCGGTTCTACAATCTAGCTCTCTCATTTTATTGGCGCGATCCAATCTACCGTAGTTCGAGGGGGTTAATAGTATGTTTTTTACGTCGTCAGAGAAATGATTTTCCTGAAATTTTGCGAAGAGGTTAAGCCTATAATTTAATCCACGCTGTGATAGCGATTCCCATCCTAATTCTTCTAAAAGTCCAGTCACACTAGCCAACTTATCGTAGCATCGTTTCTCAGACCTAGCTCCTCTTCGCTGTACGCTAATGATGGCTTGCACGGTATTTCGTAGATGCAGACGTAGATGAACTCCAAAACAATAAAATATTGTCCCCCGCAATGAATAAGTAAGACATTTTCTTTCCTCCACCCCTCGCCTTCGGCTCAACGCTTCACTTATGAAAACGTTGAGCTAAGCTCGTTGAATCATTCTCATATTTGGTCACGGTTCGGAAGAGAGATTGGGTGGCCATGTTTATGTTTACGTATCGACACCTGAAGCGAAATTCCGGTCCCGGCAGACATATCTCATCCAGGGCGGTTATCCGTCGGGAGGAGATTCCATTGTTGCGCTGACTTTGCCCGATGACATCAGCACGGAGGGAGGAGAGGGGGATGAATGGAGGATTTGGTGTGAGGGCCGTCGCCACAACAACTGTCAACTGTTCGGCTGGCGCGCATTGCCCGCCGCCACGTGGCGAGGATGTCCCATGTCGCTCGCATATGCCTGCCTGCCTGCCTCCTTTGGCAATGTGCAAAATCGACACGTTTCTTGCAGGGCTCACGTTTCCATTCCCGGGAGGTCACACGTTGTAACACGCTGCTCCTCCACGTTTAACATGTTTACACCCATCACAAGATCTATAAAGGGACTAGAAGGTAGTATCTCCTTAAATCCGAGCCCTGCAAATCGAATGGGTAACATCTATGCACGTCTTTTTACTATTTATTACCCAGCATAAAATTCGCCATGTTATAGCTAAAGGGCATATCAGACTTTCAGAGGAAAAAGCCTTCTCAGTTTATTTCTTTCATTTGCCTCTACCCCTACCAAAGGACTACATCTACATCTAAGAAATGCCGTGCAAGCCATCACTAGGGTGTGTGGCACGGGGTGATTCCACACCAGGCATGCAGGACTCATCCCAGTTCAAAGCAGAACCGCGCACTTTCCCCTGATACCAGGCATAGGCCAAAAGATGTCAGGACATCAGCGCGCAGTCAGACCAGAAACCAGGAGAGTGAAACGTAGCAGAACATGCTACCATGCAATATATTATTAAAGATACGACTACTGGTTAGTATTACAAATACGACAGATAAATAACACTACGAGGTACTAAATCATTCAAGATTATATCAGGCCGGAGATTACACGCGAGGTTAGTACTTGATAATCTTGTTAAAATATTTAGCAATACTGAAAAAAAACTATTTAACCTAGTCAGTATCCTAGTACTGATCTATCGCAAAAATTATGATCCTTATTGTGCGTTTGACATCGGTTCTGCAGTCTATTTCCTTAATTGTATGCCTGTGATCGTTTCTACCGTAATAGTTAGGCTCTAGCAAAATATTTTTAACGTCTGGAAAAGAATATTCATTAAACTTTCGTGAAAGGTTTAACCTATATTTTAGCGTATATAGTCGAGCTTACATTTTATTGTGGTCGCTCATTGCGCGCGGAAAGAACGAGTTTTTGTACTTATCTGTTCGGCAATGTATCTCTCTTATTTTATGGCTTTTGTCAGACCTAGTGATGTAGTGAGGCGTCATGACATTCTCTGTGTCGTTCTGAAACACAGCAGTTCTGAATCTCTTAAGCCTATCGTGTAGCCTCCGAGTCGCTAGGGGGTTCCACCTAAGGACCCTGAAAAATTTCGGCTGGCTTACTCAAAGCGGGGCGGAGAGATTTTTTCCCGCCCCACCCCCCCTATCCTTGAAAGTAAGCGCCCTGACGATAAGTTCAAGAGCGTCCCAACCCATTCCCGTCCTCCAGGAGCAGTCTCGGTTCAAACGACGCAAATTTGCGGCGGTCAGAGGTCGAAGTCCTCTCGTTCGCGAAGCAATCGCCGCCAGGCCGGAGCAGCGTCAAAGGCGGGCACGACTAACGCACGGCCCCTCTGCCCCGAAGAGTCGCGAACGAGCAGAGTGGCAAAAACGCAATGAAGAAGTTACGAACAAGCTGAGGGTCTCCGAATGATCTTAAAGCCTTGCGAACTGAACTCTTAAGTTTACTATACAACTACATGGAGCTAGATTTGCAAAACGATGCTACGATAAGTTTGCTAGTGTGTCTGGATTGTTAGAAGAATTGGGATGGGAATCGCTATCACAGCGTAGATTAAATTATAGGCTTAACCCTTCGCTAAATTTCAGGAAAAACATTTCTCTGACGACGTAAAATACATACTAAAACCCCCTCGTATTACGGCAGATTATATCACGCCAATAAAATTAGAGAGATAGATTGTAGAACCGATAGGTATAAAATGTCATTTTTTCCGCGTACCGTTCGGGACCATATCAGCTAAGATCATCGCCATGAGTTGTGCGAATAGTGGGATTAGCTAGATTGTAGATCTTTCTCTTCATATTCTCTGCGTTCTTATTTAAGCATGATGTAAATATTGATGTTCTTATTTTTGCATGACATTTTGAATCTGTGGTAGTGGTCTTTGTATCCCTTGCATGTCGGAACGATTGATGATGGAATGTTTCTTGGTTAGTTGATTGTTAATTGGTGCGTTGCATCTGTGGTACCTTGGTTTCAATGTAGTTTCGGTGTTCTACAGTATCAATTATGCATGCCTGGTGTGGAAGCACCCCCTGCCGCACACCCTTTGGGAGGCTTGCAGGGTATGACGTAGATGTAGATGTACATCCACTAAATTATGGAGGGCAGCTAGATCTGTTAAACATTGTTACGATAAACATAGAAGTGTTACTAAATTGCTGAGGGAATTAGGGTTGGAACCTCTATACGATTGGAAAAATATAGGTTAAATCTTTTACGAAAGTTTAATGCAGAGTATTTTTTGCCGGACTTTCAACATATTTTACTATAGCCTAACTAATACGATAGAAACGATCACAGGCATAAAATTAAGGAAACAGACTTCAGAACCGATAGATTTTTAAATGATATTTTTCCACGCACAATAAGGGACTATAATAGTTGCGATAGATCAGTTCTAGGATACTGACTAGGTTAAATAGTTTTTTTCACTATTGCTAAATATTTTAACAAGATTATCAACTACTAACCTCGCGTGTTATCTCCGGCCGGATATAATCTTGAATGATTTAGTACCTTGTAGTGTTATTTATCTGTCGCATTTGTAATACTAACCAGTAGTCGTATCTTTAATAATGTATTGCATGGTACCATGTTCTTCTACGTTTCACTATCCTGGTTTCTGGTCTGACTGCGCGCTGATGTCCTGACTGTCTTTGGCCCTTGCCTGGTATCGGGAGAACGTATGCAGTTCCGATTTAAACTGGGATGAGCGCTGCATGCTTGTTGTGAAATCACCCCGTGCCACAAACCCTAGTGGTGGCTAGCACGGTATTTCGTAGATGTAGATTACCCCGCAAGCCACCACAAGGGTGTTTGCCAGGGGGTGACTTTTCACCAACATGAACCACAGTGAAGATATTTCCTTTCATCGACAAACACCACACTATCGGTAGGCTACAAATATTACAGAAACTACTAAAATTATCTATAATATGACTATGAAAATGCGGCACAAGTGTCATGCAGGAAACATGCAAAAAATAGTGCTAGCACCACTTTAGATTTAGAAACATGCATTAGGGGGCATATGAAATTATCCGCTAAAATATCAGCCAACTAATCTACTTTAAAATATTGTTGATCTATCGGCTGGAAGAGAAATATCCGAAAATACTCTGTGTTACATTTAAAAAAAGAAAAATTCCTTGTGCTCGGGCAGTCATGAATAAACTTAAACAAAGTCAAAGTCTTACAAGATGCACGTGCTACATTTGAGCTCAATGAGCATTTGAACTCGCGGCCTTCTAACTGTCAGGGCGGCGTGATTTTAATGTAAATCCACGGACATTAGATTTCATGATTAGGTTCCGCATTTTCACTAAACGAACAATTTTTTTTCTTTAGTTGATAAAGGAAATTTAAACATAGCAACGCCATTAAATGGAATCTTATTGCTGAAAATGCGTAGAGGAGTTTTATAAAAATTAACGCATATAAATATTGATACGAGCCTCTTACGCACTTTTAATTAATTTCCTCATGATTATCAAATGCTTTAATGATACCATCACCATTCAACTTTCGTTCAGCCAACGCCTTAAGATACACACAGTCAGTCATATGGCCAGAACCAGCACTACCTGCTTATTCATAAATTAATACCTACATTTCCGAAGGGAAAATACCCAGGTATCTTCCAACCCGCTAGCGTGTCGTTAATGCAATCAATTATCGGAAGTGTTTTCCCTTCATTATAACGGTTCTAAGCCTGATGCAAACTCCCTCAAACTCACTCATACTTGACTAGCTAAAAATTACAGGAAGTTAACTTTGCAAATGTAACGTCAATGACCATATAAACGTGTTCCAACGCGATGTTGGCCGTTTCCATGGCCCCTGATTTTCCACGACCCACGCCTATTTCTGCGTCATGGGGGAAAACAAAGATATCAGATGGCGTGAGACGACGATTGAGGGAGATATGGCGGCGAAGAAATGACCGTCGACAGCAAGAAACAGCTTCGTGAGCTGAGCGAACTCAAACGAGGAGGACACGAGCTTGTGCTAGCAAAAAACGCTTTCACATCATGTCGACATATTCCTCATTCCGCCACGATCCTCATAATCTTAGGAAAGACTCATCTTCGATGAGTGACAACAACTGAATGTGCGAAATTGCTAAATCTATTCGATGATTAATACCAAAAAAATGTAACGTAGCGACCATTGAGGTAGGTGGGGAGGGCATTACGTCATCTAACTTTAGCCTGAAAATCTGCAATAACTACCACATTCATTAACCACAATCGGCCCCGGTGGCGGCGCGGTTAAGTCCTCGCCAGCAAAACTGAGGCTCGAGGGTTCGATGCCCGGCTGGGTGAGTTTTTCACCACCCAGGACATGGATGTATGTCAAGTTCTGTTGGTCCAGTCCCTGGAAAACCTGATAAGAGGCCTAGCAATCTATCGGAGTTCCAGGGACATACGTAACAACAAAATTGTCCGGCAAAAAAAATTTAACGACTCCATGAGACACTTCGCAGAAGTACGCATCTATCTAATACTTTTCAACATGGATTCTAACAACTATATTGGAGATCCCTGCATTTACCTTGCTTTCCTTTTGATTGGATTGGATATTTGGGGAGGCGACCGACAGCTAAGTTCATTTGCACCATAGGGGATAGGTAAGGGAAGAAGGGTGGAGAGAAACCCGGCGTCAGCATTAGCCTGCCCTTAACGAAAGGCGCCAAGGGGACCACGGTTTAACGTCTCATCCGACAGACGGAGTATTGTACTTGAAGTGCCCTCCACAAAACACTAAAGTAGGGATCGGGTTTCCTCTGAAAAATATCTTCCTCTGCAGGGATTTGAACCCTGGCCGCCCGTATGGTTAGCCAGTACTCCAACCACACCAACCCGATCCCCTTTCCTTTCGATAGCACGATGGAACGGACGAGTAAGCGGATGCATTACAAGAATATCCGCCATCTGTTCGAAATTTAAGGTAACTCTTGTTTCATATATATTTATTACGGCGACGTCGTTATTCTTTTTTTCAATTAACTATTTGTTTTACAAAGCTCGAGTCACTTCGTAAGTTCCAGACAACTTTTTATCTGAGACCCTGGTCATCTCCCATCCTCTCTCTGTAGCCTTCCTCACAATAACCTCTTTTCTTCCTTTCGTCAACACCATCTTAACAACAACAACTTCCAATATACAAAAATTCAACAGTTAAAAAAAAGAAGAATATTATAATCAATAAATATAACGAAACGAAACAATCAAATACTCAAATGAATAATAAATAACAACCAAAAAAATAACGAAGCCACGAATGTGAAACAAATCAATGCATTTACTTTTTATTTTTTAAATTTTAATTTAAATCAAGAACTAGTAGAGAAATTATTTTAGGCCTTGCCGAAGCTTAAATATTCCCACACCACTTTCAATTTTGTTGCTAAAAAAAAAGGTGTGTTTTGGTCCGATCCAACCCATTTGAGAACTGCCGTCAGTGGACTACTAGAAGCTTGTGACCCAAATTTCAGCTCGAGATCTCAATTTTTACGACAGTTATTTTGCGAAGAGACAGGCAGACAGACATACAGACATAGCTCGCTAGCTCGAAGAGTTTCTGAGCACTGGAGAATTTCTCCATACCTAGTTGACCATGGTAGATGAGCAGCGATTGGCTGCCGGCGTCCAATCCCGTAACCGAGCTCTTAGCTCAGTGCGCGCCGCGTACCCAAAAGAATCGGCGAAAAAGAACGCTATGCCTCGTCGACGCGAGGGCCTTAAGAATAGAAATTCTGATATCTTTCCCAACGATAAAAATATTGGTTGTTATGATGATTAGTCGCAATTTTCGTATTTGTATTTTTCAAAATTTTGGTTAAGAGGATTTAAGTTTTGTTTATTTATCGGGTAACCACGGTGACCTGCGCCGATGGGGATTACTTTCTAACCTCACTGCGATGACTATTGCAATCTCTGCAAGTTTTGACTCGATATCTATAGTAGTTTCTCGTCCAGAGTACTTCTATTCAAAAGGCCCTCGCGTCGGCGAGGCATAGCGTTCGTTTTCGCCGATTCTTTTGGGTCGCCACGCACAGTATTCGTACGCGGCGCGCACTGAGTTAAGAACCGGTTTACGGGATTGGACGCCGGCAGCCAATCGCTGCTCATCTACCATGGGCAGCTAGGCTTGGAGAAATTCTCCAGTGCACAGAAACTCTGCGAGCACTATAGATGGACTCATAAGGTTAAGATGATCATTTCTATATATACTTTCCATACCTGCCACGCCTCCTTCAATGCGTTACATTTACGTCCATCATCATACCTATAGCAATAATATCCGACCAAACATTGTAAAACTTGGCTTATAAGGTCTTGAAGAAGTCACACTGATAAGTAAGAAATTAAAGCAAGTAGATTCCTCCACCTATCTCGGAAGTACCATCTCGTAGGACGGAAGAAGTACAACGGACATCAAGCAAAGAATAGCCCAAGCTAAGAAGGTGTAACAACTGCTGTGCTCAAAGAATATAGCACTACAAAGTAGGAAACAATATGTGAAAACACTCGCATGGAGCGTGGCACTCTGTGGATAGGCAGCATGGACCATTGGAAAAGCTGACCAGAAGAGACTAGAAGCCTTCGAAACCTGGTTCTGGAGGATCATACTGAATATAAAATGGACGGACGAAAAAAGAAACGATGAAGTGTACAGAAGAGTAGAAGAGGAAAGGACCAAAATGAACACCAAAGAGAAAAGAACCAGATGGATGGTACACAATGAGACACGATTGATTTGCGAAGAACATAATAGAAAGTAAAATAGAGGGAAAAGTCCACTGAAGAAGTCCCAGGAATAAGCTCATGGACCTAATAATGAGTTGAGTACATAGAAAGTAGGGATGAGTCGATTCTACTTTTTTCGATTCCGATTCTTTCAAATCGATTCCCGGTTCCGGTTCCACCGATTCTTATTCCTACTACCA
Organism: Ceriagrion tenellum; assembly: GCA_963169105.1. Classification (NCBI taxonomy): domain Eukaryota; kingdom Metazoa; phylum Arthropoda; class Insecta; order Odonata; family Coenagrionidae; genus Ceriagrion; species Ceriagrion tenellum. The sequence goes on from OY720637.1 coordinate 43,677,362, forward strand.
GGTGGGATATTGATATACAATTGGCGTAGGACTATAATTTAAGTTCAAGTATCGGCTGAAATAAAATAATAAAAATCAATTAAGTCGCTCAAAAGTATATTTATCAACAAATAGTAAATATATTCTCAGCTTATTGAGCTAGATAAAAAGTACAAATTGATAGCCTACACCCAAAATTACTGAGACAAATATGATGTGATAAATGAAATTTGATTTGAATATTTATCTATCTGGAATCGATACAATCAGAATCGACTTTAGGCGATCGATTCTCGATACCGATTCTATTCCTGAGTTCGGTGGAATCGAGAACCGACATTTGGATTTGACTCATCCTTGATAGAAAGAAGATCTACCAGGAACTAAGGGAACTAGCAGTAGATAGGGAAGGGTGGAGGACTTCAGCCAACCAATCTTAAGACTGAACGTCCTACTGATGGTGATGAGAGGCTTTCGAAATAATTTAAATTTAATGAGCATAGTAAATACACAAGTAATTCTTCATCTGCACACACATAAATTATCGCGGACGTATCGATTTCAGTCTCAAAAGCGAGGGAGGTAATGATCGCGCGAGCGGTTAAGAGACGCCAAGTTCTTCCGGAAATATTGTTTGTCGCCATTAACATTTTTTTCCATCATCCTTAACGGCGCTAACTCGCTCGACAATCATGCGACTGCTTAAGAAGACATCGGTCGACGAACGGGAATGGAGTATGGGAGTGGAAACGAACGCGAACCTCTCCGCGTGAAGAGTCATCAAGAAAAAAAAGAAGGGTACGGAGCGTGTAGAGAGAGCGAGAGAGAGGAAGGGACAAAAAAATGCGGAATGAATACAACTTGACAAGATGAGCGCGGCGAGAAGCGAAGGCCGCAAAAATACAAAAAAAAGGAAGCGCGACTGGAGACATCTGGTGGGCGGACCGGCATACTCAAGCGGTGAGTGGCACACGTATGTCTGTGTGCGATATGAAGATTTCCATTCCATTTCCAACAATACGATTCGAATAATTCGAAGCACTTTTTGGAATCAGCAAAAAAAATGCACGACAAGATTGGTTATACTTTGGGCATGAGTATTTGAAAGACAAAATCGATACCTACGCTAACTGAGGGATACGATTGAAAATATAAGGCCAGGAAAGAAATAAGCGATGCAAAAACATGGCCGATATCACCGAAACCAAGGTCGTTCAATATTGATAGTATTCTTCCATCGATACAGGTCTCCGCAACGTAAACAAGTACACCATTAATGTGCTAATTTTGGTATAATTCCCAAGAGCATAGCATAGATTGTTCAACGTTATATTCTCATTTGACAGTGCATTTGTATTCAAAATGTCGACTTGCGCCGAATAATCGCAGGTTTCCTCGCGTTTATTACGGCAATATAAGCTCATTACGTACTATGATGGCGGATGTGTGGTAGAAATGGTTGCGAAGACCCGTATCGATGGAGCTACGGTTGAATCGAATCGAACGACCCTCACCGAAACAAAATACTGTCGCCCTCTACAACGCGAGTCTCGTGTAGTTTTCCATTTAAGTAGGCTCTGGCCTCTGCGTCACTTATACCAGATTTTCTGACAACTTTAAAAAAAGCATCTTTGAAGCGCATTTTAAGAACTGAGATGAAAATATAAAACGATTTCCTGAATAATGTTACTGTAATTCAGCCTTGAAGTGGATATTTTAACATGGGCTCTTATGGAGATTGCTGATATAACTGCAGAAAGTGTAAATTTGAACGAGGAAGCACGTTCAAGCTTTAGAAAAAGATATTTATAAGAAGCAATAAGTCCTAATCAACTGAATAAAGATAAAAATATGGACATATTAGAGCTATTTTCAAGTTATTAGCAAATAAATGCTGTAATTAGGGTCAAAATGCGGTAGTTCCATCAAAGTGGCGCTGCAGTCCCCTCTTAAGGCTGGGCAAGTGTGGTCATTGAAATTAATTAAATTAAATTAATCATGTAATAACCTGCAGACTTTGTGCCTTCCTAATGATTTTCAATATTCTATTTCATCAGTGGAAGAAGGATTTTTTAAATTGAATAAATTAAAATGTGTGCATTAGTATTTATCTTGACTCGTGTAGTCAAACCAGAGCCGCCTTAAGTTGCAGATGGGAACACATCAGGGCGCTTGAGCGCACACAAGGACAATGACTGGAACGATGTTCTGAGGCGAAACGTTCGGGAACCAGAGGATAAGCAGAATCCCTCAGTTTCTGAAAACTTGAAACAACCAGCCAATAGTAACCTCAAGATGTTTCTAGTATAGTTATAGAAGGCGTTAAAAATAAGTGTTTAACCCATTAATGGCACTCTGTTGCAACTTGAGTAGCCAAAAAGTTTCACTTTTTCACTCAATTCTACGCCGCAGTCTGCAACTCTTGCTTTATTTCTCAGTTTTTAGCGTCATTTTCATATCCTCGGTCATTTCGTACCATAGGGTGGTCGCCAAAATGATACCAGACGGTTGATAATCTCATACTTGGAGACCACTATCGTAATTAATGCACCCTGATTCGTAATGAATAGATTTGAACATGAGTCACGTCTCAGTCACGTCACTTGTCAGTGACAACCTGAGTAGCCAGGAAAAAACAATGCCCCGTCGAATTGTACGTTTTTAAAATCTTTTCTGAGTTCTTAAGACAGATTTACCAAAAGAAATGTCAAAAACGTTTACCTTTCCGCATTAACGGGTTAAAAAAACGCAAGCTTTGTACCGAAGAATAATCAAAAGCTAAACATTCAAAATTGACATATTTTCTGAAAATCAACACGATTGCAATATTTGCTGATGCATTTACTACAGTTTTTCAATTGACTAGCGCACGTCGACTATTCTCCTGATCTGATTTGAAGAGCGCTGCCCTCTGCGCGCGGTCGGAAATAGTAGAGTCAGTCGCTTCTGATTGGCTGCCATTTCAGAAGCGACTGACTCTGCCATAAAAACCCGGCCAGAGAGAAGCGCTGCATCTTCGACCTGAAGACGCCTCCAGGATAGGAGAAACGTCGCCGGAAAAACAACATTGCGGCCGAATCCCGAAAAGAAAAATGGAAAGAATACCTGCTGGCCGCGGAAACCTGAAACAGCACTTCATATCTATCCACCATTTACAGATATATGGTTGTCATTGAAGAACTTGTGTTTAAGTTACGAAGTATCAAAGTCAGAGTTTTGCCCGGGCACCGTCAAAAACCGCTACTTTTTACGTTACGCCCGTAGTAAAAACTATAAAAATGAGTTTAAAAGTTAAGGTTTAGCATTATATAAATCAGAATTAAATGAGACGTATAATGGTGTCATTAGATTTTCTTGAAGATAAATCGTAATAAAACAAAAGTAATGAGATTCTCTAGGACAAAGAAAGCAAAGCTTGTGATTTAAGTTGGAGGACACAAACTAGAGCAAGTAGAACAGTTTAATTACTTGGGTAGCACGCTATAGGAAAACGGGCATAGTAGGAAAGACATATGGAAGAGAATTGCGCTAGCTGAGGAGGCGTTTAGTAATAGAAGAGATCTGATAACGGGGACACTGAGTAAGGATGTGAAGAAGAGGCTGGTGAAGAGTTTGATATGGAGCTTAGCGTTGTATGGGGCAGAAACGTAGACCCTGAGAAAGGAGGACGAGAATAGGCTGCAGGCATTTGATACGTGGGTGTGGAGAAGGATGGAATAGGTGAGGTGGACGGAGAGGAAGACTAACGAGGAAGTGCTTGATATGGTGGGCGAGGAAAGTGAGCATCTGAATTCAATCCGGGATAGGCAGGATGGATGGCTGAAGGATGTAATAAAGGGTGATGGGCTGTTGAAGAGTGTGATAAGGGGAAGTATGTTGGGCAAGCGGGGAAGGGGAAGAAAGAGAATAGGTTTCATGTATGGGATGAAGAAGGGTAGATCTTATGCAGAGGCGAAAAAGGATATTCTAGAGGGAGATAGGCCCCTGAAAGTGTATAGGACAGGGAGTAGATTCAACAAAACCTACCTTTACCAGTAGAATAAATTGTAATAATAATAGTTAGTTTTTCTGTAGGTCTTTTCTTTATTTGTTATTCATACCCAAACTTGAGTGCGCAAAATTTCTGCGCCGACAGTGGGGAACTGTCTCGCTCAACCTACCTTAATGGGCCGTCGGAGCACTCGGTCAGTTTTTCACACCTATTTCTGAGTTTAGAATCTTCAAATGAGCATAAGATGCATCATTCGTCGCGCGTGCGCACCTCACGGTTCGAGGAACGACAAGGTGCGTTGGAGACACTGACTCGTCCGCCACGCGATGGGTCTGAGTTGGCCTCCCACTCCGCCTCCTTTGAGACGGGAGAGAGGGCGGAGGGTTGGGGGAATTCTCGAGCTGTCGCAGGGAGGGAAGGGAGGGGGGAGGGAGGAAATTCTCGCGCATAACACGGCGTTTGCGCGGCACACAAGGTCAGGTTTAACGCGCTGTCGCGACGCTGGGTCACATAAAACCCTCTCGACCGGTCACCGAACGTTCCCTCTTCTTTGCTGGCATGCACGCGGGAAATATACGAACGGCACTGGAATTCGAGGGCTTTTAAAATCCAAATGTCTTTTCTATTAAGGTGGTGCGAGCGAGATAGTTCCCAAATCATAATGGAGACCATATTCGAATTATACCTTTTAATTTCACCAGCTGTGAGACACACGAATTACATACTGCACTGTAAACGGTGCAATAATATAGTTTTACATGACAGAAATTGTAAGTAATCAAATGAAATTATCCAAACAAGTCTGTAACTTGACTCATTTTTTTCATGCGGTACGTTTGAAACTTCATTTACTTTCATTTCCACAATTACATTAACTTCAAGAATTTGCTGCGGTGACAATATGATTTATTTTCAAAAATAGTTGAAAAACACACAAACTACAGAGAGTTGATTTTTTGACGAGATTTAAATGTAGGGAATGCCTCATTTTTATTATAAGGTCTCTCTTGAGTACATACACGTACCATTTCCCATGTAAATGGACAGGTATTTTCTGGCAAATATCTCGGAAAGGAATGAGGTAAGGGTTGAATTTCTGGTGTCAATGGAAGGGTGATATATTTTTCTTTAATATGAGACCAAAGTCATTGATTTCTAGGTGAAAATATATTTCGCTCCAACTTCCTTAAGGTAGTTTGACAAGTACTGCAGAAGAAGTCGGCGGAGGGCATTGAGAAACACGGAAAGGAAGCAAGGAGACGATACATAATAGGAATTTGTCCGAAAAGGAGATACGCAAATTATAAAAACAGTTCCTGCTCAAGGGAATATTTTATATTTCCCTATTAAAACATTATGAGCAAAGAATCACTGACCACGAAACTTCTAAAATTTTGCACATTATAAAATACGCATGTGAAGAAATGATAGGTATCATTCTTCACTTATGGTAGTTCGAGCGAGATTTCCGAGCGAGAGTTCCCTAGTCATAATGTAGACCATAATCGAAGTAAACGTTTTAATTTCAGCAGCTGTAGGAAGCAAAAAAATAAATGTTACAGTACTATTAATGGTGCATTAATATACGTTTCTACAACGGCAATTCTAAATTGTACATATCCTTAGGTAGTTATGATTTAAAAGTAAAGTTTTAATCTTATTTTGTGAATATAAATGTGTTTCAATTACATTTTAGGCTTTTCATCGAAATTTTTAATGTTTTCTGACAGATCAATGTTGTTTTCGTTTAAAAAAAATCATTTGTACTTGTTTACATTTGTTTAGTTAAAAAAACACTTTTGTACTTACGCTATTTGATTTAATGTTTTATTTGCGTATTTGTGTATACTTATGTGTTTTTATCACATTTTAGGTTTTTGACAATTTTTTAATGATTTCTGACTGATCAATGATTTTGAATTTATTTATTAATTAAAAACAGCACCAGCTGATAAGCCATAGGCTTAGCAGGACTATACCTGTTATTATATTGAGGGTCTATTGTATATATTTAAGAATTTTTAATTTTAGCGTTATTATATTCAATTACTCTAAAAATAATCCGCAAACTCATTGTAAAATTGATGTAATGCAAATAAAACTGAAAAAAATAATATAGTAAAAATATATATAGAAGACTTAAACTTGACTTTTTTACGCGGTACGTTTAAAACTCCCTCACAAAGGAAGGTTTATAGCGATCCTGAAAAAATTACTACTGTAACAATATCATTTATTTCCAAAAATAGTCGAGAAACATACATACCACACACTGCTAAGTTTTTGGCGATATCTAAGTGTTAGAAATCCCTCATTTTATAAAATTAGGTGTCTCAGGAGTGCACACACATTCCAGTTAGCACGCAAAAGGGCCGGTATTTTTCGTCAAAAATCTCGAAAAGCAGTTTGGTAAGGTGCTGATATTTTTGTATCTTTGAAAGTTAGAGATATTTTTCTTTAGAATGGGCCAAAATTCCCTGATTTCTACGTGAAATGACATTTTGCTCGACGTACCTCGAGGTGCGCAGATGAAACGGGGATCTATCATAGAAAAATTGCAACATTTATCAAGGAATTTTCGGTACAAGTAAATTCCCCACGGGCGGAGAAATATCTAGCAGAACCGTTTATGGACCTATTATTAACTTGGTAGAAAAATTTTATGTAGAAAAGTTTGAGAGCGATGATCAAAATTTCAGTGACACCAACACCACCTCATATCAACCCGTATTATGACATTGGGAATCGCCAGTGGTACGGGGCCAGGAGGTGAGTTCTCGATCACCGTGATAATTTTATTATACAAATGTGACCACGCTATCCTATGGTTTCTATAATTCAGTATTGTTGTGCTGCCTCATCCTGTTTGCATATTATAATAATTGCAAGAAAAATCGAAAAATACTCTAGTAATGGTCCACTAAATAGATTAATTCCTTACGACCCGGGTTTCGTCACGTAGTAACGTTGATGATTAGTTATATTATGCAAGATAAATATCGAAATCCCTTGGTATACCTTGCGAATCTTCAACGAGATCGTGCTATAATCTGCACATTTTACATGCAATATTTATCGCAACGCTTCGATAATACACCCCAAAGGTACCATACACTAATATTATAGGCTAAAGATTAGGTCGGTACAAAGCACGATTAGAAAAAGGAACAAATGATGAAGAATTAGAAGTATCAGCACTGATAACATAACACGAAGCCAGCAAAATAAAAGGTTTACCTATTCAGTTTTGACCAATTTATTCGAGATATAGAAGAAATTTGCAATTTGATACCAATATCAGCGCGCTAGCACACTGGAGTCGTGAGATGAAGGAAGTTTTCGCTCCCACCTAACATGCGCGCTACTCGCCGCTGGCACCTCCCCCCTCCCCCCCGCGCATGACTCATGCGCGGCGCAAACACAAATTCATGTTCGAATTTTAGTTTCCTACCCGATAGAACTAAGCCACTTTTATTTGCAAAATTTGATTAGTTACGAAAATATAGCGTCGGTATATATCTACCAGGAACCGTTACATCACCGTTTCCATCCATGTATCCTAAATTTCCCCACGATTAGAAACACTACTGCAAGCAGAAATTCCCGAGGGTGGTGAGGGGGGGAAACGCTCCACATTCCACGCATCTACGCATTCATTACCACTCAAGTGACCGCACTTGTCGTCCGCCATCCAAGTGATTCCGATTGCATCCAATCGGAGCGGAATCACTCCCCAATCCCGGTGAATTGCGAAATGTCGACTCGGCAAGTTGAGGCCACTGCCCAAATCATGTAAATGTGATTGCGTTTGAATCGTGAATTTCGAGATGCTCCATATACATCTAAATCTACGTGATACCCTGCGAGCCACCAAGAGGGTGTGTGGCAGGGGGTGAAGATCACCAAACATGCACTATGGATATGCAAGTAGGACATTTTATGGAGACATGCTAGATAATAGGGTCACATGCAGGTAGATGGTTAGTATCTTTATAATATAAGGGATGATTGGTAGTTATTACATGCATCATGCACTGCAGACTACTGTAACTAGATTTCACCTACCTTTGCTACACTGCCTATTGTTCTCTCTTATAGTACGAGGGAAAAATGACATTTTAAATCTATCGGTACGATCATCTATCTCTCTAATCTTGTTAATATGATCAGACCTAGCATAATATGCAGTGGTTCTCAATATATATCTAACGTCATCTGTGAACAACTCTGTTTCGAGTTTACTTAAAATGTTTAACCTAAATTTTAACCTTCGTTCTGATAGTAATTCCCATCCTAGTTCTTCTATTAAGCTCGTAACACTTATACAATTATCATAACGGCCTTGAACAAACCTATCAGATCTCTTTTGCACGCGCTCTAATTCTTTTATCATATCTTCCTCGTACGGAGGTGGCTGGAGCACGTTCAGCGTATCCATTAAGGCGGCTGGAGCGCGAAGCATGAGTCATCGAGTGCACATTTTTTAACAAATTTTCAATTTCATTCGAAAAATGAATCCTTGGACCACACTTCTGGTAAGTAAATCCATTTATACGCTGGAAATGGAAAGCCACGTTGTAATATAAAAAAATACAACAGTTATATTTTCAAATTTTCTTCTCAATTAAAGCATGGTACATAAACTGGTCGAAATTTCAAGACACGCATAAAAGAACACTCACGAAGTTATTTAACATGGACTCCAACTTCCAAAATGCCGATCATCTACGGTACTGAGAATAATATACGGTACTGAGAAAAAGTAAGTGATTTTTTACCCAGAAATTTTACATATTCACCCAAAAGGCTTAAAATTGGATGCTTTGGAAGAAATTGAAATTATGAGACAGTCGAACAACCTCTGTCGTGAGCTACTTTTTCCGCACCCCTCCAGACTCCCTTCCGACAAAATTTCTTTGTTGCATAACAATCCCTTCCAACTCACGAGCACTTGATCTATGTTCCCCAGCCTTCACTTCCAAAAATAAGTTTTTCTTCACACACAACCCGTATCACGTTACTGTCACGACTATTTATAAATAAATAGTTTACAAACAATTGTACCTTACGATGTAGTTAAGCTGTTAAACGCGTCGCAAAAAGTAAGTAATTGTCGAAAATAAGTGCAAATTATTCTTAGCAAATGGATACTAACGCACCTTCATTAGCCTATGCGCTCAGACAACGCCACCTCGTTGGCTCAGAACAGCAAATTGAAAGGAGGTTATTTTTATAATTTACATTACGATCCATATCTTCTCCCCCAGTTGAAATTCAGTTAGTTTTTTCAAATTTCCAACCGCCCTCCCACTCCTTTCCGATTAAATTTCATCGTTGAATAATAGCCTTTCCCAACTCACGACTCCTTAAATCTATTCTTCTCTGCCTTCACTTCCAAAAGTAAATTTTCCTCCACAAAAACCCCTCCCCCACATCAGGTTACCGTCACAACAATTAATAAATAAATAGTTTACAAACATTTGTACCTCACGATGTAGTAAAGCTGTTAAACGCGTCGCAAAAAGTAAATAATTGTCGAAAATAAATGCAAATTATTCTTAGCAAATGGATACTAACGCACCTTTATTAGCCTATGCGCTCAGACAACGCCACCTTGTTGGCTCAGAACAGTAAATTGAAAGGTTATTTTTATTATATATATTACGAGCAATATCTTCTCCCCCAGTTGAAACTCAGTTACTTTTTTCAAACTTCCAACCGCCCTCCCACTCCTTTCCGATTAAATTTCATCGTTGAATAATAGCCTTTCCCAACTCACGATTCCTTAATCTATTCTTCTCTGCCTTCACTTCCAAAAGTAAATTTTTCTCCACAAAAACCCCTCCCCCACATCAGGTTACCGTCACAACAATTAATAAATAAATAGTTTACAAACAATTGTACCTCACGATGTAGTAAAGCTGTTAAACGCGTCGCAAAAAGTAAATAATTGTCGAAAATAAGTCAAATTATTCTTAGCAAATGGATACTAACGCACCTTTTTTTAGCCTATGCGCTCAGAACAGCAAATTGAAAGGGGGTTATTTTTATTATATACACATTACGATCAATATCTTCTCCCATTCCCCGTTCGAAATTCAGTTAGTTTTCGATAAAACATCCGAGTAAAACGCGTTTCTGCACCCTACTAACACACATGAGGAATTCGAAAGTAGTATTCGCGTGTGAATTCTCCCGTCCCTCCCTCCATAGCGATCAAACCCGCTCGTCTCGCGGTGGGCGAGCAGGCAAGGCAGCCAGGTAGACACAGTTGGGGGAAGTAGACAAGACTCCGGCGGAAGAGGAGGTCGCACCTCCCGGATAGGATTTCACTCATTCCCTTTTCACGGAATCCCAACAGCCTCTCACCTTCCCCCCGTTTCCAGGTGACGTGTCGAGAAATATCTACGCTGCGGAGTTGATGAGGGAGGAGATGAGGGGTGGGCAAAGCAAAGAGGCGGTTGGGGCGGTAGTGGAGGCGGCCGTCGGACTCATACACGGCCGCGCTTTTAAGAAGTCACCAAAATAAATACAGCACCCAACTTCCCAAATAAATAGAATATGACGCGACATCGGATGTCATTACGTTCGAGCACGAATAACGCAGTACTTGAATCTCTAATATAATCAAATAATTGTACTCAAAAGGTAACGGTTTCCGGCGTAACTTGGTGGAATTTATCCATCATGAAGATAGGAAAAGAAGCTACTGCCATTCCACATAATTTTTTTAAATTTACGACCCGGGTTTTGCTGCAGTGATGAGGAGATGAAACTCTTGACGATGCTGCACTGCGGTGAAACCCAAAATTTTAAAAATTTTATGTGGAATAGCAGTACCAACTATTCCTATCTTCAGAATTGTACACTAAATTAACAATACATTAGGACTGCGACTGCGTTCGCCCTACCCCTTTTAAAAAAGTGGATCGGATGTACAGACCATTGGAAAAGCTGACCAGAAACGAATAAAGCCTTTCAAATCTGGTGCTGAAGGAGGATACTGAAGATAAAATGGACGGACAAAATAAGAAATGATGAAGAGTACAGAAGAGTAGAAGCGCAAAGGACCATAAGGGAACGCATTTGAAAAAGGAAGAACAAGATGGATTGGACACACCCTGAGACACAATGGGTTTGCGAAGAACAAAATTGAAGGCAAAATATAGGGAAAAGTCCCCAGATAAAGACTAAGGAATAAGTTCATGGATCAAATAAAGAGAAAAGTACATAGGAAGAGTTACCTGAAGGTAAGGGAACTAGCATTAGATCGGGAAGTGTGAAGGGCTGCAGTCAACAAATCTTAGGATTGAACGACCCTTGATGATTATAGGATTATTGTGAGAAACAGCATTTAACTTAATCATACGTTGCAAACCACCTCCGAGGTACATGATAGGTGGTTTGATTTTCATGGAAAAAAAGACTGCTTTGAGTGCTATGGAAGTTAGATGGCCTAAGTAATATATAACGTGAGTCCACAGGTAAAGCACATTTTAACAGGCGGCATTTTCTTTATTTTGTAAGTCCAATCATAAATGCGGAATATAAGTCATTAGTTTTAATTGTCTTATTTTTATACATTGTTTTATCCAGAGATTAAAACAAATTGGTTGCCAGATAAATAGCCCGGAATAAATGACTGTAATTTTCTTCAGTTGAAGTAGTCACGATGGCTATCATGATTCTGAGATATTGAGGAGATGAGATTTAATCATGACGGCTGATAAATTCGCAATGATACATGTCTTGCCTCGTCTTGCCTAAAGCTGCAGTCCTATATCGGTATTTCTATAATGCGGGATCAAATAGCAGTCGAATATTCATGTCCATTTTAACACATGCGATTCAATACTCAATCATCAACTTCAGCACAGGCTGATTATATGCATAAAAGTTTTAGCCGTAGATTTAAACAAATTGGTTGATAGACAAACAGCCCGGAATAAACGACAATAATATTCTCGAGTTCAAGTGATCATGATGGATATCATGATTACGAGAATTGGAGAACATAAGATTCATTTACTCTGGTACATGTTCAATGGGTATTTTGATGCTTAAATGGTTCTAGATTCCTTTCCTCGGTATGTCATGCTAAAGCCAGAATACAGGGTCGTCGCGGGCAGGAGAAAGTATTGCTAATACGGGCTTTAAATTTGCCAACATGTCTACGTCACGAAGGGAAACACAACTTCTTCCTAATTCCAAGGAGATAAAGAGTGCAAACTGGAAAATCAAATAACAAACCCGATAATCTCACCCGCCACTGCAGGGATTTGAACCCTGGCCGCAGTTTCAAATATACCTTGTGAGGAAAATGACTCAAGTTAAAGACTTACTTACACATTTTCATTTGATTACTTACAATTTCTGTCATGTAAAAGTATTTTATTGCACCACTAACAATGCAATATTTAATTCATGTGGCTCACAATTGGTGAAATTAAAACGAATATATCGAATATGGTCTCTATTATGATTAGGGAACTATCTCGCTCGCACTTCCTTAAATCAATGGAACAAACACTCACCAAGCAGGAAGGAGGAGGATAGCAACAACATCAGCACTCACCTGAAAAAATAGGAAAAAAATAAATTAGCACAAGCATGTGTACAGTTGGAAGAATTCACATTTCAAAACGCAAATAAATCTCGACACTTCTGACATTTGTTTGGTTTGTATGATTGATACTACTATATACAATGCATTTACGGAAAATGCTCATTAATGAATTTTATTCGGGAAATAACTGGTCGAGCTAATCGTAAATTGGGATTTGTTAAAAAAAGTACATGGAAAGTGCGACGATAAATTCAGAAAAATCAGCTATTTCTCCCTTGTTATACCTCACTTATAATAAGCTGCCAGTGATTAGGATCCACATGAGATAGGCTAAAAAACAGAATTCGAACGCGTGCAGAGAAGATCAGCAAGATACGTGAAAGGCTGTTATGATAGTCTCGTTAGTGCTACCAACCTCTTGCAAAAACTAGGATGGGAATCACCTTCAGACCGTCGATTGAAAATTAGACTCCATATTGTACGTAAATTCAAAACCGATTTCTTTTCAGAAGAAGTTATCAATATTTCACGAACTCCTACATACTACGGTTGATCAGATCATGACAATAAAATATGGGAAATAGATTGTAGAACAGAGAGGAATAAAATTTCGTTTTCCCGCGATCGATAAGAGACCATAATGGTTGCCTAAATACTTTGAATCAGGTTAGTTGACAGGTAGTGTAGCTGATTAATTCATATGCACTCTAATTCATGTTACTAGGTCTGCCGAGTAGTGCTAACACCATTTTTTGCATGTTCCCTGCATGACTCTTGTGTCACGTTTACATAGTTACATTATAGATTATTTTAGTAGTTTCTGTAGCATTTGTAGCATACCCATTACGTGGTGCAAGTTGATGAAAGTTAATGTCTTTATTGTAGTTCATGTTGGTGATAATTCACTCCCTGCCAAACACCCTTGTGGCGGCTTGCAGGGTAATAAGTAGATGTAGTGTAGATGAAGTGCTGCTTTTAAATGAACCCTACTTAATGGCACATGCAGTATAGACGAGGCAATAACAAAGCCCTCTCTATTTTCCTCAATGGGTCAGACCAACATGAACGTCCTGAGTACATCGTGCTCGTGTTGTCATAGCCTCCTCGAAGTTTTTCCCTGTATTGAACATTCTCGGAATACCCTAATCAGTGACGCCAGCATTTCGACATCGAGGTGTTTGAATAATAACACGTCCTTCCTGAATAACAAAAAGACCCTGAGGACATCTTTCTCTTTAAGTAAGGACTCAAAATCTTCGAGCCAAAAAGATGACGAAATTTTCACGTCACAGTCTCGACGAATCTCGATTTCCGAATACCAGCGTCGGGATTTTTCGAGGTTGACGTCAAAATTACGTCACCGCTGAGGATCTTGAATTCCCGCCCTTCGTGAGTAAGATTCCCAGGTCACGGTCGGACGGGAAACACTTCGGAGATCACGGTCGAGTAACGAGGCCGCGGAGTATATACATGAAAGCCCATTATTTGTAATAAGTATGATTATGAACGATAAGTGGGTAGGAAAACAGTATAACATATCACATGATTGCGTCATCACTGAGGATCTCTGTGATTTTGATCTCACGTGGAGCAAACATATTCGGGAAATAACTCGTCAGGTTAATCGTAAATTGGGGTTTGTTAAAAGAGTATTGAAAGTGCGATAATAAAGGTAGAGAAATCAGCTACTTCTCCATTGTTATACCCCACTTAGAATACGCTGCCAGTATTTGGGATGTTAATGAGGTAGGCTTCAAAACAGAGAACTCGTGCAGAGAAGACCAGCAAGATACGTGAAAGGCCGTTATGATAGTCTCGTTAGTGTAACTGACCTCAAACAACAACTTGGATAGGAATGGCTTTCAGACCCTCGATTGAAAATTAAAGCCAATCTTTTATGTAAATTTAAAAGTCATTTATTTTCCGAAGAGTGTATCAATATCTTACGAACTCCAATATAGGTACTCCTACTACGGTAGATCAGAGCAAGACAAATAAGGGAAGTAGATTATAGAAGAGAAAGGTTTGAAATCGTTCTTTCCGCGATCGATAAGAGACCATAATGGCTGCGCTTAGACTGTGAATTAGGTTAGTTGACAGGAAGTGTGCTGATTAATTCATGAGCACCCTAATGCATCTACACACAGATCTCGCACCAAAGTTAACATGTGAAGTTCTTTTTGTTATCTCAATGTCACCGCAGTAATTTTTTCAGGATCACTAAAAGACATTCCGTTGTGAAGGAGTCTCAAACATATCACGCGAAAAAAATGAGCCCATCAAAAGATTTATATTCATATTTTTACATAATTACTTAGAATTTCAGTTATGAAAAAATATATTATCGCACGATTAATAATGTAATATTTAATGCATGCTTCCCACACCTGCTGATATTAAAACGCATAAGTATGCTCTCTATTATGAGTATGGAGCGATCAGGCTCGAACTACCAAAAATATCATAGCTAGTTTAAACTTTTTGGATCGTTTCACACTTCGTAGCGAATGATTTCTTCGACGGTACATAATATTTTGCACCTCAACATCGCTGTTTTTGAAGGTATATGTTTCCAACCACAAAGCAGAGGAAAGCCATGGTCGGCCACATTGTCCACCAGTCTATTACCTTGAAGTGAATCCTTGAAAATAGACTAGAAATTGGTTGAATAGTTAAATCTGAAACAACTCGAAAAAACATAATTTTAAACTCTGATTGAAAGATTCAAAATTTGATTTGCCAAATCTCACATGTATAACATTTACATCCGTCAAGTAAAGTTGAAATCGATTTCATATTGAACTCGTCAACTGGAAACGGAATTTCGTACGGGAAATAAAATGGGTATTTACCACTGCCAACTCGTGATCAAACTTCAAAGGCAAACTAGTTTATGACTGGTTTTTTTCTCGAAACTCTTGTTATCTCCAGGGAATTGTTCTTCAAACGAAGTGTATAAATCTGACGAAGAGGAATTTGAACGTGCTCGTAACCAAACCGGTGGCGACACCTTCAAAACCGGAATGAGGACAGGAAACAAAGCGGAACACCAGAGGGGTCGTAGTTTTTCGGAACCCCAACCGTAACAAAGACGGAATGTCACATTTCGGCCGCCCTGCACCCTCCTCCTCCCATGATGCACCTCACCTCGTAAAAGCTAAAAATAGCCCATGTCACACGAGACAAGATTCCCTCGAACATCTGATTTACATCTAAGAGATGCCATGAAAACCACCTCAATTGTGTGTGGCATCGGGTGATTCCACGATTGGCATGTATTAACCGTCAACTTTGCTATCATGCAGTTATCAGCTGATTTAATCTATTCAATTTTACGTCAATTTTACAATCAATTAACGTACGCCGAGAGGAACTCACATGAAATACGACTTCCAACCATCACTGTACTCACGCAGAGTAGACAATGTTCTCATATATCACGAGACCATTTGTGAGAATTATCATGCTGATGCGAAAAATTATTTCACATCCCTTGAGAAAACCGAAAAAAAAATGAATTTAATGAATTTTACCTATCTATAGCGGTTATTAGCGATCAGTATTTTAAAAATATTGGTTAAATCTTTTACGAAAGTTTGATGTAGATTATTTTTTGTCAGACGCTCTACATATTTTTCTAGAGCCAACCTATTATGGTAGGAACGATCACGGGAATAAGATTAAGGAAATAGACTGCAGAACCGATATATTTAAAATGTCATTTTTTTCCACCCACAATAAGGGACCATAGTTGCGATAGATCAGTTCTCGGATACTGACTAAGTTAAATAGGTTTTTTCAGTAGTGGTAAACATCTTAACATAATTATTAGCTGCTAACCTCGCATGCAATCTCTGGCATGATATACTCTTGAATGTTTTTGTTGGCATGTCTGGCATGATATACTCTTGCATGTGTTGGCCTCAAATGCGATGAGAGAGAACGAGAAAGAAGCTATTTTACACTTGTCAGGCCTCATTTAGAATATGCCGCTAGTATATGGGATCCGTACGAGGAAGGTATGATAAAAGAATTAGAGCGCGTGCAAAGGAGATCCGCTAGGTTTGTTAGAGGCCGTTATGATAATTGTGTAAGTGTTACGAATTTAATAGAAGAACTAGGATGGGAATTACTATCAGAACGCAGGTTAAAATTTAGGTTAAACCTTTTAAGTAAATTTGAAACGGATTTGTTCACAGATGACGTTAGACATATATTAAGAACCCCTGAGTATTATGCTAGGTTTGATCAGATAACAAGATTAGAGAGATAGATGATCGTACCAATAGATTTAAAATGTCATTTTTCCCGCGTACCATAAGAGAGAACAATAGACCGCGTAGCAAAGGGATAGGTAGGTGAAATATGGTTAGAGTAGTCTGTAGTAAATGATGCATGTAATAACAACCAATAATCCCTTTATTATTATGTAGATACTAACCATCTAGCTGCATGTGACCCTGTTCTCTAGCATGTCTCCCTAAAATATTCTACTTGCATGGCAATAGTGCATGTTTGGTGATCTTCACCCGCTGCCACACACCCTCGTGGTGGCTCGCAGGGTATTACGTAGATGTAGATGTTTTAGTACCTACTAGTGCTATTTATCTGTCACATTAATAATGCTAACTAGATGTTGTATCTTGAGTAGTGTAATGCATGGTAGCATGTTCTTCTGCGTATCGCTAGTTTCTGGTCTGAATGCGTACCGTTGTCCTGACTAGTTTTGACCTGCGCCTGGCATCCGGGGGAACGTGCGCGGTTCTGATTTAAACTGGCATGAGTGATGCATGCCTGGTGTGGAATCACCCCGAGCCACACACTCTAGTGGTGGCTTGCACGGGGTTTCGTAGATGTAGATGTAATTCGGAACAATTCTGCGTTTCCAGGAATCGTGGCAACCGTGACATGACAGAGCCTTCAAAGAAAACGTAGGAATACAGAGGATAGCAGGCTAAGTGCCCGTGCGTCCACCAAATCTCTCCCTTGTGGACTCTTCTTATCAACCACTTCCCTCGTGGAACGCATATGAATATACACGCAGATAAAAGCGAGTCTCCTTCAAACAAACGGAAGGATTATCCAGAAGAGAACGGTCAGCCGTCCGCAAAATCCGCCAGGTTGGACTCGGAATCGAAATTTTTTGGCTGCCACCGAACTATCAAGTTTTTGAGAACGTCGGACGATTTATCCCATCTGGAGGCTTTCGGCTCTCTGAACTTATGCCACCAATCCTCGCGGGTATTTCTTGACGTCTCAAAAACGTTCCTTTCAAAGTTCCATTCGTTAAAATTACAATTTTCGATTTAACAAAATCTCAAGAATGAGTATCTTATAAGAATACTGACTTTCGATTGAGTGATCACAAACAGCACATGCAATTTTTTAAATTCATGAACGTCACCTGGAATAATTTTACAACATTTTTTAACATTTGATAACTCCTCTTCCGTTAAAAAAATTAAATAAGAACAGACAGGACTTATGTAGTTATAATCACATAGTACTCCATATTCAGTACACTAAAGACGAACTTAAGGTAGTCCGAGCGAGATAGTTCCCTAGTCATAATAGAGACCATATTTGAATTACACGTTTTAATTTCCCCAGCTATAGGACACATTAATAAAATGTTGTATTATTAATGGTGCAATAATATAGTTATATATGACAGAAATGGTAAGTAATTAAATGAAAATATCTAAATAAGTCTTTAATTTGATTAATTATTTTCGCGCGGTGCGTTTAAAACTCCTTCAAAACGGAAGGTTTTTTGTGATACCCAAGAACCTATTGCGGTGACAATACGATAAATTTTCAAAAATAGTTGAGAAAACAAACAACTACACGCTGCTAGTTTTTTTACATCTAAGTGTTAGAAATTCCTCATTTTGTAAATAATGTCTCTCTGGAGTGCATACACGTACCATTTACCATGTAAAAGGGCTGGTATTTTTTGGCAAATATCACCGAAAGTAATGAGTTAAGGGGTTGAATTTTTGGTGTCATTAGAAGGGTGAGATATTTTTCTATAAAAAGAGACCAAATTCAATGTTTTCTAGGCAAAATGATATTTCGCTCAAACTACCTTAAAAGAAGTGCACCTTTTATAATTTTAGAGGAGACCAAGGGTATCTATTTTCCGAAATTTTTATCACCTACTCGACACTAAAGACTAACATGTACGATATATGGAATCAATTTTGCAAATAAGTTTAAATCATAGCACAGTTAAGTTCAAATGTATTGAAGAAAGAGAAAAATTATTAAATTCACTCCAAGTTTTTCTGCAACGAACACTTTTACATCTACATGCTACCCTGCGAGCCGCCGCATGGGATCGTGGAAGAGAGTATTAGGACATAAGCCGAGTTAAGTTGTAAAGGATAAATAATAGTTTTGGGAGGCGAGATAGTGAAGTGTATTATGGGAGTGTTTAGATTGGAGCTCAATTTTTATTATGGTCACATATTTGGAGTGGAAAGAACGAATTTTTGTACCTATCCCTCCGGCAATGTAACTCTCTTACTTTATCACTTCTGTCGGACCTGGAGACGAAGTGTGGCTTCAAAATTATACTCTCCCAGTCGCTCTGAAACAGACCTGTCCTGAATTTCTCAAGCAAACTATGCCAAGCGTAAAGCTTCCGATTCGTGTAACCACCGAGAAAGTTACGGCAGAAATTAGTGTCACAAGATGGCTGTAGTTTGCCCCTTCCAGACCTCGGTCTGATACGACAAATTAAAATCTATTGACAGAATATTTAATTAATTAAATTAATCAAAAGTCTATCGTTTATCACTCTCCGAAGGGTAAATTTTCATCATATGGTCGAAGTTTTGGGGCTTCGAACTTATGATAGTGTCCAAGGCGGAGGTTATTTACGTATATTTTCCGTTTATTTACACATATTTGAACTTGCCGGCCATTTGCAGAGTAAACACGCGAGGAGAACTTGAAAGCAACGGAGCTGAAATGCCTTCGCGAACCTCGCATTAAAATAATTATCTTCGCTTATGGCGGTTTTAAAGGTCATCTTCAGGTGTGACCACGCGAGGGCAAATTCCAGCTCGATCGACGCACAAGTCGAAAATTGATCGAAATAAATTGAATAACGAGTGGCAATGAAGTGGTCAACCGTTTTCTTCCGACGCGGGTGCCGGCACGAACCGCTCCCGCGTCCGCTTCTGCCATTACGTGCAGCCTCTTTCGCATCCTTTAGTGGACGTTCAACCGGTCTATCTTGAGTGCTTACTCAGACCTTCCCCATAAGCCCTAGCTCAATGCGTTGCACTGTCGCCCCACGCTGAAAATCCCGTGACAAGGATGTGATTGATTGGATGGGCAAAAAGAGATACGGAGATAAGCCCATGAAACCTTACATGTAACATTCAGTTGAATGTGGCACACTGAAAATATCAGGGACACATTCCTAAAATCTCACGTGCGCCTAAAATTTGGTTGTGTTCACCGAAATTTACTGTTTTTTCGCAATAACTTATCATTGTTTAATCACTGCATACAGTTGTGTACAGAGCGAACGGGAAATATGCTGACATGAGTGGCTTCAACAAAATATGGCTTCTTCTCCAAATTGCTCACATATTATTATCTGAATGAACGCTAAACTAGTTACATTTGACGAGAATTGAACGTGAGATTTGATTGAGACATGATAAAATGACCAGTAGTCCTTCCACTCCGAGTTTAAAGGAGGCATTACACAGATAGCTGACACTATAAGCTCTCGCAATGTGTGTTTAGAAATCAATTTAAAAAATAAACTGGGTAGAGAGGGAAACAACTGAAGGAGTACATGGTTGGTGGAAACAAGACGTTAAATGAGAGAAATTTGAAGGAAGCAGCAATAGTGAACGTGAGTACTCATTGTTAGAGGAAACAAAATGTGGAATGCAGATTGTTTCGCAAACCCAGAAGAAAAATGCATGAATAAAACAGCCCGAAAGATCTACAAGATATTCAGAGATTAAAATTGACTTCAGCGAAATAGTATTCCACAGGAAACATTAAATATTATTCCCTGCTATCGTCGACATTGTATGCGCTACTGTCCAAGGACCTATTATTCAATTCACAGAATATCTTTCGCGATAACGATTACGTTAAATATTATTTAAGTAATCTAAAGGGAAGATGTACTTTTGGAAAAATGGTAAAAACATTCGGATTTTAAACCTTTTTAACATTTCCAAAAATGTAAGAAACGCAACAATATGTTTTTACGCTTCATGTCGCGGCTTTTCAAAGCAAGGCGCTCGCATTCTTTGTTGGCATCGGCCAAGTCCTTAGTTGGAGATTTCGATTCAAGGGTCACGTAAGTATAATATTAGGAGTGTAATATAAAGGCATGAGGGCGCCGTTCAATGCGGGACCGCCCCTTCATTCTGAAAGGGTCCGCAACAGGATATTTCGCCACGCGGATCACTTCGCACCGCTTTCCCTGACTGGTTAGCGAGGGCGGTCTGCGGGGCCCAAGCCCGAACCGGAAGTCTTCAGTTTCCCCAGCGGCTCTCAAGTGGCCAGTGTGTAAGCTACTTCACCGAGAAAACAAGCAAGGGCACTTATAAGACGGTAGACGATTGCTTGTCGTTTACAGCGCAAACCATAGGAAAGTGAGCAGACAGTACAAAGTATATTTTACGTAAGTAAATACATAAAAAATGTATGAGAATCATTTAGCATAATCCAAGGATAATTGTTATTTCTACATACATCTACTACTAGATACATACTACCCTACGAACCGCCGCATGAGCGTGGGAGCGAGTTAGGACACCAGCCGTGTAAAGATGTAAGGGATAAGGTTTTAAGAGGTGAAATGGTGAAGTGTATCATAGGAGTGTACTGAGTGGAGTTCAGTTTTTATTAAGGTCACTTATCGTACACGGAAAGAACGAGTTTCTGTACCTATCTGTTCGGCAATGTATCTCACAAATGTTATCGCTCTGTCAGACTTTGAGATGAAATGTCGCGTCATGATAATATTCTCTCTGTCGCTCTGAAAAACACAAGTCCTGAATTTCCCAAGCAAACTAAGCATAGCGTGTATCCTCCGAGTCTCTAGGGGCTACCACCTTTATCCCTCTAAAAGCTGTGAAAAACTTTACGCTCGATCGTAGCAGTTTTCAACGAAAAACCCCGCGCGCGATTTAACTGCTCCACAATCAATGGTAACATAGATTTTCTTTCAAAGAAATTCGAATTTGTAACAGCCGCCAATAGGTAATTCTAACCAGGGGGGTTGTGTTTGAATTGCTCGAAATGATCTCGACCACGTAACTAAGGAGTCACGTGGTATAACAACGAAGGGTTCGAGTTTTTCGTGCATTTCAACTATTTGTAAAAATCTCACGCATCCTTCCTAACCGAGTTTTTCTCGCAGTAAAATGGTGAATGGATTTTTATATCCCGATTTGAGATATGATAAACCACGTATTAGACGCTTAATGTATCCATCTGAGTAAGTGAAACTGACCAAAACCTCGAACCGTTCGTTGTTGTACCACGTGACTCCTTAGTTACGTGATCGGGACTATCTCGAGCGGTTCAAACACAACCCCCAGGGCATTTTTTTCAGGAAAAAAGGTGGTGGAACTCAATTGTGCAAAAGAGTTACATGTCCGTACGAACTGCTCTGGTAATTTACTCGCAGTGAATCAGAAAACTGTGCATCGCACGTTGGTTGTCGAAATTCCACTTCATTAATACACATTCAATACGCAATGCACCAGTGGACCCATAATCCCCACGTTAAATAAGAGAGGTATTTAATTTAACAGTTCAAATGAGCTTATTATAGTTTTATAGAAGTTAATGCTATTTACGTCAAATAAAAAAAAGGAGATGCAGCGTAGTTCCGCCGCGTTCCGTCAAAAAAAAGCCCTGATTCTAGCGTAAATCAACCGATAACTGTAAAACGCAAAGTCCAAACGTGATGAAACAGCTGAACACTTTACTCCTCTGTTATGACTTAGCTAATGAGGAAGCCCGGATTCTTCCCACTCTTCCCCAAACGATCCTTGTTACTTAGCCTTTTCTACTCTCAATAAAAAAGTGACGACTAATTTGGACCACCACGCTAATTGAAACAACTATTCCTCATCTGATAATACTCCAATAGATGTATGTGAACAGAAAAACGTGCACAAGATTATTTACGAAAAGCCTGGAATGATAGAAGTCATACTCTGAGCGAATAGTACAAAAACAAACTTTACAGTTTAGTTTCATCAAACAAGCTCTGCAAATATTTTTGCATATAATAATTGAAAACTTCACTTGCATGAGATAGACATGTTTAGTAGAATATCTAACATCAAACATGTTAGCTTCTAAATACGACTAAGGGATCGTGGGTTATGGAACTTATTACGTTACATCAATAGCGTAATTAAAATATCATTTTTTTCAGAAAATTGATCCCCTACATCTTGAACCGTCAATACTCGTCAAGACAATAGTATTGGGTGAAAATGAGGAAAAATATTCATTGAGGAAGATAAGTGGCGGCAGAATTCCAAGAAGTGTGATCGACCAGAGGGCCATAAACTCTATTCAGACTCTCTTGAAAAGATCTGACGCCTTTTTTTAGGGTAGTGAAAATATTTCCCCATCTTAAGGAGAACCCTCTCTCACTTAAGTACATCAGTTAATGCGTTGGACCACTCACCACACTGGCATAAACGGAGATGATATGAGAATCATATTTTCAATTTGTTCCTTCGTTGAATCATGTCATGCTCATGACTTTATGCAAAGAGGACACTTGGTATTTTTCCACAATTTATTTTCAACGGTAAAACTGGTTTCAACACAGAGGCGTCATCTTCAAGCCTGTTTATTTTCTACGGCACATCTAGTTTCAGCGCAAAGGCTTCATCTTAGAAAATAATCTGTGGAAAAAATACCAAGTGATCTCTTTGTATAATGATCAATTTCCAAGAAGTCGCGCCAGAACTCACCGAGTTTATTTGATGACTTCATTTATCGATAATTTTAGGAGCGAAATTCGCAATTTATGCTTAAATTAGCTTCAAATGTATTGTATTTTCGACTCTTTGACACAGCGTGATACCTCTTAAGTTCGCAGTCGACCATTATAATGAAGTAAGTGGCATCATTTCGGATTAATATGGA
Source organism: Ceriagrion tenellum (assembly GCA_963169105.1). Lineage (NCBI taxonomy): Eukaryota > Metazoa > Arthropoda > Insecta > Odonata > Coenagrionidae > Ceriagrion > Ceriagrion tenellum. The sequence continues at coordinate 43,701,055 of OY720637.1, forward strand.
AACCTGGTGCTGGAGGAAGATGCTGAAGATAAAATGGACGGACAAAATAAGAAATTATGTAGTGTGCAGAAGAGTAGTAGAGGAAAGGACCAGATGCAACACCACACTAAAAAGATGGATTGGACACACCCTGAGACAATGGGTTTGTGAGGAATGTAATTGAAGGTAAAATAGAAATAAAAGTCCCCAGAGGAAGACCCACAAATAAATTCATGGAACAAATAAAGAGGAAAGTACAGAGGAAGAGATACTAGGAGGTAAAAGAACTAGCGTTAGATAGGTGAGGGTGGAGGGCTCCAGTCAACCAATACTAGGATTGAACGACCAATGATTAAATGAAGGAAATCTGTTCGTGGGCAATCGAATTATTACGGTATTCCAAGCACGTTTATCAAGGCTGCGGGATAAAATAGCAATGAATTACCGAAAAGCCAAATCGGTACCATGCATTTTCCCACTTTTGCCGACGGATATTGCCGATAAGAATACATGTATACAAAGTTCACGCAAAAATACACATAGATCGCTGAAGCAGCCTCAACTACTTCGAACGATGGCGAAGAAAAAAACTTTCCTCGCAGGAGTGGGGTGGGTGCGGAGAAAACAGCGAGCATCCCACTATGGGGTTGAGTGGAGTGCCGAAGGAACAAAGGTCCATTCAGTCAAGCCCGGAGGCATGGAGCGCGCACCGTCGACAACTTGACGCGCACCAGAGACGGAAAATCTATATCACATTACCAAATAAAGTCACTCCCACACGCGCACAACGAAATCCTTATCTTCGCCAGACAACTTACAGACGAATGGCAAAAAAAAGTCAAAGAGTTCGACTCCCGATCTTCAAAATGTATGGTGATCTTTCATCTACATCTACGAAAAACCGTGCAAGCCACCACTTGAGTGTGTGACACGGAGTGGTTCCTCACCAGGCATGAAGCACTCATCCTAGTTTAAATCAAAACCGCGCACGTCCCCGAATACCAG